>LR738710.1:472254121-472339522 GCA_902687465.1 Secale cereale | reverse complement strand
ACAATCCGGGGCCCTCCCGAACATTGACCCGGAGCCTAATGCGGCTCCGGGGTTTAAAGACCAGGCCCCCCAGGCGGGGGCGGACATGACGGCACCCAGAGTCAATCCGGAAGCGTCAGATCCTATGGAGGGAGCACTGCAAAGTGCTTCCATCATGGAAGAGGACCGCACCGTGATAGGTGCGGTGATGAAGAAGATTCAGTCCGTCAAGGGAGGACTGAATGAAGCCTTCAATAGCATGTTAACGGGTTTTGAGGTAAGCAATGTAATCTTCTTTATGGAACTTTATTATTTTTTACGTACATACATAGCTAGTAGCCCCTGATGCTTTGTGTGATTCTGAAGAGAATCGGATGAAGTATCCATAGTGTAGCATACTTACAGAGCTGAACTGTTGTGCAGGCTTCACTAGTTGCGGCAACTACGCGAGATGCGGAGGTTGCCGAACTAAACCGGAAGCTCTTGTTGGCCAACGCAGACCTCGACCGCGTCAATCAGCGTTTAGATGAAACACAAGGTATGCGGATTTTAAGAAATTAAGATGTCAAGAAGACTAATTGATTGAGTATGTTTATAAACTCTCATATGGTATTATGTATTATATAGTTGGTGCCACTGAGCTCGAGGCCCTCAAGGGCGAGGTTGCCAAGGCCAAGAAGGAGGCCGAAGCGAACAAGGTAGCTGGTGACAAAGCGGCTGCCGATTTTGAGGCCGAAAAGGCTGAGTGCGAGAAGCACCGGGATCGGGTGTCCAAAGTCGAGGTCGAGCTCAACGATGTCATTCTCAAATCTAAGGCATTGGAAAAGAAGGCTTCGGAACAGGCATCCGAGCTTACTGCGGCAGTGAAGATTGCACAGGATGCGCGAGGCGAGGCAAGCGGCGCCTGTGAGGAAATCAAGAAGGCGCGACAAATAGCATCTGGTAAGACATTTCTCTTACAGAGCATCTTCGGAGGGCAGAAGTATCTTGGGCTGACACGGTTATGGAGTTCTCCAGGCGTGTTTGGTGATCTTCCGAGGAGTAGCGCTGATGCTGCCCAGTACTTCAGATCCCAGGAGGGGAACGACACGAAGAAGTTGTTATGGTCGCAGTTCTATGTGCCAAAACAACCGATGCCCCTCAACGACCTGATGAAGCAACTGGTTGAGCTACACAACATGGTGGGTCCGGCCATGAAGGACTTGATAGTCCGGCTATGGCCCGCTGATCCAATCCCAAGTAGCTACTTCGGATTGGTGAAGCGGCTCGTCGAGGCGAGTCCGTGGGTCGACGCATTGACGTGTTTGGCATGCATAGAAGGTACTCGGATGGCCTTCTCTCGTGTGAAAGTGCACTGGGCGAAGATGAGGGCGGATCATATAGCCACCGCTGGGCCGCCCGCAGGCAAGGAGCACCGCAAGCTAGAGAAGTACTTCGAGGACGTCATAGAAGGCGCCCCCCTTGTAGCAGGCCAGTGCTCGAAGCACATTATCTTCGAGTAATTGTATTCGGATGTAAAGACTTAAGCTTATGAATCCAATGTATATGAGTTTTGCGCTATTATAATATAAGCGTCTTTTACCTCCTGTGTGACTGTTTATTTAAATCTGAAAGTTTCCAGTCGTCGGTGTCACATCCCTAGCTAGCACGTGCATTAGGATCTGACTAGAGTGTGCATCATGTTTACTTTCAAAGAAACTTGAAATGGGATTAACAGAAACCCCAGCACCCCTCCCCCTAACAACTAGGGTTTGCTAAAATATTTTCCAATGTACCCAAAATGCCCTTCAAAATGTTCATCATTTCTGCCTTGGTCTTAAACCTCTGCCAAAAATGGTGCACAATTTTCTAGGACAATCTAGGGTTTTGGATTAAATCATATGGTATTTGAATTTGGGCATTTAAATGCTACAAAATATTTTAAATGCTCAAATAATCATGAACTAAAATGTTTCCTACTGTTCATATTATATACAGTAGGTATGACAAGTGTCATGAGTTATAAAAATGTTTAGGCATTTTTATTAATTAAACAAAGCTGCAAAAGAAATGAAACAGAAAAGAAAATAGAAAAAAGAGGAGAGAGAGAGAGAACTTACCTGGCGCCACCCGGCCCACCTGCCGGCCCAGCCCAGCTGCCGCTCCAGCGAGCTGCTTGGCTCGGCCAGGCAGGCAGGCAGGTGCTCGACGGCGACCGCACGGCGCGCCACGCAGCTGCACGCCGCCCTGCTTCGCCCCCTCGCCGTCCTGGAGGAGTGGATCGAACGTCCACGTCTCCCTCGACCCCCCAGACACCTCCGTTTCTCCCCAGCTCCTCTCCTCCGCTCTCCCCGCGCCATGGCCGACGCCGCCGTGATCGCACCGTCGTAGAAACCACGTCCACCGTCGTCCCCGAGCTCCGTCGTGTTGTCCCTCGTCTCCGCCGTCCTCGACTGCTTCGACAGGCCGAGCCCCGAGCGCTCGCCCACCCTGGAGACGCCCCCGAGCTCTTCTTCCCCAACTCCGGCCACGGAGATCCCCCGCGTCGTGCTGCTCAGCTCCGACCACCCCCGAGCTCGCTTCGGTGCTTGCTGCAACCGCTGTGAGCCTAGCTACCTCCTCCCCCTCTCCGTTGGCTCCCTCTTGCCCTGTAACCCACTGCACGTAGCTCGCCCGCACGCACCGCCGCCGTGCTCGTCGCCGGTGATGCTCCGGTGACCTTTTGGTCACCGGCACCCGTCCATCGCACTCACCACAGCACGTAGACGCGAACGGTGCTACGCACGCATCGCCTAGGCACCTGCAGCCGCATCTCCACACTCGCCCGACGCCGGTCGCCGCCGTCGAGCTCGCTGCCGTCGTCTCCGGCCACCCCAGGTCCGGCGACCACCACCATCCGATGCGGAAGAGCAAGAGCTCTCCAACGCACCCAACCGCAGTTCGAACCATGCCCCGTAGGCGTTTTCCGAAGCACGCCGCCGCGTTTGGCCTCGCCGGCGGCTAAACGCCGGCGAGTTGGACCAGTTTTGACCACGGGTTTGACCCCCTGGGTCAATGACATGTGGGCCCTGCCCGCAAGTCAAACTTAGTTTAAGTATTAAATTAATCTTAATTAGTTAATTAGTTTAGTCACTGACATGTGGGCCCTGGCCCCACTGATAGCTAATTAGTTTTAATTAAACTCTAATTAACTCAGTTAATTAGCTGTGACACTGACATGTGGGACCCACTGGTCAGGTTTGACCTGACTGGCCCTGTTGACTGGCTGACGTCAGCATGATGTCATGCTGACGCAGTAAAGGTTTTTCTGGGATTTTTAGATTTAAAATAATTCAGGAAATTCCAGAAAATACCCAAAACTTCTAAAAATCATATAAAATCAACCATAGCTCAGATGGAAAAGATTTATATATGAAAAATGATCAGAAAAATCCAATCTTTCTAATGGCACTGGTTTCATGCATGCTTGAACAAGTTAACTTGCTGTATATATCAAAAACATGATAATGCACTTATTTAAATAATAGTTTGAACTTCAATTTGAATCCTTGGTTCAAATAGGTTCAAACCCTTCTGGTTTTAGTTGCATTAGCCAACACACATGCATCTTGCCATGTCATCAACATGCATCATATTGTTGCATTTGTTTGTTAATGATTGTATCGTCGGTATTTCCTGTGTTAGGTCCTGCTCCCGAGGATACTGCTGCATATCCAGTTGAAGAGCAGTACCCGACAACTACCTTGTCAGGCAAGCAATCATTGATCATTCCGATACAAACCCAATCTTCTCGCTCCTGCTCTCTTTTACTGCATTAAGGCAACAGCGCGTGAACTGCTACTTGCTGCGGTAGTTGAACCCTATTCCCTTGCATGACCTGTCATTGCCACAGTAAATAGTTGAAACCCACTAGCATGTGTAGGAGTTGATTGAGCCATGTGATGTGTGATCCACCATGCTATTTGCTTATGTTGCCTGCTATGCTTAGAGTTGTGTCTGGTCTGATTCATCTGGGTGATGGATCAGAGTGAAATGATCTTATCGATAAAGAGAAGGAAGTGTGGAATACGCTTGGTAAAGGTATCGATGAAAGGCCATGTAGGAGTACATGGTGGGTTGTTTCATTGGAATCGTCCATAGGACCCGAGATCTGTATGTGTGGTTCAAGTTACAGCTACTACCACGCATTGGGATCCTTAATTGACCCTCTCGGCTTATTAATTACCCTTGGTCTCTGTCCAGGAGTTGCAACTAGTTTCTGGTGTTTATAGCTTACTGGAGGTCGTGCACAACGCTGACCCTCGGGGTGGGTTGTGATGCGACAGGTACGTGGCACGGTGTACCGGTTGCCCGTTTGGTGACTCGGGAACCCTGTACACATCGTTTGGGGCCGTGAGCGACACCCCGGCCGGATCTCCCCACGGATGGAACCCAAATAGGCGATAAACCTGGACGAGAGACTTGAGTAGTTAGTCAGGTCGTGGCCGACACCCTCGCTGGGCTTCCGCTTGAAGGTTGCCGAGTACACGCCGAGTAAACGGCGATAAGAGGTGGAAGCGTGTGTGAAGAGGTACACCCCTGCAGGGTTATCAAACTATTCGAATAGCCGTTGTTCGCGGTACGAACTACTTGGTTACTCTTACAGTTCATAGACAAGTTGATGGATACTACTAAAAGCCTCAAGATAAGCGTGAGTGCCGAGGATGGCCCTTCCGTAGGTTGACGGAAGAGGATCCTCGGTAGTGTATTGATGTGGAGAGTAGTGGACTCGTGTTCGTAATAACATCTTGCAATCTGTTGAGAGTTGTAGTATAGGTTAGCCAAAGGTCAAAGCTGGCATTCTGCTATAAACTCCACTACCCCCTTTGATAATGTTGCATGTATGATAGGTTCTGTGGTAAGACTTGCTGAGTACCTTTGTACTCATGTTTGCTTAATAACTGTTGCAGAGGAGAACCCTGCCCCTGCTGATGGGTTCTACATAGACGTTGACGTCGACGAGTAGCTTGACACCCAGACGGTGATCTGGAGCTTGTGAAGGGCCTTGTAGATAGTCAGGCTACACCAAGCCTGTTTTATTTTCTAAGTTGTCTGTACTCAGACATGTAGCTTCCGCTTGTGCTTGTATGACTGTATGACTTGAGTGTTGGGTCATGTGACCCCTACCTGTATGACTATGTTATGTAAGGCTCTTGGAGCCTTTTAAATAAAGTACCTTGAGTCATAGTGTTCTGTTGTGATGCAATGTTGTATTTGCACATATCGAGCATATTGCGTGTATGACTGAAATGCTTGGTATGTGTGGGATCCGACACCTAGTTGTTTTCCTTTGGTAGCCTATCTTACAGGGAAATGCCTCCTAGTGATTCCAATGAGCCTTGGTAGCTTGATACTGCTCGGAACACGTAGGCTGGCCGGCATGTGTCCTTCTTCGTTCCTGTGTCTGTCCCTTAGGGGAAATGTCACGCGTTGTTCCTTTAAGTCCATGTAGCTTGCTACGACTTGGGTTCATACGTTGATGACCGACACGTTCGTTGCTGGGTCATGGATGCCTGTCTCTGTAATTTAGTGCCACTTTTGGTTTATAACTAGCCATGTCGGCCCGGGTTCTCTGTCATATGGATGCTAGCGACACTGTCATATACGTGTGCCAAAATGCGCAAACGGTCCCGGGCCAGGTAAGGTGGCACCCGTGGGGTTACCGTGCGTGAGGCCGCAAAGTGATATGACGTGTTACAGCTAGATCGGTGTGACTTGGGATCGGGGTCCTGACAGCGTTGGCATCAGAGCTGGACTGCCTGTAGGTTTCTCAAGCCAAACTGGTCGATGTTGAGTCTAGAAAAATTCTTAGTTATATGTAGGGGAATTGATTGTGGAAGGGAACGTAAGGCTCTTCTTACTCCTTTACCTTATGCCCTTCTGATCTGAGTCTGTCTATTCTTTCTACGGGGATTTAGGATTAGGCCTCTTATCCTTACTAGGTTCACGTGTTACTAATCCGTAGACTCTTAGGATTGTTGGTTTCAAGCCTCAGTTCAGTTTCTATCCTGTTGAGTATGATGATTGTTGAACCCGGAACCTTGATATGGAATTGTTGAGTGGCTATGCTATCATTTGTATGATGTCTCAAATCTTTGTTTGAGCATTTACAGTTGTTATGCTGCCCGATTTCTTCCAGAAACACTAATGCCTTTGCATTATTTCGTGTTTCAGATGTCTGGCCGCATTCCTCACCAAGTGGTTCGTTTGACTCGGTGCATTAATGTGCCCGGTCATACGGCCATGCTAGTCCGTGTGATGACTGAGACCGGTTATCGCTGGTATCCTAAATACACTGTGGAGGAGCAGTATCGGGATTTTAATCAAAGTCAGTATTTCTGCACAGTCCGGATATACCCCTCATATCCCGGAGCAAATGATCCCATCCATTGGTCTTATGGACTCGGGATTACCATCGAGATGGAAGTACAGGATGCCGCTTATTCGATGATGACCATTCTCCGTGCTAGGCATGCCCTGTTGCTGAACACTGAGTTCTGTTACATGCCAGCTTCACTACCCGGAGAGGAAGGCTACTACACTGGTCTGTACACTGATGCTGCTCATGAAGAGCCACTACTTCAGACTACTGTTCAGATGTTGGAGGATAGGGACCGTGAGGTCCGTGCCCTCCGAATGGAGATGTATAACACCCGAGCCACTCACTGGACTACTTTGACACGGCTTGCACCTGCTATGCACGCCGGATATCTGGACATGCGGGATTTGTACCCTGTGCGGACTCGTCTGCCTGATCGCATGGATTGGCGTGACGTTGGGGGTATTACACCTCCACGTGGGCGTCGGTTACCACCAGCATCGGGACTGAGACCACACCCATGCCCTTATGGTCCACAGCCTTCGAGTGCTCGCGAGTTCCAAGATCCGTCTGTACCACTTCCAGGCTACGGTGGTAATCTTTACGAGGATTACTACGCGAATGTCTGAGCTAGTCCGTGGTAGTAGTAGTATTGTAGTAGTTGTATTTCCACAGTCCTGCGCGTCTTGTGGAATATGACTTGGTGTGTACTGAATTCTGGAGGTGTAGTTAAATAATGTATAGGAGCTTGGAATGCCTCTGATGGGATGTATCGTCTTTCACCGCAGTTGTACTTTAGCCTTGGCTTGTACTAAACTTTGTATGGTGTGTATGACCCCTGGTGTATATATAGCAGTTCCTATATTACCATGTCGTACGGATGAACATCTCTGCATTCTGTGTCATCCATTACATTCTGCACTTCTATGTCAAATTTTTGCCGTCCTTGTCTAAACCGTTGTTTTGTTTTCCTAGGATGGTCAACACTCGCAACACTCCTGCTTCTCAGGAGCAGGGTGAGGCTAGTGGGGCTAGAGATGGAAATCTGCCCCAGCCACCCTCTTTGGCGGAAGTTATGCTTGAAGCAGAACGGAACAAGAGAGAGACTAACCGTCTGCTGGAACGCATAGAGCAAAACACTGGGTTCTGTCAGAGGAATGACGTGGTGTCAATCCACGATTTTATCAAGATGTGTCCACCGAAGTTCCATCACTCCACTGAAGCTCTGGATGCTGATGACTGGCTACGTAGTATCACCCACAAGCTACACTCTGCCCGCGTGGCCGAAGCTGACAAGGTTATCTACGCCGCCTACCATCTTGAGGGCCCTGCCAGTCTTTGGTGGGAAAACTTTGAAGCTATGCGTCCTGCTGGCCAAGTCACTACCTGGGCTGAGTTCAGTGAGGCATTCCGTGAACATCACATTCCGGAAGGTCTCATGGATCGCAAGCGGGAGGAATTCTGCAATTTCACCCAGGGCCGTTTGACTGTGGATGGCTACAGTCGTGAGTTTGGTAATCTGGCACGCTATGCACCTGAGGAAGTATCCACCGATGCCAAGAAACAGGCGAGGTTCCACAAGGGACTCAGCCCTGAACTTCGTCGAGATCTGCGTCTGCACGAGTGCACCTCCTTCCAGAAGTTGGTTAACAAGGCTATCAGTGCTGAAACAGGCCAGACCGACTTCGAGGCCACCCGCAAGCATACTCGAGACTTTGGTTCCTCATCCGGCTCTGGCTCTCACAAGCGCCGTATGTGGGTTCCTAACACTGCTCTGCCACCCAAGTATACACCGAGGCCATCCTATGAGGCGCCTCGCCCAACTCAACAGTTTGCACCTGCTAAGACCTATGGAGGTCCACCCTCCAACTTCGCTCCACGCACCACCACTGTGACATGTTTCAAGTGTGGAGAACCGGGACACTACATGTGTGATTGTCCCCAGAATCAGCCAGGAAAACCCGTTGGCCGTGGTAAGCCAACCGGCAAGGTGAACTATGTCAAGCCAATCCCCACTGCACGTGGTCATGTCAACTATGTTTCTGCCGAAGAAGCTTATGAGGATCCTAACGTCGTCCTTGGTACGCTTCTCGTAAACTGCCATCCGGCATCTGTTCTTTTCGATACTGGAGCATCCCATTCGTTCATATCTGAGAGCTATGCTCGATTGCACAACATGACTTTTTGTGACATGCCTACTTCCATGGTTATTCAAACTCCTGGTTCAAAGTGGAAAACCTCTAGGGTAAGCCATGGAAATGAAATCCTTGTCGATAGACTTGTTTTCCTTGCATCTTTAATCGCTCTCAAGTCCTCGGACATAAACATCATTTTGGGTATGGATTGGATGACAACTCATTACGCCAAAATTGATTGCTTTACTAGGACCGTTCAACTTACACATCCATCCGGCAAGATAGTTAATGTCTTGACTCGAATGGCTGAACGTCAGCTCTATTCTCTTAATGCCAGCCCTCTACCAGAACTCGAAGATATCCCGGTAGTCCGTGACTTTCCGGATGTTTTCCCAGAAGAACTGCCAGGAGTTCCACCTGACAGAGATGTCGAGTTCGTGATAGATCTTATCCCTGGAACTGTCCCAATCTCTAGGAGACCTTATAAGATGGCACCACTAGAATTAGCTGAGCTAAAGAAACAACTCGATGAGTCCTTGCAGAAAGGTTTCATCCGTCCTAGTTCTTCCCCTTGGGCTTGCCCCGTCCTCTTCGTCAAGAAGAAGGATGGAACGGAGCGGATGGTTGTAGATTACCGAACTGTCAATCTGGTCACCATAAAGAATAAGTATCCGCTTCCCAGGATCAACGACCTGTATGATCAGCTCGCTGGATCCTCAGTCTTCTCTAAGATGGATTTGAGGTTGGGCTACCATCAAATCAAAATCAAGAACGGGGACATTCCTAAAACGCCTTTCGTTACTCGTTATGGCTAATATGAGTACACCGTCATGTCCTTCGGATTAACCAATGCCCCAGCTACCTTTTCTCGGTTAATGAATTCTATATTCATGGAGTATTTGGATAAATTCGTCGTGGTATACCTCGATGATATACTCATTTTCTCCAAGAACAAGGAAGATCATGCCGAGCATTTAAGGCTGGTATTGACGAAACTTCGAGAGCACCGCCTTTATGCCAAATTCTCTAAATGTGAATTTTGGTTGCCAGAAGTAACCTATCTAGGTCATGTGATCTCTGGCAAGGGTATTGCTGTCAATCCCGAGCGAGTTCAAGCCGTCCTTGATTGGACTCCCCCTATATCGGTCAAGCAAGTTAGGAGTTTTCTTGGCTTAGCGAGCTATTGCCGACGTTTCGTCGAGAATTCTCCAAGGTTGCTAAACCCCTAACCGAACTCCTCAAGAAAGATAAAAAGTTTGAGTGGACCCCACAGTGCGAGTCCAGTTTTCAGGAACTGAAAAGACGCCTCACATCTGCACCTGTACTGGTACCACCAGACTTTTCCAAGGATTTTATAATCTATTGCGACGCCTCGCGACAAGGACTAGGTTGCATTCTCATGCAAGATCGTCAAGTGATTGCATACGCATCCCGACAGTTGCGTCCACATGAGGATAACTATCCTACTCATGATTTAGAGCTTGCAGCTGTAGTCCATGCACTCAAAACATGGCGACATTACCTCCTTGGTAATCGGTGTGAAATCTTCACTGATCACCAAAGTTTGAAATATATCTTCACCCAACCGGATCTAAATCTCAGGCAAAGACGTTGGGTTGAGTTGCTTACCGACTACGACTTAGGAATCACTTACACTCCTGGAAAGGCCAATGTCATGGCTGATGCACTAAGTCGAAAGTCATATTGTAACAATTTAATGTTACAACAAAGTCAACCACTTCTCCACGAGGAATTTCGTAAGCTTAACCTTCACATTGTTCCTCGAGGATTCCTTTCCACCTTGGTGGCGAAACCTACCCTTATGGATCAAATCATAGTTGCCCAGCGGTATGATAAAGGCATATCTCGGATCAAGGAGAACATTGCTAGCGGAATTGCTAGGAGCTTCTCTATGGATGATCGAGGTGTAGTGTACTTCGAGAACCGCTTGGTAGTGCCCAAGAAACCACAACTACGACAGATGATTCTTAAGGAGGCTCATGAATCTCCTCTCACGATTCATCCCGGTAGTACCAAAATGTATCAAGACCTACGTCAAAGATTCTGGTGGACTAGGATGAAGAGAGAAATCGCTCAGTTCATTGCTAACTGCGACGTTTGTCGTCGAGTTAAAGCAGAGCATCAACGGCCTGCTGGCACCCTTCAACCTTTAGCTATTCCTGAATGGAAATGGGATAAAGTCGGTATGGACTTCATTACCGGATTTCCCAGGTCCAGGAAAGGGAATAATGCTATCTTCGTCGTTATCGACCGCCTCTCTAAAGTAGCTCATTTCCTGCCTGTTCGGGAGAGCATTACCGCTAGCCAGCTAGCAGACTTATATATCTCTCGAATAGTGTCACTTCATGGTGTACCGTTGGAGATTAACTCAGACCGTGGAAGTCTTTTCACTTCACGATTTTGGGAAAGTTTCCAGAATGCTATGGGAACTCATCTCTCTTTCAGTACTGCCTTCCATCCGCAATCAAGTGGTCAAGTGGAACGAGTCAATCAAATTCTAGAAGACATGCTTCGAGCCTCTGTCATTTCTTTCGGTATGGAATGGGAAAAGTGTCTTCCATATGCCGAATTCGCTTATAACAATAGTTATCAAGCCAGCTTGGGTAAAGCTCCCTTCGAAGTTCTATATGGACGAAGGTGTCGAACACCTCTTAACTGGTTCGAAACCGGGGAAAGACAATTCTTTGGCCCGGATATGATTCAGGAAGCAGAAGAACAAGTTCGCATCGTTCATGAGAGATTGAAAACAGCTCAGTCTCGCCAAAAGAGCCAATATGATAGTCATCATAAGGCTGTGACTTTTGAAGTCGGCGATAAGGCTTACCTTCGGGTTACTCCTCTTAAGGGAACCCATCGCTTCGGTATCAAAGGCAAATTAGCCCCTCGTTATATCGGTCCTTTTCGCATTCTTGCCAAACGAGGAGAAGTTGCCTATCAATTGGAACTACCTCCGCACCTCTCCAGAGTTCATGATGTTTTCCACGTTTCTCAACTCAGGCGTTGCATCTCGGATCCTATCCGCGGAGTGGACCACGAAACGCTTGATCTCCAAGACAATCTCACATATCGAGAATACCCCGTTCGTATTCTTGATCAAACCGAGCGCACCACTCGACGCCACAATATCAAGTTTCTCAAGGTTCAATGGTCACATCATTCCGAGAGTGAAGCTACTTGGGAAAGGGAGGATCGTCTTCGGCTTGAGTACCCCACCCTCTTTCCGGAGGAACCCGAATCTCGGGACGCGATTCTTTTAAGTGGGGGTGAGTTGTCACATCCCTAGCTAGCACGTGCATTAGGATCTGACTAGAGTGTGCATCATGTTTACTTTCAAAGAAACTTGAAATGGGATTAACAGAAACCCCAACACCCCTCCCCCTAACAACTAGGGTTTGCTAAAATATTTTCCAATGTACCCAAAATGCCCTTCAAAATGTTCATCATTTCTGCCTTGGTCTTAAACCTCTGCCAAAAATGGTGCACAATTTTCTAGGACAATCTAGGGTTTTGGATTAAATCATATGGTATTTGAATTTGGGCATTTAAATGCTACAAAATATTTTAAATGCTCAAATAATCATGAACTAAAATGTTTCCTACTGTTCATATTATATACAGTAGGTATGACAAGTGTCATGAGTTATAAAAATGTTTAGGCATTTTTATTAATTAAACAAAGATGCAAAAGAAATGAAACAGAAAAGAAAATAGAAAAAAGAGGAGAGAGAGAGAGAGAACTTACCTGGCGCCACCCGGCCCACCTGCCGGCCCAGCCCAGCTGCCGCTCCAGCGAGCTGCTTGGCTCGGCCAGGCAGGCAGGTGCTCGACGGCGACCGCACGGCGCGCCACGCAGCTGCCCGCCGCCCTGCTTCGCCCCCTCGCCGTCCTGGAGGAGTGGATCGAACGTCCACGTCTCCCTCGACCCCCCAGACACCTCCGTTTCTCCCCAGCTCCTCTCCTCCGCTCTCCCCGCGCCATGGCCGACGCCGCCGTGATCGCACCGTCGTAGAAACCACGTCCACCGTCGTCCCCGAGCTCCGTCGTGTTGTCCCTCGTCTCCGCCGTCCTCGACTGCTTCGACAGGCCGAGCCCCGAGCGCTCGCCCGCCCTGGAGACGCCCCCGAGCTCTTCTTCCCCAACTCCGGCCACGGAGATCCCCCGCGTCGTGCTGCACAGCTCCGACCACCCCCGAGCTCGCTTCGGTGCTTGCTGCAACCGCTGTGAGCCTAGCTACCTCCCCCCCTCTCCGTTGGCTCCCTCTTGCCCTGTAACCCACTGCACGTAGCTCGCCCGCACGCACCGCCGCCGTGCTCGTCGCCGGTGATGCTCCGGTGACCTTTTGGTCACCGGCACCCGTCCATCGCGCTCACCACAGCACGTAGACGCGAACGGTGCTACGCACGCATCGCCTAGGCACCTGCAGCCGCATCTCCACACTCGCCCGACGCCGGTCGCCGCCGTCGAGCTCGCTGCCATCGTCTCCGGCCACCCCAGGTCCGGCGACCACCACCATCCGATGCGGAAGAGCAAGAGCTCTCCAACGCACCCAACCGCCGTTCGAACCGTGCCCCGTAGGCGTTTTCCGAAGCACGCCGCCGCGTTTGGCCTCGCCGGCGGCTAAACGCCGGCGAGTTGGACCAGTTTTGACCACGGGTTTGACCCCCTGGGTCAATGACATGTGGGCCCTGCCCGCAAGTCAAACTTAGTTTAAGTGTTAAATTAATCTTAATTAGTTAATTAGTTTAGTCACTGACATGTGGGCCCTGGCCCCACTGACAGCTAATTAGTTTTAATTAAACTCTAATTAACTCAGTTAATTAGCTGTGACACTGACATGTGGGACCCACTGGTCCGGTTTGACCTGACTGGCCCTGTTGACTGGCTGACGTCAGCATGATGTCATGCTGAAGCAGTAAAGGTTTTTCTGGGATTTTTAGATTTAAAATAATTCAGGAAATTCCAGAAAATACCCAAAACTTCTAAAAATCATATAAAATCAACCATAACTCAGATGGAAAAGATTTATATATGAAAAATGATCAGAAAAATCCAATCTTTCTAATGGCACTGGTTTCATGCATGCTTGAACAAGTTAACTTGCTGTATATATCAAAAACTTGACAATGCACTTATTTAAATAATAGTTTGAACTTCAATTTGAATCCTTGGTTCAAATAGGTTCAAACCCTTCTGGTTTTAGTTGCATTAGCCAACACACATGCATCTTGCCATGTCATCAACATGCATCATATTGTTGCATTTGTTTGTTAATGATTGTATCGTCGGTATTTCCTGTGTTAGGTCCTGCTCCCGAGGATACTGCTGCGTATCCAGTTGAAGAGCAGTACCCGACAACTACCTTGTCAGGCAAGCAATCATTGATCATTCCGATACAAACCCAATCTTCTCGCTCCTGCTCTCTTTTACTGCATTAAGGCAACAACGCGTGAACTGCTACTTGCTGCGGTAGTTGAACCCTATTCCCTTGCATGACCTGTCATTGCCACAGTAAATAGTTGAAACCCACTAGCATGTGTAGGAGTTGATTGAGCCATGTGATGTGTGATCCACCATGCTATTTGCTTATGTTGCCTGCTATGCTTAGAGTTGTGTCTGGTCTGATTCATCTGGGTGATGGATCAGAGTGAAATGATCTTATCGATAAAGAGAAGGAAGTGTGGAATACGCTTGGTAAAGGTATCGATGAAAGGCCATGTAGGAGTACATGGTGGGTTGTTTCATTGGAATCGTCCATAGGACCCGAGATCTGTATGTGTGGTTCAAGTTACAGCTACTACCACGCATTGGGATCCTTAATTGACCCTCTCGGCTTATTAATTACCCTTGGTCTCTGTCCAGGAGTTGCAACTAGTTTCTGGTGTTTATAGCTTACTGGAGGTCGTGCACAACGCTGACCCTCGGGGTGGGTTGTGATGCGACAGGTATGTGGCACGGTGTACCGGTTGCCCGTTTGGTGACTCGGGAACCCTGTACACATCGTTTGGGGCCGTGAGCGACACCCCGGCCGGATCTCCCCACGGATGGAACCCAAATAGGCGATAAACCTGGACGAGAGACTTGAGTAGTTAGTCAGGTCGTGGCCGACACCCTCGCTGGGCTTCCGCTTGAAGGTTGCCGAGTACACGCCGAGTAAACGGCGATAAGAGGTGGAAGCGTGTGTGAAGAGGTACACCCCTGCAGGGTTATCAAACTATTCGAATAGCCGTTGTTCGCGGTACGAACTACTTGGTTACTATTACAGTTCATAGACAAGTTGATGGATACTACTAAAAGCCTCAAGATAAGCGTGAGTGCCGAGGATGGCCCTTCCGTAGGTTGACGGAAGAGGATCCTCGGTAGTGTATTGATGTGGAGAGTAGTGGACTCGTGTTCGTAATAACATCTTGCAATCTGTTGAGAGTTGTAGTATAGGTTAGCCAAAGGTCAAAGCTGGCATTCTGCTATAAACTCCACTACCCCCTTTGATAATGTTGCATGTATGATAGGTTCTGTGGTAAGACTTGCTGAGTACCTTTGTACTCATGTTTGCTTAATAACTGTCGCAGAGGAGAACCCTGCCCCTGCTGATGGGTTCTACATAGACGTTGACGTCGACGAGTAGCTTGACACCCAGACGGTGATCTGGAGCTTGTGAAGGGCCTTGTAGATAGTCAGGCTACACCAAGCCTGTTTTATTTTCTAAGTTGTCTGTACTCAGACATGTAGCTTCCGCTTGTGCTTGTATGACTGTATGACTTGAGTGTTGGGTCATGTGACCCCTACCTGTATGACTATGTTATGTAAGGCTCTTGGAGCCTTTTAAATAAAGTACCTTGAGTCATACTGTTCTGTTGTGATGCAATGTTGTATTTGCACATATCGAGCATATTGCGTGTATGACTGAAATGCTTGGTATGTGTGGGATCCGACACCTAGTTGTTTTCCTTTGGTAGCCTATCTTATAGGGAAATGCCTCCTAGTGATTCCAATGAGCCTTGGTAGCTTGCTACTGCTCGGAACACGTAGGCTGGCCGGCATGTGTCCTTCTTCGTTCCTGTGTCTGTCCCTTAGGTGAAATGTCACGCGTTGTTCCTTTAAGTCCATGTAGCTTGCTACGACTTGGGTTCATACGTTGATGACCGACACGTTCGTTGCTGGGTCATGGATGCCTGTCTCTGTAATTTAGTGCCACTTTTGGTTTATAACTAGCCATGTCGGCCCGGGTTCTCTGTCATATGGATGCTAGCGACACTGTCATATACGTGTGCCAAAATGCGCAAACGGTCCCGGGCCAGGTAAGGTGGCACCCGTGGGGTTACTGTGCGTGAGGCCGCAAAGTGATATGACGTGTTACAACTAGATCGGTGTGACTTAGGATCGGGGTCCTGACAGTCGGCTTCAGCCCCCATGTACATAGTACTGGGGTGTTCGGTCATATGCATGTACACTCTTTATCCAACGTCTCTGTCCGTATAGGA
This sequence comes from Secale cereale, assembly GCA_902687465.1. Taxonomy (NCBI): domain Eukaryota; kingdom Viridiplantae; phylum Streptophyta; class Magnoliopsida; order Poales; family Poaceae; genus Secale; species Secale cereale. The sequence goes on along the minus strand of LR738710.1, from coordinate 472,323,572 downwards.
GGTGTATGCGGAGCGAACCAGTCAATCAGACTATGCGGTGTTATTGCTTTCACTTAGTCGTAGGAGCTTGACATGTGGGGCTAGGTACTAGCCCCTGGTGCGGATATGATATTCCTTACTTAAGGTAACCAATTGCACCTGGCTGGGCTAAAAAGCCAACCCTTCATATAACACGGGGTAGATCTCTATCGATAGTAGTATAAAACTTAGTCACCAGGTTCTCGCCTATCATGACGGTCAGTTTTCGGCTTTTTCTACTGAGGTACTTCACCGGACGAGCCGGAAGTACGATCGCAGTAGTTCTCCCTTTACACCCTAGCCAAACAACCGGGAACGTAGGGGTAAGCACAGGAGCCGGGCAACCCAACTATTGACCCAAGACATGATTCAGAACTGATGCATATAAGGCAAACATCCATGACGCCGAACACTCCCTATAGGTGTTCGGTCTTTTCGACATATACCGGGGTGAATATAGCCCCTGGTAATGGACCCTTATTGACAAGGCACATGTGACAATCTAATGTGGGGAGAGAACATTTATGGTGAGTGAATAAAACCCTGAACATAATGCGAATCAAGCTGCTCTATTAATATCCCTTTATAGTACAGCGAGCCGTAAGCTTACAGATAATGCCGATAACTTTCTTGGACATTTTACATGTCGAAAAAGTATGTAATAAGAAAGATAAAAACGGTTTACATAGGGTCTTAATCTAAAAAGAAACCTTAGCCCGGGTCCCTGTTGCACGTCTGCGCTGTTTCCTCCTCCGTAATGTGTCCTTGAATGGGTGGGAATATGATGGCCGTCTGTAAAAAGAAAAAGAAACCTGGAAAAGAAAAAGAAATCCAGTGTGGCCATGACAAGACTGGTTCATTTTAATGAACCTGAAAAGACAAGTTTAGAGTCCGAATAGGGTCAAGCCGAACTATGGACTATATGCAGTGTGCCCCCAGCGGGTTTTTAAGGCATAATTATGCACTCGAGGTACATGTGCTACCACCTTATGGGGCGGTCGATGGGGGCGTAGCTGCTAATCTAGCTCAGGTTCATTTGAGCTGCCGCACTGAGGCGTGTGCCGAACACGTATAGTTATGTCCGTGACCGACATATTATCCTGCTTGAATAGGCCGTTTTGGACTTTAGCTGCTAAGGCCGCAGTGTCCTCCTCTGTACGGAGAGAGCGTTCCATATTTCCATTGACCGTGATGATGCTATGTGGTCCAGGCATTTTAAGCTTTAGAAGGCATAATGCGGGACTGGATTAAAGCGGGTGAAGGCCGTTTTGCCGAGTAGAGCATGATAGCCACTTCGGAATGGAGCTATGTCAAAGATTAACTCTTTGCTTCAAAAGTTATCAGGAGAGCCGAATACAATCTCCAATGTTAAAGAGCCTGTGCAGAGGGCTTCTATGCCCGGTATCGCTCCTTTAAAGGTCGTGCTGCTTGGATTGATTCTTGACAGGTCTATCCCCATCTTGTGGATAGTGTCTTGATATATCAGAATAAGACTGCTACCGCCGTCCATGAGGACTCTGGTGAGATGGTATCCATCGATTATTTGGTCGAGCACTAGGGCAGCCGAGCCCCCATGACGAATAGTAGTCAGATGATCCCTTCGATCGAAAGTGATCAGGATAGGCCGACCATGGGTTGAATTTGGGGGCAACAAGCTCAACGGCATAGACATCTCGGAGTGCGCGCTTGCGCTCCCTTTTTGGGATATGAGTGGCATATATCAGGTTCACTGTTTTAACTTCCGGTGGATTTTTTTTGCCCCCCTGTATTCGGCTGGCGAGGTTCGTCCACGTCTTCGCTCTGAGGCTCCTTCCCCTTGTGTTCGGCATTGATCTTGCCGGCCTGCTTGAAGACCCAACAATTACGGTTGGTATGGTTTGCAGGTTTCTCTGGGGTGCCATGGATTTGGCAGGGCCTATCTAATATTTTGTCCAGACTAGATGGACCATCTTTGTTGCCTTTAAATGGCTTCTTCCGTTGACCGGGTCTGGAGCCGCTGAATTCGGCGTTTACTGCTATATCATCTGGGCTTCGAGCATTTTTCGACGTTTGTTTTTGTTACGTCGTGGCTTTCCATTTCCGTCCCTGACTTCAGATGTTCCAGGGTCGCTGGTGTTGCTACGAGCCAACGAGCTATCCTCACCCGCACAAAGGCGAGTCTTGAGTGTAGTTAGGGCTGCCATTGTCCTCGGCTTTTCCTGTCCAGGGTGTCTGGCTAGCCATTCGTCCCGGACACTGTGCTTGAATGTCGCTAAGGCTTCAACGTCAGGACAGTCGACGATTTGGTTCTTCTTAGTGAGAAACCGATTCCAAAGCTTGCGGGTTGACTCCCCGGGTTATTGGATGATGTGACTTAGATCGTCAGCGTCCAGGGGCCGGACATAGTTCCCTTGAAAATTGGCCTGAAAAGCATCCTCAAGTTCTTCCCAACTCCCAATGGAGTTCTGTGGGAGGCTGTTTAGCCAGTGCCGAGCCGGTCCTTTTAGCTTGAGGGGTAGATATTTAATGGCATGGAGATCATCTCCTCGAGCCATGTGGATGCGAAGAATAAAATCTTCTATCCATACGGCAGGATCTGTCGTTCCATCATACGCTTCGATGTTCACATGTTTAAACCCTTCTGGAAAATCATGATCCATCACCTCATCGGTGAAGCACAGAGGGTGTGCGGCACCTTTGTATTTTGCTATGTCATGGCGTATGACCGATGGTTTTGATGTTCAATATTGACCCCGAACTGGTATATTACCGGCGCAATTGGCTTGATAACCGCCGTCCCGTGTGGGAGCCCGATCTCTAGTTCCGTAGATAGACCTAGTCTTGCTAGCTTTTTTGTTCATGTCCTCACACAGATCGTGTTTCCGGACTTGAGCCGCATCCTCCTTTCCTTTACGGGGTGTTGGTGCAGGCTTGTGTACGCCGTTGCTAGCAACTCTGTCCCGTCCACGAGGTGGTCGGTCCGGCTTATCAGCGGTGTTATTCTTCGGCGGTATGGGCGCAGTGGCCTCGTCGTCAAATTCAGGTAGTAGTTTACGCTTGGGCTAGCCTTTGGTTTGGCCGTTGTGGCCATGTTTTTGTTCGGCATCTAGCACCTCGTTCCATCTATCATTGAGCGTGTCCTGTGCGGCTCGAAGCCGTCTCTGCTCCTTTTTCAGGCTCCTTGCAGTGGCAATAAGCCTCCGATGGAAGCACTTTTGTTCTGAGGGTTCTTCTGGGACGATGTACTCGTCGTCGCCCAGGCTAACTTCTTCTTCGGAGACATGTTCGTAATTACTCTCTTCGGCATCGCTGTCATCGGACAGCGGCTTCGGACTCTATTCGCCGTCCTCTCGTTCCTCCTACTCCATCGCTGGGTCTGCGGGGTCTTCGGCTTGTTCCGGAATATCAACGTCGTTAGTGAAAGTGTTGCTGTCTTTTCCTTTACGGGATTTGGTTCGGCGCTTTGGATCAGACGCCGATGTTTGGGAGGTTCTTAGACAGGCTTGTCCTCTAAGGGATCGTTTTCACCGTCACCCTCCTTCTCCTTAGGTGTATCCACCATGTACACGTCGTATGAACACGTAGCTGTCCACCACCCGGTTATGGGCCGGCTTTGATCTGGGTCTGCTTCGGCTTCGAGGTCCATCCCTTCGAAGTATTCAGAAGCTTAGTCGAGTAGATCGGTTAGATCTTCAACCATGGCTACCAAGTGGGTTGTGGGTGGGGAACAAAATTCTCCATCAGCCTCCAGTTCGAACCAGATACAATGCGGCTGTGTGTCCCCATCTAGGGAGAGGGATCTTAACGAATTTAACATATCACCGAAGGGTGAATGCTGAAAGATATCTGCAGCACTGAATTCGGCGATAGACGCCTGATCGAGCTTAAAGGGCGCAGATGTGCATGGTTCGAAACCTGAGGCCGGAGTTGAGTCTGGGGTTCCGATAACACAGACCCCACTTACAGTTGGGTCCGTGTGCGGCTCCAACGTCGTGGAGTTTGCGGCTTCCGTGGCGGTGTTGAGCTTCCCGTCTTTGGACGACGTGGTTTGTTCCGGATCTAGGGCCGGAACTATTGTAGGTGCTATTTCCTGATTCGATGACAGAGCTAGATCGTGTTCATCGTGATGGCAGAGAGAGGTTGCTGCAGGCTCGAATCCGTCAAAGATCAAGTCTCCGCGGATATCGACAACGTAGTTTAAGCTTCCAAATCCGACTTGATGGCCAGGGGCGTAGCTCTCAATCTGCTCGAGGTGGCCTTCTCTGTCGGCACGGAGCATGAAACCGCCGAACAAAAAAAATTGGCCAGGAGGGGAAATTCCCTCGGTGTCGCCATCGTTGTTGGTGACACGATCCATCAGTCCTTCGATCGACGACATAGTAGAAGTCTCAATGAAAGAAGCAATGTCGGTGTCAAAACCGGCGGATCTCGGGTAGGGGGTCCCGAACTATGCCTTTGAGGATTGATGGTAACATGAGGTTGGGGACACGATGTTTACCCAAGTTCAGGCCCTCTCGATCGAGGTAAAACCCTACTTCCTGCTATATTAATATGGATGAATATGAATACAGGAGTTGATCTACCTCGAGATCATATTGGCTAAACCCTAGAGTCTAGCCTATGAGCATTTGTGTTTCTCTATTAGCCTCTACGGACTAAACCCTCCGGTTTATATACACACTGCAGGGGCTTAGGGTTTGTACATACCATCTTGCAGAGGAAGGAAAGACTACACCCAAACCTAAAACTTGCCATTATACGAATACTGGAGTCCTATCCGGATACGAGAGAAGATCTTCGACTATGATCTTCACGGCGCACCAGTCCGGCCCAAGAAGAGTTATCTAGCCTCCTGAGGACCCCTCGATCCAGGACTCCCTCAATCGACGTGGTTGCTGAGGACCCATTGCGAGCAACAATACAGGACTTGGCTACCCCTGTCGACAACGAAACTGATCTAATAACGCTCGAGGCAATCCGCCTCAAGGTCCTCGATAGTACCAACAAGGTGGCGGCCATGCAACACCGCGCGGAAGCCAATCATCATGAGATCGGCCGCATCAACGCTGGCACGCCAACTAGTGCTGAGCCCAACCGGGTTGGCGCCATCTGGCAGCGCAGCGGAGCCATCTCTAGTATGTTGGGAGACGGACGCCTGATATACGAGACGCCGGCGCAGAACCTATGCGCCGTGCAGGCGGCGGCAGACGACCTCCAAAATCTGGAGGGCGAAGAGCTGCACGCTCAAATGGATCGTCTTTAAGAACTCCTCAACGCCGCGGGCACACAGCAAGACACCTACAACCGTGTGCTAGCAGCCTGCAAGCAAGCGGAGAACTCAGAGGCCGGCCACGAGCATGGTGTAACCTCCCGGTCTCCCAGCGGCGGCGGCCGCAACCAGAACCTAGGGGCAGCCCCTGGTCGCAGCCAACATTCTCATCGCTCTAGCGTGGCCAGCCAGCAAGCTCCCCCGAACCCGGAGAACCGGTGCCAGCAGGATGAACGTCCGCCTCCCCGCAGGGAGAGGCCGGGTTCTCTGGTGCCGGTTGACCATCCGACTCTGGGGGGCCGGCTGGGCCCACGAGTCGGCGACTACGACACCCGCTAGCGGTTCGAGCAGCTGGCTTGGTCCTAGGCCATGGAGGACGAAGATGTAGTCGACCCGGCCTGTTTCGGCCCACGCATCCGTGACGAGCCCATTCCCAAAGGGTTCTCGCTGCCCCGAGACACTCCCAAGTACAACGGTGCCGTGAAGCCATAAGACTGGCTCATCGACTACGCCATGGCGGCCGGCATAGCCAACTGCAACAAGCGCGTTGTCGTGAAGTACGTTCCGCTCATGTTGCAGGGCACGGCTCAGATATGGCTGAACAGCCTCAAGCCCAACAGCATCAACAGCTAGTTGGACTTCAACGAAGCTTTCGTGCACAACTTCAATAGCACTTGCAAGCAGCCCCCCAAGCCACGCCATCTCGCCATGTGTGTTCAGGGGCCGACTGAGTCCGCTCGCGACTACCTGACACGTCGGGCCAAGCTGCGCAACTCATGCGAAGGGGTGCACGAGGTGCAAGTGATCGAGTACTTCACCGCCAGGTGCCGAGAGGGCACTCTGCTCAAGCACAAGCTCCTGTGCGACGAGCCGGCTACGCTGGACGAGGTCTTGGCCATGGTGGACAAGTATGCTACGGCGGACTCCTCCATTAAGTCGGAGATCCGGGTTGATGCGTCCGGAAAGGTTGCCTCGCCAAATAACCTGGCGCCGGCTGACGACTCTAGTCGGCGTCAGCAGCAAGGCAACAACAACAAGCGCAAGGCCCCCGAGCCGGCTTCCAATAGCCGGCAAGTGGCGACAGTGGAGAACCAAGGCCAACAGCCGGCTGGCCATCCCGACCCCAAGCGTCAGCAGCGCAACAAGGGTGCCTAGCAGCCCGCCCTCTCCTTCAAGTGGCACAAAGCCATCCAACCATACAACTCGGTGCTGCAACTGGCTCGCCTATATCACCAAGGGAGAGGATCTGCTGCCTCCTCCTCCCGGCCTGGCGGGTCCGTCTCCTTAGCAGCCGGCCTGCCCTGTCGGCATGCTCCAAGATGAGTTCCCCAATGCACACGCTGCCTACGTCATCTTCACAAGTGAAGCCAATGACAAGCGCAGCAGACAGCAGCAACATCGCAAGGTGAACACTGTTGTGCCTAAAGTCCCTGAGTACATGCATTGGTCCAAGAAGCCCATCACATGGAGCCAGAAGGACCATCCGGCCGTGATGCCCACGCCGGGTGGCTATGCCACAGTGTTGGATCCCACATTCTCCACCAACAAGCGGACAAGCCGCTTCTCCCAAGTGTTGATAGACGGCGGCAACAGCATCAACATCCTCTACCGCGACATGATGGAAAACCTGGGTATCAGGGAGAAGCAGCTCCTGCCCAGCCAGACCATGTTCCACGACATTGTCCCTTGGCTCTCCCACTCACCACTCGGCAAGATCAAGATCGACGTCCTATTCGGCGACCTGAATCACTTCCGTCGTGAGCCCATCTAGTTCGAGGTAGCTAACTTGGATAGCCCCTACCACGCGCTCCTGGGCCGGCCAGCCATGGCCAAGTTTATGATGGTTCCACAATGTGTACCTGAAGACGAAGATGTCGGGTCCCAAGGGCATCATCACCATCATCGGCTACTACAAGAAGTCGTTCGAATGTGCAGCAGCCAGCTCTCGGCTAGCCAAGTCCCTCGTCATCGCCCAAGAAAAGCACCTCATTGACCGGGTGGTGGCCATGGCTGGCGAGCAGTCGGTCGTGCCGACTAACCCCGAGGAGGCGGGCAGTGGGGCTTCCTTCAAGCTGGCCAAAGAAACCAAGAAGATAGCCTTGGATCCGGCCCAGACAGCGCTATTCGCTGTCATAGGTTCCAACCTTGACAGGAAATAGGAAAGCGAGCTCGTTGATTTCCTCTGTGAGAATCGGGATATCTTTGCATGGTCCCCCAAGGACATGTAGGGTGTTCCGAGGGATTTCGCCAAGCACAAGCTAAATGTGAGGTTGGATGCCAAGCCGGTCAAGAAACCCCTACGCCGCCTATCAGAAGAGAAGACAAGAATCATTAGTGAAGAAGTCACCCGGCTCCTAGCAGTCGGCTTCATCATGCAAGTGTTCTACCTGGATTGGCTTACCAACCCAGTCCTTGTTTTGAAGAAAAATAACAAGTGGCACATGTGTATCGACTACACCATCCTGAACAAGGCCTACCCCAAGGATCCATTTGCTCTACCTCGGATCGACCAAGTGATAGACATCACAGCCGGATGCGAGCTGTGGTGTTTCCTAGATGCCTACTCGGGCTATCGGCTGATCAAGATGAGTGAGAAAGACTAGATGAAGATCGCCTTCATCACCCCCTTTGGTGCATTCTACTACATGGTCATGACATCCGGCTTGCGGAATGCCGGTGCCACCTTCCAACGGTGCATGCAGAAGTGCCTCTAGGCACAACTCGGACGGAATGCCCACATCTATGTGGATGACATTGTGGTGAAGACGAAGAAGCGTGGCACACTTTTGGGGACCTCAAGGAAACTTTCACCAACCTACACCATTTCCAAATTAGTCTCAACTCGAAAAAGTGTGTTTTTGGAGTACCAGCTGGCCAACTCCTTGGTTTTCTTGTCTTTCAGCATGGGTTCGAGTGTAACCCTCTAAAGATCAAGGCCATTGATCAGATGATGAGGCCAACCCGACCTCGGGACGTCCAGAAATTCACCGGGTTCTTGGCATCTCTCAGTCGATTCTTGAGCCGACTAGGAGAGAAGGCTCTCCCCCTGTATCAGCCGATGAAGAAATCCAAGAGATTCGAGTGGTCCGACCAGGGGGGCAAAGCATTCCTCCATCTCAAGCGGATGCTGTCCATGCCGCTTGTTCTGGCTGCTCCAACTAACAAGGAGCCCATGCTCCTTTACATTGCTGCCACCAATAGGGTCGTCAGTACAGTTATGGTTGTCGGGCGCCTAGAAGCCGGCAAGGCTTAGCCGATCCAGAGGCCGGTCTACTACCTGAGCGAAGTGATGTCCGTCTCCAGGAAAAACTACCCCCACTATCAGAAGATGTGTCTACGATGTGTAGTTTGCCGCCAAGAAGCTGAAGTAGTACTTCCTGGAGCATCCCATCATAGTCCTTTGCACTGCTCACTGGCTAAGATCATGGGCAACCAAGATGCCGCAGGCTCGGTGGCCAAGTGGGCCATTGAGCTGGCTCCTTACACCATCTTCTACCAGCCCCGTACCGCCATCAAATCCCAAGCACTGGCCGACTTCCTAGTCAAATGGGCTGAGACCCACTACCTGCCACCAGTGCCGGATTCCATGCATTGGCGGATGCACTTCGATGGCTCGAAGATGTGCACCGGCTTGGGAGACGACATCGTCCTCACCTTTCCCAAAGGCGACAAGCTGAAGTATGCCCTGCAGATCTACTTCGCCACCTCCAACAATGTGGCCGAGTATGAGGCACTCATCCATGGGCTCCGCTTGGCCAAGGGGATCGGCATGCGCCACATCTTGTGCTATGGTGACTCAGACTTGGTGGTCCAGTGGTCTTCTGAAGACTAGGACGCCAAGGACGCTAATATGGCCAGCTACCGCTCCCTCATCCAGCAGATTAGCGGGTACTAGTTGCTCCATGTGCCACGGGCCGACAAGAAGGAGCCAATGCCCTGGCTCGCATTGGCTCCACCGGGCAGGCCATTCCAGCTGGCGTGTCCCTCGAGTACCTGTGCAAGCCATCTATCCATCCTTCGCCAGAATCAGAGTCCATCTTCATACCGGATGATCCTGAAGCAGTCGGATCCGGCTCGGGGATTGAAGCAGCCGGCCCGGAGACTTCTGCAGGCGGCTCGGGGACTGCAATGCCAAAACCCATCCTGGAAGCTTCAGAACCCAGCCCGGAGGCTCCTGCAGTCGGCCCGGGGGCTTCTTCGACACAGCAAGCTGCGTCCGACTCCAGCCCACCGCCTCCCTGCCCAACCACCCTGATACCAGTTGCTGTTGTGATGGTGGTGGAAGCTTCGTCTTGGGCGCAGCCCATCCTTAACTTTCTGGTGTGCCGCGAGCTACCAGCCGATGAAGTTTTGGCCCGACAGGTGCAACATCGGGCGGCTTCATACACAATTGTCAATTGAGAACCCGTCGGGCGCAGTGTCACTGGCGCCTTCCCGCACTGCATCGAGCCAGACAAAGGCATTTCAATCCTCGGAGATATTCATCAAGGCGAGTGTGGCCACCATGCAGCCTCCAGGTCCCTCATGGCCAAAGCTTTCCGCCACGGTTTCTTCTGGCCGACTGCCTTGGATGACGCCAAGGAGTTGGTTTAGAAGTGCAAGGGGTGCCAGAAGTTCAGCACCAAGAAAGACCAGCCGGTCTCCACCCTCAAGACCATCCCTATTACTTGGCCATTCGCCGTGTGGGGACTGGTTATGGTGGGCCCGTTCAAAACAACACGCCGCGGCCTGACTCATCCTCTGGTCGCCGTGGACAAGTTCACGAAATGGATTGAGGCGAAGCCAATCAAGAAACTAAATGGTCGGACTGCAGTCACATTCACCGTGGACATCACTGTCCGGTATGGCATCCCGCACATCATCATCACCGACAATGGCACAAACTTCGCCCAAGGCGCGTGAAGCAGGGTATCCGATTGGACATAGCGTATGTCACCCATCCGTAGTCGAACGGCTAGGTGGAGAGAGAAAACGACCTCATCTTGTCCGGCATCAAGACCCGGCTAGTCGAGCCTCTAGAGCGCTCGGCCGGCTGCTGGATCGAGGAGCTACCGGTCGTCCTTTGGAGTCTTCGGACCACACCGGATAAATGAACTGGCTTCACGCCCTTCTTCCTTGTGTACGGGGCCGAGGCTGTCATCCCAACTGACATTGAGTTCGACTCACCTCGCGCCACCATGTACACAGAGGCAAAAGCAAAAGAAGCAGGAGAAGACGGCATCGATCTGCTGGAAGATGCCCGACTGCTAGCCTGCAGCCGGTCCGCCATCTACCAGCAGAGCCTGCACCTCTATCACAACAAGAAGGTGAATCTGCGTGCCTTCCAAGAGGGCGATCTTGTGCTCCGGCTGATCCAGCGAATAGCCAGCCAACACAAGCTCTCGGCCCCTTGGGAAGGACCTTTCATCATCAGCAAGGCCCTGGGCAACGAATTCTACTACCTCATCGATTTGCAGAAGCCCAGGGCACGCAAGATAGACGATTCCGGCAAGGAGACGGAGCGGCCATGGAATGCAAATCTCCTCTGCAAGTTTTACAGCTGAAATGCATTGTATGTTCCACGCTATCTTTCGTATTAAGCTAAGAGAGTAGGTCCCCCGGGGAGCACTCGGGGGCTACCTTTTTATCTATATGATAAATTTCGCCTATGAATGTGTTCTTTCTTTCTTTCACCTTGACCCGGTCCGGTCAGCCTGCCTGGAGGCTCGCCGCCTTGACCTAAATTGGCAACACCAGAAGTCGGCTAAGTAGTGTGCCGACACCGAAGCCCTCTCTTCATCGCAAGCCACAGCTCGCAGCGTGACTGTTCGGCTAGCAAGAGCTAAAGGCAGAAAATGTTATCCACATGAAAAACGACTAAGGAAGAAATGCCAATAGAGGCCAAGCCGACTCCTCGCCCTACATGACTAGCTGTCCAGCAGCCAGCCGACTGGCTTCTCGCTCGAGCAGCTATGCTCTAAGCGGCCAGAGTAACTTGCCTATTCTAAAACGACCAAGTCCCTGACCTGGCCACAGACCACATAATGGCTGTCTGGCTGGCAGGGAGGCAGCCAAAAGAAGGCGGCAAGAGAAAGGCCAAAAAGAGCTAAGGAAAATTTGAGTCAAGACTCGGCAAAGAGACAAGCATGCAGACTCAACTATTTACATAGCATGAGGCCGAAGGCTAGCATTCAGTACAAGTTTGAAATACACCCAGCAGGTGGAACTATGAAGGACTAATCGTTCATTTGAGCACGAGACAGCAAAACAGAAAAGATAACTAAGCCAGAGGCGCAGAAGGCGGCTGGGACTGGTCGGCGATGGTTGTGGCACCGGCTGGCGGGGCGTCCGGCTGGTGGGTTCCGGCATGATCGGCGGCGGTGGTAGACGAACTATCCGGTTGCCTACTGGCCGAAGCCGGCTTGGGACAAGTACGGTTGGTCGTCTCGTCGTCCAGATCGGTGCCATCGCCTTCCTCGCCTTCGTCGTCCTCCTCACCCTTGTCGCTGGAGGCGATCTCCTCCGCCGAGTCCTCCCCGTCGTTCGGGTCCAGCCCAAACCAAGAGGGCGACACTTTAGTTCCGTCTTCCGCTCGCTCAGGGACAAAGACATCGACGTCGGCATTATCGGTGAGGTGGCCGCGCACTTGAAGATTTCCTCACGCTCTGCCTCCAGCTCCGGCTCGGCCTCCAGGTGGAATGTGGCCAGCTGGTCCAAATCCACGCTGGCATACCAGGCCTTGACAAACTCCAACGCCGCCCTGGCGCCTGCCCGTGTCCTGGCGCCCTTGCAGGCCTCAAGCCGCTGAGCAGCCGCCTCCAGCCATTCGGCGGTCCGACTAGGAGGCCGGGGCACCGACACACCCGGCTAGAGTCCCTCGAGTACCTGCGACCCGGCACGCTGAAGACGACGGGGCGTCCAGCACATCGGCTCAAGGCACATCCGGACGGCCGCAAGCTGTTCCCCGAGGGTCCGAGGCCGGTTCGGAGGAATCTCCATGCCCACCGCCCTCCGACGGTCTCGCTCCACCTCGATCGCCTTGCAAATGGCAACGGAGCAGCCCAGGAAGTACTCTGCAAAAAAGACAAAAAGTCGGGAGTCAGCCGCTTATTGCAGCTAGCGACTAGGCAACAAAGAAAGAAAGGACTTACCTTCGAGGATGTCCTTGATCACCTTGTAGCCTTCCGACAACACCTTCTCCCTCTCGGCCCAGTTCGAGCGCATAGTCTCGTACTCGGCCTTGAGGAGCACCTCGCCGTCCTCCAGCTCCTAGACCTTCACATTGTGCCCCGCGAGCTCCTTAGCAAGACGGTCGCGCTTGGCGGCCGGCTCGCTGCACTTTTTGTCCCTGTCCAGGAGCTCCTTCTCGAGCACGTGCACGTGATCCCGCAGATGAGCGGCCGCCTCTGCAAAGACAAAGAAGAGTTGTCAGCATCAACGAAGATCAAGAAGTTGCCGGAAGATCCGACCCGACTGCTCAGCAGTCAGCGCGAATCTCGGGGGCTACACCCAGCGGTGCGCTGACGTGCCCCCGCTGATGGACGACGCACGTACCACGACTCTGAGTCAGGTCAAAGGTCCGCTTAGCGAGCTGCTGACTCTGCGAGTTGAAGGCAGCCACGCGCAGGTTGTGGTAGTCCTACAGCAAGCACGACATCCTGATGATTAATACACACCTTGTAAGTTCCAACCCGCCTGCTCAGCAGCCGACTTGGAACTCGGGGGCTACACCCAGCGGGTGCGCTAGGCCCCCCCGCTGAAGCTGGCAAGAATAAAAAGAAGAATAAAAAGAACAGAAGATAGAAGACATACCCTGACGGCCATTTGCGACGTCATCATGTCCAACCTGGCCTTTAGGAGTGTGGCACCAAGGTTATTGAATGAGTCCAAGACATCCTGAACCACGAGGTTCAGGACGGCCAGGCCGGCTCCTGGCGCCCAACCAGGCGGAGCGGCGCTCATGGCCTCAGCTTCGGCCACTTGCGAGCCCGCAGCATCAGCACTAGCTGGCCTCGGCGCAGAAATCGTGCGGGGCACTACATCTTGGCTCGGCACCTCTGGTCCTCCGGGATGACGACCACCTTGCTTGCCAGCATCCGAGGCTTGCGGAAGATCTTCCGCCTCTGGGATAAGGGGCCTAGCCTCCTCCCACTCCGGGGCCGCCTCGTCAGCTTCCACTGTCCCAATCGGTGCCCGGTCCTCCACCACCATCGGCTCGGACCGTTCTGCGTCAGTGGCCTTCAAGACCACACTGCGCGTTGGGTCCTCTATGGTCTTGGCGCCGACCTCCGCCTCTACCTTGGCAGTAGCATCCGCCTGCGCCTTGGCCGCAGTGTTAGCTTCTGCCTACGCCCGAGCCGCGGCCTCCCGCTCCTCCCGTGCCTCCCGCGTATTCCTCTCCGTCGCCTCGCGAAGGTCGGCAGCCAGATCCACACGGCGGGTTCCTGCGGAGCCGTATACTGAACTAATCAGTGAGGCAGACGGAGTCCTCGAATCAGAGAGGGGAGCCCTACTTAGCAAGGGAAGCAAAGATGAGAAGACTGTCAAAAGAAGCCAAGAGAAAAATAGCCAAGCAAACTACGACAAGAGCAGTAAACACTTACACTGATACCATGGGCCTCTGCTTCGGGACCTTCCGGATGGCGGCCACCTTGGTAGCCTCTTGGCGCTTGGTCCCAGCCACAGACAGCCTGGCCTTCTTGGGCTGCCGGCTGCCGAACAACCCCCCTTCATGGCGGCGCTTAGGAGCGCCATCTGCCCCAGCCGGTGCCTTGCCAAAGGACCGGCCCCTGCCCTATCGTCTCCTCCATGGCTAGGCGGCTCGTCGTTGTCCTTATCAACATTCGGCCAGTCGAGGACGTCGGCCCCCACGCCGCCTCCGGCGTCCCCGCCGACCTCACCACCACCTCCCCCAATGGCGTCGTCCTCCTCCATCGTGGCTGCCCCCAGCTTGGGGTCGCCCACGTTGCTCACCTCCCGGTCCGGCATCCACTGATGGCCGGGAGCTGCCGCCGTAACAACCTCTTGGCCAATAAAGCGCTGCATCACAAGCCGACTGATCAAGATGGACGAAAACACATGGCTTGAGAAAAAAAAGAAGTCGGATACTCATCGCAGGTGGAGGGTTGGCACAGTTGTAAGGTGGCTTGCCGAAGGCCCACTCCACTTCATCGAGATGATGGTTGGAAAAGTGGTTGACTTGCCAGACCACCTCGCCAGTCGGCAGGTTCTTCATCGACATCCGACAAGGAACCTGATGGACACTCATGTCGCACATCGGGTGCGGCCGGAACTGGAGCGGTGACACCCCGAGGTGGACAAAGGCGGCCAGCAGGTCCGCCGGCTGGAGGCCCTCCGACTCCGTCATCTCCTGGAGTTGGCTGAGGACAGTTTCGACGGCAGCCAGCAGTAGCTTGCCCGGCTGCTGGCCCCAGTTGCTCCGTGTCCCAGCAGGCGGCCCGGGCACGAACACCGGCAGGTTGATGTAGTCCCGGGTCGGGTGGGTGTTGTGTACATAGAAGTACGACTTCTGCCACAGCTTCACCGACTTGTGGATGACAATAAGTGGAAACCGTGTCCCGGAGGGGGTGTGCCGCACGGCGACGCAAGAACCACATTGCGCTGGCTCGCCCTTGGCCGCGGTGCCAAATTTGAGATAGAAAAACCTGCCCCACAGATTGAGTGTGGGCAGGATGCCGAAATAAGCCTCGCACAAAGTGGCGAAGGCGGAAAGAAGCACCATCGTATTGGGAGTAAGGTGGTGAGGTTGGAGATGGTAGAACTTGAGGAAATCCCAGAGGAAGCCACTCACCAGCAGGCCGAAGCCGTGGATGAAGTGGCTACAGAAGACGGCAAACTCGCCAGCCTCCGGCACCGGCGAGATCTCCTGCACGATTGGAAGGCGCATCGGCACGCACTCTTCATTGGGTATCCTACGCGTCGCGCAGAGGAACTCGGCGTGGTCTTCATGCACGTTGGACCCATCCCACTCGCCGCATGCTATGGCTCGACGTCGGGTGGCGGCGAGGTCGTGGTGGCACGGCGGATTAGAGCAGCGGCTAGCCGCAACGGCCCTTTGGCAGCGGAGCAGCACGTCGACATGGTAGCAGAGAGAGAGAAGAGGAAAGGGGCAAGGAGGATGGAGAGTGGAGGGGCGCGCGTGCGTTCTACCGTGCCCCCTCCCCCTATTTATGAGGAGCCGACGGCGGAGACGAAGAGGCAAGGCGTGGGGACATGGGGATTAACTGCACCCATGCCCCACACCTCCCCGCAATTTCCGTGAGCAGTTACTCCGCGCGGGGAGGGTAACAGCCCGCCTCCTCCATAGCGGATCTGCATGCGTGTTGAGGCCCTTTAGTGGCGGGCCTAGGCCTGCGGGTATGTCCCGTCACGCGTGTGGGCTGGAAGGCTGGCCTGGCCTGCTGGTGACGCATGGCGGGCATCCAACGAGCGGCAACCACACCACCCGGCGAAGCACCCAGGGGAGCCCATCTCAACGGTTCGAATTCAACAGGCGACCGACCTAACCTTGGTCGGCTCCTGCCAGACGGACAGACAAAGACGGGGGATCTCCCGGGGAGGAAGCTATTGAGACACCTCAGCGCTGAGCCACGGCACCTCACCAGCTTCGAGGACAAGGGCACCGGCAGGTGCGCGCCGACGAGGGGGTTCCGTCCAAAGGACTAGCGTCCGCCGGGTAGAGTTGGAGAGGCGGGGAGGGGAGGCGCCATAGGAGGACAGGGCCGGTGGTGGAGATGGGCGCGTGGCTCTGGTGGCTCCGGCGAGAGGATGAGGAGATGGGGCGAATCGCTAGGAGGAGAGGAACACATAGGACGAGTCGAGAGGAGGAGCGGAGGGATGTGGTGGCTGGAAACAAAGAAGGCCGGCGATGACCGAGGTGAACTCTGGCAAAAAGAGGAGTGGGTCGAGGACTCTGGTGGTCAAGGAAGGCAAAGGAGAGGCTGGTAAGGTGCGGGAGGATTTGGGCACGCCTTATATAGGCCAGGGGAGGGATCGGGGAAGCTCTAGATAGCTCGGCTGACATGCGAAAACGGAGTAGAGGACGGACGCGTCACGGGCATGGCGACGGCGACCACACAACAACGATATAGGTCGGGGCAGTAACGCAGGGCAATGCAGTCGAGCACGGGCTATCTAGTGGACATGATTTGGACGCGAGAGGCAGAGCGAAAGGGGTCAAAACAGGGATGACAACGTGCCAGAGCACGAGTTTGGCTGGTTCATCCCGTGGTCACCGCGTGAACTGGCATACGCGGTGCCAGGTGATCGGCCACATCATGTGTGAGTGATGGACCATGCTACCCTCAGTCAAAATGAAGAAAGAAATCGGTCCAGGGGCAAAGAAGAGATTTGCAGGTGGATCCAACTCAGAAGAACATTAAGGTGTTTCATGTGAATTGTGAGAGCTAGAATAGTGCAATGACTCAGGGCTTTGGCACAACATGATCAGCCACTAAGATGATGCTGATTACCAAAAAATGAGCTTAAGAGGAGGAGTTTAGAGGGTACTTGCTATAGAAAGTGCTATAATGGCCAGATTAGGGAAATATGAAGCCGCACTCACATACTTGCTGGGAATGAGCTGAAAATTGGCATGGCGGAATGATTTGAAGATATGAAGATGCCCAAAAAGTTTAATGCCATTTGGATGAACCAAACCAGCACTTGCTTCATAAAGCATCTCTTTGGACAAAAATGTGGAAAAATTGCACAGGGCAATTAGATTAATTAATTAATCCAAAACTTGGTGGAGGGAGTTGATATGGATATAAGAATGTCCTGGTACATTTTTAGCTTAAATTAAGCAATATAAAATAGAGTTGCTTCACAAATTGAAAATCTGACCAGAAAGCAAGATTTAGATGCTGAGCTCATATGGATGAATGGAATGGGCTCAAATTTGGTAGAGAGTCATGATTTGATCACATGAAGGATGTGTCAAAGTTTCATCTCAGTTGGACATGCCTAGTATATATTTCCTTCACAAAGTTCCTTCTGGACAGAAACTTCGGAAGATTGCTGAAAAATAATTACTAGGCAAATGAGTATGAAATTTGGCACAGAGCAATGATATGGACAAGAAAAGGTGTCCAAAAAGTTTGGAGGCAATTGGGCAAAGATAAATAGCACTTGCTTCACAAAGTGCCATTTAGGGAAGAATAGGAAAATGATTATTGGAGGATTATTTTTGAACATGGCAATGATTTTTTTTGCCATATTCGAGGAAGATATGAGCCAAACTAGATTTACCTCATATATTCATGTTCATACTAACTCAATTTTTCTTTCTTATCTGATGGCTCAGCTGGCATCCGAAATATTATCTTTACTGATATACTTGTCGTTCTCGATATTGATCCTTGCTGGAGATGTTATTCTTGTATCGAGTATCGAGAATATTCCACAGAGATGAGAGCACACCTTCCCGTGGAACAAAGAATCTCTTCTATCCAAGCATCATGTTCTGCAAATATATGCATGCCTTCTGGGTTCAAATTAGTGATGTGAATCGTACTTGTTCTTCTGATGGATTCTGACATCTCGTAGGAGTTTCTAACTTATTTTGACTGGCTTCACAGTCTTGAGTATGCAATATGTACCAAAAGTTTGACTGACGTGACCGATAGAAAAATGCACCATCTCCGGATAACATTTGCAGACTTGACTGACAGTGATCTTGGCAAAGAATACCATTCACAACAGGCTATTCTGTAATTGCTTCCCATATGCGAGAGATAACAATCCTCAAAGTATGTGCTCCCACACTAATCCTTCATCTGGCCAGTATTCTCATGTGGATAGTAGGATGTGTGATAGTTTAGCAGGGTTACTGAGGTCAATATTTTAAGCGGTCCTTGGGTCGGACTCGGGTATTCAATGCTGACAGTTCTGAGCATACTGTGGACTTGTGCATTCATACCGCAGTGTTCACCCACTACTCTAGCATACCGGTATTGTCGGTCTTGCTCCTTCATTATTATTTTCTTCATCTGGATCTTTGACTGAAAGAGTGGGGGCCTTATATATATCCTTGATTATTTTCGCGGCCCTCAGTAGTGTCATATTCAATATTTTGCAAGCATACCCTGATCTTATTCATGTCTCGAGTCTCCGTATATTTATCCGGCTCACGTGTGTCTGTACATATATCAATACCGTTGTTGATTATGCCAAACAGTGCCAGGATTAATAACATCACCTTGTCGGATGTACGAGACTGACCCTCATAATTACTTCTAAGATGGTGTCTCATGGTTGTCTTCTTCAAGACTTGTCGTTCCTTGCATCACCCACTGGTTTTCTGTCTCTTGAAAAACCGATGAGGTTGTTGGATGTGTACCATGAATTCTTCCTTGTGCGAGGGACTTGCATGAACTTGTCAGTAGACGCACTATATGAACAATTTTCTGATTCTCGACGCATACCGTTGTTCTGACTGATTCTTGTTTCTGATCCAACTATTGTAGATCTGACACTTGTAAAACACCGCCATGTGCTAACAACTCATTGTTTAATTTCTTGTACCCGTGCCGTGCTGAAGAAGATTGGGAATCTTGCATCAGAAGCCACTAGTAGTATCTTGCTGAGGAAGACTGGATGGCTTGTGCTCGAAGCTTTCGGCGGATAGCTTGCTGAGGAAGGATGGAAACCGTACCTCAGAAGCTTTCACCCTTAAATACTTGCTAGGGAAGACTCGGTACCTTATGCCAGAAGATTTTGTAGTACCGTATCGAAGAATACTGAATATCTCGCACGGGAATCCATTCATACTTTACTGATGCAGACTGAGGAATCTAGCCTTGTACGCTTTGCTAATAAATTGTGAAGAAATAGTGTACTGATTTTCTTTGTGAACAGAATAACATATATAGATTCTTCTCATTCCGGCAGCTGATTACTTGTATGTCAAATATTGTCTGACTGTTCTTGCTGAATTTATTGCATATTAGGACTGACTTCAGGGTGTCGCAAGTTTTAAATCTGACTCATGGCAGAATCAATCATTGTGCACGGACCATACATTTGACTTGAAATGCACGTTGGACTTGGATCCAATTTTGTTCTCCTGCTGGTTTAATCATTGCTGTAATAAAGATGAATTTTTGACGGTGAACTTGTTACTGAAAGTCTGAGCAGAATATAATTTGTATCCAGACCGGATGTCTGCAATACAATGCTGTTAGCTGAAAATCTCATTGCCGTTAACTGAGTTCCTTGGTGTATACCAGTACTTCTGGCGGCTTCTTCTGATCCGGTGTTGGTTGATGAGCAATTTCCATAAGGGGGTAACAGCGAGAAAATGATCGATTGCAACAAAGCACATAACAAACAAGCTACAAAATACTCCACATAGGCACACCCAAACATAATACTACATCAAATGCACATGCACTACGTGAAGGACTACACCCTACGCTTGAGGAAACGCTTGGGAGTTGACGAAGAAGCTAAGCGAGTAGTGAGTGGAACTGCTGACTCTCAAACTCCGGATGGACGAGGCGGAGGAGTGATGACCCACAAGTGTAGGGGATCTATCGTATTCCTTTCAATAAGAAAGAGTGTCGAACCCAACAAGGAGCATAAGGAAATGATAGGCAATTTTCAGTAAGGTATTTTCTGCAAGCACTGAAATTATAGGTAACAGATAGTTTTGTGATAATATAATTGGTAGCAAGTGACAAACGGTAAAAGTAAATAAGGTGCAGCAAGGTGGCCCAATCCCTTTTGTAGCAAAGGACAAGCCTGGACAAACTCTTATGCAAGGTAAAGTGCTTCCGAGGACATATGGGAATTATCGTCAAGCTAGTTTTCATCACGATCGTCTGATTCGCGTTCGGTACTTTGATAATTTGGTATGTGGGTGGACCGGTGCCTGGATGCTGCCCTTACTTGGATAAGCCTCCCACTTATGATTAACCTCTAATGCAAGCATCGGCAACTACAAAAGAAGTATTAAGGTAAACCTAACCATAGCCTGAAACATATGGATCCAAATCAGCCCCTTACGAAGCAACGCATAAACTAGGGTTTAAAGCTTCTGTCACTCTAGCAACCCATCATCTACTTATTACTTCCCAATGCCTTCCTCTAGGCCCAAATAATAATGAAGTGTCATGTAGTCGACGTTCACATGACACCACTAGAGGAGAGACAACATACATCTCATCAAAATATTGAACAAAGACCAAATTCACATGTCTACTAATAGCAAGACTTCTCCCATGTCCTCAGGAACAAAAGTAACTAATCAGAAGACATAATATTGTTCATGATCAGAGGGGTATTAATATGCATAATGGATATGAACATATGATCTTCCACCAAATAAACCAACTAGCATCAACTACAAGGAGTAATCAACACTACTAGCAACCCACAGGTACCAATCTAAGGTTTGGATACAAAGATTGGATACAAGAGATGAACTAGGGTCTGAGAGGAGATGGTGCTGGTGAATATGTTGATGAATATAGCCCTCCCCAAGACGGGAGAGTAGTTGGTGATGACGGCGGTGACGATTTCCCCCTTCCGGAGGGAAGTATCCCTGACAGAACAGCTCTGTCGGAGCCCTAGATTGGTTTCCGCCTCGAGACGGCGGCGTCTGGTCCTGAAAGCCTCCCTCTCAAATTTTCCTGGTCAAAACGCTTCATATAGGAGAAGATGGGCACCTGGGGCCCACTGGCTGGCCCTCGAGGCAGGGGGCGCGCCCTGGGAAGGGGGGCGCCCCCCCACCCTCGAGGCCAGCCAGTGGCCCCTCTCATGGATTTCTTCCGCCAGATATTTTTTATATTTTCCGAAAAAATGTTCTGTGGAGTTTCGGGGCTTTTGGAGATGTACATAATAGGTTTCGAGAGTTTGCTCCTTTTCCAGCCCAGAATTCGAGCTACCGGCATTCCCCCTTCTTCATGTAAACCTTGCAAAATAAGAGGGAAAAGGCATAAGTATTGTGACAGAACATGTATGAATAGCCCATAATGCAATAAATATCAACTTATAAGCATGATGAAAAATGGATGTATCAACTCCCCCAAGCTTAGACCTCGCTTGTCCTCAAGCGAAAGCCGATATCGAAAAATATGTCCACAAGTTTAGAGATAGAGGTGTCGATAAAAACAAAATACAGACATGAGGGCATCATGATCATTCTCATAACAGCAACTTATATAAATATAGTCACATGATCATTATGTTAAAGCAACAATTCATCCACAATATATGCATCATAAACTTCATTAGAAACCAACAAACTTTGGTCTCGGTCATTGAAGCAATTGAAATTTATCGTAACATCGGAAAGAGTCAATATAAGAGCTTTTCAGCAAGCCTACATACTCAACTATCATATAGTCTTTCACAATTGCTCACACTCACGCAATACCTATGTTTATGGAGCTTTAATCGGACACAGAGGAAGATAGGGGGCTTATGGTATTGCCTCCCAACCTTTTACCTCAAGGGTAATGTCAACAGTAATAGATCATGAAAACTTACATCCAAGTGGGTATATATGTTAGGATCTTTCCAACACAATGTGCTTTCCAAAGGATAAAATGAAAAAGGAAAGGTGGATCTCACCTTGACACTTATAAGACAAGAATAAAAGATAGGCCCTTCACAGAGGGAAGCAGAGGTTGTCATGTATTTTTATGGTTGGATGCACAAAGTCTTAGCATAGAAGAACTTCGCTTTATATTGCCACATGCGATAGGGACCTTTATTATGTAGTCCGTCACTTTTATTACTTCCATATCACAAGCTTGTATAAAGCTAATTTCTCCCACACTAATAAATCATACATATTTAGCGGGTTTGCAACATGACAACTTACTTGGAAGGATCTTTCTCAATCCATAGGTAGGTATGGTGGACTCTCATGGAAAAACTGGGTTTAAGGATATATGGAAGCACAAGTAGTATCTCTACTTAGTGCGAGGACTTTTGTCTAGCATGAGGGAGATAGGCAAGCTCAACATGCTGGAATATCCATGACAATATACTTTATTTCGGATATAAGAAAACATAACCCATTATGTTGTCTTACTTGTCCAACATAAACCTTTTAGCATGTCATACTTTAATGAGTGCTCACAATCATAAAAGATGTCCAAGATAGTATATTTGTATGTGAAGCCTCTCTTCTTTTATTACTTCTTATTAATTGCAACGATGACCAAAACTATCTTTGTCACCTCCCAACAACTTTTATTTATCATACTCTTGTATGTGAAGTCATTACTTCCCATAAGATCAATATGATCTCTTTGATACTCTTTTTGTTTTATTTCTTTTTATCGTGACACAAGTGAGGAAATCGAGCCCTTGACTCAACACTAATCTTTATTATATAGCTCATGGACTCGATTACAAAGGATAAAGCTCACAAAGCAAAAGCTCACAACTAGATCATGCTAAATTTATTCTAATAGATCAAGATACTACCAAAAGGATCGAACTAAGTAAAACGGTAAAGATAGAAGTGATGGTGATACGATACCGGGGTCACTCCCCCAAGCTTGGCAGTTGCCAAGGGGAGTGCCCATACCCAGATGATTATGTCTCCTTCTTCGGGGTTGGTGATGATGGCTTCTTCCTTAACTTGCGCTTAAGAGCAGAATTCTGTTCCTTTAGATCATTGATCTCTTGCTCGAGGGTTAATATTTTCTTGCATAATGTCTGCTTGTTTTCCTGCAAGAGGTTAAAAGGGATAAATTCAATCTTAGGTTTCTTTACTCTATCGGGGAGACTTGACTTTTTGAATTCCAAATGCATATCCCCGGTTGGGGCAGTGGAACTTCGTCTTCATCAGAGCTAGTCCAATCCCGAACCTCTTTGAATCATGGTCCTCGTCTTCTTCCGTGGTCCAACCATGATGCTCCAAGTCACCATAGACCCTGGGGTCAGCAAGGGAATCAGCCACATAGATTTCTCCCTCAGAATACTGGGATGACATGTTGCTTTTATCTATGGCAGAAAAGGCTTGAAACGAAAACAGAGGAATTCTGCGTGATACAGAGGTCAAAACCTCCGGGAGTATATATAGTGAATTTTTTCCGAACAGAAGGAGTAACCCACAAGAAAACGGAGTCCAGGGGACACACGAGGTGCCCTCGAGGCAGGGGGCACGCCCCTACCTTCGAGGAGGCCCCGTGTCTCCTCCGGACTGCGGTTTATTTTTCTATTTTCTAAATATTTCAAAACGGAGAAAAATTGCCTTTAGGACTGTTTTGGAGTCGGTTTACTTACTGTATCACGTACCTCTTCCTTTTCGGAGGCTGAATCGTTCTGGAAAGTGTCCCTTGTGTATTGCTCCGGGGTTATGGTTTCAATAATATTAGTTTCAACATTTATAGGATTACCTGAGATATAATGTTCGATCCTTTGACCATTCACCACCTTCGGATTTGTGCCTTCGAAGTTGTTGATCTTTATGGCACCGGAACGATAGACCTCCGCGATAACGTAAGGTCCTTCCCACTTGGAGAGAAGTCTTCCTGCAAAAAATCTTAAACGAGAGTTGAATAGCAAAACATAATCACCTACGTTGAACTCATGCTTTTGTATCCTTTTATCATGCCATCTTTTAACTTTTTCTTTGAACAACTTGGCATTCTCGTAGGCCTGGGTTCTCCATTCATCGAGACAGCTAATATCAAATAGCCTCTTTTCACCCACAACCTTGAAATCATAATTGAGCTCTTTGATAGCCCAATATGCCTTATGTTCTACCTCAAGAGGTAAGTGACAAGCTTTTCCATATACCATCTTATATGGAGACATACCCATAGGGTTTTTGTATGCAGTTCTATAGGCCCATAATGCATCATCTAGTTTCTTAGACCAATTCTTTCTTGACCTATTAACTATCTTTTGCAAGATTAATTTCAACTCCCTATTACTTAATTCAACTTGACCACTAGTCTATGGATGATAAGGTGATGCAATTCTATGGTTGACATCATACTTAGCAAGCATCTTAAGGAAAGCACCATGAATAAAATGTGAACCATCATCAGTCATTAGATATCTAGGGACTCTAAACCTCGGAAATATAACTTCTTTAAGCATTTTAATAGAGGTGTTATGATCAGCACTACTAGTTGGAATAGCTTCTACCCACTTAGTAACGTAATCAACACCAACTAGGATATGTGTGTACCCATTAGAGGCAGGAAAAGGTCCCATATAATCAAAGCCCCAAACATCAAATGGTCCAATAACAAGTGGATAATTCATAGGAATTTCTTGACGTCTACTAATATTACCGATTCTTTGACATTCATCACATGATAAGACAAACTTACGGGCATCCTTGAAGAGAGTAGGCCAATAAAAACCGGATTGCAATACCTTATGTGCAGTTCTGTCCCCCGCATGGTGTCCTCCATAAGCTTCGTAGTGGCACTTGCATAGGATCTATTCCTGTTCATGCTCAGGTACACAATGTCTAATAATACCATCTACTCCTTTATAAAGATGTGGGTCATCCCAGAAGTAATGCCTCAAATCATAGAAGAACTTTCTCTTTTGCTGGTATGTGAAGCTAGGAGGTATAAACTTAGCAACAATGTAATTAGCATAATCAGCATACCATGGAGCAGTACGAGAAGTATTTATGACAGCTAGTTGTTGATACGTCCAAAACGTATCTATAATTTCTGCTTGCTCCATGCCTCTTTTGGGTGATATTGCTATGTTATTTATACACTTCCATACACTTTTGATCATATTTGGACTAACGTATTAACTCAGTGCACCCCAGTGCCAGTTTCTATTTTCGGCTGTTTTTGTATTTCAGGTTTTCACATTACGAGAACTGCCAGAAAAAATCCAGAAAAATTATATAAAAAATCAGCGTTCCGGAAGCTTCCATGCGGCCAAAGTAGGGCCGGAGGGGACCCACAGGGGCTCCAGACGGCCTGCCCACGCGGCCCCCCTGGCCGCGCCGGGGGGGCGCCTGGGCACCCCTGACCCCCTCTGATGCCCCCCTTTGGCATATATTTACACCGTGTCGCGGAAACCCTGATTCCGGACCCCTTTTCTCCAGACGCGATTCCGATCTCCGCCGCCATCGCCATCAAGCTTCGGGGGACCAGAATTCCTGCGCCGGCACCCTGCCGGGACGGGTAAGTGCCCCCGGATTCATCTCCATCGACGTTGTTTCCTCCCTCCATGATGCGGGAGTAGTTCCTCCTCGGGGCTGAGGTTCTTACCAGTAGCTATGTGGTCAATTCTTTCTCCAATGATGTGATCTTCGTTGTGATCATAGGCTATGTTAATCTAGGGTGATCCCATGATATTTCCCCTTCCTCTATGTATTGGATTGATGTACTCACTTGTCTTTATCTAGTATAATCCCCGAGACCAAGGTGACAGCGGTCTATTGGACATGGATTAGAACAATATTTTCATGAGTGATTTCCTCTCTTGTGTGTTGATTGAAGATTGAGAGTCTTTTGGTGCTTGTCTTTGACTATCCTTTAGATATGTTGTGGTGATTGTGGGACTCTCTTTGGATGGCCACGGTGACATTGGGAAATCCTTAGATTAAGAACTACGAACTTTGAGGTGTGCTTTTGTAGCCCTACATAATTCTTGTCCTCTCTTGACCACGAAGGAATGACCTCCGAGTGCATCCCCTTTGCATGTTTTATGGGAAATATCATGTGATTCGATTATGTTAATGTTGTTGGGAGTTGTCACTAGTGAAAGTATGAAGCCTAGGCCTTGTTTCCACCATTGCAATACCATTTGTGCTCACGTTTACCACTTGTTTGCTTGCTGCACTTTTTATTACATATTTATATTACTTTGTTTTGCCATCCATATCACTTGCCATTTAACATCTCTTCGCCGAACTAGTGCACCTATACATCTGACAAGTGTATTAGGTGTGTTGGGGACACAAGAGACTTCTTGTATTTTAGTTGCAGGGTTGCTTGAGAGAGACCATCTGCAACCTCTACTTCCCTGAGTTCGATAAACCTTAGGTCATCCACTTGAGGGAAATTGCTGCTGTCCTACAAACCTCTGCGCTTGGAGGCCCAACATAGTCTACAAGAGTAGAAGCGTGTGTAGACATCAAGCTATTTCTGGCGCCGTTGCCGGGGAGGTGAGTGCTTGAAGGTATATCTTTAGATCTTGCAATTAAATCTTTTTGTTTCTTGTTTTTATTTCACTAGTTATGCTTATGGAAAACCTTGCTATTGGATCGTTGCTTGCGGGAAGACGCCCCACACCTGTGGTGGTTGCTCCTCCCCTACTGAAATTGTGCCCTATAAAATACCAGCTGGTATTATCAATTATGTTTTGGCTAATCGTTATGCAGGAGACAGACATCCCGGTGAACACTTGCTATATTTGTCAAAATTATGTTCATTATTTACGCTTGCAGGTGTATCAAGGGAGTTTGTCATGAGGAAATTGTTCGCCGTATCACTTATAGATAAAGCTTCAGATTGGTATAAGCTTCTCGATAACTCGCACTTGCTTGATTGGCAAGAGCTTATGTCTCTCTTTTACTCTAAGTTTTATCCTTTTCATGAAGTCCATAAGAATAGGAATTATGTTTATAATTTCTATCCTCATGACGGAGAGAGCATAGCTCAAGCTTGGGGGAGACTGAAAACGTTAATGCTAAAATGTCCTAACCATGGGCTCCCGAAAGATATGATTATTACTAATTTCTATGCGAGGCTCTCTCGACATGATAAAGATTTGCTCGATGCTTCCTCTATGGGTTCTTTCACAAACGAAAAGACTGATGCTAAATGGGAACTCCTTGAAAGAATTCAACGCAACACTGAAGATTGGGAGATCGACAAAGGTAAAGAGTCAGGTATAATTTATGAGTATGATTGCATTAAGTACTTTGTTGAAACTACAAGTTTTAATAAGTTTAGTGCTAAGTTTGGGCTTGATTCTCAACTCCTTGTTGATTTCCTCAAATCTTTTGCTTCACATCTTAATATGCCTAAGGAGGATTGGATCGAGCATCATAAACCTTTTAAAGAGATTTGCAAAGAAAATGAAATTGTTCATGATGATTGCAACATGCATGATCCAATTCCTAAAAATGAAGTTTTATATAAGCATGTTAATTTTTGTGGAGTGGATAGACCTTGTGAAAGGCCTATGATTGAAGAAGAGAAGTATTGTAAGCAACATAAGCATGAAAGAACAATCACTTGGGTCAGAGATTTAAATGAAATTGCTAGAGAATTGTGTGACCTTTATCCTTTTACTTGTGAACTTTGCCGTATAGAGGGTCACTTTAATTTTCAATGCATGAACTTTCAAAACATAACTGTTAACCGGTTGTGTGATAACATGATCACCTCTGATCTTTATGATGAGCTTATGTTATTTTTGATGTGTGAAGAGTTATCAGAAAAGACTTCATGGCTAGATGTTAATGCCATAGGAATAAAAAACACTTTGCAAAATTGCCATCTCTATTGTGTTGTTAATTGCCATGAAAATGATTACATAGGTAAGATTATAAAGGAGGGAACTTTACCAAAGTATAATAATGTCTCTTATATTTCTGCTAATAAAAAGGAGAGTTTCTCCCAAGTTTCCCCTATTGTTTCTAACGATAAACCAGGATATGTGGAGAAGCTTCATCTCCAACCACTCCCTCCTAAGGTTAAGAAGAAGAAAAAGAAGAGGAGGAGGAAGAGGAGCAAGAAAGAAGAAGAATGGGTATCAACCTGGCCTGAGCATATTCCTCCCATCAACTTTTATCCTAACGATTGTAAGTTTAAAGAAGAAGGTGAAGTTTATTGCCTTAATTATCATCTTGATGATACGTCCGTAGGTACTATTGAAGATGATTTTGATTATGATATGCATGTTACTTATTGTGATTGGGAAAATGATGATAATGCTACTTATGATCTTGAAAATCTTTTTGGTACCAAATCTGAAAGTGATGATATGGGAAGCTCTAAGCTTGGGGATGATAGGATTGCAAATCCTTTACCCACTAGTGATGTGATAATTGATAATTCTTTTGCTAGTAAGAATAAAGACAACATGATTACAAATATAGTTGCTAGCAATGATAATGCTCTTCTCTACTATGATGATGTCATAACTCCAACCTATAGTGATTATAAAGGTACCCATGACATAAGGAGAAATTATCCTTATGAAACTTGTCATAATCATGGAGGGAATTACTCCCTTGTTGAACACCACCCTCCTAATACACAATTAATCTATAGTGTTCAAGTTGTTTATGATAGTCCTACTCCCACTATTACCAATGAGAAAGATTTGCTTATGTGGAGAGTAAGAGTACCTTTTTGCATGTGGATCATGGTAACAATGCTTTATGTGATGCTTATATTGTTGAGTTCATCCATGATGCCACTGAAATTTATAATGAGAGAGGGAGATTTGGTTCTAAATATCTTAATAATAAGAAGTTTCCTCTCTCTATGGTGAATATTTTGAAGTTATGCTTGTTTTGCCTTCCTATGCTAGTTGCTTTGTGCTTCAATGAATTATTCTATTGCAATATTCCTATGCATATGAAGCATGTTAGGCTTAAATGTGTTTGGTATTTGCTTCATGATGCTCTCTTTTGTTCCTCAGCTCTTATTCCCACGAGAGCATCATTAAAGTCTTAAGCCTATCTTTATGGCTATAAAGAAAGAGCTCTAGGGAGACAACCCTTGTTATGTTTACTTTCAGTTTTAGTGGTCTTGATGTTTGTTACTACTGTAGCAACATCATTGTATCTTTATTTTTCAGCTTTGTGCCAAGTTTAGCCTCTGATTGCAAGAAAGTTCAAAAGTTGTGACGTGCTGTCCAGGAAACAGATTCTGTCCTTGGATAGAAAAATTCGTATAAAATCTCCAGTTCATCTTTTTGGTCTGAATTTTTTCGACAGCGTGCACTATATAATTTTCTTTCGTGCGTCTGTTTTGAGTTTTTTGATTAGAGTTGCAGAAGTGCCCCGGACAAATCATTTACTACCTGCTGTTCTGTTTTTCACAGATTCTATCCTGTTTTGCCTTTCCTTCATTTTGCAAACCTAGAGCTTGCTTTTTCAATGCAAAAACCTTTTGGCAATCTTGAGAAATAGTAGAACTTCAAGAATATCTTTATTTCCAGCAAGAAACAATTATTTTATTATGGGTACTAACCTCGCTAATCAGATTATGATGAGTTATGTATGAAGGGAGTTTTCAAGTGTGCGAGGGAAGATGATAAAAAGATTCAGGAGTGTCAAACGCTCAAGCTTGGGGATGCCCCCAAGCACCCCCAAGAAATATTCAAGGAGAATCAAGCATCTAAGCTTGGGGATGCCCCCGTGCATCCCCTTCTCCATCAACATTATCAGTTCGTCCTTCGTTTCACTATATTTTAATCACTTCATGTGTTATGTGCTATGCTTGGAGCGTCTTGTTTTAGTTTTCCTTTTAGTTTTCTTTAGCTTTTCATAACGAGTCGGAACTCAGCTTTCTTTATGTGGGAGAGAAACACGCTCCACTTCTACCTAGAACATAACATAGAATTTGCATGTCTATCTTTGTTGTGTGTGTTCTTTGTCTTTTAATAGCTACTATCATGCTTAGCTCTTAACTTTCATGCTTATCTTTTTAAAGAGCTTTTGTTTAGTTGGTTGCTTGAACTCTCTTTAGTTATCATGTTTATCTTATTAAGAGAGTTTGCTTCCGTTGCATTTGTTGATATGTCTATGATAAAGATGCTACGTGCATAATGGCGCTTAGTAGTTCATGTTTTCTTATGGTTAGTCTCAAATAGCTGGGGGGTTCCCAATGTGTTATTGGAGTACCAACATGATTTGTTTGCCTATGATGTGGTATGGTTTAGTAATATCTTCCTTCAAAGAATTTATTTTGATTGACTTGGCGTATGCTCACCATATTTAAGACTGTAAAGAAAGTCTGTCAAGCCTTGATGATCTTTTGTTTCTGAGTAGCGATATAACTTCCATGCCTGATTCAATGTTGCTTTGTCACTCTGCATGATTATGACCGTCATTGCTCTCTTAGTTGGTCGCTCCCAGTCTTTTGCTAACCTTCGCCTGTACTAAGCGGACTGACTGCTTGTGCATCCACATCCTTTTAATCCAGTTATGCCATATGAGTCCACCATATCTTCCTACATGGTATTTACCTGCCATTCCTAACGGAGACTTGCATGTACCATCTCGAAATTATTCAAAGAAAAAGCATTCCTATTTTGTGCCTCTGTTTTAAGTTCATGAGGAAGTAGTAGTTAATTCATGATCTTTTTAAGTTGGACAAGCTTCACCCCGGGATTGCATGTATAATGTGCAAACCCATAATACGAGAAGGATCTGGCATTGAGTGCGCCCGGCTCAAAAAGATAATACAACAAACAAACCCTCCTTCACGCTTTGTTCATGAGAAATCAGAAAACTTTGGCAGTGATAAACAAAGGAGATTAAGAGGATGTGATCGTCCTCATTCGGGAGCCGTTCCTCGAAACTTGTCCATCTCAAGAAGTGATTGAGTTGTCTGCTAGCATTCGTTGACGAAACATGCATGATCTAAAAAAAATATCACCTCCGTTTTAAAACCAAGAGCTCTGGTACATGTTTTGTCTTTGTTTCCGACTACGGGTTTTTAACCTTGCCAACAAAAGCCACGGTTCGAGAGTCTCCACCTTCTTTTAAAAGCACCAACTACTGAGAGCATGATTTTCATTCTGAGTGTAATGTGCATTGTCCCAAAGTAGCATTGTCTTTTGCATGATTGTGATATCGTTTATTTTGAAATCATTGTATCTAGTCATCACTTAAACCTTGGAGGTGCCCCTGCATTTATGTTTTGCTTCACTAAAGGGGGCAAGCTAGATATCACTTTATCATATTTGCACATCATGTTCATTACAAATCTATTTGATGTTTCAATATCATATTGTAAAACTTTCAGTTCTTTGTGATTTTCTCATGAGGCAACTTAATTACTATAGATTCATTGTCTCACTAAGCTTTTGTCATATGACTATGAAAAAGTCCTATATGGTTAATAGCATGTCACCACAGAAATTATTCTTGTTATCATTTACCTACTCGAGGACGAGCAGGAATTAAGCTTGGGGATGTTGATACGTCCAAAACGTATCTATAATTTCTGCTTGCTCCATGCCTCTTTTGGGTGATATTGCTATGTTATTTATACACTTCCATACACTTTTGATCATATTTGGACTAACCTATTAACTAAGTGCACCCCAGTGCCAGTTTCTGTTTTCGGCTGTTTTTGTATTTCAGGTTTTCACATTACGAGAACTGCCAGAAAAAATCCAGAAAAATTATATAAAAAATCAGCGTTCCGGAAGCTTCCATGCGGCCAAAGTAGGGCCGGAGGGGACCCACAGGGGCTCCAGGCGGCCTGCCCACGCGCCCCCCCTGGCCGCGCCGGGGGGGGGCGCCTGGGCACCCCTGACCCCCTCTGATGCCCCCCTTTGGCATATATTTACACCGTGTCGCGGAAACCTTGATTCCGGACCCCTTTTCTCCAGACGCGATTCCGATCTCCGCCTCCATCGCCATCAAGCTTCGGGGGACCAGAATTCCTGCGCCGACACCCTGCCGGGACGGGGAAGTGCCCCCAGATTCATCTCCATCGACGTTGTTTCCTCCCTCCATGATGCGGGAGTAGTTCCTCCTCGGGGCTGAGGTTCTTACCAGTAGCTATGTGGTCAATTCTCTCTCCCATGATGTGATCTTCGTTGTGATCATAGGCTATGTTAATCTAGGGTGATTCCATGATATTTCCCCTTCCTCTATGTATTGGATTGATGTACTCACTTGTCTTTATCTAGTATAATCCCCGAGACCAAGGTGACAGCGGTCTATTGGACATGGATTAGAACAATATTTTCATGAGTGATTTCCTCTCTTGTGTGTTGATTGAAGATTGAGAGTCTCTTGGTGCTTGTCTTTGACTATCCTTTAGATATGTTGTGGTGATTGTAAGACTCTCTTTGGATGGCCGCGGTGACATTGGGAAATCCTTAGATTGAGAACTACAAACTTTGAGGTGTGCTTTTGTAGCCCTACATAATTCTCGTCCTCTCTTGACCACGAAGGAATGACCTCCGAGTGCATCCCCTTTGCATGTTTTATGGGAAATATCATGTGATTCGATTAAGTTAATGTTGTTGGGAGTTGCCACTAGTGAAAGTATGAAGCCTAGGCCTTGTTTCCACCATTGCAATACCATTTGTGCTCACGTTTACCACTTGTTTGCTTGCTGCACTTTTTATTACAGATTTATATTACTTTGTTTTGCCATCCATATCACTTGCCATTTAACATCTCTTCGCCGAACTAGTGCACCTATACATCTGACAAGTGTATTAGGTGTGTTGGGGACACAAGAGACTTCTTGTATTTTAGTTGCAGGGTTGCTTGAGAGAGACCATCTTCAACCTCTACTTCCCTGAGTTCGATAAACCTTAGGTCATCCACTTGAGGGAAATTGCTGCTGTCCTACAAACCTCTGCGCTTGGAGGCCCAACATAGTCTACAAGAGTAGAAGCGTGTGTAGACATCAGTTGTTCACCAGGAAAGCTATCATCAATAGGTTGTGGGTCATCAAGTATATTCTCTAACCTAGACAAGTTATCTGCTACGGGGTTCTCAGCTCCCTTTCTATCAATAATATGCAAGTCAAATTCTTGCAGCAAGAGGACCCATCTAATAAGTCTAGGTTTAGCATCTTTCTTTTCCATAAGGTATTTGATAGCAGCATGATCAGTGTGAATAGTTACTTTAGAATCAACGATGTAGGGTCTAAACTTATCACAAGCAAACGAAACTGCTAAAAATTCTTTCTCAGTGGTAGCATAATTTCTTTGGGCACTATCTAGAGTTTTACTAGCATACTGGATAACATTCAATATCTTATCAACTCTTTGCCCTAGAAAAGCTCCTATAGCATAATTACTAGCATTGCACATAATCTCAAAGGGAAAATTCCAGTCAGGGGGCTGGACAATAGGTACAGAGATCAATGCTTTCTTAAGTATTTCAAATGCTTCTAGGCAATCATCATCAAAGACAAAAGGAATATCTTTCTGTAAGAGATTAGTCAGAGGTCTGGAGATTTGGGAGAAGTCCTTAATGAACCTGCTATAAAACCCGGCATGACCAAGGAAACTTCGTATACCTTTGATATCCTTAGGGCATGGCATCTTTTCAATAGCATCAACTTTAGCTTTGTCAACTTCAATACCTCTTTCAGAAATTTTATGTCCCAAGACAATGCCTTCATTAACCATAAAGTGGCACTTCTCCCAATTCAAGACAAGGTTAGTGTCTTCACATCTCTGCAAAACTCGATCAAGGTTGCTTAAGCAATCATCAAAAGAAGTTCCGTAAACGGAGAAATCATCCATGAATACCTCAACAATCTTTTCACAAAAGTCAGAGAATATAGCCATCATGCATCTTTGAAAGGTAGCAAGTGCATTACATAAACCAAAAGGAATACATCTATAAGCAAAGGTACCGAAAGGACAAGTAAAGGTGGTCTTTTCTTGAGCCCCCTTTGAAGCAGGTATTTGAGAGAAACCAGAATAACCATCTAGAAAGCAGAAATGAGTATGTTTGGATAACCTTTCTAGCATTTGATCAATAAATGGCAAGGGGTAATGATCTTTCTTAGTAGATTTATTTAACTTACGGAAATCTATTACCATCCTATAACCTGTAACTATTCTTTGCGGGATCAACTCATCTTTCTCATTAGGGACGACAGTCATACCTCCTTTCTTGGGTACACAATGGAAAAGACTTACCCACTGGCTATCGGCAATGGGATAGATAATACCTGCCTCTAGGAGCTTTAGAATTTCCTTCCTTACCCCTTCTTTCATCTTAGGATTTAACCGTCGCTAATGATCAATAACTGGCTTAGCATTTTCTTCCAATTTTATCTTGTGTTGACATATAGTGGGACTAATGCCCTTAACACTACTAGAAAAAGGGCTATAGATGGGATTGACACTAATCGCGCACCAGACAAGCGGTGTGCCATTAGTATATACTAATGGCGCACCACCATCTGATACGCCATTAGAGTTGAAACTACTAATGGTGCACCTGGCCCAGGGTGCGCCATTAGTATCAATTTTTTTGAACTAGTGCGCCTGTCCAAACATACTAATGGCGCATCCAGACACAGTGCGCCATTACTAGTTGTAACTATTAATGGCCCACCTGTCGGAAAGTGCGCCACTAATGTTTTTTTTTTTTATTATATTTTTTATTCCCATTTTTGCAAAACTACTAATGGCGCATTGTTCCACCGTGCGCCATTACTAGTTTAAACTAGTTATGGCGCACTATGGAACAGTGCGCCATTAGTATGTTTTTTTTGCAAAACTACTAATGGCGCACCACCAGAAGGTGCGCCATTAGTAACCTGGATTACTAATGGCGCATTTAGAGTTGGTGCGCCATTAGTAAGTGGGCAACAACAAGATATTTTGGACAGCCTCTCCTACCCACACTCACTTTCTCCCCACTTCATTCTCTCCACCTCCTCCTTGTCTCGAGTGCCTCCTCTTTTTCACCTCATTTCCACCATAGATTCATTCAAATTAAGTGGTTAAATTACCTTGTTGTGATAGGTAAGTAAGGGGGGAAGCTATATTTATGTTGTTCTCCCTACAACAATGTGCACATGCACTTTTTGTGGCCTAGCTAGATCTATGTATGTTCGTGGTGTTGCATATGTTTGTGGTGTTGCATATGTGTTTGTGTTTGGAGGTGTACCGGTATTTGAAATGCGATATTGGCCAATATTTTGCCGGAATGTTGATTCATTTCCGTTTCGGCGAGAATTTTGGCATTAAGCATTCTTTTTGGTCCTATTTTTAGGGAAAGTCATGCCAAATTTTTTCTTGGTTCTAAAATATCATTTTGCTCTACCCCGTAGGCGACCATGGTCCGCACGATGACCGAAGGCATCGTGAATAGGTTTTTGAGATCCGCGAAGGCCGAGATGCTTCAAAAGAACGAGACGGAGATAAGATATCCGTGTCGAAGATGCAAGCTGAAGAGCCTGATTGCGGACCCAGATTCCGGGCAGGTGCGGGACCACCTGCTCTTGCGTGGTTTCATGGATGGCTATCGGTGGCAAGGTGATGAAGATGACTACGAAGTCGTCCATGGGGGCCGGGCAAGAAATGAGGAAGGGCAGCAAGACAACCACCGCGGCTCGGGCGTGCGAGAAGACGAAGAATCCCCAGTAGATGATCACGACGATGATGCTATACATAGTCATCATGTAGAAGATGCAGGACGTGATGATGAGGAAGATGCCGGAGCAAACGACGGGCATGATCATGAAGATGATGATGCCGGCGGAGCAGACGACGCTGGACCATCGATGGGCTGGGTGCAGGACCCTCATATTCAAGAGCTGCTTCTCAAGCAGACGGATAACGCAAGAGCTGCCGCCCGAGAGAAAGCCAAGATGGATCAACTTGAGTTAGACGCGGTTACTCCATTGTATGAAGGATGCAGGCCCGAGGATACCCGCCTGAAAGTAACGCTCATGGCTGTGGAGATGAAGGTAAAACACAAAATGACCGACGCATGCTTCGACGAGAACATGTCATTCTGGCACGAACGTCTTCCCAAGGGGAACAAGTGCCTGACCAGTTTGGAGGAGGCGATGAAAATCGTGTGTCCTATGGATTTACCGCACGTGAAATACCATGTGTGCATGAACAATTGCATCATTTATCGGGACGAGCACGCGGAGTCTACCATATGTCCGGTGTGCGGCATCACTCGATACAAGAAGAGGAAGAAAGCTCCTCGAAAAGTGGTGTGCTACTTTCCGATCACTCCTCGTCTGCAGCGGTATTTCGCGGACCCTAAGGTAGCAAAGCTCCTGCGTTGGCACGCGGATAGGGAGGAGAAGAAGCGAGAAGATGACGCAAATGATCCGGAGATACATAAAAAAGACAAGATGCTGAGTCACCCTAAGGATGCGAGCCGGTGGTAAGCGTTGAACTTCGAAGACCTAGAATTTGGGAATGATCCAAGGAACATCGTGCTTGGCGCGACCACCGATGGAGTCAATCCGTTTGGCAGCCAGAGAAGCACACATAGCACCTGGCCTGTGTTTGTGTGGATGTACAACCTTCCCCCCTGGTTGTGCATGAAGAGGAAGTACATTCACATGAGTATGCTAATTGAAGGACCGAAACAACCAGGGAACAACATCAATCTGTATCTGGGGCTACTGAAAGAGGTGCTTGACACGCTGTGGAAAACGCCAGCCAATATGTGGGACGCCGTAGAGAAAGAATATTTCCCTATGAGAGTCGCGCTGCTGACGACGATGCACGACTATCTCGGTTACGGATATGTCGCGGGGCAGGTGGTCCACGGATTTTCTGGATGCGTCAGGTGCATGGATGACACAACGTATCGCCAGCTAGATAGAGATCCCGGGTCTTCGAAAACCGTGTTCATGGGACATCGAAGGTGGCTTCGCGACGATGACCTGTGGAGAAAACGCAAGGATCTGTTCGATGGTGAAACCGAACCCCGAGGACACCCGCGTACGAGGAGCGGCGAGGAAATAGACGAGCTGTTGAAAAATTGGAAAGATTGCCCACTACCGGGAAAGAAGCAAAAGGCACCAGAGCCGGGAAAGAAGTGAAAGGCGACAGAGCCGCTGCTGAAGGTATGGAAAATGAGGTCTGTTTTCTGGGACTTGCCGTAGTGGAAGATCCACCGTGTGCCTCACAGCCTTGATGTAATTCATATCACGAAGAACGTGTGCGAGAGTCTGCTTGGTACCCTGCTCAACATGCCAGAGAGGACCAAAGATGGGCCGAAAGCAAGGGCAGACTTGAAATCAATGGGCATCAGGCAGGAGCTTCACGCTATATATGATGATCATGATGATGATGATGATGAGGATGAGGCGAAGCAGGACACGGAAAGTCGTCGCAAAGGCAAAAAGGCCAAGAAGACCGGAAATGACTACCCTGCCACGTGCTTCACTCTAAGTCAGGAGGAGATCGAGCAGTTTTTCACCTGCCTCGTAGGAGTAAAACTTCCTTACGGTTACGCGAGGAAGATAAGCAAATACCTAGACCCAGCGAAGCTGAAGTTCAGCGGGATGAAGTCTCACGACTGTCACGTGCTGATGGCGCAGATACTTCCAGTTGCAATCCATGGGATCATGGACGCGCACGTCCGTGAAACCCTATTTGGCCTATGCAACATTTTCGACGTCATCTCTTGGAAGTCTGTTGGCGTGAGGAAACTCAGAAGGCTACAGGAAGAGATCGTGGTGATACTATGCGAGCTTGAGATGTACTTCCCGCCTGCATTCTTCGACGTTATGGTGCATCTGCTGGTCCATATCGTGGAAGATATCATCCAACTCGGGCCGACGTTCCTGCACAGCATGATGCCGTTCGAAAGGATGAATGGTGTCATCAAAGGATACGTTCGCAACATGTCACGTCCAGAGGGAAGCATAGCCAGGGGCTTTCTGACCGAAGAGTGCATCTCCTACTGCACGAATTATTTAGGCATCGAGAACCCCGTTGGTCTGCCCGTCAACAGGCACCTCGGCAGGCTCGCTGGATGGGGTCACCGTGAGGGTCGCCGCGAAATGCATGTCGACTTCCAGGGTCGACTTGCCGACTTTGAAAGAGCAAACCTAGTCGCGCTACAACACATAGACGTGCTCGATCCTTGGGTGGTAGAGCACAAAACCTTTATTGAGAAGACGTACAATGACCGAGGCCAATAGAGGACGGACGGAGATATAATCAAAGAGCACATCTCATGTTTCACGCGTTGGTTCAAGCAGAAGCTTCTGTCGTACCCTTTACATGAGGATTCTTCCGCGGAAGAACAACTCATATTCGCCTTGTCACAGGGCGCCGAGCACAACCTGATGACCTATGAGGCGTACGATATCAACGGCTACACATTCTACACTGAGGCCAAGGACATGAAGAGCGATGGTTATCAGAACTCCGGGGTAACGATGGAATCCTACACCGGTAATGACAAGGACAGATACTACGGAAGGATCGAGGAGATCTGGGAGCTGAGCTACGCTGGAGAGAAGGTCCCGATGTTCCATGTCAGATGGGCCAAGAGCGTCCTAAAAGAAGACCGGTATTTCACCACCATGGTTATACCCGAAGCCAAATCCAAGACCGCGGGCGCAAACGTCACCGCGAAAAATGAGCCATGGGTACTGGCTTCCCAAGTTGACCAATGCTTCTTCATTACCGACTCGTCAAAGCCCAGTCGTGTTGTCGTGAGGAGAGGCAAAATGAAGATCATCGGAATGGATGGAGTAGCCAATGAGCAAGACTTCGACAAGTACTGCGACCCGAGGATCGAAC
This sequence comes from Secale cereale, assembly GCA_902687465.1. NCBI lineage: Eukaryota > Viridiplantae > Streptophyta > Magnoliopsida > Poales > Poaceae > Secale > Secale cereale. The sequence goes on along the minus strand of LR738710.1, from coordinate 472,284,904 downwards.
ATGACGACGATGATGAAGTAGCAGCATACACCACAAGAAGAAGCAGGACGTCCGTTCCACAGAAGAACTCCATTTGCGAAAAAGAAGGGCAAGAAGATTGTGAACAGATAGCTAGCTAAGATCGATTGTATTTAAATCGTAGCCTTCATTTCTCGACTGTATTTCATGGGCACTTTTTGAACTATCATTAATATTTTCAAATTTCATGGACACTCGATCTCGATCCCCCTCCATCTCGATCGCTATCCCACCTCGCCAGATCCGGTCCCCCTCACCGCCGAGCACCCCCCGGTCCACCTGCCGCCGACGCCGACCCCCGCACCCTCGATTCCCCTACTCAACCGCCGCCGCCGACCCCCCGCACCCCTCCCCTACTCAACCGCCGCCGCCGACCCCCCGCACCCCCCACACCCTCCCCCGCTCCACCGGCATTACTGTTTGATGATATTTTTAAAAACATTATTATTGTCTTATAAAAAAATATTACTGTTATGATTTAAACAAGTTTGAACATATTTAAACACAAATAAGTGTCAAACAGCATTTAAAATGCATAAAAAAAATTGTGGAGCCTGGGAATCGAACCCAGGACCTCCTGGTGTGAGAACTAGCTGCTGACCAGTCGAGCTAGTAGAGGGGACTTGATGTGGATCAGGTCAGGTGGAAGATAACTTGTTGGCTCGAGCAGAAATAAAAAAAATTACTAATGGCGCACCAGGGGTGAGGTGCGCCATTAGTATGGATGTACTAATGGCGCACCGACGGGTGGTGCGCCATTAGTATTGTGCCGTCCCCATCCATATTTCCTCCCCGGCCCACTAAACCTATCCCCTCTCTCTCCCTCACCCTCGCCCTCGATCTCCTTCCCCTCTCATCTCCCGACGCCGCTGCCCCGATGCCGCCGCCCCCGCGCCCCCTCGCCCCCGCGACCCCGCGCCCCCGACGCCCCCTCGCCCCCGTGCATCGACCTCCACTTCCCACACACGACGGCGGACGACCTGCATCAACCTCCATGTGACGCCTCCGCACACAAGCTCCGCCGACGCCATCAATCTCTGTCTCCTCCTCCACAACGGCCGTTGCATCAGCCTGATTTGACCAGATCTCATCCACGCACCACCGCCGTTCATCAACCCAAGTAAGTTCCCCTCCTTCTTCTTCTTTTAGATCCATTAGGGTTCCTGCGAGTTCATCAGAGTTTGTCCTCTTCCTTCCCTACAGTTGCGATTTTTAGCTTGAACTTGATACTCCTCTATGCAATGGTATTCATAGCATCTCTTTTTCAAATATTGGAACATCTCATCCGCACGAGAAAGAACCAAACCGAATCCATGAACTGCTCAAAACTGATATTTAGGTCTGACTGCTCGTCGTTTAACACCGTAAATCCCAAGTCAAGATATTAGTGTGTAAAATCTGTGTGGTAGCAGTTTTCATACTTGTCTTGACCTCGAATTATATCCGCATTGCAATAAATCTCATTTGAGCCTTCATACTTTCTCGCCGCCGCCACCTTAGTTTTAGGTTTTTACTTTATTTTTCTGAACTACTGTAGATCCAATGTTGCAGCTCCAATCTGTGAAACCTGTTTGTCTCAATACTTGGCAATTTTTTCCCTTTAACGATTCTTGAGTATTGGCGCTTGTCACGGCGGCTTATATCTCCGGTTTATCATTACCCATATACCATTAGGCCTCATTTAAGCCATCGTTCTGAACATATGTTGTAGTCTGATTTCTGGCTTAATGAGCCAATTTTGAACCGGCAAAATATTTCCTTCTTTTAGGCTTCTCTACTCACAATGCCGCCGAAGACAGTCACTTCGTGCAATTGGGTTCCTTCTGTTATCACCAATGCTACACTTGATGATTTTGCCAAAATTGGGTACTCATAAAGATATCTGCTTAAAAATTTGCTGCCATCCATTTGTGAGTTGAGAACAAGGTTTAACTTGCTTGGGTTTAAAGTTGAAGACGGAGATGGTAACGTCCTAATAGCTGAACTGCCTAATCCATGCATTTCAGAAAAACCTTCATGAAGTTTTCCCATTATAATTATTGTGTCGATGCTGTGTGCATTATTCTATTTTGACCTTCATTTAGAAGCATGGAAGATTTAGAAGGCATATGTATGATGACTGCTTTACCAATGTACTGAAAGGTTGGAGTCCAGCATCTTTGAAGAGCAGAGTTTTGCTATTTGCATGATCTTACTTATGTAAACGTGGAGATAGATAACCTTGGACACAAGCTTGGAGTTTCCTCCACTTAAATATGCATGCATAATTTGTGAGTTCTAGGACCTTACTCTTTATCTGAATTTTAATTGGTGATTTCAGTAGTTGAAGCCAAGCTTCAGCTTACTCAAATGGTAGGGAGGTCATAGTGTTCCTTTACAAGCATAGTAGAGCATAGTATGGATTCTAATGTTCAACTCTGACTAAACAGGTTCTGTAAACGGTCTTTTACTGCACTTGACTGAAGAAGTAGGTGTCTGGTATATCTTGCACTTGAGGTGAGTTGTGTTCTCAGGTTTACATTGCAATGGGCACTCTTCTTGTAAACACAAATTTAGATTTATATACTATGTTTTTATTAGGCAGGACAATGCAGTAGTTGATGTATCTTGGGTTGATTATAAAGTTGCTTGGGTTTAATATTACCCAGCATGATGATGTATCAATGTAGCATTAGCATATGATCCAAGTGCTAGTACTGCTAGTAAATAGCTAATACAGTTAATGAAGAAGAAAAAAAATTGCTAGTACAGTTAATGATGAAGGAAAAAAACTGCTAGTACTGCTAGTAAATAGCATCAGATTGAATGTCTTTTATATATGGCCAATACAGTCTGATGGCCAATACAGTTATTGAAGAAGAAAAAAAACTGCTAGTACTGCTAGTAAATAGCATCAGACTGAATGTCTTTTATATATGGTACTACTAGTAAATAGCTTCTTCTATATACTAATTTGCATCAAAGTGTAGAACAAAGCATCAGACTGAATAACTAACACTGGGTAATTAACCTAACTATTCATTTTTCCTTAGGTTAATATAAAAATGTCCAGTGTATACATAGTTGAAAATGATTGCTGCTAGATGTTAATTTGCTGGTACTAGCTAGAATTTGGCACTAAAAAGCAAAAGCAAAAGCTAATTAACTGCTGGGTAATAGCACTGGTACTAGGTAGCTAAAATATGTGTTCTGAAACACTGAGAGTAGAAACACCTACTACATACATATGCTCAATAAACACTTACTAACCAGAAAAGGTTTTGACTTGAAATGTTAATAGCACAGAGAGCACCACAAGTTAAACACCTCTATCTGTTAGTATTTGTCTACATTTTCTCACATTCTTCTTGTATCTGATCCGGTATTGCTTGTAGTGGTTTGTCCAAAATGTTGAATGATACTGCTTGGAGATGCATATATTGTTTCACCTCTTCACATGCCAATGTATTTTCCATGTTGTGATGGAGGCCTTTTTTGCCTTGTCCACCCGAGAGGCCCTTGAGTTTGCTGGAATGTCGATTAACTTCCGTTCCGGCAAATTCGGGTACTCCATATGTCCTATTTTCAGCAAAGGTCGAGCTGAAATTTTCCGTGAATTTTAGCATGAGTTTGCTAAAAATAGGACATATGGGGTACTTGTGACTAATGCATGGGCCGGGGTATCTTAGTAGTTAATTAAGTAGGATCAAGTGCCCCTTTATTCTAGCTGCATTAAACCATAGGCGGCAATAGAGCCAAGTGATTAGGCCCAACTTAGAATTCTCCTTCCCAGCTTAGCTTTTAGGATGCCTCGGTGTCGACAAACCATAAATTATAAAACCTTGGCTTTTAGGGTGCCTCGGTGTCGATAAAAACCGAAATGATGAAAGCTTAGGCTTTTAGGGTGCCTCGGCGTCGAAAAACCCTCAATGATAAAAGCTTAGCTTTTAGGATGCCTCGGTGTCGACAAACCCTAAATGATGAGACCATGATCTTGCTCCTTGACAATAACCAACTTTTTGACCAAACTTTGTTCCTATTTAGAGAGAAACATGGCCAACAACGATGAGGCCGGGGGTTCGGGCGGCAAGGCATTCTGGGAGTTGTCCCAAGAGATGAAGGAACAACCTCACTTGTATGAGGACGCCGCCTTCCCCACCGATCCTGAGACCACTGATGGTACCGCCGAGGATGACCCCACTGATGCCAGCACTGATGGTGCCGCCGAGGATGCCACCACTGATGATGGAGGCGCACACACAGATGGCAGCCAACCGAAGAGGCAACGGAAGGACCGGCGCCCGACCGTGCTCCGCACCCTCAAGGAGGAAGTTACTGAAGTGGACTCCGACGGGAATCCAACGGTGCCCGAACGAATAGTCAAGGGGTACTCGCTTCAGCTCGGGTGCATTCTCCGGAGCACCGTCTCGATCAACACCGAGAACCTGAGGCATCCTGACCGAGGGAATTTGCGCAACCTCCTCTTCACGAAGCTGCACGAACGATACAAGTTCCCCGCTGAATTTGAAAACACAAGCCTCAAAGGGAATAAAGTGAACAATGCTGCCCTCACGAAGATGAGCAAGGCCCTGTCTACTTGGAAAAGCAATGTGAAGATAATGATCGAGAAAGGTGAGAGTTATGAGAAGATCAAGGAGAAAAATCCTTTGATCACCGAAGATGACTACAACGACTTCAAGATCAATTGCTCGAGCACCGCAAACTCCGAATCAAGTCAGTGGGGGAAAGAAATGCGGGAGCTGAACTTAGGGGAACACACACTTGGTCCCGGCGGTTACAGAGTGGCGGAGCCTATATGGGACAAGGAGGAGGCGGACCGTGCCGAGCAAGGCCTACCGCCCCTCTTCGATAAATACGGTGACAAGCAGACCAGGAACTTTGTCAGGGCCCGGTACAAGAAGGACCCGAAAACAAAGGAGCTTACCACGGATCCGAAGACCAGGGCGCTTGAGCTTGTTCTGGTAAGGAATACACCCCCGCGTAATTAGCTCCATATGGTTGCATTCTAATTATTGAAGCCAAATTTCTAAATGGTTCACATTCCTTCCGCAGGCGACTGAAAGCAGTAGCGCGGGGTCGACTAAGAGCAACCCTTGGGACACCACTCTAAATAGGGCGTTGAATGTAATGAAGAACAAGGATAAGCTCAGTAAGCCGACGTCAGCTGGTCGTGTGGCCGGCAAAGGCTTGTCGACAAAATGGTCGTCATACTATAACACTGGTGGGCGAAAGGAGAAAAAGACCAGCTCGGAAAGCCAGGCACGCGAGGTTCAAGAACTCAAGGCACAGGTGGCGCGGATTCTGGAGATTGTCCAAGAGTAAGTGCAACAACAACTCGGAGCGACGATCACCGCCATTGTGCCTACCTTGATCGAGGGGTTGAGTGCATGGATTGTGGGCGGCCAACAGGGGCTGCCCCCGATTCCTAGCTTCACGGCCAGCAACTCGCAGAACGCGATGGCAGGGCCATTGGTGTCTCCGGCGGAGGCGGTATTGATGTCTCCGATGCCGGCACGGGAGCTTAATGCACCTAGGTGTATGCCGGCCGGCACCTCTGCAGCAAGCAGCCCCTCCGTCAACTGCACGCCCGCCGTTGGCGGTGCCTCAACATTAGCCGAGCTCGACGCCATCATCATTGTAACTAATTAAGCCTCTCTCGGCCGAGAACTTCATCTCCATGCCTTTGACTGGGCATCCCTGACGCCCTACATGTTTTCGCAGGGTGCCGCCGACGTTCCATGCACTCTGAACAATGAGTTGGTCGATGTCGCCAAGGGCAAAATCGTTCAACCAGGCAACCCCTTGTTCCACGGTACCCAGATGCCACCCAACTTGTTTAGGGTTCAACTGGTTCGGGTGCTGTCAGGCTGCGACGAGTTGTTACCTCCGATTTGACCCGTCGGGGCCGACGATGATGACGTGATGACCCTCAGCGCCTGCCTGAGATGGCCCCTGCTTTAGCCAAAGATCCAGATTCGTTTCGGGGCGGGGGACACCACCCCAAAGACAACACCGCCAGTCATGACGGCGCCAAGTCGGCCCCATGGCAAGACCGCCGCAACGGTGCCGGACAACCCTATGCCACTGGATCCAAACATCAGAACGATGACGACGACGATACATTTGGCAACGTCGATCAATACTTTGCCGATCATGGGTACGGTGGCGACTTCATGGGGCCTCCTTCTCAAGAACCCAACCCAACAAAAGACGTGCGCGATCTAGCTGGTACCGCGGAGAAGCCAAGTTGCAACAGGCGTCGTCTGCCGTTCAGCTCTCAGGAGACGCCTCCAGCTACCGACTTCACCGAGCCTCAGATAGGCGAGGTGCGAAATATTATCTGCCCCAACACACTCAAGAAGGCGGTCTGTGAGCAGAACTCGATCCCATTACAGGAGAAGAAGAAGGGACGCAAAAGAAAGACTAACAAGGGTGCGAGCCAGCCGGCACCGAGTATGATCCGTGCTCAGGGCGGGCCACCTTCACCTGAGGATGTAATGAGGAGGGTGCATGTGGCGGGTAGGCCGATGCTACCGAGAAATATGCTCGATGCTGCAACCGGTGCTATGCAGAGTCTGCATGACAGTGTTCTTTCTTTGGAGAAGCGGCGTCTCAGAGAGAAGTATGTGGCATACCCGGTTTTTGCGGCCAAGGTGCCAGAGGGCAAGGGCTTTGTGGATAACTCCATCGGGGGTACGATCGTCCTGCGGTTTGATGACATCCACGCTATGTTGAACCTTCATCCGCTGCACTACACCTTCGTTCGGCTATTTTCGCTGAGTATGGAGATGCGGATCATTCGCGACAAGACCCCGGACATCGTGATAGTCGACCCCTTCTACATGCGTGCCAAGATCTTGGGCAGCGCTGGGGACCGGCAAGTCGCGAGTTCTTACCTCGAATGCGTCATTCTGGCAAACCGAGATAAGGATAACTTCCTCGTGCCTTACTTTCCCGAGTAAGTCCTCCCCTCAACCGCCCCGTAACATATGAATTCTTAGATTTCGATCGTTTTTCTTTTAACATTTCATGTTTTCTGCAGTGACACACATTGCACGCTCATCCTCCTAAGCCCCAAATATTCCATGGCCACGTATTTCGACCCGGACCGTCAGTCGAACGTAGACTACACAAATGTTAAGAAGGTTCTTGATGATGTTCTCCCCGGCTACGCCAAATCTGGAGGCACCTTCACCAGGCCTATTCGTAAGTATGGCAAGCACGTGTTCTCCCACAATACGACGTTCTGCTGTGTCAAGCAGCCGCCTGGCGGTCAGAAGGGTGCCTACTACGCCATCCATCACATGCGGGCGATCGTACGGGACCATCATCAACTTCTGCTACCGAGTAAACTCAAAGATTGGGCCGCGAGCGTGTCGGCAATCCAGGACGCGGATATCAAAAAAGAATTCTTTCGCATCCAGTCGGTGTTTGTGGAAATCATCCATCAAGATGTCCTTCGTACCTCGGGGCAGTTCTACCTCAGAAATCAACCGTCCAACAGTGACATCGACACAATGCTACAAATGCAGGCTGACAACGCCCGTGATTTCATGACTCCCACGATAGACGGCGGCTTCATCCATGCTCCGGTCCCTTGAGTCGAGTCAAAAGCAGTGATGTTGTGTCTAGTTCTGAAACATCGATTGGCTCATGTTGTAATTAAACTTTAATGAATTTGTATTATGTCTCTTTGGTTTCGAGAGTCGTTCAACTTAGATGTAATCGATGCTATTAATGTCTTGCTTTTCTCTTCCGATCATTCTGTTGCATACTTATATATTGCTTATGTATTTTCTGTGAATTGGTACTAACGTTTCGTTTGGCTAGTGCATAGCGATGCCGTCGTATGTCGTGTACAAGGGTAAGGTTCCCGAAGTCTACGACGACTGGGAGGAGTGTCGGAGACAGGTTCACCGATTCAGTGGTAACAGCTACAAAGGGTACACCACCAGGGCCGAGGCCGAATCTAGATACGCCCGCTATCTAGCGGGAGAGGGGAGGGAGCGTTGGAGGAACCGGATGAAGACGAGTTTCATCATGATGATGCTCATCGTGATGACCGCAGCTCTCTTCTATGTGATGGTAGTTTAGATGATCGATATCGACTTGTAATGTGAAGACAAACTCGCTACTCGTGGTCTCGAGACTTGTAATATAATGTTCTATCTTTGTTCGGTCTTTTCAATTCGGAGACTAATATGATGAATTGTATTCGGAGACTAATATGATGAATTGTATTCAGAGACTAATCTTCTATTGTATTCGATGAATCTGTTGTTGATGTGTGCTGTCTATAATCTGTCCAATTACACATTTTGTAACCTGTGGAAAAAACAGAAAATAAAAAAATAAAAAAAAACCTAATATTCATACTAATGGCGCATCACATCACAGTACGCCATTAGTATGCCAAAGGATACTAATGGCGCAACATTAAACAGTGCGCCATTAGTATGCCGAAGTTACTAATGGCGCATCTTGTTGTTGTGCGCCATTAGTATGCCAAAGCACCTGGGTATACATGGCCCCCTGGGAGGCATACTAATGGCGCATTGTTGGATATACTAATGGCGCACTGTTGGATATACTAATGGCGCATCTGAGGTGCGCCATTAGTATGCCAGATACTAATGGCGCACCAGAGGTGCGCCATTAGTAAAATATACTAATGGCGTGGCACTAATGGCGCACCACTAAGGCGCCATTAATGGCCAAATTAGGTGCGCCATTAGTAGGCCTTTTCCTAGTAGTGTAAGATCATCCAGAGTATATCCAATAGCAACTCGGTGCTTCTTCAGAGTTTCAATAATCTTTCTTCTTCATGCTCTGAAAGGTTAGCACTAATAATAACAGGATATATCTTCTTTTCATCAAGATAAACATACTTAAGATTATCAGGCAAAGGTTTAAGTTCAAACACGGGATCACCCTTGGGTGGAGGAGGATCCCCTAGGATTTCAACAGGCAAGTTGTTTTTCAATACGGGTCCATGCGTAAGGAATATTTCATCTATCTCCCTTCTTTCATTCATATGCATATAATTTTCATGGTCTAGCAAGTATTGTTCTAAAGGATCATTAGGCGGCACGGCAATAGAAGCAAGACCAATAAGTTCATCTTTACTGGGTGGTGCCTTTTCAAGGGGTTGTCTACGGAATTTAGCAAAGTTAAAATCATGAGACATATCCCCTAATCCAACAGTGACAATGTCCTTTACGCAGTCTATCTTGGCATTAACAGTATTCAAGAAGGGTCTACCAAATATAATGGGACAGAAAGCATCTAGTGGGGAACTAAGAACAAGAAAATCAGCAGGGTATTTAATCTTCCCACACAAGACTTCAATATCCCTAACAATCCCAACAGGTGAAATAGTTTCTCTATTAGCAAGCTTAATAGTAACATCAATCCCTTCTAACTCAACGGTGCAATATCATGCATAATTTCGTTATACAAATCAAAAGCGTTAATACTCGCACTAGCACCTACGTCGCATAAACCATGATAGCAATGATCTCTTATCTTAACAGAGATAACGGGCAGGCCTACGATAGGTTTATGTTTATTCCTAGCATTGGGTTTGGCTATCCTAGCAGACTCTTCTTCCAAGAGATCTTTAACCATAGCAACACTAGGTTCAACTTTAATTTGCTCAGAGGGTGTAGGTGTTCTGGTATTACTCTTACGAACTACAGTTGAAGCTTGAGCATGATTCTTTATCCTAATAGGTAAGGGTGGTTAATCAATATAAGCGGTAGGAATAACAGGATCAACATTATAAGTGATAGTCTTTTCTTCAACTTTAATTGGTTCAACTACTTTTACTTCAATAGGGGGATGGTATTTAAACCACTTTTCCTTGGGGAGATCAACATGAGTAGCAAAAGATTCACAGAAAGAAGCTACTATCTCAGAGTCAAGTCCATATTTAGTGCTAAACTCACGGAAAATATCGGTATCCATAAAAGCTTTAACACAATCAAACTTAGGGGTCATACCTGACTCCTTACCTTCGTCGAGATCCCAATCTTCGGAGTTGCGTTTAATTCTTTCCAATAAATCCCATTTGAATTCAATAGTCTTCATCATAAAAGAGCCAGAACAAGAATTATCGAGCATGGTGCGATTATTGAGAGAAAGTCGTGCATAATTTTTTTGGATGCTCATCTTTCTTGAAAGCTCATGATTGGGGCATGAATATAACATTGACTTAAGACTCCCCCTAGCTTGAGCGATGCTTTCTCCTTCACGAGGCCAGAAATCATAAATATAATTACGATCACGATGAACCTGGTGCATAGGGTAGAACTTCTGATGAAATTCCAACTTCAGACGATTATAGTTCCAAGATCCCATATCATCGCATAGCCTAAACCATGTCAATGCATCTCCCTTCAAAGATAAAGGGAAGACCTTCTTCTTGATAACATCCTCGGGCATACCTGCAGGCTTAAACAATCCACAAACTTCATCCACATAGATCAGGTGTAAATCTGGGTGAAGTGTTCCATCTCCTGTATAGGGATTTTCAAGCAGTTTCTCAATCATACCCGCAAGAATCTCAAAGCAAACATTTTCAATAGGTGCAATAGGTTGAGGAGCAACCCTTTGCTCCTCTGCTCGGGGTGAAGATACCCCGAACAAGCCCCTCAAAGGATTTTGAGCCATAGTAACAAGTGACAATAAATTTCAGCACACTATATAAAATTTTCCTTACCAAATTCCACTTACCAAAGGCGCTTCACTCCCCGGCAACGGCGCCAGAAAAGAGTCTTGATGACCCACAAGTGTAGGGGATCTATCGTAGTCCTTTCGATAAGTAAGAATGTCAAATCCAACGAGGAGCAGAAGGAAATGATAGGCAGTTTTCAGTAAGGTATTTTCTGCAAGCACTGAAATTATAGGTAACAAATAGTTTTGTGATAAGATAATTGGTAGCAAGTGACAAACGGTAAGAGTAAATAAGGTGCAGCAAGGAGGCCCAATCCCTTTTGTAGCAAAGGACAAGCCTGGACAAACTCTTATGCAAGGTAAAGTGCTCCCGAGGACATATGTGAATTATCGCCAAGCTAGTTTTCATCACGATCGTCTGATTCGCGTTCGGTACTTTGATAATTTGGTATATGGGTGGACCGGTGCTTGGGTGCTGCCCTTGCTTGGACAAGCCTCCCACTTATGATTAACCACTAATGCAAGCATCCGCAACTACGAAAGAAGTATTAAGGTAAACCTAACCATAGCCTAAAACATATGGATCCAAATCAGCCCCTTATGAAGCAACGCATAAACTAGGGTTTAAGCTTCTGTCACTCTAGCAACCCATCATCTACTTATTACTTCCCAATGCCTTCCTCTAGGCCCAAATAATGGTGAAGTGTCATGTAGTCGACGTTCACATGACACCACTAGAGGAGAGACAACATACGTCTCATCGAAATATCGAACGAAGAGCAAATTCACATGACTACTAATAGCAAGACTTCTCCCATGTCCCCAGGAACAAAAGTAACTACTCACAAGACATAATATTGTTCATGATCAGAGGGGTATTAATATGCATAATGGATCTGAACATATGATCTTCCACCAAATAAACCAACTAGCATCAACTACAAGGAGTAATCAACACTACTAGCAACCCACAGGTACCAATCTGAGGTTTGGATACAAAGATTGGATACAAGAGATGAACTAGGGTTTGAGAGGAGATGGTGCTGGTGAAGATGTTGATGAAGATAGCCCTCCCGAATATGGGAGAGTTGTTGGTGATGACGGCGGTGACGATTTCCCCCTCCCGAAGGGAAGTATCCCCGTCAGAACAGCTCTCTCGGAGCCCTAGATTGGTTTCCGCCTCGATACGGCGGCGTCTGGTCCCGAAAGCCTCCCTCTGATTTTTTCCAGGTCAAAACGCTTCATATAGTAGAAGATGGGCACCTGGGGCCCACCGGCTGGCCCTCGAGGCAGGGGGGCGCCCCCACCCTTGAGGCCAGTCAGTGGCCCCTCTCGTGGATTTCTTCTGCTAGATATTTTTTATATTTTACGAAAAAATGTTCTGTGGAGTTTTGGGGCTTTTGGAGATGTACAGAATAAGTTTCGAGAGTTTGCTCCTTTTCCAACCCAGAATTCCAGCTGCCGACATTCCCCCTTCTTCATGTAAACCTTGCAAAATAAGAGGGAAAAGGCATAAGTATTGTGACAGAACATGTATGAACAACCCATAATGCAATAAATATCAACCTATAAGCATGATGCAAAATGGACGTATCAAGGAGTTGGAGAAGCTGGCGGAGACTGAGGTAAGGTGGCACAAAGAAATCTCATGGCTCCAATGACATCTCGAACTAACTCTGAAATAAGAAGACAATCGGCCGTCATGTAATGGAACATGGCGGAGATATCTGGGTCATCTTGGGGATTGACAGAGGGGAACTTGATTCGCTTAGGGTTCTCGACGATGGTGGAACAGTACTGATAAGCACGGTCCTATTGCACCAGGTTCTTTTGACGACGAAGACTAGTGATCCCTGCCATTGCAATAAGCTGGATGGCACGCTCGAGAGCAGCGCCGTAAACGCCGTGGAAACTGTAGGTGCGCTTACCTACATGAATCGGGGCTGACAGATGGACATGAGCAACATATTCCAAAATTCTTCCTCCGGCAGAAGACTGGAGTACTTTGTAATAGGGTGGATCTCCGCGGGGATAAATGCTATGCCACATATCGCCAAGGACGGTGGCAAAGCTGGGAGGTGCAGGAGTGGGACTGAACGCAATAGGAACAGCACCGGGAGCTCTGGGGAGGGCACTGAACTCATGGAAGTTGACCACCATCTACGCACTAAATAGGGGTTAGACATAACCGAATAAGACTACATGTAGGAAACAAATGCAAGAAACAAATGCAGCAAGCAAGGCAACAACCAGACCCTATACTACTGTTTTCTAATGTTCCAGCGGACTAGGACACTCTACAGCCAGACCTGCTCTGATACCAAACATTGTGGCACCCCCGCTCAGAGAAACCGAAATGGCTTGTATTCCAGCCCAGGGATCCAGATGAAGTCTTCTGGAATATGGCACTGCTTACCATAGAACAAACCAACTCTCAGTTACAACATGAATATGAATACAATGTCTCCGATATTACATGAATAACTCCGGCACGGTGACGCTACACCAACCACAGTTGCTCTATGCAAGCAGCATAACAACTTGAGGTAGCGGAACCTCTACTGGCAGCGGAACAACAAACGACGATGATGGTCTCCAATCCGCTGGGACTCTGGCTAGAACGTTTATCCTAGCTTGCGAAAGCAGGAATCACACCAAACACTACAAAAAAAGACACATCTGTGATATTTTGGGCCAAATGAAACTTTTTTCTGTCATACTTATGACACTTCTATGACGATAATTGTGACAAAACCCGGTATCATCATAGATGTGGTGGGATCCTACTTCTATGACAAAAATCATGACAGAAAATGGGATTTCGTCCTGGGCGGGCCGGAGGCGCAGCTGCATGACATTCTTTGGGTTGTCCATGACAGAAAAAACTGTGGTAGAAGTGAGGGCGAGGAAAATATCGGGGTGTTCCCGGTTACGGTGGGTGGTCGGGGCCGAGCGATGTGCGTTTCTCTCGTACACGCACGCGCGTGGGTGCGAGGCGTTGGGCTCTAACTGAACCCGAGCGAAGGCTATGCGTTACTGAACCCGAGCGATCGATCGATGGCTGTTAACTGAACCCGATCGAGCGATTCCTTCGCTACTACTGCTAACTGAAGCCGATCGATGTGCCTCTGCATGAACAGTGAGCGTTGCTGGGGGGGGGGTTGGATGAACGGTTCCCGGTGGGGGTGGCTGAACAGGACCCCGTGGTGTTGCCTCTAGATGAACAGGACCCCGATCGATCGAGCTGGTTGGGGCTGCATGAACAGGACCCCGTGGAGGGCTGGATGAAGAGGTCCACCCCATGGAGGGCTGGATGAACAGTAGACGGTGGAGGGCTGGATGAATAGTAGCCCGTGGAGGGGTGGTTTAACAGGAGCCCGTGGAGAGGGCTGGTTGAACAGTAGCCGGTGGAGGCTGAACAGTCGCAGGTGGAGGCAGGAGAAGGTCGACGATGGATGAACAATAGCCCGTGGAGGCTGGAGGGGGTCGACGGTGGAGATGAACAGTATCCCGTGGAGTCCCGTTTTGCGGTACGCTACACCCCTCCCGATGAACAGGACCCCCGTTTCGACCGTAGCGCGCTCTAACACAAGTCAGTTTCCTCCGTTTTGCGGTACGCCACACCCATCCCAATCAACAGGACCCCGTTTCGATCGTAGGAGGTCCGTTTCCTCTGTTTTGCGGTACGCCAGACCCCTCCCGATGAACAGGATCCCGTTTCGACCGTGGCCGGTCGAACACAAGGCCGTTTCCTCCGTTCTGCGGTACGCCAGGCCTCGTTTCCATCGGTTGTTCTGTACAAGCCCTCCCGATGAACACGACGACGCATTCCGTTCTAACCCAACCGGTTGGCTCCCCATGAACACGATGACGACGTTGTTTCTCCGTTCCGACCCAGCCATGTACACGAGCCCTAGCCGTACGTATGCGCGAGTAGGCATTCAAGACCCCGCCCGTATGTACGTACGTGGTCGTATTTACTTTCTTCCACCTTGGCAGCTGTACATACGTGTACATGCTACGTGCGCGCCTCTGCTACGACACGTGTGTGCCTCTACATCAACCAGTATGTACGTACACGCTCGCGACCAGAATGACAACACTATGTATGCTTCGACCAGTTGGGTCCCGACTGTCACGCACTTCCTTGCGTGCGAAGATGTAGCTGGTGGGTCTTAGCAGTCAGGGGGGCAGATCATTTTTTTTGCCTGGACGCACTTCCTTGCATGCGAAGATGTAGCTGGTGGGTCCCAGCAGTCAGGGGGAAATATTTTTTTGTGGAATACGGTGGCCCGTCGGATGGGTCCCCGATGTCAGGTGGAGGAATAATTATTTTGCGTGTAATAAGGAGGCACTTCCTTGCTGCAGCCGTGGACCCAGCTGTCAGCCTCTCCATGTACAGTCCACGTCCGATGCAAAGCCGTTCCTTGACCACGTTAACCACGCCGCACCGAGAGCACCAGGGCGGTGGACGATGGCGAGGCCTAGGAAGGGGACGACGCGGAGCCGGGGAAGACGTGGCAGTGGAAGCCCGCGTGGAGAGGAGTACGAGGGTTCACTGGTTCGGCTACGGTGTGAGGCTTCCGTCGCCGCAGAATAACAGGGGGTGTCGGTGAGTGGAGGGATGGCCTGGCCAGCGGTGGGAGTAGTAGGGGGTGGTGAGGCCTCCGCGGTAGCATAGCCGGCCACGGGAGGTAGGAGCACAAGGCACGATCGGCGCTGGTTTGCTAACTGGTTTGGGCGGCTGAAGCAAGAAGACCAAAGGTTGAAGAAGCACTACAGCCGTTGGATGGACATCGTATGGTCACTGGAGCTAGAATCGTGCATATTGACTAAGTTGACAAAGCCCTCCGTCCCCGTCAACTTAGTAGGCCCACAAGTCAGCCTGCCACCATACTGGGTCCAAGCTAACAGGGGGAGTATTCATTTTTTTGTGCATAATAAGGAGGCACTTCCTTGCGTGCGAAGATATAGCTGGCGGGTCCGAGCTGTCAGCGGCGGTAACATTTTTTTCATGAAATAGAGAGGCCC
The DNA here is from genome assembly GCA_902687465.1 of Secale cereale. Classification (NCBI taxonomy): domain Eukaryota; kingdom Viridiplantae; phylum Streptophyta; class Magnoliopsida; order Poales; family Poaceae; genus Secale; species Secale cereale. Next base: position 472,269,181 of record LR738710.1, on the reverse strand, counting down.
TTTCGGTGGGTCCCAGATGTCAGGTGGAGGAATCATTATTTTGCGCGTAATAAGGAGGCATTTCCTTGCATGCGGCCATGGACCCAGCTGTCAGCCTCTCCACGTATAGTCCACTTCATATGCATGTCGGTCGTTGACCATGTTGAACAGGCCGCGCCAAGAGCACCAGGGCGGTGGACGACAGTGAGGCCTAGGAAGGGAACGATACAGAGGCAGGGAAGATTCGACAGTTGTTTCCCACGTGGAGGAGTACGAGGGTTTACTATTTCGTCTGCCGTCCCCGGAGAAAACAGCAGGTGTGGGTGAGTAGAGGGATGGCTAGGCCAGCGATGGGAGTACGGTGGGGTGGTGAGGACTGCGCGGCAGCACTGCCGGTCGCGGGGAGGAGAGAGCAGGCAGTCCCGCCAGCGCTTGTTTGAGCGGCTGGAGCAGGAAGAGCAGATATTGAAGAAGCACGACGGCCGTTGGATGGACATCCAACAGTCACTGCTTATGCGTCAACCTTTTTTTAGGAAAGCCTCAAATCTGTGGAAAACATCATACAGCCCATCTGCCATAAATAATAATAATTTACAGCCCATTTTCTAATTCTTAAGGTTTTTTGGAGCCCATATTCTTTTTGTTAGCATTACAACCCATATTGTGGCTACGGTTAAAAAATTATACGAAATTTTGCATATTTCGGTGCGGTCCGAACTGTTTTTAATCCCGAAATTTTGAGTCACATTAAAACTGATTTAAAAAATAAATTTATATCAATATAAAATCCAACAAATTGTCCAGGCATAAAAATCAATGCAATTTAAAATCTTGAAATGAAAAAAAGAAATTTGAAACTAATTTCCGGTTTGATGTGTTTTAAAAATATACAACCCATTTCTAATTACTGATAGGCCATTTTCTCGGCCAGCCGAATGAAGCTCTCCTCGTCTTGAAAGATTTGCAGCCCAACAGGCCTGACTCACAAAAAAACTGGGCTGTGGTCGTGGACCCAGCTACGGCCGTGGACCCAGTTGATAGCCTCTCCACGTACAGGACAAAGCTACTTACTTGGCAAATCACAAAAAAACTGGGCTGTGGTCGTGGACCCAGCTGCGGCCGTGGACCCAGTTGTCAGCCTCTCCACGTATAGTACTATTCCGATGGAAGTCGGTCATTGACCACATTGACCACGCCGCGCCGAGAGCACCAAGGCGGTGGACGACGGCGAGGCCTAGGAAGGGGACGACACGGAGCCAGGGAAGACGCGGTAATGGATGCCCACGCGGAGAGGAATACGAGGGTTCACTGGTCCGGCTGCGGTTTGAGGCTGCCGTCGTCGCAGAATAACAGGGAGTGTGGGTGAGTGGAGGGATGGCCTGGCCATCGGTGGGAGTAGTATGAGGGCGGTGAGGCCTCCACGGCAGCACAGCCAGCCACGGGAGGCAGGAGCAGGCGGCATGACTGGCGCTGCTTTGGGCGGCTGGAGCAAGAAGACCAGAGGTTGACAAAGCACTATGGCTGTTGGATGGACATCGTACGGCTACTGGAGCTAGAATCTTTCATATTGACTAACTTGACAAAGCCCTCTGTCCCCGTGAACTTAGTAGGCCCACAAGTCAGACACCCACTATGGTGGGTCCCAGCTAGCAGGGTGTATTCATTTTTTTGTGCGTCATAAGGAGGCACTTCCTTGCGTGCGAAAATATAGCTGGCAGGTCCAACCTGTCAGCAGGGGGGTGTTTTTTCGCGAAATACAGAAGCCCTTCCCGTGGGTCCTAGCTATCAGGTGGAGGAATCATTATTTTGCACGTAATAAGGAGGCATTTCCTTGCGTGCGGCCGTGGACCCAGCTGTCAGCCTCTCCACGTACAGTCCACTTCTGATGGATGTCGTTCAGTGACCACGTTGACCAGGCCGCGCCGAGAGCACCAGGGCGGTGGACGCCGACGAGGCCTAGGGAGGGAACGACACGGAGCCAGGGAAGAATCGGTAGTTGTTTCTCATGCGGAGGAGTACGAGGCTTTACTGGTTCGTCTGCCGTCCTCGGAGAAAACAACAGGTGTGGGTGAGCAGAGGGATGGCTAGGCCAGCTATGGGAGTACGGTGGGGCGGTGAGGCCTGCGCGGCAACATAGCCGGCCGCGGGGAGGAGAGAGCAGACAGTCCCGTCGGTGCTTGTTTGAGCGGCTGGAGTAGGAAGAGGACAGATTGAAGAAGCACGACGGCCTTTGGATGGACATCCAACAGTCACTGCATGTGCGTCAACCTTTTTTTTAGGAAAGCCTGAAATCTATGGAAAACATCATACAACCCATCTGCCATTATTTCGAATATTTACAGCCCATTTGCTAATTCTTAAGTTTTTTTGGAGCCCACATTCTTTTTGTTAGCATTACAACCCATATTGTGGTTAAAAAATTATACGAAATTTTGCATATTTCGGTGTGGTCCAAACTGTTTTTAATCCCGAAATTTTGAGTCACATTCAAACTGATTTTAAAAATAAATGTATATCAATATAAAATCCAAAAAAAATTCCACGCATAAAAATCAATGCAATTTAAAATCTCAAAATGAAAAAAAGAAATTTAAAACTAATTGCCGGTTTGATGTGTTTTAAACATGTACATCCCATTGCTCATTATTGATAGGCCATTTTCTCGGCCAGCCGAATGAACCTCTCCTCGTCTTGAAAGATTTGCAGCCCAACAGGCCTGACAAAACGACTTACTTGGCAAATCACAAAAAAACTGGGCTGTGGCCGTGGACCTAGCTGCGGCCGTGGACCCAGCTGTCAGCCTCTCCACGTACAGTACTCTTCCGATGGAAGTCAGTCATTGACCACATTGACCACGCCGCGTCAAGAGCACCAAGGCGGTGAATGATGGTGAGGCCTAGGAAGGGGACGACGCAGAGCCGGGGAAGATGCGGCAGTCGATGCCCACGCGGAGAGGAGTACAAGGGTTCACTGGTTCGGCTGCGGTGTGAGGCTACTGTCACCGCAGAATAACGGGGGGTGTGGGTGAGTGGAGGGATGGCCTGGCCAGCGGTGGGAGTAGTATGGGGGCGGTGAGGCCTCCGCGGCAGCACAGCCGGCCATGGGAGGCAGGAGCAGGCGGCACGACCGACGTTGCTTTGGGCGGCTGGAGCAAGAAGACCAGGGGTTGAAGAAGCATTATGGTCATTGGATGGACATCGTACGATCACTGGAGCTAGAATTGTTCATATTGACTAACTTGACAAAGTCCTCTGTCCCCGTCAACTTAGTAGGCCCACAAGTCAGCCACCCACTATGGTGGGTCCCAGCTAGCAGGGGGTATTCTTTTTTTTTTGTGTCATAAGGAGGCACTTCCTTGCGTGCGAAGATATAGCTGGTGGGTCCGACCTGTCAGCGGGGGGAATGTATTTTTCGCGGAATACGGAAGCCCTTCCCGTGGGTCCTATCTTTCAGGTGGAGGAATCATTATTTTGCGCGTAATAAGGAGGATTTTCCTTGTGTGCGGCCGTGGACCCAGCTGTCAGCCTCTCCACGTACAGTCCACTTCCGATGGATGTCGTTCATTGACCACGTTGACCAGGCCGCGCCGAGAGCACCAGGGCGGTGGACGATGGCATGGCCTAGGAAGGGAACGACACGGAGCCAGGGAAGACTCGCAGCGGAGGAGTACGAGGGTTTACTGGTTCATCTGCCGTCCCCGGAGAATAACAGCAGGTGTGGGTTAGTAGAGGGATGGCTAGGCCAGCGATGGCAGTACGGTGGGGCTGTGAGGTCTGCGCGGCAGCATAGCCGGCCGCGGGAGGAGGGAGCAGGCAGTCCCGCCGGCGCTTGTTTGAGCGACTGGAGCAGGAAAAGCAGAGATTGAAGAAGCATGACAGCCGTTGGATGGACATCCAACGGTCACTGCTCTTGTGTGCATTATTTCTAATAATGTACATCCCATTTGCTAATTCTTAAGAATTTTTTTGTAGCCTATCTTCTTTTTGTTAGCATTACACCCCATATTGTGGCCACAGTTAAAAAGTATACAAATTTTTGGCATATTTCGGCGCGGTCAACTGTTTTTAATCCCGAAATATTGATTCACATTCAAACTATTTTGAAAAATAATTTATATAAATATGGAATCCGAATAATTGTCCACGCATAAAAATCAATGGAATTTAAAATATTGTAATGAAATTTTTTGAAACTAATTCCCGGTTTGATGTGTTTTTAAAATGTACAACTCATTTATGGGCAAACCGAATGAGACTCTCCTCGTCTTGAAAGATTTGCAGCCCAGTAGGGCTGATAAAGCAAGTAGACCTCGTTTGGGTATTTCTTAAAAAAATAGAACTGGGCTAGCCATTTTCAGCAAGAAAAAAACACAACTGGGCTCATGATGTGGTAAACATAAATAAAACCCTGGCTAGACAGGCCACAGCCCCCGCACAGCCCCATTGTTACTATTTAGTAGGGTGGATGGGCTGTTTTGTCTTGGGCCCAGAGAAACAATTACTACTAGTATAGTGGAGACACTCTAAAGCTACCCAAAAAAACAATTACTACTAGTACAGTGGATACAATACCGCTTCTGGCTCCTCCTAGGTCATCGAAACGTCTCCCTCTACCAAACGCCGCTATACTTTTGTTCACCGACATGTGGACCATGTAGTGCGCGGGCCCAAATGCCATCCACCAAATTAGAAGGCAGTATCCAGGCGGAGAGTCACCCCGGTCATAGCGTGGCAATAACGAGCCGTCGTATCAAAACCCCACCTCCCCGCAATCTAAGTTTGAGGGACGAAGCAACCATCATTTCACTCTTCGCTGAATCCCCTTCTCCCTCACCGTCTTCAAGAAAGGCAACACTCGCATCTGCCACTGTTCTTCTCTCCCAATGAAGGGAAGGTAAGCGGATCCGTGATGTTGGTATATTTTCGTTCAGAAAAAAACGAACTTTTGCAAAGCAGTAACCGATCCTCACTCTCTTTTTTGTTTCATTGTCATTGCGATTATGTTTTCCTTTCAGTGGTCTCCTAGTATTCGTCAGTTTCATGATGGACCAAGGAGAACCAGGCAAATATCTGCCGATATTGGAGCAGACGCGGGAGGCTGATCCCCACGAGACAGAGAGCTCCAAGAAGATGGAGGCAGCCACCGAGCCGACCCCAGATGTGCTCACGGCCACTACTGAGATGGTCAACGCCCCGTTTGAGGTTACAACCCCCATGGCACTGCAGGAGCAGTTTTCCCCCTTCGAGGATGTGTCCCCCCCCCCCCGCTGAGCTGCCCAAGGTGATTTTCTTCTTTGCCGATCTCGATTGTGGTTTTTCATCTAAGTACGTGGTGATGAATAATGCAAAATTTTATTAGCTTCAATGCCATGCTATACATAGTGGTTCAAATAACTTGTGTTCTTATACTGGAAAGGAATTTAGAATTTGTTTCTTTTTTAATTAGAGCCCTGATGCAGACAAGGATTGTGTGGTTGTACATGTCACTCCCTATGAGGCGGATGACCTGAATATACGCAATGGGAAAACATAGTTTTTTGGCTGTTGGATCCTGGAAGCCATTTGCGCTTATACCAATGAGGAGTTGTATTCCAGCCTCACTATTGTCAGGCATGTTATCCAGGGTGTACTGAAGCACAAGAAGTTCAAAGCTACCCCTTCGTTTGTGAGGCATACTGTTCTGGTCAAGCTTACGCAGGAAGATGACGTGGCATGCCTCTACAAACAAGTTTATGAGTGGCAAGGCCACAAGGTTGTCTTCATGAAGGTTCACAGGATTGAGCTGCTGCCGGACGTCCTCGATGATGTTCATGGCAAGGTTCGTCTTGTGTCCAGCCCAAATTAAATCGAGGCAAGAAATACTTGCCCCAGCTACTGTTTAAAAGTAGTTTGGATTCTGTCTAATTATCCGAACCTTGCGTGTTATCGAGCCCTCTGGGGCTAGTACTCTATTTGAATCCATCTATGGGAACTGCTGCTACTTTTGTGTGCCCGTGAATCATCATAATTGTTGCCGAAACAGATGTGTCCTCACTAGTTTTATCATACGAGCAGTGTGAGTTTTGATGAAATAGAGTACTCATTTGAGAACTGTGCGCCGATGTATACATAAGTACTTGTAAACATTGTTGGTGCTACCCCACTTGTAAGCAGTTGTGCAAAACACGGGACATTGGCTCAACGCACTTCAACACTAGGTTATCGACCAGCTAACAATCAACAATCTGATGTCTGACATATAAGCAACTATGTATCTTTTTACAGTGGTTCATGCAGTTAACTGAGGCCACAATGTAAATTCCAAACGTTCACATGCTAGTCCAGTGTTCATGTGGAACACTCACATTAAACTCGGCTTTATAAAAAACTTGAAAATCATAAGTTAAGCTATTTTATACATCTCAATGATTCATAGAACACAACAAACATATACTAGTTCACAGCAAAAGGCAAAGTTGTGAGAAGGTTTACAAATCAGGAAAAAACAAGCAAGGCTTCTCTGAGCAAAGGGCCTACCGGCAGGCTTAAATTTCCTGGAGTTCACTCTGGTTTCTCTTGTTGCCACCATCCAGGGTTAGGTTCTCTCATTCCAGAATAACCAATTATAATTGTGTTCTCAGCTGGAATGTTGAACTGAACCATGTAGTGTACTGACCAGCTGAAATTCTTGTGCATTCCACTAAATTTAAGCACCGCTATTTGCAGAAATAAGCAGACCACAATGCCTCTTGTCCCCGCACCTGTCCCAAAAACTGCCATGCAGCCGTGCCAACTAGTCCTCGGTCTATGGATGAACTGATAGAAAGTGCATTCCGCACTAGGAGGCAGTTGTTTTCGCTCGTCCCTACACTGCAATCAGGAAGTAAAAAGTACGAATCAACTTCTTTTATATTGCGTTGGTCATTCTACCTAGTAACTACCAATGTAGGAATACCTGGAAGCCGGGTGGTTAGAGGACGACAACAAGGGGCAGCCATCTCATTTTGCGCAGTTCTACTAAAACTGAGGTGTGTGCTTTTGATTGCACGGATAGAAACGATACGGCGAAAGACATCCCGAAACGATATGGAGACAGACATCCCTATTTGCGCAAATACGAAATATGGTTATTTAAATAGTGACATATATTTGCAGTGGAGTATGATTAACAACAACATCTATTGTGTTATAATTGGCACTAGATTGACAGTATGAAAGTGTCCTTAAGTAAGTAGCATCACATCACATCAACACTGCCACTAGATTAACATGCAGAACAATAGCATTAGTATTACTATCATGAGAGTAGCACATGGTCAGTAAATGTGCAATCAAATTTGTGCAGTTCCACTGGGATGAAGCAATGTTAGTGGTGTGAGATTTAAGTGTAACTGCAAAAACACAATTCATGGGAAATAAAGCAAGATGGAAGCACTTCATAAAATGATGGTGGCATTGCTTCAATTTATCGACGGCACTAGACCATTACTTATAGTGACATTAGGTGGCATTGCTTAATGCTTCATGTGATTTTACATTAAAAGTAGCGATATGGGCGTAGGGACAGCAGAGGCATAAAGTGGTGAGGCAGATGTGGTTGCTGAGAGCGGCAAACACTGAGGCAGCATGTCTACATTTGTCCCATTTTTTATCTCCTCGGTGACATTTTCCTATGTGAGCACAGGAAATCTAGACCTGCTCATTCTCATTTGTGTTGTCCCCCAACACCCGTCACTTTCTTTCCTTTTCCAACCAAGATATAGGTCCACTTCCCCCCACCCTTCGCCATCCACCATGCTTTCTTCGTCTTTTCAACCAAGAGACCGGTTGGGTAGCCTGTATCTACTACTTTCCCCCGTTTCCTCTTAGAACCAAGTCCTAGATTCATGCTACAGCTTTCCCACTTTGTTCCCTGTATGAACCAACTCTTAGAGTCGACTATATGAACTAGCTTTACCTCTAATAATAGTAAAAGTCTAGGTGGCTTTGGAACAGCGGACAGAAGTAGAAAAAGATCCACACGAAGCTAAGTGGGGAGCCGGGGCAGTAGAGCAAGGCAGGTTTCGAAGGAATATATACCTGAGGGTCATTAGCATGTGGGAAAGACGGCGTCGGGAGGCCGCATATTGGCCACAATACCACAGGGAGGAAGAAGGGGTCGGAGGCCCTCCGGAGCCGGCGCTCTCTCGGAGAGAACGGCACGGCCGCCGATCGGGACGTGCGGGCAGCCGTTGGTCTCATCCCTCGCCGCCGACGACAGCATGAACGATGCACCTACACCCCTGCCCCGGTCGAGGTTGTCCGGCCGGATTTGTGACCAGCCGTGAGCTGAGGGAGAGTGTGGCCACCTATGTATTGCTTAGATCTGGAGAGCATGAGAGAGTGAACTAGAGGAACCCTAGTAAAGCAAGCGCTAAGGCTCCTGCTTATATATATAGTGGAGTGATTTTGTTGTACCAGCTTCAAAAAAATGCGCTCCTACGTGTACCCTTGAGTGGGTGTGAGAGAACTAGTGCGTGCGTGCACCGCTTCTCTTCGTGAGAGTACAATATACTATGCCCAAAGAACGTTCGCCACAAGAGTAATAGTATAAGTGTGTAACGTGTGAGCTAAAATAAAATGTGCGCGACGTCTTTTGATTTTTATAAGTTCTGATGGTAGGGTGTGAAGAGCACATATGTGTGTGACGTCTACCTGTAGATAGACGGTGGGTGCGAGAGGACTCGGGAGGGTGCGTGTGCGTGAGAGAGAGGGGGCATGTATCAATGCAATGCATGTGTCCGTAAATCATTATCCGACAAACGTTCGCCACAAGGCTTTTCCTAACGAACGCCATAAGAACCGTTAGATCGGCATCCGATAGTGTCAGTTTTGCCATGCCATTTAACAGAACAACCACTCTCCTACACACAAATCTTCCACGTGAGTGTAAGCAACTGCCATATGCTCCCTCCGTTCCAAATGCAGTGCATATAGCTTTATTGAAAATTCGAACCTCGCAAACTTTTACCGAGTTTTCGTGTACCAAATTGCACATGTAGAATATTCATCTTCGAGAGGTAACTATAAAGATGGGGGAGGAGTCTACAAACAAAGACCATCGTATCACCTGCAGCAATTTTAAGCATCCTTTGGTGTGGAGGAATATCATAGGAACTCTATATGATATGATTTTTATAGTATTTTTTCCTTTAGAGCCAATTGGTTCATAGGAATAGATTCATATACTCCACATTTTAAAGGAAATAAACATGATATCATTTCTATAGCTTTAGAGCCACTTGGTTCATATGAATGGATTCCTATACTCCCATAATTTCAAAAGAAAATAAATATTATCGTATATTCAATAGAAAAGTTCCTATGATATGAACCAAATTACATCTCTTTTCTAATCCCTCCTCATAGGAATTGAGATGCATGTCATCTCTAGATTCAATAGAAAAGTTCCTATGATGTCAACGAAATGACATCTCTTTTCCAATCCCTACTCATAGGAATTGAGATACTCCATGTCATCTCTTTCCCTACAACTTCCATGCATACATCCTCCAATCCTAAATAGCTAGTACAACCCACCAGTAGCTTTTTTCCAAGACATGCAACTGCGGCACAAGAACTATATAGTGTGCGAATAACTTGAAAGATGGTCGCTGGATGAAGCTGATCCGACAGTGCAACGATGGCAAATCCGAGCACTACTGGCCGTTGGATATCATCAACATTCCACCAGATCTGCCACATGTACAATTTAGAAGACTCCATGGTTGAATTTAAGCATAATGCACAAACCTCAAAACACAAGCACTTCTCCTTTGTTCTAGAATCTTCCGTATCATAATTGATTTTTTCCTAAATGAATTGCCATTATTTGTTTTTTATTTTATGATTTACAATGCACAACCCCATGAATCTTAACGTTTTTATAAAACTAATTGATTTTGAATGAGATGAACTATAAGAACTAAACGAACATCTACATCATGCATATATGACTCAAAGCTCTACATACTATAGTGTGTATTTATTCATAATTTGGTTTCAAAATCTCATGCGTTCAATGCATGTGTACCTTACTAGTTTTGAGTTCAGTAGCAAATTTCACGCGGCCTCGGGTATATCAAAATGCAGGGCCCATGCATCATTGCCTTTCGATCGAACCTACGTCCATAATGTTTTGTACATACTATATATCCACTGGTCCCTGAACCCAAAATGCTGCCTCGTTCCCCTAAAACCCAGCGGCCCACACATATTTAAGGCGTTGACTCGAACTGAATCCCTCTCCCGTTTACTACGACGTGGCCCCGCACGCCCTAGTAGTAGTCCTACAAACCCTACCGCCGCATGCATCATTGGTTTTCTTCAAGAGGATGAGGGAGAAGCCGATTTGTAGTGGAGGCACTTTCAAAAAAAGAAAAAATGATCTTTAGTGGAGACCCCAACCCTAGGGTGCCCTAGGTAGCTACCGCACACATCATTGGTTTTCTCTTTTCTTTATGCTCTTGTGCCCTAGAGTGAAATGATGGTTTCTTCGTCCGTCCAGCATAATGCGGGAAAGGTGGGGCTTTGTGATTTGACCCCTCATCGCTCATTTTCTACTAGTGCGGCGCAACGACCGGGGTGCCTCCAATTCCAACTGCTGCTCCGAACTGTATGTGGAACAAGACGGTGGATGAGCCACATGTCGGCTAAAGGGGTCCTGTTAAGTGTGTCACCATTTCGTGTGTCGACTGACCCTGCTTGAGTCGGTACACCAACACGACAGGTGCAGCCTACCACTTGGTTTTGCTCCTTGGTGAATCCCAACTATATTGATCTAAAAAGATACATACTGAACTACCCTCTCCGTCTCTTTTTTTAGACGTCTCGGTTTATAGGGCGTGCATGTAGTTCTAGGTCATCCATTTGACTAACTAAATCTGAGTTACTATGTCACAAAAAGTATATTATTGGATTATTAAGCGGATGTAATTTCTAAACATATACTGTTCATCACATATATAGCCAGTTAAATTCTCAACCTAGAACGACATGCATGCCATGTAAACCGATACGGGGGAAGTATAGTAGTAAAAATGAGGTGATTTTACCAAGCGATCGGCGGGGGGGGGGGGCATGGCCTGTCATGCGGTCCCACGTGTCATGATGTACCAAGGCGATGTGCGTGTCCCTCTTAAGGCAGAAGCAATACTGCGTGGTTTGAGATGATGGCGAACCGAAGTGTGAAATAATGGTTACTTCGTCCGTCTGGAAGGTGCGGCATTGTGATTTGACGTCTCATTGCTCATTACTACTTCTACTGGGGTGGTACGACTGGGGTGCGTCCCCCCTGCTGTTCTGCACTGTTATTTGGTGCTTGACACGTCGACTCGGTTGCTCTATGTCCCACATGTCGGTGACAGGAAGTACGGAATTCATGAAAGCGAGCGTCGACGGAGGAGTACAAAACAGGGCTTGGGTTTTTGCTGCTTCGCGCGATCCATCGATACAAACCCGGACTAAAAAAAGGCGAGGACGGGTCTTTTCCCTCACAGCAGGCAGGGGAGTTTGGCACAGTCTGTTCGAGGCAAGGAGGCAGGAAGGGAAACAAGCAAATAAAGGTTGAGCGACTTAGTTTTGGGGAAATCTGATTTTACGGAGTACGTACCCACCATGGTTTATAGGGCTCATCTAGAAAACATTCGTTTTTCCGTTTTATAAGTCTCAATTCTACTACTAGTAGTAGTACCATCACATGTTGGATTTCGAGGTGCGTTAGATCACCCGATGCAAGCAGTGTCAAGAGAAAACTCTCTAACCAAGGTAGTAGGGACGAGGAGTAAACGAAGGGAGTAGTAAAATTTTCTCTCTAACCAACGTAGACTGACATTTTTTTTACAGTGGCCTTGTATAAGTAAATGGAGGGAGTACTAAAGGACATATATATTCCAAACAATATGATAATATCTCTAACCAAGGTAGTAGGGACGAGGAGTAAACGGAGGGAGTAGTAAAATTTTATCCTCATCTTGCGAGCCACCGCACGCGTGGGCGAGGGAGCGGGCGTAAGGCGTAGTAAGCAAGCTTCACCTCATCTTGCGACCAACCGCCCCTGTGGGCAGGGGAGACGGCGTACTAAGCAAGATTCTCCTCGTTTTGCGAGTTGACGAGACACATCAAAATTACTCCAGTGTATAGAGCCTTGCCTCTAAGGTAGGCCCCACATGGTTTGCATCTTTTTTAACATAACACGTCAAGTCGAAATTTGTTTGTTCACCCGTGGTAGACGGTCCTCCCTCCATCTAGTGGATAACCAATACATGTGTCAAGTTACCACGTGGGCTGCCTTTTCGTACAGAAATGAGCTCCACCGTGTACCCGCGCGGGTGTGGTTGGGAAAGAGACGGGAGTACGTGCGCCGTGCGTGCACCTCTTCTCTTCGTGCACGTCCCCCACCTACGTGGGTGTGTGTGAGAGGGACTATAGAGATACAACCCTAGACATAATGCGCAGTCCATCCCCATGCCTCCGCCCAGTCCGACCACCAGTCACCACCATGCCCCACTCCTCCTCACCTTATCTCTCATCTTTCTCCCTCCATTTTTATATACAAGGCCACTATCAAAATTACAATTTGCAGATATACAAGGCCACTAACACTAATCGATGCAATATTAATGGTGTTTGCCTCGTAGTACTACTAGCAAAGGAGGACACTAATTATCCCTTGCATGCATGCGGGAGTGTGAGCATTGGCTTGATGTGCATGAAAGAGAAGAATACACATTAATTTACACGGCAAACAAGAAAACAAGGTGGCTTGCAACATTGAGTTAGAAGACATTAATTTTTTCCTTGGTACCTGTAATATGGGTTTGTGGCCTTGTATACAAAAATGGAGTCCGATAAAATTCTCAAGATACCATTTATCCGATAAAATTCTCGAGCAATCATTAGTTTTTCCAAAATGGGATTACTCCTGCATGGGTCAATCACAACAGGTGTTTTGTAAAAAAAATCATCTTGATGTTCCGTGCAATGCATGGGCATCTTGCTAGTCCATGAAAACAACACATGGCAAAATTCCACGGCGAACAAGGGATTTGAATCTGTTGGGAGGGGCTGTTTGGATGTTGCCCGGGGTAGGCAAAATATTGGCGACCCTTTTGTCCACCGGTGCCTTTGCCATCGATGAACGATGAATCGCTCGGGGTCTCATGCATCCTCTAGCGTGCACATTGGAGACGAGCTCGCACGAGTTGTGTTCTTTTGTCCCACCACGCCACCCGAGCCGCCCGCAGACCGACCGGCGACCCGCAAATTACACCATCCAACTGTAGCCGCACACATTATGACAGCAAACATAGCGATATTTCATATAAACAACAACGGAAATCATATTAGATACCGGATTTTCATACAAACATGACGGATTCCATTACATTCAATGAACTACACGGTGCTAGTTCTAGACAGCACAGGTATATAATACCTGGCCTAAATAGTCGTCCGCCGATCGATTTGTATTCCTCATGTCTGGCAGCATGATCATCGGACTGCCGGGAGCCCCGGAGGTATATGCAGGGTCGACGAAGGTCGTCGCAACAAAAGGTTCCGACAAGACACCAGCTGTTTACGCCGGCGTCGCCTCCGTGGTGGCCTTCATGGGATCGAAGCGGTGGCAGCTTCCCGTGTTCTACTTCTCCTCGATGATGGCTGCGAACGCGGAGGCGCTGGCCACCGACTCATCGCTCTCCGTGCATCCGGCTTCTGTCACTGCTTGCATGACGCAGCCGCCGGCATGGGAGTCTCGGCCACAGAAACGGGAGACGCGGTACGTGGCGGTGGCGTGGACGGCAGAAACGACACCCGTGCGCCGCTCCTCGTCGAGCAGGCCTGGAGCGACGAGTTGCTAAACCGCGCGCCGGCTTGGGGCGGCAACTGGCTCCGTCGGGCGAGGGGAGGGAGGTGGATCAGCGAGCTGCATAGCTCGTATCCGGCAGGCTCGGCGGGCCACCCAACCGGCTTGGATGCGTAATAACTACTCTTCGAAAGCCATTGTAAGAGTGGACAAAATGGTGAAGGAGGAGAGAGGGGAGCGGCGGAGGTGTGTGATTCTTGGCCGACGTTTGGCCTCGTTTAAATAGGAGATTAAATAGACGGTGGACGGGAGGATCTCGGCTGGCGTTGCGTTTAATTCCGGCCCGGTCATGAACGGATGTGTGTCCAGAGTGGGTTTCTCGGCTTCCACACGGGCAGGTTTCATGGAGGCGTTTGAATGCCGCAAGCAGGCGTGTTCAGCTGGGTGTGCTGTGAGTGGCGCCCTCGACTCTGACGTAGGACAGCACGCCGTTCTTCCACTGACGTGTGGGCTCTTTGGGTACATGGCCTGCCTGTCAGTGACCCAATGCAGGCAGCGCACAGCAGAGAAACCTTTGGTGGGTCAGGGCGGTCAGAAGCGGGCATTTCATAAATCGATGATTGTTCATTGAGTGTGACGTCATCCTTTTCATGTTGATAGCCCGTTCGATATGTTGTGATTCATAAAGACCACTACAAACATCAATGTTCTGCTTATCACAGATAAGATTGATTAATACCCGTAACCATCCATGTCCTTAACAAAGTGTGCATGCACGTATAGGTTGAGCATGTGTCTTGCGTCGTGTGCTGTGTGCATGCAGGCATGCGAGTGTTGCATGTGTGCAAGGGTACATTTTAGTGTTGCATGCATGTGTGCGTACGTGCGTGTGTTCGTGAGTGCATGTGTAGACGTCAGTGCTGCACGCCTGCATGCGTGCGTGTGTTTGTTATGTGTACGTGTCAGTGTTGCACGCTTGCATGCGTGCGTGTCTTGCGTACGTGCATGTGTACGTGCAGGGTGAGGCTACACGTCAGTCGACTGACTTTTTCATCTCTAGTCATTAGATTTTCCAGCTGTTGGATACGAAATCAAGGGCATGCAGTTTATCATCAAACTCCACCACCCTGAGCCGCCAGCCACCACCGGCCGAACTGCCGACCCCCGCCGCACGCGGCCGGCCCGCGCCGCCATGCCGCCCCGCCCGCCCCAAAACTACTCCTCATGGCCGGTCCACCACCGCACCGACCATCCCTATAG
>LR738710.1:472090030-472254097 GCA_902687465.1 Secale cereale | reverse complement strand
CCCCCCTGCGCCGAGCTTTCTCCGGGGATCCCCACCCCACCGCCCAATCAACGCGACCAGAGGTCTCACGACTTCGAGTACCCACCGACCACTAATTTATTACCATTTTTGTCCCCTTATACGAGCTGATGGGTGGGCCCTATGGTAATGTGCGCTGCTGAATGTGGACCGTTTGACTGGTCAATTGATCGTGTCATCAACAAATTACGGAGCTGTATGGTGAGCCAGTGACCATATGATCACCCTAAAATGTATTTCATTAACATAGTATAGACTCAAACTACCATTTCTTTCTTTCATATACGGGCTGACAGGTGGGCCCCACGGTTATGCGCCCCGATGGTGCAACACTAGTTGCGCCACGTGGAACGTTTGACTGGTCAATTGATTGTGTCATCAACAAAATACGGAGTTGTACGGGTGAGCCAGTGACCGTATAATCATGACATGTAGTTTTTTAATACGGTACAGACGCAAGGGCTCATATATACATGCAAGCACTCACCGCTATAAGCGCACACACGCAGACCCTACCCCTATGAGCACCTTTGAGAGAGTGGGCCAGCATATGATCTTGAGATCTTACGAAGTCACCATAGGTGCCTCGTAGTCGAGTGGAACGTGTCCTCCCACTGAACGCACATCACCGGAAAATACTGAAATTAACCCAGGATAAATGCGAGCACCGGGACTTTAACCCTGGTGGGCTCGAGAAACCAATGTCCTCCTAACCATCTAACCACATGTTGGTTAGCACGACAAAATGTATGTGGTGACCGTGATGAGCTTATTATGAAGTCCAGTGACCATATCATGCTTTCGCTTCAATTACAATGACCGTAAGTGTCGTCAACAAAATACGGAGCACGCATCAAATGCAAAGTCCGTCAGTGTCATTAAGAAAATACGGAGACGTATCGTGAGCTAGATACCGTATGATCACCACGAGAATGTATACGATGACCGTAATGATCATATTCTGAACTCCGGTGATCGTATAGTGCTTTAGCTTGAAATACAGTGGTCGTCATGCGTGAATGTGTCGTGGGCATGCATACTTTTAGAGGGCCGAGAGATAGTTTGTGTGCGTACGTGAAAGTGGTGTAGAAAGAGGGGATGTCCGGTGGAGACAAGGAGAGATATGCCCTTCGTTTCTCTTTCCCGTGACTAATATTTTAGGAGAATATATGAACACTCACAATGCAAAACAAATATTTTTGGATGCACCATGCAATTAACTTTCATGTATAACATTGTACTATTGTATATGCTTAGTTTCTTAGTGGCCGATTGCGTGTGTGGTGTGGTGGGCACATCATTTCTAGTTGTGGTGGGTCAACATGAGGACTCATGGGTCGGTTCCATCTTGCGCCACATAGGTTGGATCGAGACGCGTTATAAGAAGACCCATGTGGAGGACTCGGCGTACAACACGAAGCTATCTACCAGAGTCGCGGAGGACTCTATACCCACTGGTGATAAGCCGACTATATATGATTTGTAACCCTAGGCCCCCAGTATGTTATAGAAGCTTGGGGGCTAGTTCGTCGATAGTATACACAGATGCACAATGCCTGGTATTCACGTGTACTTTGTACACACCCCTATCACTAATATATAGTACCAGGAGTAGGCTTTTTCCTCAACTGCAAGGGTCCGAACTAGGGTAAAACTTTGCCTCGTATTACCATCCAGCCTAACAGTCAGGGATATCCTACCGAATGATATGATGGAATCATATCTGCCAACTACTAAGATAGAGGTGTGTCTGGGGGGGGGCAATGTGTGCGAGAGAGGCCTAAAGATAATGTGCGTATGGGAGACACGTAGGCACATATATGTGCGTATAGAGGGCTAGTAGATACCGTGCGTGTGTATATATGCATGTGAGAGAAATAGTGTTTTCCAACTGGGATTAGTGAAAAGAGTGGTACATAGTAGTCAGAAAGAGAGAGAGAGAGAGATACAGAGAGAGCATGTGCGTGAGACTCCCCGACACCCCGAGAGAGAGAGAGTCAGCATGTGTGAAAGAGAAATGTCAATGCATATAAAGTGTATGCACTTATGCGGTAGATAGAGATATATATAGCGCGTTTGTGAGAACGGGCCGATGCATAGTGCATCTACGTGTAAAAGGCGGTTTTACGCATTAAATTAAAATATAAATGGCATTATTATTTTTGGACCAGATCATGAATTTTGCAAATTGTGTATGCACGAAAATCGGTCTATCAGACACCCATACTCTATTGAATTCTAGCATGTGCATGTGTTTATTGCATATTACCGATCCATATATAGAGTGAGAGCGGTTTGAAATACAGGCAATGGATGATTTTGCAATTCATATATAAACATTAATTAGTGCACTCCATGTTGTTAGTGTGAAGCACTTTATACATTTGTCACTTGCATGGATACATTCCAAATTGCTAGCTACGAAATAGAATACATGTTGAATTCAACATAAAGGGGGTTTCAAAGATTCAAATTCATAGGAAGTGCATTCATCAATTTGAACCCGAGATAATGGCATTTGTAAATCAGATGTAAAAGGGGGCATCGATCTTTTTTGTGCGTTTGAACATGTTATATATATTCATACGCGTGTCTAACTTTTTTTTCAACCAAGGAGATTATATCTGGAACCATGCATGAAGTGAGGTAAATTGCATATTTTTTTAATATATACTCATGTACAATGCATATTCAAATGTACCACCCCCATTCCAAAATAATCGTAGATTTAGGATTTTCAGGAGTAAAGATTTGTGAAGTTTGAAAAATCCCGAATGTTTAATTCAAGAGAACCGAAAACGTTAATGCTTCTGCTCCCAAATATTGAACGAAGCGCCAAATAGGCCTCTGGTCACCCGATACTGCGCGAGACTAATGTTTGGTGGTAGGAAATTACTATCCTATCTCTGGCCCGTGTAGCCTATTGGCCCAATGTCCAAAGGTCTAAACTGGGGTAGGTTTGTAACTTCACCAAACGCCAGTCTCAACCGCCTCCGAGAAGCATTCATACACCATGGGCGCCTAAACACCCATGCGCTCGGTCGAAATCTATCCCGCCCACATTTGGGACACCTGAGATTATTGTCCTACCCCCAACCCGCAATATGTCCAAAATTTTAGATGGGGGCAAAGTTTGTAACTTTCCCCAAATTTCAAACAAGCGCGTCCCAAACCGAAACATTGTTCCCCCTCAGTTCCCCGCCTCCCTCCGTTTCCCCATTCATACTCCATGGGCGCCAAAACGCCCTCTACACCAGCCGCGAAACCCCAGCCTCCTCCGTCCTCCACCCCATAGCGCCCAATCCACCGCCGCCCAACTCCATCACGCCGGAGCGGGTACCCCGACGTCATCGTCCAACGCAACCGCAACCGCAACGCCCTCAAGGAGTTAGTAGTTGAAGCCGAGGTAGAGCTGTCTCCACGACGCCGACGCCAACGTGCGTCGTACCAGAACCACTCCGACCACGCCGTCCCGCGCCTTAATGGTGCCGCTCCACTGTCGCAACCGTCCACCGCACCGGAGTTGTTCCCGCTACGCCGTCGTTCGCTGCCTCGAATCTGCTTCCCCGCCGCCGACAGACGGCCACCGCACCACACTCAACAACTTGGCCATGGGTTCGTCCAAGGCTGCACCGTCCTGCACAACTTCTCGTTTCCAGCGAACCACAAGAAGATCATTGGAAAAATAGAAGGAGGACACAACACTGCCAGTAGAAAGAGGTACTCCTCTTCCCTTATTCGTGCAAATCTTACGTCTCTGCTCACACCGTATTCATCCCACGAAAGAAATTAGTTGAGCACTTCTTACTTCATCTTCTTCATGATACTAAATGCACAAGGTTTCCTCCCTTTACTATTTCACCTTTGCTAGAAGTCAGTAGCCTGCCTAAATTTCAATTCAGGGTCAGTCGAACCGCAATTAAAAGAAGCAGCACCCGCTTAGGCGTGCGGAGCACCTAGTCCGCATGTTCGCCGAGGAAGCGGCGCATCGGTGTCTATCATAGGGGTGTGGGGCGCAGGAGCTGCTTGCGCCCGATCTGGAGGTCAACGGGGCTTGAATGGATTGCCGGGGGCGGTGCCAAGCACGGCTGTGCGGTGAGGTCGAGGGAAGGGTGCAGGCAGGGGACTGGGCCGGTGGTCGCTGTCGTTTCAAGGAAGATCGTCAACACTGACTGGCTGGAGGTAGATGAAGGCGATCTGCATGTTCGTTGTACATCGTACAGTTTATAAAAAATGGACTGATCTATTTGTTTTCAGTCGAATATTATTTTCATATAATCATGTAGTAATTTAGTGTGCCATGCATGTTGTAGAGCTATCATATGTCTCCCGTCATTTATTTCTCACCACCTGCTATCTGCTACCTTTACATTATACTAATTGTGCACACACTTCACCCATACTCACACTATTGTTTTTCATGCATGGGTATTTCAAACTCTGACGCAGTGTTGATGAATGCTGAAAAGAAAAGACAGAAGTCGCTCCAGTGTAATTCAAAGATAAGCACTAAGCGTTTCAGTGCTCTAAAGGATGCAGTGTCAGAAGTTGGAGACAGTAAACGTAGCTCTGCAGTTGATGATCTCAATTGCCACACACAACCATCTCAGGTGCTTGCTTTAACTTCGTGCTGTCAAATGTGGTTGCATGTTGCATATGGTGTCTTGCTTGTATTGCTTCCAATTTGGTAAAATTGCATCTGCTTACTTTACACATTATACCTTTGATAATGACATGCCTTCCTGTTTTTGATACATACTACATATGTCTATTAACAATGTTCGTACATCAAACTAATGCTCTTTTGTATCCCTCGTCAATCACTTATGATGAGACAGTCGCCCGGGGTGGGTTATTGTGAGACACCATACTCGTTTAAAGAGTGCAGTGTCATCCTCCCCATGTGATTCTCAAGAAACAGAAAGGCTAAATGAAGAAACAACGTAGCTCTCTAGTTGATGACCGCAATTCCCGCACACCACCATCACATGTGCTTGCTCTAACTTCGCAGTGTGATATGTGGTTGCATGTTGCATACGGTGTCTAGCTTGTAATGCTTCTAATTAGGGTAAATTGCATCTGCTTAGTTTACACATTATACCTGTGAATATGACATGCCTTCCTATTTTTGGTACATGCTACATCTATGTGTTAACCTTGTTCTTACATGAAACTACCTCTCTTATGTATCCTACATCAATCACTTACGATGAGTCACCTTTATTCGTTGCATATTGCATATTATTTCTGGCCTGCTGCCGTGCTATTTGGTCAAATACATTTGTTAGGGCACCCTTTTAATTTGGCAGAGTGATATTGGTTTAATCTTTCATATGGTTTCTAGATTGCATTGATTCTAACAAGTTCAAGCACCTTGTGCTTAGTTTACACTATATACATCATACATGTCAATATGTCACGCCGTCCTGTTTTTCATACATATTCCATCCTCCTATCATGCGGCTGCCTTAGATGAAAGTAGTGTTCGTCAGTATCATGCATCAATGAGTTCTGAAGAGCAAATTGTATTCCTTTTTCTTATGGGTTTGACCTGACAAGGCAAAATCAAGAAAGAGGGAGGAAAAGAGTAAGGAAGGCAATGATGGTGGTCCTCTGCAGCAACGTAAACGGAGCATCTGTACCGATTCTCCTTGTACTGATAGTGCATTACAAGGTCCAAGTCTCCACTCCCCTACTCCACCATCCAAGGTGCTTGCTCTAACTTGGCAGTGTGATATCTGGTTGCATGTTGCATATGGTGTCTAGATTGTATTGCTCCTAATTAGTGTAAACTGCATCTGCTTAGCTTACACATGATACGTGTGAATATGACACGCTTTCCTGTTTTTGGTACATACTATATCTGTCTATCACACAATGTTCTTACATGAAACTACTCTTGTGTATCCTGCATCAATCACTTGTGATGGAACACCTTTAAGTTGGCAGTGTGATATTGGTTTGCGTCTTGAATATGATTTCTAGCATGTATTGCTTCTAGTTTGATGAACGCCGCCTATGACGAGACAGTTTTAACTTGGCAGAGTGATATTGATTGCACCTTTCATATGGTGTCTAGTTTGCAGTGCTTCTAATTTGTTGAAGTACCTTCTGCTTAGTTACCACATCATAGGTGTGAATATGTCAAGTCGTCCATTTTTTCGTACATATTTCATCCTCGTATCATAACTTTGCCTTTCATCATAGTAGTGTTCGTCAGTATCATGCATGAATGAGTTCTGAAGAGCGAATTATATTCCTTTTTCTTGTCGGTTTAACCTCACAATGCAAAATCAATAAAGCTGAAGGAAATTGGCAAGGCATTGGATGATGATGGTCCTTCCGAGCAACTGAAATGGAGGTTCTCTACAGATTCTACTCCGCCATCCTCCCAACAAGATTCGCAAGACTACGCAAGGCTAGACAATCAACGTAGCTTTGTAGATGATGAGCACATCTCCCCTACTCCACCATCACAGGTGCTTGCTCTAACTTGGCACTATTATATGTGGTTGCATGTTGCGTATGATGTCTAGCTTGTATTGCTTCTAACTTTGCTGAATTGCATCTGCTTACTTTACACATAATGCCTGTGAATATGACATGTGTTCCTGTTTCTAGAACATACATGTACATGATGAGCACATCTCCCCTACCCCACCATCACAGGTGCTTGCTCTAACTTGGCACTATTATATGTGGTTGCATGTTGCGTATGATGTCTAGCTTGTATTGCTTCTAACTTTGTTGAATTGCATCTGCTTACTTTACACATATTGCCTGTGAATATGACACGTGTTCCTCTTTCTAGAACATACCTGTACACGATGAGCACATCTCCCCTACTCCACCATCACATGTGCTTGCTCTAACTTGGAACTGTTATATGTGGTTGTGTTTTCCGTATGATGTCTAGTTTGTATTGCTTCTGATTATGTTGAATTGCATCTGCGTAGCTTACAACTTATACCTGCAACGATCACTTACCCATAAGACACATTTAACTTGGGACTATGATGTAGGTTGCATCTTGCATTGTCTTTTAGCTTGTACTGCTTCTAATTTCTTGAAATGACACTTACAGCGAGACACTTTTTATTTGATAGAGTGATATTGGTTGCATGTTCATATGGTGCCTTGCTTGCATTTCTTCTAGTTTTGTTGAAATGCCTTCCGCTTACTATTTTTTCATACATATTCCATCCTCCTATCATATGTGTGAATATGAAACACTGTCTTTTTTGTATATATTCCATCCTCCTATCCTGCGCTTGCCTTACATCAAAGTAGTGTTCGTCTGTATCATGCATCAACCAGTTATGCAGAGCTAATTTTATTCATCTTCTTGTGGTTTTTACTTCATAAGGCAATATCAGAAAATAGGAAGTTGGTGGTCCTCCGCACCGACGCAAACAGAGACTCTCTAGATTTGCCACTTCTACTACTAATGAAGTTGAAGTCCCAAGTCTACATGATGAGTTCATCTCCCGTACTCCACCATCGTAGGTGCTTGCTCTAAGTTGACAGTGTGATAATTGGTTTCATGTTGCATATGTTGTCTAGCCTGTATTTCTTCTATTTTGATTAAATTGCACCTGCTGAGGTCATATGTTATACATGTGCATATGACATGGCGTTCTGTGTCTAGAATACACTGCATCTATCTATCATACCATGTTCTTACATCAA
The DNA here is from genome assembly GCA_902687465.1 of Secale cereale. NCBI lineage: Eukaryota > Viridiplantae > Streptophyta > Magnoliopsida > Poales > Poaceae > Secale > Secale cereale. The sequence continues at coordinate 472,246,390 of LR738710.1, read as the reverse complement.
AGTACTACTGTTGTGTATCCCGCATCAGTCACTCATGATTGGACACTTTTAACATGGAAGTTTGATAGTGGTTGCATCTTGCATTGATTTCTACGTTGTACTGCTTCTAATTTTTTGAATTGCCACTTATGACAAGACACTTTTAACTTGACAGAGTAATATTGGTTGCATCTTTCATATGGTGTCTAGCTTGCATTACTTCTATTTTCTTGAAAATCCTTCTTCTTAGTTTACACATTTTAACTGTGAATATGTCATGTCGTCCTGTTTTTCATACATATTCCATCCTCATACGGTTGTCTTACATCAAAGTATTGCTTGTCTGTATCATGCATCAATGAGTTCTGAAGAGCGATTTTATTCTTTTGTGTTGTGGGTACGGCCTGACATGGCAAAGTCAAAAAAGAGCAAGGAAAATAATATAGTAGGGAGTGGTGTTACTCGTCGGGTGAAACGGAAAAGGATCTGCCATCCAGATTCTGCTGGTACTTACAGTACAGTGGAAGGTCCAAGTCCACCGGCTAAATCTACAAACACAGTATCACCTACTCCACCAGCTGCAACATCCGCTCCAACTGTATCAGCATCTCAACGAGTTACTCGTGCGTTTGTTCCGGAACTGGCCAGTTCCCAAGCTGCCTTCACACCTAACACTACTTCCGAAGCACTGCTGACACAACAGGACTTGGCAAGATCAAATGAACCTCATGAGCATCAACACCAAGACGATACCTGACCGAGTGAAGTTGCAGTTGCATTCTCCTTTATATGTACTCTCACAGTTTGATGTACACTAACACTTTCCATATTCGTTGTTGAACTAGCACCACGACGCAAGCGGAAACAGACATCAGGGATAATGCTTGATAGATTAACAAAATCTTAAGGAGGAAGAATGGAGATCCATTTTGAGGCAGGTTTAAAAAGGCCACGTGATGCTACAGAGTCAGCCAAGTTAGTATCAGAGACAGCCGTTGTCGTTAGATGTCATGCACGTATCCTCCCAACGTGGATCCAATACAGGAATGAGAAAGACAATACCCAGTTTAACACCTTCCATGACCATTTATCCGTAAGTAATGTTATTCATCGCAATTAGTAATATTGTCTTGCTGTGTCCCATACTTTATAGCTTCCTCCTAATAAGACTCACATTCTTTTTTCAACAGATGAGGTTCAAGTTGGATCCAAAAGATGATGCAACTAAACAAGCATGCACTCATGTTTGTCAGTCTGCTCTGCGACAGTATCGGTACCACCTTAGAAAATCTCACTTTGAAGGCAAGTCTAACAATGAAATCGCCCAAACATCTCTAGTGGAATATATTACAGATGAAGACTGGACATCCCTCATTAAACACTGGTCTGATCCAAAGTATCAGGTAGGCTATATGTATTTGATCAGACCACATATTGAACTTGTATTTATGTATGTGGCTTACAAGTGTATCTTCTTCTAGGCTAACTATTTGAAGAACAAGACCAACTGTTCTAAAGTGAAATTCCAATAGACAACAGGATCTCGTAGCTATATTGCACACAGTGAGGCTCTTGTAAATAGCTGCTACTTCCTTCTTCTTTTTGTGCCATATTATCGTATCTATATTGACTTGTTCCAAATACAGAGGAAAGCCTGTGCGGACCAAAAAAACCTGAACCGAATGCAGTGCAAATCTTCAAGGATTGCCACACCAGCAAGATGAAGGGCATGAGCACACCAGTTCAAGCCGCTGTTGTAAGTCCTTACTCCTCCTGCCTTTGAACTGATTGGTACTGTGCTGTGTTCATTTAACTACTTGGTTTGCAGGCAATGTCAGTTACTCTATTCACTTTTATACAGAGTTGTCTCAACGTATCATTTTACCTTACATGGTTTAAAAGAGATGAATGATATTCTTTTGGTCTTGATCTGTATTGTAGTTGTTATGTTCACGTGCGCACACAATGATAAAATAACCTGTTTGTTTTATATCCGTTTGCCCATGATATGAATGATGTCATACTATGTTCATCCTACTTTAAACCATGTCTCTTTATCCTTAGATGTCAATGAATGTGAGGAAATAGACAATACAGTAGGCATGCTACATGGACATATGTTCCGAAAGTGATTTTATTATGTAGTTGGCACTACAATACATGCTAATGTATTACAGTAGTTCACCAAAATATGTTATGTATAAACGTGTAACCTACTTTGTTTGTTTTTGTCTCATTAGTAACTTATCTGGTACACTAATCTACAAGTTCAAACTTTCAGGAAGCTATGGAAAAAATGATTGAACAGCCACAACCACCTGAAGGTGACGAGGCTAATACAGGCACAATGTCACCTCTTGCTGCAGTGCGTCAGTATCTCTCCACTAATAGTGCAAAAAGCACCTTCCTGCGTAATTCTGGGTTGGTTGTCAAGGTAACCTCGTCCAAATCGCCTACTGAATAAAATCTTCCTGCTAGCCAGAGTGATATATCTGTGCTCCAGACACAAGTCCAATCCCTAATGGACGTTGTTTTGGAAACAAGAATAGAGGTTGACAAATGTCCTCAAGAAATGAATGGTTTTGGAACCATACTATCAGACATTTGCTTCGTTGTTCAAGAGCAACGGCGAAAAAAAAGGTGAAGATTGTGCTGCTCCATCAGATTCTACCGCCTGAAACATTAGCACTCAGGTCAAATGATATGTGCTTCTATACATCTAATGGTGCTTTTATCTGCAAGGACTGTAAACTTTATGCCAACAGGCCTTTTGTTGTGAAACAGCATTTATGATGCTGCCAAAGGCTGCAATAATTACGATGCTATTTGTGTATAGTGTAGGTTTAACTTAGTAATGTATTCGGCCGAAAGCTTCGTAGGAGCCCAACATGCCACAATTCGTCGGGCCCATTCCAATTGGGCTAAAAACGATTATGGGCCGAAATTTGCATGTAGCCCACTAAAAATATATGTGCCTAAATCAGCATAAGATTTCATATTTTACTAGTAGGCATGTGCCCATAGTGGGCCTTTAACAGGCCTAAACATAATTTGGGCCCTCAGGAACAATAGGCCGTTTGCAGGTGTAAATATCTCGAGCCAATAAAAAACATGGGCCTTTGAAAGACTGAAAGTGAGATTGGGCCCGTTTACGATGCGGATCTTTCACATACCGAAATTCGGACGGGTCATAAATGCGCCGACCTAATACACGGGCCTTTAACAGGTCGGAAATTCGATCGGGCTAGATTATCGTCATTTTTATATTGGCCGTTAATGGGCCCGATGTGACGTTGGGCCACATATGGCCCATGGATTTCGTCAGACGTTAACAGGCCAAAAATCACAATAGGCCAAAAGTGGCCCAACTCTGTAGTGGGCCTCTAACAGGCCGAATGTCAGACATGGCCGAATATGACCCAAATCCTTCATGGTAGTTTATGGGCCGAAAGTTTCAATGGCCTATAAATGGGCCCAAATGAAGCAGGACCTTTAACAGGCCGGAAATACATCGGGCCATAATTCGGCCCATATACTTAGCGGACTGTTAACGGGCCAGAAGTGACCATGGGCCGCGATGATGACAAGTTTAGGACATGCCGTTGACGAGCCGATTTGACACTAGCCGTACGGGCCTTTACTGAGAATGTTGGGCCTTTAGCTGGGCCGACCCATTATGGTCCGCAAAATCTCGCGGGCCTTTAGCTGGGCTGGTCCATTATGGCCCGCAAAATCTCGTGGGCCTTTAGGTGGGCCGGCCCATTATGATACTCAAAATCTCGTGGGCCTTTTGCTGGGCCGGCCCATTATGGACCGCAAAATCTCGTGGGCCTTTTGCTGGGCCGGCCCATTATGGACCACAAAATCTTGTGGGCCTTTAGTTGGGCCAGCCGATTTAAACTTTATGGGCCACTTTTGGGCCGGTCCACGTGTCAACATATCATAGGCACATCTCTCCCATTGGATGAGTGACACCTGTGCCCACGCGGAGCTGACACGTGCTTCCGTCAGCCAATCGTAATTTTACACGTGGAAAATCCCCATTGGTCCGGGCTATTAACGGGGTATCGGATCCAAAACCGGACCCGATAGCTTAACGGCGTTCCGTTACGGTGGATGCCACGTGTTGGTCACCCTTGACGAAAGCACTTCTATGACGCGCGATTTATCTTCATGGAAGTGGACACTTCCGTGATGATAATTTTGGTAATGTCATGGAACACTTCTACGACAGCACAGGTATGACTATCTTCATTCTGTCATAAATTTGTCATGGATGTACATGCATGACAAAAAACGTGACCTACTGTGAGAAACACGTATCACCACGGAAGTGTATTTTTTTGTAGTGAAAACAAGCAAGCAATCCAGGTACGACCTGCAAACTGGCATGGCACGCCAGGTCAGTACATTGAATGTACTTGCAAGCTCACAATAACCAAAAGCAGTCAAGACAACAATAGCATGGCATTAGCAGTTTAAATCAATCATGAGCATGATACTAACATAACAACATGGCATGCACCAACTGATCATTATACAACTAGGACAAGCATAGCATGAGCGTATGAACATGATGATACCAGCATGCAACATGATGACGCTATTCGGCACCAACTTACTCTGCTCAGGTTACCTCGTAACCAACACGTGCACAAGCTTACCGTCATGGACATCACACAATCATCTCAGGGTCTAATCAAGCTTGGTATTACAATACCGTAGTAATCATTACATGACCACAAGGAGCTTGACCTTTACCTTTGACTCACGCATAACACCACAAATATCCATCAACTCGGTATCCTTGATGCCACGGTGATCCTCTCACGATCACATCCAACATCTTTCTCATCATCGAACCAGGGTTGTTATTAATCAAGTTTTTATTATTACTGTTTACCCATAGTGTGACCTACTACGAATTGGGCCCATATCCGCGGGCGCGACTATCGATAGATTAAAACACATCTGCAGAGGTTAGCACATTGTACCCACACCATGGAACCCATGGCCTCGCACTCCCATACGTGTGGACCAACGGCGTCCCGACAAAACCGATCTACTGCATGAAACTCTCCCGGCCACTCCGAACAACTCCCCTCTAGGCTAAGTCATGGGTAGCCCTGTGCCTACCAAAGGCATCAACGGCCACCGTCGTGGCAAAACTTAAACGGTCCCAAACAGGGACAAGGATCTTTACAACAACAACAACAACAATAACAGGCACACAAGGTTTATGTCCACCTACCTGATCAGGGTAGCGCGCGCCCATAACCTTCCCTCATTGGAGGCACCGGCGAGAGGCATGACAATAGACCCAGTTAGGGCCTTCCCATAAGAGGCAAGTGTGTCTGCACTGGTCGGCTCGATTTGGCAGCACCATGACTCAGCCAACAGTTGTTCCAGTTCATTATTATCCGGTTAAACTTGAATGCAATAAGCTGAGTCATATTAAAATAACATGGTGCAACTACAATGCATGAACATGATATCAACATAAGCATGGAGGTGCAACATAACCATCAAGCATAACCACAATGAAATATATATCCAACTGAGCATGGCATACTAACGAGCATGAGCATAACACTACACACGAGCATAGTATGACTACCAGCATCATAAATAAATACCATGCAAGAACATAACAAGAATATTACCAAGTAAGCATGTAAGCAACTAGTTGCAAAGGAACAAGCATAGCAACTGTACTTTATAACAGACGACATGCATTAGTATGAGCATCACTACTACTTGCATGTGGTACTACCAAGCAAGTCATATGAACATAATACTAGGAAGTAGCATAAGATAACAAGAAGCATCGGAACATAGCATGAAGTTGAACATGAAACCATGAACATAACCGAAATAACGACAACAGTAGCAAACAAGCAGACAGATAATGGGATTTATTATTATTAAATATTCAAGTAGCAACCATGGCTACTACATGGCTTTCATGCAAGTGGCTGTTGTAGCTTGCCTGGGAGTGACGGAGGCTCCGGGGAGAAGTGCGGTGAAGCTATGGAACGAAACGCCGGACAGTTCTCTCTCGAAGGGGACTGAATAGGGCAAGGGAAAAATGGTCATTTTCATTGTGGGACAATGTGATGGCCTGGCTTATTAGGGATGATAGACTACTCATATCAATAAGGAATTTCTTCTTTTCCGGGAGCCCATTCGGATAGAACTCCAAAGTTAAGCGTGCTCAGCTTGGAGTAGTTTCAGGATGGGTGACCGACCGGGAAGTTGCTCCCGGGTGCGCACGAGTGAGGACAAAGTGCGTAGAAAAGACTAGTATTGATATGTGAGGCCAGTCTAGATCCCGCCAGGAGTAACGACCACCGGCGGGTGTGTCCGGGGCGTTACAAGTTGGTATCAGAGCCGACCCTCGTGGTTACACGGATGTTTGCGGACAGTTTGCAGTCATGTTGTGCATGACGTTTGTGACCCGTCGTGGCACACGGCATGGCACATGTGCTGTCCTGGAAGCACAGACGGTTGTGCCAAGAGGGAACGTTCCTGTGGCCCGACGAGGACGTCGGTTCCTCTGAGTGAGGGTGTATGTGATGGCCTGGCTTATTAGGGATGATAGACTACTCATATCAATAAGGAATTTCTTCTTTTCCGGGAGCCCATTCGGATAGAACTCCAAAGTTAAGCGTGCTCAGCTTGGAGTAGTTTCAGGATGGGTGACCGACCGAGAAGTTGCTCCCGGGTGCGCACGAGTGAGGACAAAGTGCGCAGAAAAGACTAGTATTGATATGTGAGGCCAGTCTAGATCCCGCCAGGAGTAACGACCACCGACGGGTGTGTCCGGGGCGTTACAGACAACCTAATAAAAATGTTACCAACATAAAGGTCTCGACAAGATGAAGAAGTGAGCGTTGGTTTCACCTCAATCTGGGTTACAGTCGCGGAGATACGAGGTGATGAAGATCAGGGACTAATTTATGAAAATATCCTCACAAACAGGTCCCTGGCGGCTGAAAATAGAAAGCGCCTTCGAGCAAATTACGTTTTCTAAAAAGGAAAATGTATTTTCAGCTGCAATAGAAACAGAATACACCTTCTAACTTCGAAAACACATTCCACCAAAAATTCTCTCCACTTAACGTACCTGGGCCCGGGGCGGGAGAGGCTGGCACGTGGGGTCCAGGCGCTGGGGGAGGGGACACGGGCGCTCATCTCCTTCCTCCCGCTCGCCATGTTCCTAGCGTTAACAGAGGAGGAGCAGGGGAGGAAGCGGCCAAGGGGCCGGCCGTCTCCGGAGATCCCCGGCAGAGCCAAGGGCACCAGCGGGTGGGTGCCAATGAGGGGGTTCCATCCAGAGGACTACCGAACGTCGGGGAGAGGTGGAGAGGTGGGGAGGGGCGGCGCCAGAGGAGGACATGGGAGGTGGTGGAGATGGGCGCGGGGCTCTGGTGGCTTCGGCGAGGGGGCGAGGAGATGGGGTGAATCGCCAGGAGGAGAGGAACACATAAGACCGGTTGGGAGGTGGAGAGGAGGGTTGTGGTGGCTGGAAACAAAGAAGGCCGACGATGACTAAGGCGAACTCTGGTGAAATGAGGAGGGGGCCGAGGACTTCGGTGGTAGAGGAAGGCAAAAGAGAGGCTGGTGAGGCACCGGAGGAGTTGGACACGCCTTATATAGGCCAGGGGAGGGATCAGGGAGGCTCTAGAGGGCTCGGCCGACATGCCAAAACAGAGCAGAGGACGGATGCGTCACGGGCACGGCGACGGCGATCACACCACCACGATACAGGTCGGGGCATCGATGCAGGGCGATGCAGTGGAGCACGGGCTAACTAGTGGACACAATTTGGACGTGAGAGGCGGAGCGAAAGGGGACGAAACAGTGACGACAACGTGCCAGAGCACGGGTTTGGCTGGTTCACCCCATGGTCACCGCATGAACTGGCATATGCGGTGCCAGGTTATCGGCCACATCATGTCTAGTGGATGGACCATGCTACCCTCAATCAAAATGAAGAAAGAAACCAGTCCAGGGGAAAACAAGAGATTTGCAGATGGATCCAACTCAGATGAACCGCACGGTGTTTGATGTGAATTATGAGAGCTAGAACAGTGCAATGACTCGGGCTTTCGCACAACATGATCACCACTAAGATGATGTTGATTACCAAAAATGAGCTTAAGAGGAGGAGTTTAGAGGGTACTTGATGTAGAAAGTGCCATAATGGCCAGATTAGGGAAATATGAAGCTGCACTCACATACTTGCTGGGAATGAGCTGAAAATTGGCATGGTGCAATGATTGAAGATATGAAGATGCCCAAAAAGTTTCATGCCATTTGGATGAACCAAACTAGCACGTGCTTCATAAAGCATCTCTCTGGACAGAAATTTGGGAAAATTGCATAGGGTAATTAGATTAACGAATTGATCCAAAACTCGGTGGAGGGAGTTGATATGGATATAAGAATGTCCTGGTAAATTTTCACCTTAAATGAAGCAATATAAAATACGGTTGCTTCACAAAGTGAAAATCTGACCAGAAACTAAGATTTAGATGCTGACCTCATATGGATGAATGGAATGGGCTCAAATTTGGTAGGGAGTAATTATTTGATCACATGAAGGATGTGTCGAAGTTTCATATCAGTTGGACATGCCTATACTTCCTTCACAAAGTTCCTTTCTGGAAGGAAACTTTGGAAGATTGTCGAAAAATGATTACTAGGAAAATGAGTATGAAATTTGGCGTAGGGCAATGATATGGACAGGAAAAGGTGTCCAAAAAGTTTGGAGGTAATTGGGCAAAGATAAATAGCACTTTCTTCACAAAGTGCCATTTAGGGCAGAATAGGGAAATTATTATTGGAGGATTATTTTTTAACATGGCAATGAAAAGTTTTGCCATATTTGAGGAGGATATGACCCAAACAATTTATGAGAATTATTTGGGAATTTAGGAGTGACAGAAATATAGATTGCTTCATAACCTAGGGAAATAGAGTTATTCCTTTAATAGAAAGGGAATATTCCCTAGAAAAAGATTACTTGAATTAGGTCAAGGATGAAAATGGCAGGGTCTTGGGATGATAATGAGGATGTCAATCCACTATAAAACCTAGGAAGACGTAATATTCCCAAGTTTCGGAACCACATAGCCACAAAAAAGCAAAGCAAATCAAAATTTTCAAGAAAATCATCAAAAAAAGAAAAGGACAAAATCCACGCTGTTTGATTGTCTTCTATTCCCGCTGAGATACAAAGAACCCAAGTAGCTTGCTGAATTGGACACCAAACACACACTTCTCAGGGTTGAGCTTCATATTGATCTTGCGCAAGTTTGTAAAAGTTTCTTCCAAGTCTTGAATTAGAGTTGCTTCATCTCTGGTCTTGACTACTATGGCGTCCTTGTAAGCTTCCACTTTTCTGTGTAACCGAGGTTCAAATCCAATTTGCACTGCCCTTTGAAAGGTAGAACCAGCACTCTTTAACCCGAAGTACATACGTACAAAGCAGTACGTGCCACACAGAGTTATGAACGCGTTTTTCTCCTCATCTTCCTTGGTCATGAATATCTGGTGGTACCCGGAGTATGCATCCAAGAAGGAAAATACGTCACAACCGGAAGTGGAATCAACAATCTGATCGATGCACAGGAAGGGTAAAGGGTCCTTCGGGCATGCTTTGTTCAAGTTAGTGAAATCAATGCAAAGCCTCCATTTCCCATTCACCGTGCGCACCACTACCGGGTTGGCTAACCAAGTTGGATGTAACACTCCTCTGACCAAATCAGCTGCTTCGAGCTTTTTGACATCCTTGGTGATGAACTGATGTCGCTCCAAGGCTTGCTTTCTAACTTTTTGCTTGACGGGCGTGGCATGAGGGTAGACAACAAGGTGGTTCTCAATTACCTCCCTAGGAACACCGGGGATGTCAGATGGTTGCCAAGAAAACACATCGACGTTTGCCCGCAGGAAGGCAACGAGCGCTCTTTCCTATTTGTCATTGAGGGTGGTACTGATGGTAAACGTACCATCAGCAGCATCTTGCCCTATCGGGACCTTCTTCGTCGCAGGGTAGGCGACCTTGGATCTTTTGCTAGTGGAACTCTCCGATAGGTCATCGACGGGTGCAGGAGTCCTGACCGAACACGGGGGAGGGTCTTCTGCCCAAGAAAACACATCGTACATAGGAGTCCTAACCGAACACGGGGGAGGGTCTTCTGCTTCTTCTTTACGCGGCCTACCAATACGACCCAGATTCAATGACCCGGATGCCTGAGGACTCCTGAATACAGGACTCCCTCAGTAGCCCCCGGACTTGCCTTCAAGGATGAGATTGTGTCCGGCTTCATGTCTTCGGTTTTGCAAGGTGAGTCCTCCTCGACGATAGTTCGGCTTCTTTAAATATTGTATTCTGTCGATTCCTCACCGCTGTCGCCTTAGCTTCCACATGTCCAACGAATGCAAACCGTCTGGGCAGTTTTACAAATACCCCCTTGACTGTGCAGAGAAGGCGCCTATATAAGAGAATAGATCCCAGTTTCCTCTCCATCCCATTCCATGAGGAAGAAACCCTAGTGCGTGCAAAAAATCTCCAAACATGGATAGCGCCCCAAGCTCTTCCTCGCGCCCTCATGGACCTCGTGCAGGAGATTGGAAAAGCTACTCTGTACCCCATGCGCATCTGAGGACACTTCAAGTGCAAGCATATCTCCCTCCAGAGGATCTAGTCTCCGTCCGGGTCGGACTAACTTCTATCGACAACCAAGCCCTGGTAGAGAGCTTTCCTAACCCCTCTAATGGAGAGCGGGTATGTTTTTTCCCCTTCCTTTTAAGAGGCGTAGGGTTACCCGTCCACCCCTTTCTTAGGGGACTCCTAGAGTTCTATGGTCTCCAACTGCACGATCTTACGCCGGGGTCTATCCTGCATATTGCGGGTTTTGTCGTTTTGTGTGAACTGTTCTTGGGCTGCGAGCCTCACTTTGAGCTGTAGAGAAAGTATTTCTGCCTTTTCCCTCGATCGGAAAAAGGATCCATATTTGAAGTTGGGGCCGCCGAAGTATGGCGCATAGCCGGGATAGGTTATCTGCTCGGTACTCCGAAGAAAGCATCTGAAGAGTGGCCTTCAGAGTGGTTTTACATTGAGGACGTCGCTCTTCCGGATCCAGTTCGGCGAGGACTCCCCAAGTATTCCAATGCTCCGCGAAAGAAGCTTTTCAACTGGTATCCCCGCAGTCCCTCGAAAGAAGAGAGAGCGGATGTTAGCAGACTGGCTGGCAAGAGAAAATTGCTCGCCAGTTTAGGGTTATCTATAATCGAAGTGATGGCTATTTCAATAAAGCGATGCGTGCAGGCGCTTCAAGCCAGAGGATTTCCAATGTGGCACTATAATGGCCAAGATGACGCCTCGCGCTGCTTACGCCTAGTTCTAGATGACCCTGACGCTCTAGCCGCTGTCCTGGAAGGTCTTTATAAGGGAGAGAAATAAGACTTCATTCGTCTAACGTGCCAGGAGGGTTTTTCTATGTACAATCCTCCTAACTAGGTAAGTTTCTCTCATGACCGCCCATATTTTTCCTTTGTTATGATATATTATCCGAACTGAATTCGGTTTCTCCTAATAGGAGTGGAGGAAGTTGACCGAGGGGATTAACAGTCCCGTCCCTCAGCTAGAGGACCGATTTCAGAATGCGGACCCTGGATACGACGAAGATCCGGACATAGGTATAGAGCTAGAAGATGGAGTCTTCTACCAAGCCTGCCGTGAGGGTCCCTTGGTGGCTATAGTAGCCGATTACCCAGGCCTCATTCCTTCTTCCCGTGTAAGTATTTTAGGACATATCTCATCAAAGAGAAGATTCCTAGTGCGCCTTACCCACTGTATTCTATCATACTCTTGAACAGGACGGCGCACCTCACGCCGAACTGTGCGTAGACCGTCAACCCAGAGGGTGACACCCGCGCCGGGTGAGGCCTCTAAGCGAAAGAGGACCACGAACACCAGCAGACCTTCAAAGAGGTATGTTCATTTTAACACGTGCTGGGTGGTCAAATCGGTATTACAACTTTCCGATTTGTTTTTTCCACTTAGGAGGAATACACATCGGAATGTCTCAGAAGACAATGCAGATGAAACTCCAGCCAATCCGGTATCAGGCCCGTAAGGGGTAAATGCTGATTCAGTGCCGGATTGTCCTCTCCAGGAGGATTCAGACGGTATGTCAGTTACTAATTCTGAAGTAGAGGTTGCGATGGTTCACCGGTGGCGGAAAGCAGCCATGCGTGACCCTGCTTTTACCGAGGAGGCGTTTAATGCCCTCAGTTCTGCAGATGTGTATATCCGAGCCGCTCAAGACTGACTCGTCGGAGCCACTCACCGGCTTTCCAAAGATATGCGGGTAAGTGTTCATTTCAAGTGTTCCCATGCGAGTAGCCCCCGAGACTTAAAGCAGTTGGTACAACTGATTTGAGGATCGTTGTATTTTTGTAGGTGCTTCAAGAAAAGAATAACTCTTTATCCAAGGAACTGGAAGAGTGCCGGACCCGGCTCGCCAGATTGAAAAATTTGAAGGAATCCGGAAAGGATGCTGGCGGTAAGAACAATGGTGTCCGGAAGCTATGATAGTTATGCTGATTACTATTATGTATGTACTAATTTCCAATACAGCAACAGGGTCGACCGACTAGCTGGAGAGGGAACTAAGAGCCTCTTTGGCGGACAAAAAATTTGCCGAAGGGGAAACAGCCGCTGGCGAGCGTGCACTGACGCAAGCTATAGAAAAAAGGAACCAAGCGCAGCATAGAAATATTAGGCTCGAACAGGAGCTAAAGGGCGTAAAGGCCCAACTCTCAAGTGCCTTGGAAGAGAATTGGAGGCTAAAAAGCAGCATGTTTAGTATGTCCCTTATACCTAGCTCTCCTTATAGTCTCTTATTTTGAAAGTTTCTTATAAAACTTTTCCTGCAGGTTTGTTAACTGGGCAGCTGGAAGGCGGAGTGTCCAATTTTGCGGGTGACGTGCTGCAAGAGCTTTCCAGGGTCCATGAACAGGCTTGGAAGGCCATGAAGAGTATGACCAGGGCTTTATGGCCGGGCGACTCACTTCGAGAAACTATGGAGGATTTGGCGGACCTGTTCAAAGGTGCTCGACGCCGCTTCGAACAATGGAAAGCATCAGCATGCTGCATGGGTGCTCGAGAAGCCTGAGCCATGGTGAAGATGCGCTACACTCGTGTTGATCCAAATCATATGGCCCGCGTGGGACCTCGAGGGTCCGATGGACAAGATATTCCTCCGCATTTGGTGTATGACCAAGTAGAGATAGCTGCCAAGCTTTCCCAACAAGACTGTAAGCTAGACAGCCTTATAGAGGGAATAGAAAATGAGTAGTCATTTGATTCTATGTATTAATGTATTCTGACCATCAAAATTATCTCCGGCCGAACTTATAAAAAAGGTTGTCATGGCCGACCATCTGCTTTAACCTCCATAAACCCAAAGTCTAGAGTGCTTCCGAATACTATATCTATGGTGAACACATGATATGTTCGGAAACAAGGCAATTCGGTCGTAATTGCTTGAACAGACAAACTGTGTTCAGGGAGTTATGTTATATTATGGTTTAACATAAGAAACATCTTCCAGAGAGAATAGTTCTGTTAGGGGTTCCTTTCCCTGGGTCGGCGTGCACACAAATGCGGGCCTAGGCTTTTACTCCTATGAAAAGGATTGTAGGATGCCATGTCCTATGGTAGTTTTAAAATACGCTTTAGAATGCGATGTGTCGTGTATCCGCCGACCAATTATTCCCTTAAGAGCACTAGCTTTCGGCTTCACCCAGTCTGAGGTACATATCCGGATTACCCGGTTATAACAATCGCGGAGGTCCTCCCTTTACACCCTAGTCGGACAATCGGGAACGTAGGGGTAAGCATAGGAGCCAGGCAACCCAGCTTGGCCAGAACTTAAGTCATATTGGTGCATATAATGGCAAGGATGGAATGTAAAGAACTGGCGACATTTTGAGCAATAAGCTTTATTGGTAATGGGCTTTGTTAAAGAAGCCCCCAGGTATATTTGCGGTCGATACATTCGAAGATGTACTTATTCTGTGGCAGTTCGGGCGAGCCGAATACTTGCTAAAAATGTAGAAAGAAAAAGGATAACAAATAGAAAGTAAAAGACAAGAACTAACTTATAAGGAGGAAAAAATTGCTACCGAACTATCCATAAAACCGTCGGAGCCTGGCAGTGTTCCATGGGTTCAGCTCAAGGCGGTTGTCATGTGCATTGCGAAGGCGATAGGATCCACCGGTGAGTACTTCGTTGATTATGAAGGGGCCCTCCCATTTTGGTTTGAGCTTGTCCTTTTTATTCTCCGGGAGGCGTAAAACGAATTCGCCAATGTTGTATGTCTTGGCCCGCACTTCTCTGCTCTGGTATCGCCTGGCCTGTTGTTTGATAAAATGTGGAACGGGCTTGCGCTGTATCACGCTCCTCTTCAAGTCCATCTAGGTCGTCCTGCCGATCTAGCTCGGCTTCTCTCTCCTCGTACATGCACACTCTAGGTGAGTCATGAATAATGTCGCAGGGCAGAATAGCCTCTGCGCCGAACACCATGAAAAACGGTGTATATCCGGTTGTACGATTGGGTGTGGTCCACAGCCCCCAGAGTACGGAGTCAAGCTCGCCGACCCAATGTTTATCAGACTCCCGTAGGGAGCTCACTAGTCGGTGTTTAATGTCACTCATTATCAGACCATTGGCTCTTTCGACTCGACCGTTTGTTTGAGGATGGTATACAGAAGCATAGTAGAGTTTAATACCTAACTTTGCGCACCAATTCTTTACCTCGTTAGCTGTGAAGTTGGAGCTGTTATTTGTGATAATACTACGCGGGACACCATAACGGTATACTAAGCCGGATATAAAATCTATCATAGGCCCTGCCTCAGCTGTTTTTACTGGCTTGGCTTCTATCCATTTAGTGAATTTATCTACCATCACCAGTAAGTATTTATTTTTATGGCTTCCCCCTTTAAGAGGTCCGACCATATCAAGCCCCCAGACCGTGAAAGGCCAAGTAATGGGGATTGTTCTCAGAGCGGTGGGAGGCATGTGACTTTGATTTGCAAAGAGCCAGCAGCCAACGCAGTGTTGGACTAAGGATTGGGCATCTACTCGGGCAGTGGGCCAGTGCTACCTCTTGAGCTTGCGTTGTATTCCCTCGAAGAGGAAAGGGAGATGCAGCACAGTAGCGTAAATATTTCCCTCAGTTTTTGAGAACCAAGGTATCAATCCAGTAGGAGACCACACGGCAGTCCCTCGCACCTGCACAAACAAATAAGAACTTCGCAGCCAACGTGATAAGGGGTTGTCAATCCCTTTACGGTCACTTACGATAGTGAGATCTGATAGAGATGATAGTTTATATTTTTGGTATTTTTGGTATAGAAACAGAAAGTAAAGAAAGCAAATAAACAACAGCAGCAGGAAAATTGACGGGAAAGTAATATGATAAAGATAGACCCGGGGGCCATAGTTTTCTCTAGTGGCTTCTCTCATGATAACGATATTCTACGGCGGGTAAACAAATTACTGTCGAGCAATTGGTAGAAAAGCGAATAATTATGAGACTATCTAGGCATGATCATTGTATATAGGCATCACATCCCAGACAAGTAGACCGAAATGATTCTGCATCTACTACTATTACTCCACACATCGACCGCTATCCAGCATGCATCTAGTGTATTGAGTTCATACGAACAGAGTAACGCCTTAAGCAAGATGACATGATGTAGAGGGATAAACTCAAGCAATATGATGAAAACCCCATCTTTTTATCCACGATGGCAACAATACAATACGTGCCTTGGTGCCCCTACTGTCACTGGGAAAGGACACCACAAGATTGAACCCAAAGCCATGCACTTCTCCCATTGCAAGAACTATAGATCTAGTAGGCCAAACCAAACCAATAATTCGAAGATACTTGTAAGGATATTATGAGCACACATAAAAAGTTCAGAGAAGAACCAAATATCTTTCATAGATAACCTTGATCAGAAACTCACAACTCATCGGATCTCGACAAACACACCGCAAAAAGAGATTACATCGAATATATCTCCTCGAAGACCGAGGAGAACTTTGTATTGAGATCCGGAGAGAGAGAACAAGCCATCTAGATACTAGCTATGGACCCGAAGGTTTGAGGTAAACTACTCACAACTCATGGTGAGGGCGATGATGATGATGATGAAGAAGGCCTTCGTGATGGATCCCCTCCCGGAACAGGCTCCAAGATGGGATCTCCACGGGAACGGCAGCTACGGCGGTTGAATTAGGGTTTTCTGTCTGTGCTTGGAGTTTCTAGGGTACGTAGGTATATATAAGAAGAAGGGGGGCACCGAGGGCCACACGGGCTGGCCTCGAGGAAGGGGGGCGCGCCCCCACCCTCGAGAGTGGCCCCTCTGTCCCCTGGCTTGGCCCCGAAGTCTTCCGTTCGTGATTTCCTCCAAAAATATCTCTCGCGAAGGTTTCATTCCGTTTGGACTCCCTTTGATATTCCTTTTCTGCAAAACCCTGAAATAGGCAAAAAAATAGCAATCTGGACTCGGCCTTTGGGTTAGTAGGTTAGTCCCAAAAATGATATAAAAGTGAATGATAAAGCCCATTAAGCATCCAAGACATCATAAGTAATAGCATGGACCAATAAAAAATTATAGATACGTTGGAGACGTATCAAGCATCCCCAAGCTTAATTCCTGCTCGTCCTCGAGTAGGTAAATGATAAAGAAAGAATTTTTTATGTGGAATGCTAACCAATATAGTTTTTCAATCTAATTCTCTTAATTGTGGCATGAATGTTCAGATATAAAAGATTCTAGACAAAAGTCTATATTGACATAAGAAATAACAATACTTCAAGCAATACTAACAAAGAAATCATGTTTTCTCAAAATACTATGGCTAAAGAAAGTGATCCCTACAAAATCATATGGCGTTGGCTATGCTCCATTATTATCACACTAAATATTCATGTCATGCACAACCCCGATTTCAGCCAAGCATTTGTTTTCATGCTCTATCTTTTCAAACCTTTCAACTTTCACGCAATACATGAGCGTGAGCCATGGATATACCACTATGGGTGGAATAGAGGTGGTTGTGGAGAAGACAAAAAGAGGGAGATAGTCTCACATCGACTAGGCGTATCAACGGGCTATGGAGATGCCCATCAATAGATATCCATGTGAGTGAGTAGGGATTGCCATGCAATAGATGCACTAGAGCTAAATATGAATGAAAGCTCAACAAAAGAAACTACTGGGTGTGCATCCAACTTGCTTGATCACGAGGACCTAGGGCATTTGAGGAGGCCCATCGTTGGAATATACAAGCCAAGTTCTATATTGAAAATTCTCACTAGTATATGAAAGTGACTAAGCATGAGACTCTCTACAATGAAGAACATGGTGCTACTTTGAAGCAGAAGTGTGGAAAAAGATAGTAGCAATTGTCCCTTTTTCTTTTCTTTCTTTTTTCTTCTTTTTTCTTTTTATTTTCCTTTTTTTGGGCCTTTCTTTTTTCTTTGGCCTTTTTTTAGGGAGGGGCTTTATAGATTCAGCCTTTCCTCCCATGGGACAATGCTCTAAAAATGATGATCATCACACTTTCATTACAACACAATATTACAACTCGGTACTACAACAACAAAGTATGACTCTATATGAATGCCTCCGGCGGTGTACCGGTATGTGCAATGAAACAAGAGTGACATGTATAAAAATTATGCATGGTGGCTTTTCCACAAATACGACGTTAATTACATGATCATGCAATGGCAATATGACAATATGATGCGTGTCATATAAATGGAACGGTGGAAAATTGCATGGCAATATGTCTCGGAATGGCTATGGAAATGCCATGATAGGTAGGTATGATGGCTTTTTTGAGGAACAATATGGTGGCTGTTTTGAGGAAGGATATATAGTGGGTTTATGGCACTGGCGAAAGTTGTGCGGTACAAGAGAGGCTAGCAATGGTGGAAGGGTGAGAGTGCGTATAATCCATGGACTCAACATTAGTCATAAGAACTCATATACTTATTGCAAAAATCTACCATCAAAACAAAGGAATCAACGCATGCCCCTAGGGGGGAGGTTGGTAGGAGTTAACCATCGCGCGCCCCCGACCTCCACACAAAGGTTGACACTCTACAAATACCTCATGCTTTAACTTAGTCACATAATGGTTCACCATACGTGCATGCTACGGGAATCACTAACCTTAACACAAATATTTCTCAATTTCATAATAACTCCACTAGCATGACTTTAATATCACTATCCTCATGTCTCAAAACAATTATCAAGCATCCAACATCTCTTTATATTCAATGCACTTGATGTGATTTTTTTTACTACATTGACATTGGATGTTCATCATGTGAAGACTAGTTCCTTTAGCCTAAACACTTTACCATGCTGTTTTAATAGACTCTCAAATAGATATAAGCGAAGCCTATGAGTTCAACAATTTCTACAAAATATTACCACCACCATGCTTTAAAAGATATAAGTGAAACACTAGAGCAAAAACTATTCAACTCAAAAGATATAAGTGAAGCACATAGAGTGTTCTAACAATTTCTAGGCCATATTTAACTCTCTCAAATAGGTGTGTCCAGCAAGGATGATTATGGCAAGCTAACAAGAAAAGACTCAAATTATACAAGACACTCCAAGCAAAACACATAACATGTTGCGAATAAAAATATAGCTCCAAGTATAGTTACCGATGGATGAAGACGAAAGAGGGGATGCCTTCCCGGGGCATCCCCAAGCTTAGGCTTTTGATTATCTTTAATTTACTTGGGGTGCCATGGGCATACCCAAGCTTAGGCCTTTGCTACTCCTTATTCCATAGTCCATCAAAGCAATACTCAAAACTTGAAAACTTCACAACACAAAACTTAGACAAAAATTCTCGTGAGCTCCGTCAGTAAGAGAAAGCAAACCACCAGTCAAAGGTACAGCAAGGAATTCATTATTTGTTTATATTGGTGTTAAACCTACTGTACTCCAAGTTCTCTATGGTTCATATCCTCTAATATTACTCACAGATGCATCGGAATAAGCAAACAACACACGAAAAACAGAATCTGTCAAAAACAGAACAGACTGCAGTAATCTGCTGGGTTCCCCTACTTCTGGAAATCCAAAAAATTAAAACTAAATTGATAAATTTGCGCAATTTGTTTACCAATCATCATAAAAAAGAATCAACTAAAAAACACGATCCAGTAAAATCTGAAGACTACTTTAGCCAGCGCTAACAATTCTGTTTTTCACAGCAAGATCAAATAAACTTCACACAAGTCTTACCAAAGGTTATACTTGGCACAAACAGTAAACAAAACATGAAAACACATATAATCAGAGGCTATATGCAATATTTATTGCCTAACAGCAACAAAAACAAAAACATAAAATTGGGTTGCCTCCCAACAAGCGGTACCGTTTTACACCCCTAGCTAGGCACGATACAAGATAGATCTAGGTATTGCCATCTTTGGAAGGCAATCCATAAGTGGCTCTCATGATAGATTCATATGGTAATTTGATTTTATTTCTAGGAAATTGTTCCATGCCTTTCCTTAACGGAAATTGGAATCTAATATTCCCTTCCTTCATATCAATAATTGCACCAATCGTTCTAAGGAAAGGTCTACCAAGAATAATAGGACATGAAGGATTGCAATCTATATCAAGAACAATGAAATCTACGGGCACATAATTCCTATTAGCAACAATAAGAACATCATTAATTCCTCCCATAGGCTTCTTAATAGTGGAATCCGCAAGATGCAAATTTAAAGAACAATCATCAAGCTCATGGAACCCTAGCAAATCACACAAAGTTTTTGGGATAGGGAAGACACTTGCACCCAAGTCACACAAAGCATAGCATTCATGATCTTTTATTTTTATTTTGATAGTAGGTTCCCATTCATCATAAAGCTTTCTAGGTATAGAAACTTCCAACTCAAGTTTTTCTTCATAAGATTGCATCAAAGCATCAACTATGTGTTTAGTGAAAGCTTTATTTCGACTATAAGCATGCGGAGAATTTAGCACGGATTGCAACAAGGAAATACAATCAGTCAAAGAGTAATTATCATAATTGAATCCCTTGAAATCCAAGGTAGTGGGTTCATCACTATGCAAAGTTTTACTCTGTTCAATCCCACTTTTAGCAATTTTACAATCAAGATCTAAAAACTCTGAATCATTGGGACACCTTAAAGTAGAATCATCTCCAATCCTATTATCATCAAGATTAATACTAGAAAATAAGGATCTAATAGCAGACACATCAATAACTTTTAGATCTTCATCTTTATTTTCACGATAACTAGAAGAACACGATTTAATATAATCCTCTCTTTTAGCACGCATTCTAGCGGTTCTTTCTTTGCATTCATCAATGGAAATTTTCATGGCTTTGAGAGACTCATTGATATCATGCTTAGGTGGGATAGATCTAAGTTTCAAAGAATCAACATCAAGAGTAATTCTATCCACCCTTCTAGCCAATTCATCAACCTTAAGCAATTTCTCTTCAAGCATAGCATTGAAATTCTTTTGCGAGATCATAAACTCCTTAACACTAGTTTCAAATTTAGAAGGCATCTTTCCATAAGAGTTGCTGGAGGAATTACCAAAATTATTAGAGGAATGACTAGGAAAAGGCCTAGGATTAAAATTACCTCTATAAGCATTGTTACCAAAATTATTCCTACCAACAAAATTCACATCCAAAGATTCATTATTATTCTCAATCAAAGTGGACAAAGGCATATCATTAGGATCAGAAGAAGCACTCTTAGCAGCAAACAATTTAATAAGTTCATCCATCTTTCCACTCAAAACACTAATTTCTTCGATATCATGCACTTCTTTACTAGTAGATCTTTCGGTGTGCCATTGAGAATAATTAACCATAATATTATCTAGGAGTTTGGTAGCTTCTCCTAAGGTAGTTTCCATGAAAGTGCCTCCGGCGGCCGAATCTAAAAGATTTCTAGAAGCAAAATTCAAGCCAGCATAAAAGTTCTGAATAATCATCCATAGATTCAAACCATGTGTAGGGCAATTACGTATCATTAATTTCATTCTCTCCCAAGCTTGTGCAACATGCTCATGATCTAGTTGCTTAAAATTCATAATATCGTTTCTAAGAGAGATGATCTTAGCAGGAGGGAAATACTTAGAGATAAAAGCATCTTTGCACTTTTTCCACGAATCAATACTATTTCTAGGCAAAGAGGAAAACCAAGTTCTAGCACGATCTCTAAGTGAAAACGAAAATAACTTCAATTTAACAATATCGTTATCCGTATCCCTTTTGTTTTGCATATCACACAAATCAACAAAGTTGTTTAGATGGGTAGCGGCATCTTCACTAGGAAGGTCGGAGAATTTATCTTTCATGACAAGATTCAACAAAGCAGCATTGATCTCACAAGATTCAGCATCGGTAATAGGAGCAATCGGAGTGCTAATAAAATCATTGTTGTTGGTATTGGGAAAGTCACACAATTTGGTATTGTTCTGAACCATAGTGACAAGCAAGCAATCCAACACACACAAGCGAACAAGAAGGAAGCGAACGAAAAACACACGGCGGAAGAAGGGCGAATAAAATGGCAAGGGTGAAGTGGGGTAGAGGAAAACGAGAGGAAATAAATGTAATGCGAACGATAATGGTTTGTGATAGGTACTTGGTATATGACTTTTTGCGTAAGCCTCCCCGGCAACGGCGCCACAAATTCTTCTTGCTACCTCTTGAGCTTGCGTTGTATTCCCTCGAAGAGGAAAGGGAGATGCAGCACAGTAGCGTAAGTATTTCCCTCAGTTTTTGAGAACCAAGGTATCAATCCAGTAGGAGACCACGCGCCAGTCCCTCGAACCTGCACAAACAAATAAGAACTTCGCAGCCAACGCGATAAGGGGTTATCAATCCCTTTACGGTCACTTACGATAGTAAGATCTGATAGAGATGATAGTTTATATTTTTGGTATTTTTCATATAGAAACAGAAAGTAAAGAAAGCAAATAAACAACGGTAGCAGAAATTGACGGGAAAGTAATATGATAAAGATAGACCCGGGGCCATAGTTTTCTCTAGTGGCTTCTCTCATGATAGCGATATCCTACAGCGGGTAAACAAATTACTGTCGAGCAATTGATAGAAAAGCGAATAATTATGAGACTATCTAGGCATGATCATTGTATATAGGCATCACGTCTGAGACAAGTAGACCGAAACGATTCTGCATCTACTACTATTACTCCACACATCGACCGCTATCCAGCATGCATCTAGTGTATTGAGTTCATACGAACAGAGTAACGCCTTAAGCAAGATGACATGATGTAGAGGGATAAACTCAAGCAATGTGATGAAAACCCCATCTTTTTATCCTCAATGGCAACAATACAATACGTGCCTTGCTGCCCCTACTGTCACTGGGAAAGGACACCGCAAGATTGAACCCAAAGCCAAGTACTTCTCCCATTGCAAGAACTATAGATCTAGTAGGCCAAACCAAACCAATAATTCGAAGAGACTTGCAAGGATATTATGAGCACACATAAAAAGTTCAGATAAGAACCAAATATCTTCCCTAGATAACCTTGATCATAAACTCACAATTCATCGGATCTCGACAAACACACCTCAAAAAGAGATTACATCGAATAGATCTCCTCGAAGACCGAGGAGAACTTTGTATTGAGATCCAGAGAGAGAGAGAAGAAGCCATCTAGATACTAGCTATGGACCCGAAGGTCTGAGGTAAACTACTCACAACTCATGGTGAGGGCGATGATGATGATGATGATGAAGGCCTCCATGATGAATCCCCCTCTCGAAACAGGCTCCAAGATGGGATCTCCACGGGAACAACAGCTATGGCGGTGGAATTAGGGTTTTCTCTCTGTGCTTGGAGTTTCTGGGGTACGTAGGTATATATAGGAAGAAGGGGGCACCGGGGGCCACACGGGCTGCCCTCGAGGAAGGGGCGAGCCCTGGGAAGGGGGACGCGCCCCCCACCCTCGAGGATGGCCCCTCTGTCTCCTGGCTTGGCCCCGAAGTCTTCCGTTCGTGATTTCCTCCAAAAATATCTCTCGCGAAGGTTTCATTCCGTTTGGACTCCGTTCGATATTCCTTTTCTGCAAAACCCTGAAATACGCAAAAAAACAGCAATCTGGACTGGGTCTTTGGGTTAGTAGGTTAGTCCCAAAAATGATATAAAAGTGAATGATAAATCCCATTAAGCATCCAACACTTCATAAATAATAGCATGGAACATTCAAAAATTATAGATACATTGGAGACGTATCAGCCAGTAAAAGCGAGCGCGAAAAGCTTTGCCTACGAGCGCCCAGGCTGCAGCATGGTGGCCGCCCATTCCTGCATGTATTTCAGTTAGAATTTGCCTTCCCTCCTCTTCGGAGATGCACCTTTGTATAATACCAGTTGTGCTTTTCTTATATAGTTCACCTTCGTGAACTTTGTAGGCTTTAGAACGCCGGACTATGCGACGGGCTTCATTTTGGTCATCGGGGAGTTCCTGCCTTTTAAGGTAAGCTAGGAAGGGCTCTCTCCAGGGGGTCTATGACAGCCATGATTTCATGAGCCGAAGGAGTTATCTCCATGTTTGGGTCTTCGATGACGTCTTGATTGAGTTCGGGCACGGGTGTGTGTAACGCCCCGGATGTAACAATTCCAATTATGGCAATATATGCATCATTGACTTAATCAATTCCATTCTAGGCTCTCCCTTCATTTCGGGTTTCTTCGTTTTTGTCTTGTGCGTGTGTTGCATGTCACCATGTCATTTTAATTATGTGCATTGCATTGGCATAGTCTCACTTGCATCCATGTGTAGTTGCATCGTCTCCGTCGTCTCCGTTGTCCGTTTCGGGTTCCGACTCTCTCGCGTGGCACCCGTCGCACCTCTCAAGTCTTTGTTTGATGAGTGGGTTAAAAACATCCTCGGAATGGATCGAGACTTGTCGAGTGGTCTTGGTATATCACCGGTAGACCGCCTGTCAAGTTTCGTCTCGTTTGGAGGTCGTTTGATACTCCAATGGTTAACCACGTGGGCTAAAAACCCTATCTCTTTTGGCCCAACAACACACTAGCCCAGCACAACCACCTCCATCCTCTCGGTCGTTGGATCATGAACGTGTGGGCAAAAACCGCACCTCAATTGGACACTCCTAGCTCCCTCTACCTATAAAAAGGCCCCATCCCCACCATTTTCGGGTAAAAAAACCCTAGATTCGAGCTCCCCGTGCCACCGGACACGTCCGCCGACGGCCGGACGCGTCTAGCCGACGCCCGAGCCACTCTGCACATGCCACGTGTCCCACCGGACCCGCGCTCACTTCCACGCGCCGGCCGGCCCGGCCCGGCCCAGACTGCCCCCCGGCCCGCGAGCCGTCCGCGGCCGCCTCCGCCATCGGGCTCGGCCTCGCCGCCGCGGACCACGTGCCATTGCCGCCGGCCGCCACCGCTCGAAGCTCCTTTGCCGCCGGCGCCGGCCCCATGCTCCGCCGCCGCCGCCCTGCAACGCCACCGCCGGCACGCACCACCGCCGCCGTGCCGGACTGCTCAGTCGCCCCGCCGCCATCTCGCGCCACCACAGCCGGCCACCGTGACGCCGCGCGCCACCGGCCGCCGCCCATCGCCGCAGCCTCTTCGAGCTCCTCCGGCGAGCTCCGGATCGGGACTAGATCCACCCGCGCAGCGATCCAAATGCCATCCCCGTCCCGGATCTCCTCGTCCTGGAATCCCTCCGTCCCACGTTGACTTCTCGCGGGGGTAAATTCCACTAAGTCCCAGATCTTTGTAACTTTATTGTCTCCTTCATCATGTGGTAACTTTGTGCTCGGTGCTCCGTTTTGCATGTATGATATACCGAAATGTTCATCTCGAAGTTCTCCACATGTTAGCATCAGTTTCATGCATGATAGGGTTCATCTAGATGTCTTCATCTTTGTTGCAAGACTGCTTCGTGATGTTACTGTTTCAGCACTAGTTGTCTGTTAACATTTTTTTCGCATGTTCGTGAGGTCACAACTTGGTGCATGTTGGTCTAAATGGAGTGTATGATATGTCAAAATGCTCGTCTTGTGATGCTCTTCATGATGGATGCATTTTCATACATGTTAGGTTGCATTATGACATGTTTAACTCTGTTGCAAAAGTGCATGTGGCTGATAAGTTTCTGAACTTGTTATGAGATGATGTTTTGTCTTGTTTGTGTATATTAATCCTTGTGTCATATGAGCTAGGTGTCAACATGGTTTTTGCTCATTGGAATGTGCTCTACATGATAGATTTATTTTCATGCCATGATATGTCTTGACCATGTTCTTGCCATGAGTAGCTTCACAAACATGTCTTATTGTTGTTGGTTACATTCACATGCCATGCTATGCTTTGAGATGAGTTGCACAAGCTTGCAAACATGCCTACTTGTCGTTGTTGCTGCCATGTCTTGTAATTTTCTCTAAGTCTGAGAAATCTGTAAACTTATTGAATCTTGCCATGCTTGTTTAACTGTGTTCCAGCAAGTTTTGGGTGTGCTCTGAGTTCATGCTTGTTAAGAATCATGTCTATTTCACATCCATGACTTTTGTCTTCATGTTTGGGTGCTGTAGCATAATTATATCTTGCTCCAAAGATGCCATGTTGTTGTTAACTGCAGTTTTGCATTGCATCTTGTTTTACTTGTCATTTGCAAACTGTGCATCCGTTTTCCATGATCTTTATATCGTTTTCGACCGAAATCTTCCCCTCTATCCAGTGGATTGCTTGGTTGCCCAAGATGAAGACATTTCCATCATCTTCTCCTTTAGGCTCGAGAGTATCCTCATGCATACGCACATCATACTTGCATCCCATATCATGTCTTGCATCATGTTGATTGTGCATTGCACCGTGATTGATCTTGTACCGTTGTTGCGCTCTTCTGTTGGGTAGAGCCGGGAACCGATACTGAGTTTGGGGATCTTATTGAGACTGATTTTGAGGAGCCGTCTTACCATCCCACCAACGACTTACCAGGCAAGATGACCGTTCCCCGATATCACCTCTATCTTTGCCTTGCTAGTCGTCTCGCTCTTTAGCTATGCCTCCATGTCGATTCCTGTTTGTCAGCCTCCTATTGTTGCCATGAAACACTCTAACCGCCTTCCTAGCAAACCGTTGATTGGCTAAGTACGCTTTTACTCAGCCCCTCTTATAGCATTGATAGTTGCAGGTGAAGTTTGAAGATTGCTCCATGTTCGGACTTGTTTATTGGGATAACACAATATATATCTTAATTAAATTAATGCACATATATATTGGTAATGGGTGGAAGGCTTGGCCTTCTGCTTGGTGTTTTGTTCCACTCATGCACCTTAGGACCCGATAAACCGGTGTTATGTTCCTTGATTTTGTGTTCCTAACACGGTTGGGGTTTATGGGCCCCCCCTTGATAATTCGCTCTGCTTAAAGCTTTTCCAGCAAGACCCAACATTGGTTCTATATTTGCCTAACAACTAAAACTTGCATAGGGAGTTGCAAACCCGAGTTCTTAATCCACCCCTCGGGCAGTGCTCATCATGAGTGTTAGTCCAACCCAGAGTCGTGTGCGGTACCCCCCCTTGGCAACTTGGGTCTTTGGTCACTGTACGCTGTGCTTATCCGGTCGTGGCCTAAGACGAGATACGAGCGGCTACTATCAGGGTGTCGGTGCGCCGAGAGGTCTTGCTGGATTAGTTTTACCTTTGTCAAAATATATTGAGCACGGGATTCCGAGAATACTCGGGTCTTCCCACCTTGGAGTTGCGACTCCGCAGACCGTGAGCTTGTGATGGGCTAAGTTGGGACACCCCTGCAGGGTTTGAACTTTCGAAAGTCGTGCCCGCGGTTATGTGGTAGATGGGAATTTGTTAATATCCGGTTGTAGATAACTTGACACCATATCCTTAAGAATACACTACATGTGTGAGTAACCATGATGGTCTCTTTCTGAATGGCTACGGGAAGTGAACACGGTAGGGTTATGCATGAACATGAGTAGCTAGGATCACTTCTTGATCAACTTGGCGACCGTTGGCACATACTCTCTTCTCGCTCCGAACTCGTAAGCTAGTTGCTTAGTGCTTGCTGCAAACACTTTATTGCCTCTCCACACCTAAGGCTTTGCTAGTTTTGATACCCGGGAATGGGATTGCTGAGTCCTTGCGACTCACAGATTACAACACACCAGATGCAGGTACCGCCGAGAACGATGCAGGAGATGGATCAGAACTTTACTGGGAGTTCGATGAAGAGCGTGGTCGTTACTATGTATCGTATCCCGACCATCAGTAGTGGTTCCTACTAGGGGCGATCAGGCCTTGTGATTTTTGGTATCTTTTCTCATTTGGATTTCGTCCGTAGTCGGACCCTGTGTTATTTGGATGAATATATGCTATTGTATTCATTGTGTGACGTAGCGAGTGTAAGCCATCTATTTTACTCTTTCATCCCTGAACTTTTACATGAGATGTGCAAAGATACCACACTTGCGATCATTCCAGAATGCGCTTATGTCTCTAAGTCGTGCCTCGACAGGTAGGAGATATAGTCGCATCCTGGGCATTACTGTGTGCTTGGATCCGAATTCGTATCACTCCTCGCATCCTGCCATGTTACTGATGGCTTAAATAGCCTTTCCACAAATGTGATAGGTGGGATGAGGTCACGTTTAGCTCCCATGCGAGCGAGTATGTCAGCAGCCTCGTTATTATCCTGGGCTACATTATGGAATTCCAACTCCTCAAATCGAACCGACATTTTCAATATAGCATTGCGATAAGCTGCCATTTTTGAATCCTTCGCATCAAAATCTCCATTAATTTTGGATATAGCAAGGTTTGAGTCTCCGCGTACCTCGAGGCATTGTATGCCCATGGATTCTGCTAGGCGGAGACCGTGTAATAAGGCCTCATACTCGGCCGCATTGTTCGAGTCCGTGTACATAATTTGCAGGATGTACCAGACTTTCTCCCTAGTTGGAGATATCAATATTACGCCGGCCCCCAATCCGGCTAGCATTTTGGAACCGTCGAAGTACATTGTCCAGTGGAAATATGAGCTGTACTCTTTAGGGAGTTCGGCTTCCGTCCATTCTGTGACAAAACCAGCCAACACCTGGGATTTAATAGTCCGGCGTGGTTTATACGATATTTCAAACGGTAAGAGCTCAATGTCCCATTTGGCTATGCATCCCGTGACGTCTTTATTGTTGATAATATCATTGAGTGGTACCTCAGATGCCACTTTGGTCGAACACTCTTCAAAGTAGTGTTGGAGTTTTCGAGATGACATGAAGACCGGATAGGCAATTTTCTGATAGTGGGGGTACCGTAATTTGCACGGTGTTAGAACCTCGGATACATAGTATACGGGTTTTTGAACAGGGAATTTATGTCCCTCTTTGGCTCGTTCGACAATGAGCACGACACTCACTACCTGGTGAGTGGCTGATATATACATCAGCATGGGTTTGCCAACACCAGGGCGGCTAGGATTGGGTTGCTTGCTAGTAGAGCATTTATTTCTTCCAATCCAGTTGTGGCCGCATTCGTCCATTCGAAATTGTTAGTGCGTCGTAGCAATCTGTAAAGTGGCAATGATTTTTCTCCTAATCTAGAGATGAAGTGGCTTAAGGCCGCTATGCAGCCTGCTAGTTTTTGCACTTTCTTGAGATCGGTTGGTATTTTGAGCTCTGACAAGGCCGGGATTTTGCCTGGGTTGGCTTCTATTCCTCTATGGAATACGATGAACCCTAATATATTTCCGGCTGGAACGCCGAAAACACATTTTTTCCAGATTGAGCCTTATGTCATATTCCTGAAGGTTGGCAAACGTAAGGCGGAGATCTTCCACCAAAGTCTCGACGTGTTTGGCCTTTACGACTACGTCGTCAACATACGCCTCCACTGTTTTGCCAATTTTCTTTTCTAAGCATGTTTGAATCATGTGTTGATATGTGGCGCCAGCGTTTTTAAGTCCAAAGGGCATGGTGTTGAAACAAAAAGGGTCGTACGGGGTAATAATGTTGTTAGAGCCTGATCGGATTCCTTCATTTTTATCTGATGGTATCCGAAATAAGCATCAAGGAAGCACAACGAGTCATGTCCGGCCGTTGCATCGATAATTTGATCAATGCGGGGCAAAGGAAAGGGATCCTTTGGACATGCCTTATTTAGGTTCTGTGAAGTCGACGCAGAGGCGCCATGATTTATCCTTCTTCGGTACCATGACTAGGTTGGCTAGCCAATCCGGGTGTTTAATTTCTCTAATGAATCCGGCTTCCAATAGCTTGTCTAGCTCTTCTCTATTGCTTGTCTTTTGGGTTCAGAAAATCGTCGCAGTGACTGCTTGACCGGTTTGAACCCTTTAATAATATCGAGGTTGTGTTCGGCCAGCCTGCGTGGGATTCTCGGCATATCTAAAGGTTGCCAGGCGAATATATCCCAATTTTTCCGAAGGAAGGCACGTAACGCACTGTCCACCGCCGGATCCAGTTGTGCCCCGATGGATGCTGTCTTGTTAGGGTCTGTTGGGTGCACTTGGAATTTGATGATTTCATCTGCTAGCTTGAAGGAGGTAGACTTCGATATTTTGGCGAGGACTACATCGTCCTTATCCACCTTTGATCGTAGGGTGGTTAATTCTTCGGCCGGAGGGCTTCGGATAATGCCTCTAAGGCTAAGGCTTGCCGTCTTGTTTTTGGCACAGAGTGCTCTATCCGGATCACTTGTTAATGTGATCACTCCATTGGGCCCTAGCATTTTAAGCTTCATGTATCCGTAGTGGGGTATAGCTTGAAAGTGTCCCATCCTAGAAGGGCGTGGTATCCGCTATGAAAAGGAACAATGAGGAAGAGTAGTCCCTCCGATCTGTAGTTGTCGGGTGTGCCGAATACTACATTGAGCTTAATGGTTCCCGAACACCGGGCTTCGCGGCTTGGTATAATTCCTATAAAGGTTGTGTTGGCGTGCTCAATGCAAGATCTCTCGTCCTGCATTTTCAAGCGTTTCCTCATATATGAGGTTTAGTCCGCTTCCTCCGTCCATAAGTACTTTAGTGAGGCGAAAGCCGTCCACGATTGGATCTAGTACAAGAGCTGCTGATGCTCGGATCGGCCGGACCCGAGGTGCATCTTCGGCAGAAAAACTAATTGTCGTGTCGCTCCATGGGTTTGCAGAGCTAATTTGGTAAACCTCAGAACGTTCGTGATTCGCTCTCTTTTGGCGGTTATTTGAGGAGAACGTCTCGAAGACAGTGAAGACATCGACGTCCTTCTCCCTTGATACGGTGTGGCGAGAATTGTCGTTCTGTTCTTTGCTACCTGCCGGAGTACCCAACATGCTTTAAGGCGATGGTTTGGGACATTGTCCGAGGTTGTGTGTATTTCGCAAGGTGTATCGAGTAGTTCATCCAGTACGGACATGTGCCTTAAAAAAGGTTTGTTCTTCTTCCAAGTAGGCATGCTATCGGATGACCTACTAGGGTATGTCCGTTTAGCCTTGGTAGTGTGCTGTCCGGAAATGGACTGTTCAAGAGGTGTATTCTGGGCTTTCCAAGTATTTTCCATTGCGCAGTACTTCCTGTAATGCCCAGTATGAGACTATACCTCCTACGTAATCTCATACTAGAATGATCTCAAGTATGGTATATTTGCACAACTCATATAAAAGAGGGGATGAAAAAGTAAAATAGTAGTTGGCTTACACATATAATACATTAACATACATCATCCAATAACATCAGAGTCAGACTACGGACGAAGATCCAAATGAAAGATAACATAAATAAAGCAACACAAGGTCCCGATCATCCTAGTAAAAGCCCTACTTATCCTCTTGGTAAGACACGTAGTATCACCCACGTTCTTCATCGAACTCCCAATACAACTCTGAACCACCAGCTGTGTAGTTCTCCACGGTACCTACATCTGGTGTTGTGTCGAATCTGTGAGCCACGGAGGACTCAGCAATCCCGTTCCCGGGTAGCAATATTATCAAAGGCTAAGGTGTGGTAAAGGCTTAAACAAGGTTGTAGCAGCACTAGCACTAGCTTACGTGTTTAGAGCGAGAAGAGAAAGTGCCAACTATCGTCAAAGTGATCACGAAGTGATCCTATCTAAGCACGTCAAACATAACCCCACCGTGTTCACTTCCCGTACCCCTTCGGAAAGCGACCGTCACGGTTACTCACGCTGGTAGTGTATTAAGAACATGGTGTCAAGTTTTCTACAACCGGATATTAACAAATTCCCATCTACCACATAACCATGGGCACGGCTTTCGAAAGATCAAACCCTGCAGGGGTGTCCCAACTTAGCCCATCACAAGCTCACGATTTGCGGAGTCGCAACTCCAAGGTGGGAAGACCCGAGAATTCTCGGAATCCCGTGCTCAGGATATTCCGACATAGGTAAAACTAATCCAGCAAGACCTCCCGGCGTGCCGACACCCTGAGTGTAGCCGCGCGTATATCGTCTCAGGCCACGACCGGATGGGTGATGCTATAGGTTTTTACCAGCCCTCGGGTTTCCCCAAGGTAGCCCTGCAGGACCCCCAGTTTGGACCAACACTCATGTGGAGCACTGGCCCGGGTTGTTGATTAAGAACTCGGGTTTATAACTCCCTATGCAAGTTTTAGTTATTAGGCAAATGTAAAACCAAAGTTGGGCCTTGCTGGAAAAGCTTTAGCGCTAAGCGGGTTATCAAGGGGGGCCCATAAAACCCAACCGTGTTAGGGACGCAAAATCAAGGAACATAACACCGGTTTAAACGGTTCCTAGGGTAGCATGAGTGGAACAAAACACCAAGCAAGAGGCTTAGCCTTCCACCCATTACCAGGTATATAGATGATTTAGTTTAACAGATTATATATTGTGATATCCCAGTAATAACTTCAACATGAAGCATGAATCTTCAAATCTTCTCCTGCAACTAACAACGCTATAAGAGGGGTTGAGCGATGCTTACGTAGCCAAACAACGGTTTGCTAGGTGGGTGGTTAGAGAGGTTCATGGCAACAATAGGAGGCTGACAAACAGACATAGGCATGGAGGCAATAAGCTAAAGAGTGAGACATCTAGCATAGGCAAACATAGTAGTGATATATGGGTAAGGTCATCTTGCCTATTGAATACTCGAAGGGAACGTAACCTTGCTCCTCACACTCAACCTCGGTAGAAACCTCGTACTCTGTATCGTCTCCGGGCTCTAACCAAACACAATAATGCAACAACGGAACAAAATCAATCAACATGCAGTGCTCAACCACATGAAGCATATGAACATGGAAAGAAAAGATGCATGGCCTAGGGGTCACAAGAGTGCAATAGCATCAAAGCAACAAGCTCACCCACATGAAAGAAACAAGCATAAGAACACAAACAAGTTTATGTTGGTTATTCAAACAGGCATCCAACATGTTTTAAAGAAGTTGGTTAACATGGCAAGGGTGCAACTAACATAACAGCAACATGCTAGCACATTTAAATTGGCTGGAATAAATAACAACAATATCCAGAAACTCCCATATTAATATAAATGCATTTGGGGCAGATCTGAAAAACTTCTGTGACAGAGTTGTCAAACATGCTAAACATCAGAACCAAAATATTCTACACATTTTCCCACCCCAACTGCATATAAAGATTGTTAAATTTGGAGTTGTAGATATTTAGTTATGATTTTTACAAGTTTTAGCATATATAAAACAAGAATAAATTCAAACAACATTTTAAATGTGAAAGCACATTTGCTCTCCGGGTGGTTTTGGTAATTAATGACAACATACTTTGTGGTTGGACTAATGCTTTTATCAAGTATGTTTCAGGAAATCCAATCACATTGGCTATGGAAAGGACTGAAGAAGTGGACCCCTCAAATGCTAAGGCAAGCATTGGCAAAAGCTCAAGACTCCATTTTTGGTTTAGTGATCAAAGATCACATTGAGTCCATAGGAAAAGCCAATACTATTAAAAGGGGATGAGGTTGTGTTGATGATCTGGTTGCTCAAGTGCTTAGTGATATATCTCCTTCAGCTATCAGCACCTTTCACTTCTATACACACTCATAAGTAATCTCCGACAAACCGATTCTTCCAACTCAGTCCCACCGAGATGAACCACTTCAGCCATATTCCAAACCCTAGAAAAATCGGTCATTCCAAGTTTGACATCGGTCTCACCGAATCTGGACTGCCAACCTTCTGTAATCGTTTGACATCATTTCGGAATAACCGAGTTTGCATTATCGGTCTCACCGAAATGGGCAAGCTTCTGTCTTGGCTCAAATCGGTCTCACCGATATTGCATTTTCGGTCACACCGATACTGGCATGTTCCTGTCCTTTCTCAAATCGGTCTAACCGAGTTTTCTTTCTCGGTCCCACCGAAAACTCCAACGTTCATATCATTTACACTTTCGGTCTCACCGAGATGGTATTTTCGGTCCCACCGAAAACCCCAACGTTCACTATATTTGAACTTTCGGTCTGACCGAGTTTTCACTTCGGTCTCACCGAGATTGCTCAATTATGTGTGTAACGGTTGGATTTTGTGTGGAGGATATATATACCCCTCCACCCCCTCTTCATTCGTGGAGAGAGCCATCAGAAAGTACTACCACTCCTACCTTACACTTTCTGAGAAGAGAACTACCTACCCTTGTGTTGAGATCAAGTTGCTCCATTCCTACCATATGAAACTTGATTTCTAGCCTTCCCAAGTTGCTTTCCACTCAATCCCTTCTTCCACCAAAGCCAAATCAGTGAGGAGAGTTGAGTGTTGGGGAGATTATCATTTGAAGCACAAGAGCAAGGAGTTCATCATCATCAACCACATCTATTACCTTTTGGAGGGTGGTGCCTCCTAGATTGGTTAGGTGTCGCTTGGGAGCCTCCGTCTTTGAGATGTGGAGTTGAACCAAGAAGTTTGTAAGGGCAAGGAGATCGCCTACTTCGTGAAGATCTACCCCGAGTAAGGCTAGTCCTCCGTGGGCGTAGGCCATGATGGAATAGACAAGGTTGCTTCTTCGTGGACCCTTCGTGGGTGGAGCCCTCCGTGGACTCGCGCAGCCGTTACCCTCCGTGGGTTGAAGTCTCCATCAACGTGGATGTACGATAGCACCACCTATCGGAACCACGACAAAAATCTCCGTGTCTCCAAATTGCGTTTGATCTTCTCCACCTCTCTTTACTATATGTGCAATTTACTTTCCGCTGCCCATACTCTAGAATTGCATGTGTAGTATGCCTCTTGACATGTGTGTTATGCAAAAACTGCCAAAATCTGTTCTTGTTAAAAGGAAGAATTTTTATCTTGTCGATTAGTCTAATCACCCCCCCTCTAGACACTCTCACCTTCTTCGATCCTACAATTGGTATCAGAGCATTGGTCTCCATTGCTTTGGTTTACACACCATTGGAGGAAGATGGACGTGTCTACGTTTGGGAGTGTTAGCCATAGAGTGCCTGTTCTTAATGGAAGGTTCTATAACTCATGGAGGTCTGAAATGCTTAGTATCTTTAAAATGTACAATTTGTGCAAATATATTGAGACCCCCTATGTGCCTCCTTTTGATCCCTTGCACCCTACCATGGATGAAGAGCTTGATTTCCTTCGTAACCTTAGAACTGTAAATCTTATCATTAGAGGGTTACCCGATGAATTGCTTAATCTTGTTACAAACTTTGAGTGTGCCTATGCTATGTGGAAATTCTTGGAAGAACTTTATCCGGACTACTCTTTGAGAAGTCTTGATGAAATTCTACACAAGACTATTGAATTTGATAAGTTGCACCCCAATGATCCCAACTTTGATAAATGCTTCTTTGAGCTTCGTGATATTATGAAAAAGAAGGGTGATCCCGCTCTTATCAATATTATAATTAGAAATGCTCTTGCATTGCATTCCGAAGATTATTGTCACATTGACCAAACTAATGCAAGTACTCATCAAATTGACCTAGGTGTTGATGATGAACAATCTATGGGTCAATATGATGATGAGCATGAGCACGACGATGATTACTCCGATTCGGACACCGAGCTAGACAAGGTCATGAAGAGTCTCAATCTCATGGCAAATCTGAGAGACTACATGTCCGGCGGAAAAGAGTGGATTCTTGATAGTGGATGCACCGACCACATGACCGGAGACAAAGACATGTTTCGAAAGCTTGCAAAGAACGATGGTCCACGCAAGTATGTGACTTTTGGAGACAACTCCAAGGGTAAGGTACTTGGCCTTGGTAAGGTGGCCATATCTCATGATAGCTCTATTCAAAATGTCATGCTTGTAGAATCTCTTGGATACAATTTACTTTCCGTGTCTAGATTAGCTGACTTTGGATTCAATGTGCTATTCACCAAAGTAGATTGCCAAGTCTTTCGTCGTGACAATCAAAACATGGCTTTTACTGGTATCCGTAGAGGTGATCTATATATTGTTGACTTCACTAAGAAAGCCCAACCTAGAGCTTGTTTCATTGCTAAATCCTCTAAAGGTTGGTTATGGCATAGAAGGCTAGGACATGTTGGTATGCGTAATCTAGACAAGCTAATCAAAGGTGATCATATTCTTGGTGTTAAAGATGTTCTCTTTGACAAAGATAGACTTTGTAGTGCTTGTCAAGCAGGAAAACAAGTTGGTGGAAGTCATCCCGTGAAAAACATCATGACCACAAGGAGACCGCTTGAGCTTCTTCATATGGATCTCTTCGGTCCCAATGCTTACAAAAGCCTTGGTGGTAACTCCTTTGGTCTAGTTATAGTTGATGATTATTCCAGATTTACGTGGGTATTTTTCCTTGATGATAAATCGCAGGTTCAGAGGATCTTCAAGACCTTTGCCAAAAAGGCCCAAAATCAATTTGAGGTGAAGATCAAGAAAGTTCGGAGTGACAATGGAACGGAGTTCAAGAACGCCAATGTAGACTCTTTTCTCGATGAGGAAGGAATTCTACATGAGTTCTCGGCTACGTACACTCCTCAACAAAATGGAGTTGTTGAGAGGAAGAACCGAACGCTCATAGAGATGGCGAGAACGATGCTTGATGAATACAAGACACCGAAGCATTTTTGGGGAGAAGCGGTCGAGACAGCTTGTCATGCTATCAACATGCTTTATCTTCATAAGCTCCTCGGCAAGACATCATACGAGCTTCTCACCGGTAACAAACCCCAAGTGGGATACTTTCGTGTCTTTGGTTCAAAATGCTATATCCTTGATAAGCATCGTCGGTCTAAATTTGCTCCTAAATCTCATGAAGGCTTTCTTCTTGGTTATGGATCAAACTCCCACACCTACCGTGTCTACAATAATTTCACCCGAAAGGTTGAAGAGACGGTAGATGTGAAGTTTGATGAATCTAACGGCTCGCAAGTAGAGCAAATGCCTATTGATATAGGAGACAAGGACCCATCGGAAGCTATCCAAGACTTATCTATTGGAAAGATCCGTCCCATGGAAGTGAAGGAGAGTACCTCATCTACATATGTGGAGCCACCTACCTCACGGCGAGATGAACCTCAAGGCAACATGGAGGCCTCCACAAGTGAAACTCACCAAGATGAGGAAATGCAACAAGAAGATCCACCACAACCTCCTTCTCCACCGCCTCAAGACAACACCAACAACAATGAAGAAGAAGAAGAAGATGAAGATGAAGATGATGAGGAAGCTCAGCCACAACATCAACAAAAGCTATCCCGAGTTCGAGCAAGAGTCAAGAAGAATCATCCCGTGGAACAAATGATGAACGACATCAACTCCGGGAGAATTACTCGCTCTAAAACTCGCTTAGCTAACTTTTGTGAGCATTACTCATTTATCTCTAGTATTGAACCTATGAAGGTAGAAGAAGCACTTGAAGACCCGGATTGGGTGAACGCTATGCACGAAGAACTACAGAACTTCGAGAGGAACAAAGTATGGACTTTGGTAGAGAAGCCCAACGATGATCAAAACATCATTGGAACCAAATGGGTGTTTCGGAACAAGCAAGATGAAGATGGACAAGTCATCCGCAACAAGGCTCGTCTCGTAGCTCAAGGTTACACACAAGTCAAAGGTATGGACTATGGTGAGACCTATGCCCCCGTTGCTAGACTTGAGTCCATTCTCATTCTTCTTGCTTATGCCAATCACCATGATATTACTCTCTATCAAATGGACATCAAAAGTGCTTTCCTAAATGGTGAAATTGAAGAAGAAGTATTTGTGAAACAACCTCCCGGATTTGTGAATCCCAAAAATCCTAATCATGTTTACAAGTTACACAAAGCTCTTTATGGTCTTAAACAAGCTCCTAGAGCTTGGTACAAATGCTTAACTAGCTTTCTTCTTGAAAAAGGGTTTGAAATTGGAAAGATAGACTCAACGCTGTTCACAAAAAGGGTTAATGGTGAACTATTTGTGTGCCAAATATATGTTGATGATATTATCTTTGGTTCAACTAACCCCCATTTTAGCAAGAAGTTTGGACAGCTCATGTCGGAGAAGTATGAAATGTCCATGATGTGTGAACTCAAATTCTTTCTTGGGTTGCAAATCAAGCAATCTAAGGAGGGTACCTTTGTCTCACAAACAAAGTACACCAAGGATCTCTTCAAGAAGTTCAACATGCAAGAAAGCAAAGGTATGAGTACCCCCATGCCTACAAGTGGACACAATGACTTGACAAAAGATGGAAAACCCATTGATCAAAGGGTTTACCGTTCTATGATTGGTTCTCTACTATATCTTTGTGCTTCTCGTCCTGACATAATGTTGAGTGTATGCATGTGTGCACGATATCAAGCAGCCCCTAAAGAATGTCATCTTAAAGCTGTGAAAAGAATAGTGAGATACCTGATACACACACCAAACTTTGGCATTTGGTATCCTAAGAGAGCTTCTTTCGATCTTGTTGGCTATTCCGACTCGGACTATGCCGGTGACAAGGTTGATAGAAAGTCAACTTCGGGTACATGTCAATTCCTTGGTCGATCCCTTGTATCTTGGTCCTCCAAGAAACAAAATTCGGTATCATTATCCACTGCTGAAGCGGAATATATTGCTGCTGGTTTGTGTTGTGCTCAATTGCTATGGATGACACAAACACTTAAAGATTATGGGATACATGTGAGACGTGTTCCCTTGATTTGTGACAATGAGAGTGCAATTAAAATTGGACATAATCCAGTGCAACACTCTCGAACAAAGCATATTGAAGTTCGTCACCATTTTATTCGTGATCATATTGCCAAGGGTGACATTAATCTTAAGCATGTTCGTACTGACAAACAACTTGCTGATATCTTTACAAAACCTCTTGATGAGAAAGTGTTTTGTCGCTTAAGGAGTGAGTTGAACATCATTGATGCTTCAAATTTGGAGTGATAACTCCATTGATGCATGCAAGGCATGAGCTCTCTTGACTAATCCTTGATATTTCTCTTATGATGATGATCATATGTCTTGGACACATTTGCCTCCTTGTATTGCATCTAACTCCTTGCAGGTACTTGGATGATCTACATTCCACAAGATTACCACACACTCAATTCATGAGTAATCTTGTCATTGACCAAGTATCTAGCCCTTTGGGATGTTGAGTTCAAGGAACAAAATTCCACATATCCTTTTTGACATCTTATACATCTAGTATTTCACTCTTGTCATCTTGGATATTCTTGAGTATTTCCTTGCTTGCCTAACCCATGTAGGAAGATGAACTACACAAGTAGAAATGGCACTCCAACTTCACATTCAATGAGCACCTACATCAAGCTTACCTACATGAGTAAAGCAACAACAAGCCCAAGGTATGTTCTTCACATCTTCGAGGAGCTTTGCTCAAAGTCATGAGTACAAGCAGCTTCATAAGATGTGATCACATCAAATGCTTAATCGAAAAATGGCAACCCCATTTTGAGCTTAAACGTTGAGTATGACCTATGATCAAATGTCCTCATTTGACTCCTAAGTCAATATACTCAAACATAGGTGACATTGTCGCCGACCTTTATCTAGATGAAGTACATATGTTTTTGGAGTCTTTCTGTTTTCTCTTATGTTCTCTCATTGAGTTTTCTTTAAAAAAAAACTTCATCTAGGAATCTTTTTATTTCTTTTCTTATGTTTCTTTGTGAATATCCTTCTGGCTCTGATCAATTCCTTGAAAATCTTTCAAAAAATTCATTGCAAATCCTTTGAAACATTCCTCGCAAAGTGAGCTGAATTATTTCTGTATTTCCTTGGAATTATCTTCCAGGACATCAACTTCTGCAGCTCCACTCAAATTTACATCTTAAGGGGGAGAAGACTCAAATTTAAATTCAAATGTTTCTCTATGAATGTTCCTATTTGCCCTGTTGTGATTCTTAAGGATCCCACTTCTTTCTTTCTTTCCATCTTTCCT
The DNA here is from genome assembly GCA_902687465.1 of Secale cereale. Classification (NCBI taxonomy): domain Eukaryota; kingdom Viridiplantae; phylum Streptophyta; class Magnoliopsida; order Poales; family Poaceae; genus Secale; species Secale cereale. The sequence continues at coordinate 472,206,882 of LR738710.1, read as the reverse complement.
GCCCTACCTAGTTTGCTGTCCTTTTCGGCACTTGATGTCAAAGGGGGAGAAGACTTAGGGGGAGTAAGGGGAGAAGAGAACACTTAGGGAAGAAGAAAAGCAATCTTATCTTAAGGGGGAGAGAATCACATCAAAGCTTTGCCGTTTTTTACATTTGGATTTATTCTCAATTGGCATCATTCTTTAGATTTTGCTCTTTCCATCAAAACCCCTTGTTCTGAGAGAACTCAAAGGGAGAAGAATCTTCACAATTGATATCTTATGGAAAGCAAAATCTCTCAGAGTTCATTGAAAATCCTTTAGTTTCGGAGACATGTTTGCTGATTCAAGCATGTGCTCAATATGAGACACTCTTTATACATGTCCTCCCTGGCTTGGTACTCTTGATGTTCTTGAAGTTGGTTGAAGGAATACTCTTGTGTTATCTAACCTTGTTTTCCCAAGTTTATCCCTTCAGGTACAAATGCCAAGGAACCTCAAGGTAAGTATATGCATCTTGCAGAATGTGCATGATGGTGACTTGCTTGTAAATACTTGTTTGCAAGAAATCACCATTCACATATGCATTATCACTCACTTCATTTTCTTCTGCTCTGATGCATATAGCCAAGCTGCATGTAGCACATCTTGCTTATCTTTCTTGTGTGCTTGTGGTAGTCCAAAACCATAATCTATGAAAATCTTGCACACTTGTAGGGGGAGCCTGTGTACTACATGCTTGTCAAAGCTTTCATGATAATTATGTCTTTCTTTCAATAAGCTTTGATGTCTTGTTTAGTGTGATTTTAGTGTGTTGCCATCAATTACCAAAAAGGGGGAGATTGAAAGCACATTTGCTCTCCGGGTGGTTTTGGTAATTAATGACAACATACTTTGTGGTTGGACTAATGCTTTTATCAAGTATGTTTCAGGAAATCCAATCACATTGGCTATGGAAAGGACTGAAGAAGTGGACCCCTCAAATGCTAAGGCAAGCATTGGCAAAAGCTCAAGACTCCATTTTTGGTTTAGTGATCAAAGATCACATTGAGTCCATAGGAAAAGCCAATACTATTAAAAGGGGATGAGGTTGTGTTGATGATCTGGTTGCTCAAGTGCTTAGTGATATATCTCCTTCAGCTATCAGCACCTTTCACTTCTATACACACTCATAAGTAATCTCGGACAAACCGATTCTTCCAACTCAGTCCCACCGAGATGAACCACTTCAGCCATATTCCAAACCCTAGAAAAATCGGTCATTCCGAGTTTGACATCGGTCTCACCGAATCTGGACTGCCAACCTTCTGTAATCGTTTGACATCATTTCGGAATAACCGAGTTTGCATTATCGGTCTCACCGAAATGGGCAAGCTTCTGTCTTGGCTCAAATCGGTCTCACCGATATTGCATTTTCGGTCACACCGATACTGGCATGTTCCTGTCCTTTCTCAAATCGGTCTAACCGAGTTTTCTTTCTCGGTCCCACCGAAAACTCCAATGTTCATATCATTTACACTTTCGGTCTCACCGAGATGGTATTTTCGGTCCCACCGAAAACCCCAACGTTCACTATATTTGAACTTTCGGTCTGACCGAGTTTTCACTTCGGTCTCACCGAGATTGCTCAATTATGTGTGTAACGGTTGGATTTTGTGTGGAGGCTATATATACCCCTCCACCCCCTCTTCATTCGTGGAGAGAGCCATCAGAAAGTACTACCACTCCTACCTTACACTTTCTGAGAAGAGAACTACCTACCCTTGTGTTGAGATCAAGTTGCTCCATTCCTACCATATGAAACTTGATTTCTAGCCTTCCCAAGTTGCTTTCCACTCAATCCCTTCTTCCACCAAAGCCAAATCAGTGAGGAGAGTTGAGTGTTGGGGAGATTATCATTTGAAGCACAAGAGCAAGGAGTTCATCATCATCAACCACATCTATTACCTTTTGGAGGGTGGTGCCTCCTAGATTGGTTAGGTGTCGCTTGGGAGCCTCCGTCTTTGAGATGTGGAGTTGAACCAAGAAGTTTGTAAGGGCAAGGAGATCGCCTACTTCGTGAAGATCTACCCCGAGTAAGGCTAGTCCTCCGTGGGCATGACGTTACCCTCCGTGGGTTGAAGTCTCCATCAACGTGGATGTACGATAGCACCACCTATCGGAACCACGACAAAAATCTCCGTGTCTCCAAATTGCGTTTGATCTTCTCCACCTCTCTTTACTATATGTGCAATTTACTTTCCGCTGCCCATACTCTAGAATTGCATGTGTAGTATGCCTCTTGACATGTGTGTTATGCAAAAACTGCCAAAATCTGTTCTTGTTAAAAGGCAGAATTTTTATCTTGTCGAGTAGTCTAATCACCCCCCCTCTAGACACTCTCACCTTCTTCGATCCTACAAAATGTTTTTAAACATGGCAACAAGTAGCATATTCATAATCTACATAATATTCTAAGCACTTTTCATATATAGCTCAAATTCATCTGAAACATATATATGCAGATATTAAATAAACAAGAAAAAACAGAAAAGAAAACGAAAAACAGAAAAAGAAAACAAAACAAAACAGGCGCCGGGGTCCAGAGTGACCCAGGCTCAGCTAGCCCAAGCCACTGACAAGGGGGCCCGGCGGGGCTGACCTGGCAACAACGGGTGCACGCGGGGCTGGGAAGCCGCTGAGTGGCTGGCAGGTGGGGCCTGCCTGTCAGCCACAGAAGAAAAATAAAAAGGGGGCGAAACCACCTGCCCCTGCAAGGAATCGAACAAGTGACTCCCTGCGTTAACTGACAGAGACAAACCACTGCGCTACTAATTGGAACTCGACAGATAACAGGTAGCACAACTGAAGACGTATAAGCAGATGCAGAAACAGGGGAAGCGCTGGCCTCATCGGAGCTGCTCGTCGGAGCCGCTCTGGCGACCAAACAAGACGGAGGAGTGGTGCGAGATGCTCCTGGAGGAGTTCCGCATCCATCCAGCACACTAGCAGCACCTACAGAGCACTACAGCGCCAGCGACGAGCAATGGCAGAACGGCGGCGATGGAGCAACGGCGAGGCGATGCAGAGCCCTAGGGGGAACGACGACTGCACAGGCGGCATCTACGCGACGCACTGGAGCGAACTGTCAGCACTGCATGGCCTAGAGGGGTCGGAACACTCGCCGGCGATGAGGTCCGACGGTGATGCGCTCGGGCGCTCGGTGAACTAGGGCCTAGAGGGCGCGCGGAAAGGGGAAAAGGTACGGGGAGAGAGAGGAGCTCACCACGAGCACGGTGGTGTGCTCGGCTGGCCCAGTCGTGGACGAAGTCGACGGCGGCGCGTCTCGAATACCTACGGCCACCGAAGAGGAAGAAGAGCTCGTCATGGAGGCGATCGGGTCCGCGTAGTTGACATAGTCGAAGGAGTCGACGTCGTGGAAGCTGATTGACAACGTTTGCGAGGTTGCGATCAACGAGGAGCTCGCCGGCGACGAGGGGCCGCTCTTAGATGCGCTCGGGTGTCGATGCGAACGGCGGATCTGGAGGATCTCGGCTCTCTAGACGGCGATGAGGGGTAAGGATAAAGGAGAGGACAAGTTGCGGGTTTAAAAAGGGGGCGGCGATGGCCTCGACGTCCGTGAACTCACGGCGCGACGGTGAGCGCGCGCGTTGCTCTGTTTTGATGACGGAGGAAGACGGCGATGTGGCTCTGTGACACATACAGGTGGGGCCTAGGGGGGAAAAGCCACGGCGCGACGGTGCGGCCTGTTGGTTGGGCTTGTGGGAGAGATGGGCCTGCGCTGCAGAGAGAAGAGAAGAGATGGGCCTGGGGGAGAGAGAAGGAGGAGGAGGCCCAGGAGCACTGCTGGAGCTGCTTTTCTTTCTTTTTCTTTTATCCTCAAGCAGAAAAAAAAAGAAAAGCACAGAAATAAAGAAGAAGAGTTAGGGGAAAAGAAAATTATTCCCATGCTCACTGATTTATGCCCTATTTAAATAAATGCACTTGGACATTTTTAGAGGCAGAAAAATAAAAGGAGTTTGAATATGGTTCGAACTCAAGCCATTTTAAAACCCAACCAAACCAATTCTAAATGGGGTGATATTTGATGGAGAGGTTGTTCACATGGTGCAAGATTTATAGGAGGAGAAAGAACATTAAAGCACTTGGCTAGGTTGCTTGCACAATGGAGCAAAGAAAAGGCCAGAAAGAAAAATAAAGAAGAAGAAGAAGAAGAAGAAGAAGAAGAAGAAGAAGAGGAAAGAAAGGTTTTTTTTAGGGTTTAGCTAGGCTTAGTAGAACCCACACACACAACAACACAAGGCCTCACTCTCACTCAACAATAAAGTAAACTAGTATGCCATGATGATATGATGATGAGCAATGCAAGGATGAAAAAATAATAAATGATATGGCAATCCAAAGAAAATAAAAGACAAGAACCCCCAAGGATAATGACAAGGATGAAATTGAGAAACTTTATTGCCATTATTGGAAAGTGTTACATATGGGGCATTACAAACTCTCCTACACTACAAAAAGATCTCGTCCCGAGATCTAGGACTGGAAGAAGGAAGGATACTCGGAACGAAGGTGATCTTCTCATTCCCACGTAGCTTCTCGGTCGGTATGGTGTGATCACCTAACTTTCAAGAACTTGATTGACTTGTTGCGGGTTTTGCGCTCAGTTTCTTCAAGAATAGCAACAGGGTGCTCACGGTAAGACAAGTATTGTTGAAGATCAATCTCCTCGAACGAAATTATGCATTCAGGTGTCTTGAAGCACTTGCGGAGTTGGGACACGTGAAACACGTCATGAACATTTGCAAAGTTGGAGGGAATCTCAAGTTGATAGGCTAGATCGCCTCTTTGGCCAAGAATGTTGAAAGGGCCCACATATCTAGGAGCAAGCTTTCCTTTGATACCGAATCTTTGGGTTCCTTTCATAGGAGAAACACGGAGATAGACATGGTCCCCAATGTCAAAAGCCAAATCATGATGCTTGCCGTCATAGTAACTCTTTTCACGCGATTGAGCGGCTTTGAGATTCTCACGTATGACTTTGCAAATTTCTTCGGCTTCTGAGATCAAATAATTGCCAAGAAGTTGACGTTCACCAGTCTCGGACCAGTTGAGCGGGGTACGACACTTTCTGCCATAGAGGATTTCAAAAGGAGCTTTGCCGGCACTTGCTTGGAAACTGTTGTTGTATGAGAACTCGGCAAATGGGAGACAATCTTCCCACTTCATGCCAAAAGAGATGACACAAGCTCTTAGCATGTCTTCGAGGATCTGGTTCACTCTTTCAACTTGACCACTAGTCTAAGGGTGAAACGCAGTGCTGAAGCGAATCTTAGTGCCCATGGCTGACTGAAAGGAGTCCCAGAACTTGGATGTGAACAAACTTCCACGGTCTGAGGAGATGACTTGAGGAATGCCATCCAACGAAATAATTCTGGAGGTGTACAACTCTGCCAACTGAGCTGCGTTGATGGATTGTTTGACGGGAAGGAAGTGAGCTACTTTAGTGAGCTTGTCAACCACTAGCATCATTCCCCTTCTTGGACTTAGGAAACCCAGTGATGAAATCCATCTCAATGTGGTCGAATTTCGAGTCGGGAATAGGTAGAGGTTGGAGGAGACCGGATGGACGTTGATGCTCTGCCTTCACTCTTCTGCAGACAACACATTCATTCACGAATTGGGCAATCTCCCTTTTCATTCGAGTCCACCAGTACGATTGGTTGAGGTCTTGGAACATCTTGGAACTCCCGGGATGAATCGAGAGGAGGGAGTCATGTGCTTCGTTCATTATGAGTTTTCTGAGATCACCCTTAGGAATGACAATTCTGTCCTCAAAGAACAAGGTATCTTTCTCATCAACGTGTAGAACTTGTACTTTGGTGTACCCTTAGCAATACCATGTTTCACTTTATGCACCATAGCATCACTTAGTTGGGCCTCACGGATCTGATCTTCCAAGGTAGGGGCAACTTGAAGGTTTGCAAGAAAGCCTTGCGGAACAACTTGGAGGTTGAGCTTCCTGAATGATTGACAAAGCTCAGGCTGGAATGGTTTGAGGAGGAGACTATTGCAATATGCCTTTCTGCTCAAGGCATCTGCAATGACATTGGCCTTGCCAGGTGTGTACTCAATGCTTGGATCATACTCTTGGATCATCTGAACCCAACGAGTCTGGCGAAGGTTCAGGTTTGGTTGTGTGAAGATGTACTTCAAGCTCTTGTGATCGGTGAAGATGTCCACTTTTCTGCCCAACAGAAGGTGTCTCCACGTGATCAAGTCATGTACAACTGCTGCTAGCTCGAGATCATGTGTGGGGTAATTCCTCTCATTTGGCTTCAATTGACGAGAAGTGTATGCCACAATCTTCTTGTCTTGCATAAGAACACCACCAGGTCCTTGTAAAGAAGCATCACAAAAGACTTCATAGGGCTTGGACTCATCCGGAGGAGTAAGAACCGGAGCAGAAATGAGCTTCTCTTTGAGTGTTTTGAATGCCACATCACAATCAGGAGTCCATGGAGTACTTGACATTCTTCTGCAACAGGTTGGAAAAAGGCTTGGCAATCTTGGAGAAGTTCTCAACGAACCTTCTACAATAGCTGGCGAGACCAAGGAAGCTTCGGAGTTGCTTGACATTCTGCGGGGGTTCCAAGTTGACAATAGCTTCAACTTTCTCGGGGTTCACAGAAGTACCCTCGGCAGGGATGATATGGCCAAGATATAAGACCTTATCCAGCCAGAATTCACATTTGGAGAACTTCGCATAGAAGTTGTGTTCGCGGAGCCTGTCCAGAACAAAACGGAGGTGCTTGGCATGGTCTTCTTCATTCTTGGAGAATACTAAGATGTCATCCAGATAGACAAGAAAAAAATTCATTGGTGTAGGGGTTGAATATGAAGTGCATCATCCTCGAGAAGGTGGGTGGAGCATTTGCGAGGCCAAAAGACATGACCGTGTATTCATAAGAGCCAAAACTCGTTCTGAATGCGGTCTTGGGAATATCTTCTTCACGGATACGGATCTCGTGATAACCCATCTGGAGATCGAGCTTTGAGAACACCTTTGCTCCTTTGAGCTCCTCGAACAATTCATTGATATTGGGGAGCGGATACTTATTCTTTATTGTCTTCTTGTTCAATGGCCAGTAATCAACACAAAGGCGTTCCGTGCCATCCTTCTTCTTGACAAATAGAACACCACAGCCCCAAGGAGAAGTACTAGGCCTGATTAGACCCATACCCTCTTGCTCATCGAGCTGTTTCTTCAGCTCCTTCAACTCATCAGGGGAAAGCTTGTACGGACGCCGACATGCTGGCTCGGTACCGGGCTCGAGTTCAATGACGAATTCAACTTGACAATGCGGAGGCATTCCTGGAAGCTCTTCAGGGAAAACATCTTCATACTCATTGACCACCGGAATCTGAGAGATGGCATTAATCTCGCCCTTATCATTGAGAGAGAATAGCCTGATTGTGTTATCTCGAGAGGCGAAGATAATCACGTCTTCGTCAGGATGAGTAAGCTTGACTTCCTTATTTGCACAATCAATGTTTGCATCATGCTTGGAAAGCCAATCCATCCCAAGAATAAGATCAATGTTGGAGTTGCCGAGAATAACCGGAGAAACCAGAAAACTGTAATCACCCATATGAATAGATATATCCGGAGCAAACACACTAGAATGCATTCGTCTCCCCAGAGAAATAATTGATAACTCCCTTGGTAAACTTTTGATGTCAACATTGTGCTTGGATGCAAAAGGTTGAGACATGAAAGAACATTATGCACCCGAATCAAGCAAAACTTTAGCAGGTTTAACGTTGACTGGAAGGTTACCAAGTATCACATCTGAAGAATTCTCCGCTTGAGCTGCATTCATCAGATTCACTCTTACTATCTTGGGGTTGTGCTTGACAATATCAGTGCTGACAGGTGGAAGAGGCGGAAGGCACCTTGGGTTGGGACACTTGTTAGCATAGTGAACCTTCTGAGTGCATTTGTTGCAAACCACTTCTGAGAGAGGACGGTGATAAGGACCACTTGACTTCGAAGCTTGAAAGTGAGTCTTGGACTGAATGCTTGGGTTGGGTGGGTGGGAGAAACCACGACCACCAGAGTGCTTGTTGTTGTTGTTGTTTGGAGGGCGGAGCACTGGAGGAGGCGGAAGCCAGAACTTTTGCTACTTTGCAACCACTTGGAAGAAGAGGAGGAGTGAACAGCATCTCTGATCCTCTTTTTGGAAGCTTCAACCTTGAGCTAGGTTGCCTTTTGCTTAAGAGCCATGTTATAGAATTGATCAAATTCATCCGGCTTGAACAAGGTGAGAGCTAGTTGGAGTTCATCCTTCAGACCACCACGGAGCTGATAAATCTTGCTCTTCACATCTGGGATGTCTTGCTTGGCATAGCGGGCAAGGTTGTGGAACTTGACATTGTATTGATAGACGAACATGGTGCCTTGCTCCAGGTTGCGGAATTGCTCATGCATGCCTTCAATGACACTAGTTGGAACGTGGTGAGAGCGGAAATCCTTGCAGAAGTCAGTCCACGAGATTTCACGTCCCCCTCTGGAATCTTTGTACTGTTGCCACCAATCAGCGGCTTGATCCTTGAGTTGGAAGGCGGCAAACTTGACATAATCCTCAGGTCTCATGTTACTACATTCAAAGTGCTTCTTGATGTCTGTTATCCAGTCTTCAGCATCTAGCGGATCCACACAGTAACTAAAGGACTTCGGTTGGTTTGCCAGGAATTGGTTGAGGGTTGCAAAGTGAGATTGATTGAACAGATTGCCTTGGCCTTGGTTCCCATGACCACCTTGATTTGCTTGGTTGGCTTGAATGTTCTGCATCATTTGCATAAGCATCTGCGTGTTCTGGTTGGTCGCTTGCATAATTTCTCTCCAGGCCTCAGATGGAGGAGGAGGGGAAGGAGGACGATCAGGAACTTCTTCACCCTCTAGGTTAGCATTGGGAACCTTCTTAGGAACCATCCTGAATGATATGACAACTATTAGCCATTGATTGAAATATATAAGTTGAATCAACGACTAGAATTGCAACATAAGTCTTCACAAGAACATTCGAACAAAATGAACGAATGTAATCCACAGTTTAATGGTACAACAATCTTCTCGAGAAGCCACTTGGAAGAACAAAAGGTAAATAAAACAACAAGGAGCAGATAGAGCAAATACAAGAGAGAAGGTTCGTCCTACATGTTCGTGCTGAAAGCTCATGGAACGTGTTACAAAAGGGTTTTGCAATCCCCGGATCAACATAGCCAAGGACCCTTTAAGATGCAACTCCTGATTGGAACAACGCCCATAACACCACTTCACTCAATGTAGAACCCCGAACTCCATATCATGCATTCGTTGGAAGAATGCCTATGAACTACTAGATGAACCCACCTATTAATTTCCGAAGGTTTCCGGTTATGCAATCGGGTGTTGGGGATACAGGGGAAGCACCGCACACTCAACTCTAATCCTACATCCAGCTGTATCCATCCTTCAACACATAACCAGTCATTTTCGGAAACCGTTTACCACGGACCTTCGAAACGCATCTGCTATACAAGATGTGGCAATACTCCCGAACTACCTCCCCAGTACTGGGTGATGTCGGGGTTATCTTACCACTAACCGCATAGAAGAGTTTTTGATGTCGGTCGTCTTAAGTATTCTAGAACTGCTGCGATAGATTTGTGACGACAACACCTCGGAGCTCAACTCCCCGGGACACTGCCACCACCCCTAAATGACAGGAGGCATCAAGAACAATCTTCTCGTCACAAAGACATCGGAACAATCCAAACAATACTCGCGCGATCCTAAAACAAATTGTGAATTTTTGAGAGTAGAAGAGATAGAGTAATCATCAGGAGTCCTCACCAGAGTGATAAAGGGATCAGGAGTAAAAGATATCCTACTCTCCGATATATATATATATATATATATATATATATATATATATATATATATATATATATATATATATATATAGGACTCAAAACATTTTCATGTGTGTGCCTAGACTCAACCGTCAACGATTCGATCAATCAGTGGGGGCTCCTAGGTCGGAGAAGGCTCTGATTACCAACTTGTAATGCATAGTATGAGACTATACCTCCTACGTGTCGAGGCACGACTTTAAGGCATAATCTCATACTAGAATGATCTCAAGTATGATATCGTTGCACAACTCATGTAAAAGAGGGGATGAAAAAGTAAAATAGTAGTTGGCTTACACTCGCCATGTCACACAATGTAATACATTAACATACATCATCCAATAACATCACAGTCCGACTACGGACGAAGATCCAAATGAAAGATACCATAAATAAAGCAACACAAGGTCCCGATCATCCTAGTAAGAGCCCTACTGATCCTCTGGGTAAGACACGTAGTATCGCCCACGTTCTTCATCGAACTCCCAATACAACTCTGAACCACCAGCTGTGTAGTTCTCCACGGTACCTACATCTGGTGTTGTGTCGAATCTGTGAGCCACGAAGGACTCAGCAATCCCGTTCCCGGGTAGCAATATTATCAAAGGCTAAGGTGTGGTAAAGGCTTAAACAAGGTTGCAGCAGCACTAGCACTAGCTTACGTGTTTAGAGCGAGAAGAGAAAGTGCCAACGATCGTCAAAGTGATCACGAAGTGATCCTATCTAAGCACGTCAAACATAACCCCACCATGTTCACTTCCCAAACCCCTTCGGAAAGCGACCGTCACGGTTATCCATGCTGGTAGTTTATTAAGAACATGGTGTCAAGTTTTCTACAACCGGATATTAACAAATTCCCATCTGCCACATAACCGCGGGCACGGCTTTCGAAAGATCAAACCCTGCAGGGGTGTCCCAACTTAGCCCATCACAAGCTCACGATGTGTGGAGTCGCAACTCCATGGTTGGAAGACCCGAGTATTCTCAGAATCCCGTGCTCAAGATATTCCGACATAGATAAACTAATCCAGCAAGACCTCCCGGCGTGCCGACACCCTGATAGTAGCCGCGCGTATCTCGTCTCAGGCCACGACCAGATGGGTGATGCTATAGGTTTTTACCAGCCCTCGGGTTTCCCCAAGGTGGCCCTGCAGGACCCCCAGTTTGGACCAACACTCATGTGGAGCACTGGCCCGGGTTGTTGATTAAGAACTCGGGTTTATAACTCCCTATGCAAGTTTTAGTTATTAGGCAAATGTAAAACCAAAGTTGGGCCTTGCTGGAAAAGCTTTAGCGCTAAGCGGGTTATCAAGGGGGGCCCATAAACCCCAACCGTGTTAGGGACGCAAAATCAAGGAACATAACACCAGTTTAAACGGTTCCTAGGGTGGCATGAGTGGAACAAAACACCAAGCAAGAGGCTTAGCCTTCCACCCATTACCAAGTATATAGATGATTTAGTTTAAAAGATTATATATTGTGATATCCCAATAATAACTTCAACATTTAGCAAGAATCTTGAAATCTTCTCCTGCAACTAACAATGCTATAAGAGGGGCTGAGCGATGCTTACGTAGCCAAACAATGGTTTGCTAGGTGGGTGGTTAGAGAGGTTCATGGCAACAATAGGAGGCTGACAAACAGACATAGGCATCGAGGCAATAAGCTAAAGAGCGAGACATCTAGCATAGGCAAATATAGTAGTGATATCTGGGTAAGGTCATCTTGCCTGTTGAATACTCGGAGGGAACGTAACCTTGCTCCTCACACTCAACCTCGGTAGAAACCTCGTACTCCGTATTGTCTCCGGGCTCTAACCAAACACAACAATGCAACAACGGAACAAAATCAATCAACATGCAGTGCTCAACCACATGATGCATGAACATGAAGCATATGAGCATGGAAAGAAAAGATGCATGGCCTAGGGGTCACAAGAGTGCAATAGCATCAAAGCAACAAGCTCACCCACATGAAAGAAACAAGCATAAGAACACAAACAAATTTATGTTGGTTATTCAAACAAGCATCCAACATGTTTTAAAGAAGTTGGTTAACATGGCAAGGGTGCAACTAACATAACAACAACATGCTAGCACATTTAAAAGGGCTGGAATAAATAACAACAATATCCAGAAACTCCCATATTAATTTAAATGCATTTGGGACAGATCTGAAAAACTTCTGTGATAGAGTTGTCAAACATGCTAAACATCAGCACCAAAATATTCTACATAATTTTCCACCCCAAATGCATATAAAGTTTGTTAAATCTGGAGTTGTAGATATTTAGTTATGATTTTTACAAGTTTTAGCATATATAAAACAAGAATAAATTCAAACAACATTTTAAATGTTTTTAAACATGGCAGCAAGTAGCATATTCATAATCAACATAAAATTCTAAGCACTTTTCATATATAACTCAAATTCATCAGAAACATATATATGCAGATATTAAATAAACAAGAAAAAACAGAAAAGAAAGGGAAAAACAGAAAAAGAAAAGAAAACAAAACAGGTGCCAGGGTCCAGAGTGACCCAGTCTCAGCTAGCCCAAGTCACTGACAAGGGGGACCGGCGGGGCTGAGCTGGCAACAGCGGGTGCGCGCGGGGCTGGGAAGCTGCTGAGTGGCTGGCAGGTGGGGCCTGCCTGTCAGCCACAGAAGAAAAATAAAAAGGGGGCGAAACCACCTGCCCCTGCGAGGAATCGAACACGCGACTCCCTGCGTTAATTGACGGAGACAAACCACTGCGCTACTGATCGGAACTCGACAAATAACAGGTAGCACAACTAAAGACGTATAAGCAGATGCAGAAACAGGGGAAGCGCTGGCCTCGTCGGAGCCGCTCCGGCGACCAAACAAGACGGCGGAGTGGTGCGAGATGCTCTTGGAGGAGTTCCGCATCCATCCAGCATGCTAGCAGCACCTACACATCACTACAGCGCCGGCGACAAGCAATGGCAGAACGGTTGCGACGGAGCAACGGCGAGGCGATGCAGAGCCCTAGGGGGAACGGTGACTGCACAGACGGCATCTACGTGATGCACTGGAGCGAACTGGCAGCACTGCACGGCCTAGAGGGGTCGGAACACTCGCCAGCGACGAGGTCCGACGGCGATGCGCTCGGGCGCTCGTTGAACTAGGGCCTAGAGGGCGCGCAGAAAGGGGAAAAATGTACGGGGAGAGAGAGGACCTCACCACGAGCACGGTGGTGCGCTCGGCTGGCCCAGTCGTGGACGGAGTCGACAGCGGCGCGTCTCGAACACCTACGGCCACCGGAGAGGAAGAAGAGGAAGAAGAGCTCGTCGTCGAGGCGATCGGGTCGGTGTAGTCGACGTAGTCGAAGGAGTCGACGTCGTGGAAGCTGATTTACAACGTTGGCGAGGCTGCGGTCGACAAGGAGCTCGTCGGCGACGAGGGGCCGCTCTCAGATGCGCTCGGGTTTCGATGAGAACGGCGGATCTGGAGGATCTCGGCTCTCCAGACGGCGACGAGGGGAAAGGGGAACCCTAGGGGAAAGGAGAGGACAAGCTGCGGGTTTAAAAAGGGGGCGGCGACGGCGTCAACGTCCGTGAATTCACGGTGCGACGGTGAGCGCGCACCCTGCTCTGTTTTGCTGACAGAGGAAGACGGCGATGTGGCTCTGTGACACACACAGGTGGGGACAAGGGGGGAAAAGCCACGGCGCGATGGTGCGGCCTGTTAGCTGGGCCTGCGGGAGAGATGGGCCTGCGTTATGGAGAGAAGAGAAGAGATGGGCCTGGGGGGAGAGAGAAGGAGGAGGAGGCCGAGGAGCACTGCAGGAGCTGATTTTGTTTCTTTTTCTTTTATCATCAGGCAGAAAAGAATAAGAAAAAAACAGGAATAAAGAAGAAGAGTTAGGGGAAAAGAAAATATTCCCATGCTCAGTGATTTTTGCCCTATTTAATTAAATGGACTTGGATATTTTTAGAGGCAGAAAAATAAAAGGAGTTTGAATATGGTTCAAACTCAAGTCATTTCAAAACACAACCAAATCAATTCTAAATGGGGTGATATTTGATGGAGAGGTTGTTCACATGGTGAAAGATTTATAGGAGGGGAAAGAACATTAAAGCACTTGGCTAGGTTGCTTGCATAGTGGAGCAAAGAAAAGGCCAGAAAGAAAAATAAAGAATAAGAAGAAGAAGAGGAAAGAAAGGGGGGTTTTAGGGTTTAGCTAGGCTTAGCTAGAACCCACACACACAACAACACAAGGCCTCACTCTCACTCAACAATAAGGTAAACAAGTATGCCATGATGATATGATGATGAGCAATGCAAGGATGCAAAAATAATAAATGATATGGCAATGCAAAGAAAATAAAAGACAAGAACCCCCAAGGATAATGACAAGGATCAAATTGAGAAGCTTTATTGCCATTATTGGAAAGTGTTACATATGGGGCATTACACTTCCGTACTAACTACGATAGGTCTCTGAAACTCAGAACACGACATCGGTTGAGGGCGTTCGAGATGCCCTCATCCCGGCAATTGCGGTAAAATATGGAAACCGCTTCGTCGTCGTAGCAGTCCCTGATCTTGTTTTTAACAAAGTAGGAATCTGGCCCAGAAGTGGTTGACCATTTCCTCGAGCTGCTGTTGTATGTTCGCGAGATCATCTATGTCCGGGAGTCCGGTATTACTTGGAGAGTTTTTCCCAGGGTGGGTGGGTGTTGGTAATTTTGAATCCCGACCCAAATTGATATTCGGAGTTTTCACAATCTCTGATGTGGATGATCCGGGCTCGACAGGGTCTAATCGTTCCCTGGGCCTGGCACTAATCCCAAAGCTCAGAAAACATAAGGTGCCTCCTGAAAGGGGAGTATTGGGCTCGATGGGTTCGGAGATCCAAACTGTGTCGGTCTTTGTCTCCAGAGGGGGAGTCTCCTCGGCTCCGTCCTCAACTGCTGCCACTAGGTGAGTGATCGGGAAGGGATCAATCTCATCGTGGCCGGATTTAGGTCCGATCTGATCTCCTCGCGATGAAAGCCCTATGGCAGCAATGTGATCCAGCAGCTCATTTAAGGGCGAGAGTTTTGCTGAGGTCGTGTCATCGGAGTGGCCGGAATCGGCATAAAGGTGGTGCTCGATGGCCATAGGGAGTGCGGCCGGCCTAGAGGCCATGCGGGCGCATACAGCGAATCCCCCGAGCTGGAGAACCTGGCCGATAGCCAAGTTGTTTCCGAGGGTGATCCCGTCGTTGATGATGAGATGAGCCATCGATCGCTCATCGTGAGTGCACAGCGGATCTCTCAATGAAAGCAGCATTGTCGGTGTCAAAACCGGCAGATCTCGGGTAGGGGGGGGCCCAAGCTATGTGTTTAGAGGAGCGATGGTAAGAGGAGGCCAGGGACACGATGTTTTACCCATGTTCAGGCCCTCTCGATCGAGGTAATACCCTACTTCCTGCTATATTAATATGGATGAATATGAATACAAGAGTTGATCTACCTCGAGATCGTAATGTCTAAACCCTAAAGTCTAGCCTATGAGGATATTGTGATGACGATGATCCCCTCTACAGAGTGTACCCCCCGGCTTATATACACGCCAGAGGGGACCTAGGGTTACAAGGGAGACTTGGGGAGGAAGTAATTGATACATCCAGACTCTACAGTTGCCTTTCTACATACATAGGAGTTCTGACCAAACACGGTGGAGGTTCTTTTGCTTGTTCTTTACGCGGCCTACCAATACGGCCCAGCTTCAACGACCCGAATGCCTGAGGACCCCTAAATACAGGACTCCCTCACCATAGGCCCTGTCATCTTCAAAGTGTGGTAAGCATTGTGGGATGCTACCATGAACTTTGTCAAAGCTAGGCAACCAAGAATTCCATTGCAAAGCAGAAGGAGTTCGGCTTCATCAAACACCACTTTCTCAGTCTGGTAGTTCAACTACCCGCCAAACGTCATGGGCAAAGTGATCTTTCCCTTGGGTCGGCTCATGTCGGGGTTGATTCCTTGGAACGTGCCCATAGCTTTGAGCTCTTTGTCAGGGATCTGCAACTTTTCAACCACCTTAGGAGAGATCAAGTTCAACCCCGCCCCGCCATCAACTAACATCTTTGTCACCTTGAGGTTGCGGATAGTTCGGGAGACCAACAACGGAAACATCCGATCGTAGTGGTGCAGTTAGGGTGATCCTCTTAGTCAAAGATGATAGGTGTGCAGGACCATTTAAGTGGCCTTCTGGACTCTGTAGCTAGCTCCATGGCATTGATCTCACGTGCCCATTGCTTGAGGTGGCGATGAGAGGAATGCAAGGACGCACCCTTGTCAACACACATGGCTTCAGTTGCTTTCTGGAATTCTCGATCACAGGACTCTTCTCCATCATCCTAATTATCACTCACATCATCTCCTTCTTTCTTCTCACGGCCTCTAAAAGGTTTTTCCTTCTACTGTGGGGCTTTGCCGCGGCGGCCCCATCTACCACCGCAGCCCTTCCCGGCGACACCGTCTTGGCCTCTCTCCTTATCGTACTTATCGTATTCAGCCTTCTGCTTCTCAGCAATATGCTAAACTTGGTGGTACTCTTGGAGATCATGACCTTCGGTGTGGTGGATTTTGCAGTATGGACCATTAGACTTTCTGATTTTCTCTTCCATCGTGGCCTCCCGGCAATCAGCGCACGTGGCAGCTCCCTTGCCGGGGGCCTCGGACTTGGCCTTCTTGCCGGTGCTGAGATCACCAGAACTCTCAACGGCCAACATTGCTTTCCCGTTACACTTCTTATTGCGCCGTCAGCTTCTCCACTTAGGGCCAGGGGCATCGTCATCCTTATCTGAGTCAAGTTCGACGGTAGCCTCCTCTCCGGGGAGTCGCCTTCCTTCCTCGACACGAGCACACTTGTCCGCCAATGTGTACAACTCATTGACGGTCTTGGGGAGTCTAATATTCAACTTGGCATGCATCCTCCTATTGCACACGTTCGAATGGAAAGCGGCAATCACGGCCGCGGGGTGTATCTCTGGAATGTTGCGATGTACTCAACTGAATCTCTGAACGTACTTCCGCATGGTTTCTCCCTCCTTCCGCGGAAGAACTTGCAGGTTGCTGGGCTGTCCTAGCTCCTAGTGGCCACCTATGAAGGCGCCGACAAACTCGTTGCACAAGTTAGCCCATGACGAAATAGAATTCTCCGGCAGGTGCATCAGCCACGATCTCACATTTAGCTTGAGCGCCAAATGGAAATAGTTGATGAGTACCTTCTCATCTCTTCCCTCGGTGGCTTCAACGGCTATCATGTAGATGCCCAGGAATTCTGCCGGGTTCAGTTCTGTGTCTTATTTCTCCATTAGTTTAGGCTTGAAAGCTCGGGCAGATGGCCAGCGGACCCGTCGAAGCTCGCGAGTGAAGGCAGGGCATCCAACCGAGCACTGGGCGCAGGGTCGTCAACATCTGGGCCATTGCGCCTATCAGACCGATGGTGTGCTTCCCAGCGTCTCTCTATGGTGACACGCGTGTCTTCCCTCTGCCGGTCTTCCAGGATACACCGCTGGTCCTGGTGATCATGTGGGCTGGACGAGGCAATAGATTCTTCGTCTGGCTCGTCGGCATGTGGAGCTTATTGTGCCTGCATCTGGGTCTGTTGTCGTGGAGGGGACTGCACCATTGGTGCGGCCTCCTGGACGTGGCCATCAACCTGGGCCACCGTCACTGTCTGCGGGCGTCGCAGCGGCTCTGCATGCTGCGATTTGCTGGCTTTGATGAAGCTGGTCAAACTCTGGATGGTGGCTCTCCACTCGTCCATCTTGTCAACCGCTGGCGGCAAATTCAACAGCAGCTGGGCCCGTGCCATTTCTTCTGTTGCCGTGCCCGTCAGGGCTAAAGAGGCAGATCGCAACGTTGCTTGACTCATGGTGGAACCAACAGGAGTATCGCTGTATTCTTGTCACCGCGCACAGGACACTGGGGCGGTTTGACATGGAAGAGGCTGAACTTGTGGGTCGACGTCCCCGTTTGGTGCTCCGTCTTGCTTTGGGCGAGGTGCACGCCCAATAGCCACACCTATGACAGGCATAGCTCGAAGATCGCGGCTTGCCCCAGATTGGGCGTTGTTGTTGCGACCGTGGCCGCTAGTGCGGCGGGGAGGTGGAGACTGAATGTTCCCTCCACCCGCAGCACTTGGTCCAAGCTCGCTAAGATTTTGCTGTTGTTGCTCCCCTCCAGGGTTCCCCGCTCCAGCTTCGGCCGCGGGGGACAGGACAGTGGCGCCGCCTGCGCCAGTCGCATCGCCCATAGTGCCCACCTCACTCGCCACCGCCGTGACACCAATGGCTTCCGTAGTTGCGTGCGAGGGAGCTTTTGAAGTGGAGGGATGTGCGGTCGCACCGGGCTTCTTATTGGGAGCCGTAGATGAAGAAGACGATGACGAAGATTGATGCACTGCTCATGATCTCAGGTTCACGCAAATCACGCACCCCTACCTGGCGCGCCAAAGATGTCAGGGCTCGATGCACACGGTCACCTATGGGGAGACAGACCCCTTGTGGTTCAGCAGGGGGAGGTCACGTTGCACAAAGAGCAGAGATGGTGAGGCAGCACGACGACGAGACACTGGTGTTTTTACCCAGGTTCGGGCCATTGAGAAGCGTAAAACCCTACTCCTACTTTGGCGGATTGATTGGAGGAACACGAAGCACACGTAGCTCTCAAACCCGGCAAGGCTACCTCCGGGAGAGCTGCTACACGAGTACAAGTGTCCAAGGGTCTGAATCCCTAGCTAGGTTGCCTTGGGTAACCACAGTGGCAAAACAGACATTATCTAGTGATTAGATATCCAATAGTGATGTCATACCTAACTCTAGAACTTAGGACAAACTGCCATAAATGCTAGTCTAGGTGGAACGCGGGGTGCATTCCCAGTAAGATTTTACCACTTCTTTAGCTAACTATTGCTTATTATCTTGACACGCCTGTGGACGGGTGTCAAATGGGCATAATTTGTCTTCTAGCTAGACGCCACGTGCTTAGCAAGAGCCACTTAGCCACCCGAGGGCTCGACACCGCATTGACAAGTGACTGGTGTGGTGATGCGGTGGAGCGGTGGCCGACCGGCTCGTGCCTGCCGGGGAAGGGCTTGCCGGGTCTTCTTGAAAATGTGTGCGCCTCGGTCCCGGGCGGGCACCGTGGACGCAACCGGCATGGCACGAGCCTGTCCTGGGCCATTGTTTCGATCATTCCGGCATTGCATAACCAGTAAAGGTTGCTTCTGTTGGAGTCTTGGTCTTCT
Source organism: Secale cereale (assembly GCA_902687465.1). NCBI lineage: Eukaryota > Viridiplantae > Streptophyta > Magnoliopsida > Poales > Poaceae > Secale > Secale cereale. The sequence goes on along the minus strand of LR738710.1, from coordinate 472,187,680 downwards.
TGATCCGCTCCTTGATCTCACGGATAGCGACTTCTCTCGCTTGGTCTGGATTTGATTAAACTTACTTGATGGGTCCTGCTACCACTGCCTGTGCATAAGTCAGGGGCAATGGATACCCTAGTCCTAGTGCACCGACAATACCCGATTGTTACCATGGGTATTCATAGCAAGACATACATCAAGTGTTCTCAAATCCATAAAAGTATTCAATCTGATAAGAATGAAATCTCAAAGGGAAAACTCAATTCATCACAACAAGATAGAGAAAGAGAAAACACCATATGATCCAACTATATTAACAAAGCCTGCGATACATCAAGATCGTGCCATCTCAAGAACAAGAGAGAGAGAGAGAGAGAGAGAGAGAGAGAGAGAGAGAAGAAACACATAGCTACTGGTACAAACCCTTAGCCCCGAGACTGGACTACTCCCTCCTCATCATGGTGGCCGTCGGGATGATGAAGATGGCCATCGGTGATGATTCCCCCCCCCCGGGGGGGGAGGGTGCTAGAACGGGTCTAGATTGGTTTTTTCGTGGCTACATAGGCGTGCTGTGGTGGAACTTCTGATCTAGGGTTATTTCTGATGGTTTCTCTATTTATAGGATTTTTGGCATCAGTTTCACGCGAAAATGGGCCTCGAGGTGAGCACAACTCACCGGGGCAAGCTAGGCCCCTCTGGCATGCCGTGATTGGGTTGTGCCCTCGTCGTGGCTCTTCTGGCCCTCCCACGAAGCTTCGGCGGTCTCTTTTGTTCTAAAAAATTGTGAAAAAGTTTTAGTTCATTTGGAGAACTTTCATTTCTGCATAAAAAACAACACCACGGTAGTTCTGCTGAAACAATGTCGGTGTGGGTTAATTCCATCCAAATCATACCAAAACCATATAAAATTGTTGTAAACATGTCATGAATACTTCATAAATTATAGATACATTGGAGATGTATCATCAACGCAAGTTCAAGAAGTAGCAGGAAGAATTTTCATTTGAGAAGATGATGACTCAACATAAAATGTAAATAGATAGTCCCTTTGCAGAGGGAACTAGGGATTTGCAGAGGTGCCAGAGCTCAGAGTTTTAAATCAGAGATAAATATAATTTTGGGAGGCATATCTTTCATGTCAACATTACGACCAAGAGTTTTCGATATCTTCCATGCTAAACAAATTAGTGGCGGTTCCCAAGCGGTAAAAGTAAAGTCTGGTCCCCCTCCACCAACAAACACAAGCCATGGCTAGCCGAATCCTCGGGTGCCCTCCATACGAACAACGGTCCGGGGGAGATTGGTGTAATTATTATTGTTATTTTTCATGGGATTGGGCATCCCTATTACCAGCCCCTCTCATGCGTGAATAAACACTCATCATGAGAATAACTAGCTTAGCATGGAGTATAATGACCACCACGTGTCGCTCCATGAGCAGTACGGGCACACAAAACAAATATTCATTTGAATATTTTAGAGGTGGCACATGCAAATTTACATAGGATGGTAGAGCAATACCGCATATAGGTAGATATAGTGGACTCATCTCGAACAACTTTGGTTTAGAGATTTTGAAGAACAAGCAGTATTTCCGCTTAGTACAGGTGAAGGCTAGCAATTATGTTGAGAAGCGACCAGCTAGAGAGCGAAAACGGTCATAACCATGCATTGAGAATAATTACCATTGAATACTAGCAAGAGTAGGATATAGAGACCTTGAATATAAATATCATGTAGGCTATGTTGGTTTTGATTCAACTACATGCGCAAACATGTGCCAAGTCAAGCCACATGAAACATTCAGAGGAGGATACCATATCATCATACTACATCACAATAATTTTAATGTATGTTGACAACCAAGATAAATCATTATCCACTCCTAGCTAATTAAGCATGGCACGAACAACTATAATATATAATGGTCATTGCAAACATGTTTAATGATGACAAGCTGAATCTAGGATATTGGGTTAAACATATTTACAAAAACAAAAACAAGTTTAGTTCGTACGTGCTTTTCCTGGCCACAGTCACTTCGTGAAATATCGCCATTATTGCCTTTCACTTGCACGACCGAATGATGTGAGAATAGTAATAGTGCAAGAGTGTCGTGGACTAAGCTGGAATTTGCAAACATTTATTCAGGGGAGAAGATAAAATAATATGGGCTCTTTGTTAGATCAACAACATTGCATATGAGAGACACTCAACATTTTCATCTTGGTCTTCTCCTCATACTGACTCAACGAAAGAAAAGAAGTTCAGGGAAACACACTTTTTTTTAGTTTTTGGTTTTCCTTGAAGAAAGCAAATTAAAGAAGGAAAAACAAAAACGAGAAAAATTATTTACATGGGAAAGCTCCCAACAAGCAACAAAAGAAAAGAGAAATATTTTGGATTTTCATTTAATGCTACAGCTGAATTAAACTAGAAAGAAAAGCGGTAGAGAAGCAAGAAATATTTTTGGGTTTTCTTAAAGTTTCTTCAAACACACAAGAAGAAAGCAAGAAAATAAAACTAGCATGGATGATACAATGAAAAAGTGTGAACACCGAAAAATGGAATGAAGTGTGTGCACAGGAATGCAATGTCGGTGGAAATACGTACTCCCCCAAGCTTAGGCTTTTTGCCTACCTGGGTAATCACCACCCGCAACCTGGATAATAGTCGGAATGATAGCTCATGGAGGCCATTGGTGCGGCCTCTTAAGCCTGATAAGCGGCCTCTACTGCTGCATTGTACTCGCGCACCTCGCTTTCATAGATGTAATATCTCCCTTTACTCAGAAATCAAAGATGATAGGTGCAGGCAAAATAACAGGTATGATATGTTTTTTATTAAACATCAAGTTATAGTTGTAGTTTGTGTCCTCATATTAATGTACTTATGACGTCGCATTACATCAAAGTTTAGATAGTTATTGGGAAAACTTGGAGCATTCGGCAAAGGAGAAACTCTTAGTCTTGCGGCTACGGGGGAGGCATAAATTCCTCCATATAGATGACCACTGTCAGCATTACGCTGCAGCCTACATGCAACAAATGCTCCAAGATTATAATTTTTAATGCCCGTTAAATCAGTATGAATAAGGCTCAAATCAGGGGCACAAAGTGCGCGACAGTCTTGTTATCATGCGACACGTTTTCCATTAAATAGTGCAAAATAACGGAAGGAGGGGAATTGTATAATTTTTATTCTAGCTCGTGTAACCCCTCTATCCTCACCACAACAGAGGCCGCTTAGAAACATTTCATACTCAGATTTTGGTGGTTCATCGAGCAAGCCCTAATTTGGTATTTTTCATGCATCACATAAGTCCTCTAGAGGCATACTGAAGGCATTTAAACCAATAATGTGGCTGGCCAACTGGCATGGAGAAGGCTCCCCCGGTTGGGCCGTTTCTGGGCGTTCGATCCTAGTAGATTGCGCACCTCGTCTTTCCTCAGCCGTTGGATTTTTACTGTATATTTTACCTCATTCATTTTTTAACATATCTATAACCCGTGGGCAAATTTCTCGGTGGAGTTGCTGTGTCTTGGTTAGGTGCAGGTTAGAATAGTGCGATTGATTGTTTCTCGCGGAGAGCCCATTGGGCACAACCGCACGAACCCTACCCCCAATCCACAGCCGCCACTCCCTTCCTCCTCCCTCGTCTGCCGCTGCCACTCCCTCCCTACTCCTCCCTCGTCACCCCTGCCTCCTCCCTAGGAGCTCCACTGCCTCCCGCTTGCTCGTGCTCTCATCTATCATGCCATCACCGCCGGCCCGTGCCAAGCCGTAGCGTTGCTCTCCCTGAGCCCACGCCCCTCGTCTCACTAGGCCCTCGATGATGGCCTTGTAGGCATGCCAACATGACATAGAGATTGCCGCGCTTGATGCCATCCTTCATGACCCGACCGCGACAAATCCCAGCACCATCGACGGCTCATGCATTGGTGCAGTGGATGGATACCTCAACGGGTGGGCGACGACAGTTGCAGCTGGTACACGAGCTCGCACCCGACCTGGTCCGCGTCTCCACGGCCAACAAGTGCGCATGTGCTCTCTCTCTGCATTTGAGGTTACATGTCATAGCCCTAGCATTGTCCTTGGCTTGTCATTGCATTTTCATCCATGCATCATGTTTAATTTTTTGAAAATTTAAATGGGGATGATAAAACCCTAGCACCAAAATAACTCAAATAGGTTCAATCAAAATATTTTCAATGAACTCAAAAATGTCCTTATAAAATGTTCATAATTTATGGAAAAAGGTGAGAGCCTCTACCAGAGATGGTGCATATTTCTCGAGGACATTTTGGTCATTGAATTAAATCATAATGGTATTTGAGTTGGAGCTTAAAATTTACCATGAAATATTGGTTGCTCCAGATATTCTGAAATTTGTTGTGTGGTTTGAAAATAATTCAAATATGCCACAGAAATTTACATAATTAACCAGAGTGTTTTGGTGGGTATTTTATTTACAAAACATAAAGCGGGAAATAGAAAAACAGAAAGAGAAATAAAACCGAGGGTTTTACCTCGCGCTTACCTACCAACCTGGCCAACATGCTACCGTGTGGCCCAGCCCATAGTGTAGTGCCAGTCACCCGCAACCTCCCGCCAGGAGGATGAGAGGTCGCATGGTCACCGCACGCGAGCAATTCCCCAGGCCATGTCCTGCTCGTCCACCTGCCAGGATGGGTGGATAGGCTTCCCCAGAGCAGTCTGGATCGAGTCGGCCACCTCCATTTCCCCCTCCGCCCTCGCTCGTCTACTTATCTCCTTGGACGTACTGCCCGCAACCACGCCGCCTTGAACCATGCGACCACCATGCTCCTGATGCATCCTCGTGCCTGTCGGATTCCGGGCTCCGCGAACCCAATAAAGGTTCAAACTCTGGGGCGTGTGTGAAGAACCCAACTTCCCTAGCCAACCAGCTCCTCACCCCCACAATCTAGCTCGATGAACAAGGAAGAAGACGGACACGGTGAGGGAGTCCTGGGTTCAGGGCTCCTCAGGCGTCAGGGTCAATGAAACTGGGCCGTATTGATGGGTCGCGAAGATAGAAGCAGGAGACATTGCCCTGTGTTCGGTCAGGACTCCTGTTTACGTAGAAAGGCAGGCATGATGTCCAGATGTAGCTATTACTTCCTCCCCAAGTCACATGTGTAACCATAGGCCCCCTCCGGCGTGTATATAAGCCGGAGGGTTTAGTCTGTAGAGGCTAATGACAGAATCATATCTCATAGGCTAGACTCCTAGGGTTTAGCCATTACGATCTCGAGGTAGATCAACTCTTGTAACAAGTATTCATCAAGATCAATCAACCAGTAAGTAGGGTATTACCTCGATCGAGAGGGCCCGAACATGGGTAAACATCATGTCCCCAGTCTCATATTACCATCGGTCCTTAGACGCATAGCTTGGCCCCCCCTACCCGAGATTTGTCGGTTTTGACACCGACAATGGTGCTTTCATTGAGAGCTCCACTATGCGCTCGCAACAAGCAATCGATGGCTCGTCTCATCATCAATGACGAGATCACCCTCGGAAACAACTTGGCCAATGGCCAGGTTCGCTGTATGCACCCGCGTGGCCTCCGGGCCGGCCGCACTTCCTGCGGTCATCGAGCATCACCCTTATGTTGACTCCGGCCACTCCGATGACGCGGCCTCGGCAGATCTCTCGCCCTTAAACGAGCTTCTGAATTGCATCACCGTCCTGGGGCTTTCATCGCCAGGAGATTAGATCGGACCTTAATCCGGTCAGGTTGAGACTAATCCCACCCCGATCACTCATCTAGTGGCGGCAGTCAAGGGCGGAGCCGAAGATACTCCCCCTCTTGAGACGGAGACCGTCATAGTTCGGATCTCCGAACCCATCAAGCCGAACATGCCCCTGTCGAGTGGCACCTTGTGTTTTTCAAGCTCTGGGATTGACGCCGGGCCCACAGAACGTTCAGATCCCGTGGAGCCCAGATCGTCCACACCAGAGGTTGTCAAAACCTCGAATACCATGTTGGGTCGGGATTCAAAATTACCAACACCCACCCACCCTAGGAAAAACTCTCCAAGTAAATCCGGATTTCGAGACATAATCAATCTCACGAACATACAGCAGCAGCCCGAGGAGACGGTCAACCACATTTGGGCCAGATTCCTGCTTGTCAAGAACAAGATTAAGGACTGTTGCGACGACGACGCGGTCCCCTTATTTCACCGCAACTGTACGGATGAGGGAGTTTTGAATGCCCTCAACCGACGTCGTGTTCTTAGTTTCACAGACCTATCGCACTTAGTATGAAAGTACTGCGCAATGGAAAACACTTGGAAAGCCCATAATACACCTCTAGAACAGTCCATATTCGGGCAACACATTGTTAAGGCTAAACAGACATACCCCAGCAGGTCATCCAATAATATGCCTACCGACAAGAAGAACAAACCTTCTACAGGACGCATGTTTGTACTGGATGAACTGCTTGATAAACCTTGCCAAATACATGCAGCCCCGGAAAATATCCCAAACCACTGCCTTAGGGCATGTTGGGTACTCCGGCAGGTAGCAAAGCGCGGTGCAGTAATCCTTGCCACCGCAGTATTAGGGGAGAAAGACGTCGGTGTCTTCACTGTCTTCGAGACGTTCTCCTCAAACAACTGCCGCAAGAGAGCAATCGCGAACTTGCCAAGGTCTATCAAATTAGCTCTGCAAGCCCATGGAGCGATACGGCAATCACTTGTTCCGCCGAAGACGCACCTCGAGTCCGGCCGGTCCGAGCAACAATAGCTCTTGTACTAGATCCAATAGTAGATGGCTTTCGCCTCACTAAAGTACTTATGGACGGAGGAAGCAGACTCAACCTCATATACGAGGAAATGCTTGCAAAAATGCAGATTCACAAATCCCGCATTGAGTACACTAACACAACCTTCAGAGGAATTATTACCAGCCGGGAAGCCCGGTGTTTGGGAAGCATTAAGTTCGACGTAGTACTCGGATCATCTCAGAATTACAGGTCAGAGGAACTGCTCTTCCACATTGTTCCCTTCTATAGCGGATAGCATGCCCTTTTAGGACGGGATGCTTTTTCACGCTTTCAAGCCATACGCCATTATGGGTACATGAAGCTTAAAATGACAGGGCCCAATGGAGTAATCACATTAACAAGTGATCCGGACATAGCACTCCGCGCCAAGAACAAAACGGCGTCTTTAGACCTAGAGGCATTATTCGAAGCCCTCGCGACCGAGGAATTAACCACATTACGATCCACGATGGACAAGGACGACGTAATCCTTGCCAAAAGATCGAAATCTACCTCCTTCAAGCCAGCAGATGAAATCATAAAATTTCAAGTGCACCCAATGGACCCTAATAAGACAGCGTCTATCGGGGCACAACTGGATCCGGTGGTAGATAGCGCGTTACGCGCCTTTCTTCGCGAAAATTAGGATATATTCGCCCCGCACCCTTCAGATATGTCAGGAATCCAACGCAGGTTGGCCGAACACAGCCTCAACATTATCAAAGGGTTCAAACCAGTCAAGCTGTCACTGCAATGATTTTTCGAACCCAAACGACTAGCAATGGAAGAAGAGCTAGCCAAGCTATTGAGGTCGGATTCATCAGAGAAATTAAACATCCGGATTGACTAGCCAACTTAGTTATGGAAGCGAAGAAGGATAAATCATGGCGCCTCTGTGTCGACTTTACAGACCTAAACAAGGCTTTCCATAAGGATCCCTTTCCTCTGCCCCGCATTGATCAGATTATCGATGCAACGGCCGGACATGACTCATTGCGTTTCCTTGATGCTTACTCCGGATACCATCAGATAAAGATGGAGGAATCCGATCAGGCCGCAACGGCATTTATCACCTCGTACGGTCCCTTCTGTTTCAACAATATGCCCTTTGGACTTAAAAACGCTGGTGCCACGTATCAACGCATGATTCAAACATGCTTAGAAAAACAAATTGGCAAGACAGTGGAGGCATATGTTGACGATGTAGTCGTTAAGACCGAACACACCGAGACACTGGGGGATGATCTCCGCCTTACGTTTGATAACCTTCGAGCATATGACATAAGGCTCAATCCGGAAAAATGTGTTTTCGGCGTTCCGGCCGGAAAGCTATTAGGGTTCATTGTATCCTGTAGAGGAATTGAAGCTAACCTAGCTAAAATATGGGCCTTGTCACAGCTCAAAACGCCAACCGGTCTCAAAAAAGTGCAAAAATTAGCAGGCTGCGTAGCGGCCTTGAGCCGCTTCATCTCCAGGTTAGGAGAGAAAGCATTGCCACTGTATAGATTGCTACAATGCACTGACAACTTCGAATGGACGGATGCGACAACAGCCGGATTGGAAGAAATAAAAACTCTATTAGCGAGCAACCCAATCCTAACTGCCCCAGGTATTGGCGAACCAATGCTGCTGTATATATCAGTCACTCACCAGGAAGTGAGTGTCGTGCTCGTCGTCGAATGAGCCGAGGAGGGACATAAGTTCCCTGTTAAAAACACGTATACTACGTTTCCGAGGTCCTCACACCGTGTAAATCACGATACCCCCACTATCATAAACTTGCCTATGCGGTCATTATGTCATCTCGGAAACTCTGACACTACTTTCAAGAGTGTTCGATCACAGTGGCATCCAAAGTACCACTTAAGGTTATCATCAACAATAAAGACGCCACTGGACGCATAGCCAAATGGGCCATCGAGCTCTTACCGTTCGAAATATCATATAAGTCGCGTTGGACTGTTAAATCCCAGGTGTTGGCTGACTTCGTAGCAGAATGGACTGAAGCCGAACTCCCTAAAGAGTACGGCTCATATTCCCACTGGACAATGTACTTCGACGGTTCCAAAATGCTAGCCGGATTGGGGGTCGGCGTCATCCTGATATCTCCAATAGGGGATACAGTCCGGTATGTATTACAAATAATGTACATGGACTCAAACAATGCAGCCGAATATGAGGCACTATTGCATGGTCTCCGCCTAGGTGTTTCCATGGGCATACGACGCCTCGAGGTACGCGGAGACTCAAATCTCGCTATCTCCCAAATAAACGGAGACTTTGATGCGAAGGATTCAAAAATGGCAGCTTATTGCAATGCCATATTAAAAATACCGGCACGATTTGAGGGGTTGGAATTCCACCATGTAGCCTGGGATAATAACCACGAGGCGGATGTACTCGCTCGTATGGGCGCTAAACATGACCCAGTCCCGCCTAATACCTTCGTGGAAAGGTTGTTTAAGCCATCAGTAACTTGGCCGAACGAGAGAGGCGATACTAATTCGGATCTGAACACACCCCGAGCCGAACTCAACCCAGACGTCATCAGCGACTCGGACATGGAGATAACATCTTTGGCTCACGAGATCATGGTTGTCATAGCCCACTGGACAGAGCCCATGTTAGCTTACCTTAATAGGAAGAGCTCCCCGTTGACCAAAATGAGGCCCGTCGCATAATTCGGTGTTCTAAAGCCTACAAAGTTTACGAAGGTGAACTATATAAGAAAAGCACTACTGGTGTTCTCCAAAGGTACATCTCCGAAGAGGAGGGACGACAACTTCTCACTGAAATACAGGCTGGAATGGACGGCCGTCACGCCGCAATTTGGGCGCTCGTAAACAAAGCTTTTTGAGCTAGCTTTTTTTCTGGCCCACTGCCCGAGCAGATGCCCAGACCTTAGTCCAACATTGCGTTGGCTGCCAGCTCTTTTCAAATCAAAGTCATGTGCCTCCCACCGCTTTGAGAACCATCCCCATTACTTGGCCATTTGCGGTCTGGGGGCTTGACATGGTCGGACCTCTTAAAGGGGGAAGCCATAAAAAGAAATACTTGTTGGTGATGGTTGATAAATTCACTAAATGGATAGAAGCCAAGCCAGTAAAAACAGCTCAGGCAGTGCCGGTGATAGATTTTATATCTGGTGTAGTACACCGTTATGGTGCCCCACACAGTATTATCACAAATAATGGCACCAACTTTACAGGTGATGAGGTAAAAAACTAGTGCGAAAAGTTAGGCATTAAACTTGATTACGCTTCCGTGTACCATCCTCAAACAAACGGTCAAGTCGAAAGAGCCAATGGTCTGATAATGAGCGGCATTAAACCCCAACTAGTGCGCTCCCTACGAGAGTCTGATAAACACTGGGTTGAGGAGCTTAACTCCGTAATCTGGGGGCTACGTACCACACCCAATCGAACGACCGGATACACACCCTTTTTCATGGTGTACGGCGCAGAGGCTATTGTACCCTGCGACATTATTCATGACTCACCTCGAGTGTGCATGTACGAAGAGCGAGAAGCCGAGCTGGATCGGCAGGACGACCTAGATGGACTTGAAAAGGAGCGCGATACAGCGCAGGCCTGTTTTGCATTTTATCAACAACAAGCCAGGCGGTACCAGAGCAGAGAAGTGCGGGCTAAGACATACAATGTCGTCGAACTTTTTTTACATCTCCCGGAGAAGAAAAAGGACAAGCTCAAACCAAAATGGGAGTGCCTCTTCCTTATCGATGAAGTACTCACAGATGGAGCCTATCGCCTTCGGAATGCGCAAGACAACCGCCTTGAGCCGAACTCGTGGAAAGCTGCCAGGCTCCGACGATTCTATGGATAGTTCGGTAGCACCTTTTTTTCCTTCTTTCAAGTTAGGTTTTATCTTTTATTTTTATTTTTCTCCTCTTCTTTTTTCTTAATTTTCCTTCATTGGTATGTATTCGGCTCACCTGAACTATCACAGGATAGAACATCTTTGAATGTATCTACCTTGAATATACTTGGGGGCTTCTTCAACGAAGCCCATTATCAAAAAGCTTATTGCTTACAATGTTATTTGTTTTTACAGTCTTTCCTTGCCATTACATGCACCAATATGACTTAAGTTTTGGCCAAGCTGGGTTGCCTGGCTCCTGTGCTTACCCCTACGTTCCCGATTGTTCGGCTGGGCTGTGAAGGGAGCACCTTTGCTATTGTTACAACCGGGTAATCCGGACCTATACCTCGGACTGGGTGAAGCCGAAAGCTAGCGTTCTTAAGGAAATAATTGGTTAGCGGATACATGACATATTTCTATTTACTCACACATTTTAAAGTATCATAGGATATGGCATCCTATGATCCTTTTACAGGATCAAAAGCCTAGGCATGCATATATACGCATGCCGACCCAGGGAAAGGAACCCTTAACGGAACTATTTTCTCTGGAAGATATTTCTTACATTAAATGGTAATATAACATAACTCCCCAAACACAGTTTGTCTGTTCAAGCAATTATGACTGGATTACCTGGTTTCCCAACATACCACGTGTTTACCACAGGTATAGTATTCGGAAACACTCCAGCGTTTGGTTTTATGGAGGTTAAAGCGGAAGGTCGGCCATGACTATCTTTTTATAATTTCAGCCGGAGATAAGTTTGATGTTAAAGTACATTAATACATAGAATCAAATGACTACTCTTTGTCTATCCCCTCTATAAGGCTGTCTAGTTTACAGTCATGTTGGGAAAACTTGGCAGCTATCTCTACTTGGTCATATACCAAGCTCACGAAAATTTCTTGTCCATCCAATCCTCGAGATCCCATGCGGGCCATATGATTCGGTTCAAGGCTGGTGTAGCGTGTCTTCACCATGGCCTAGGCTTCTCGAGCACCCATACGACATGTTGACGCTTTTCACAGTTCAAAGCGGCATCGAGTACCTTTGAACAAATCCGCCAAGTCCTCCATAGTTTCTGGAGGGGAATCGCCCGGCCATAAAGCCTTGGCCATATTCTTCATGGCCTTCTGAGCTCGCTCGTGTACTCTGGAAAGCTCGTGCAGCCCATCGCCTTGCAAATCGGACACTTCCCCTTCGGGCCGCCCAGTTAACAAACCTGCAGGCACAGTTTTATTAAAAACTTTGATAACAAGGGACTATAAGGAGAGCTAGGTGTTAGGACATACTGAATATGCCGCTTTTAAGCCTTTGGTTATCTTCCAAGGCGTCTGAGAGTTGGGCTCGCACGTCCTTCAACTCCTGTTCTAGCCTGGCATTTTTATCCTACACTTGGTTTCTTTCATCTATGCTTCGTGTCAATACACGTTTACCAGCAGCTGTTTCCCCTTCGGCATATTTTTTATCCGCCAGAGCAGCCCTCAGCTTCTTCTCCCATTGGTCGGCCGGCCCTGTTGCTGCATTTCAATCAATATGTACTTAGAGACTATTGATCGGCACAAATATCATACTGTCCGGACACTATTGTTCTTGCCATCAGTATCCTTCTCGGATTTCTTCGAATTTTCCAATTCGGTGGTGATAGTCGTCAGTTGGGTCAGGCATTCTTTCAGCTCCTTGGATAAGATGTTATTCTTTTCTTGGCGCACCTACAAAACACAACGATCCTCAAATCAGTTTGACCAACTTCTTTAAGTATCGTGGGCTACTGGCATGAGAACACAAAATTATCACTTACCTGCATATCCTTTGAAAGCTGGTGAGTGGCTCCAGCGAGTCCATCTTGAGCGGCTCGGATATAAGCAGCCGCAGAACTGAGGGCGTTAAACGCCTCCACAGAAAAGGCTGGGTCACGCATGGCTGCTTTTTGCCGCCGATGAACCATCATGACCTCCGCTTCGGAATTAGTGACATACATTTCATCTGAATCCTCTTGAAGAGGACAATCCGGCGCTGCATCTGCATTGACCCTTGTCCTCGTTGACGAGCCTGTTGCCGGATTGGTTGGAGCTTGATCTGCTGGATTTTCAGACACAGTCCGGTATATGTTCCTCCTAAAAGGAAAAACAAGGCGGAAAGTTGTAAATACCGGTTTCACCACCTAGTATATGTTAAAACAAACATACCTCTTCGAAGGTTCGGTGATGTTCATGGTCCTCTTTCGCTTCAAGGCCTCACCCGATGCAGGCGTCGCCCTCTGGGATGACGTTCTTCGCACATTTCGACGTGAGGAGTGCCGCCCCTTTAAAGTATAAAAAGTGCGATTGGTGAGGCGCGCTGGACATCTTCTCTTTGAGGAAGTATATCCTGGGTACTTACCTGAGAGGAAGGAATCAGGCCGGGATAATCAGCTACAATAGCCACTTCGACACCGTCATGGCTGGCTTGATAGAAAACTCCATCTTCTAGCTCTATGCCTATTTTCGGATCTTCATTGCATCCAGGGCCCACATTTCGAAAGTGGTCCTCTGGCTGTGGGGCGAGACTATTAATCTCCTCGACCACCTTCATCCACTCCTGTTGGGAATAACCGAATTAAGTTCGGCCAATGCATCTTATTATAAAAAACGGGCAATAATACCGGTCAGGAGAAAGACATACCCAGTCGGGAGGATTGTACATAGAGAAACCTTCCCGGCACTTCAAGCGAAGAAAGTCTTGCTTCTCTCCCTTGTAAAGATTTGCTAGGATGGCGGCTAGAGCGGCAGGGTCATCCAGACCCAGGCGTAAGCAGCGTGAGGCATCATCCTGGCCATTGTAATGCCACATAGGAAATCCTCTAGCTTGGAGCGGCTGCACGCATTGCTTTATGGAGATCGCCATCACTTCAATTATTGACAGCCCAGAACTGGCAAGCAATCTGATCTTGATGGCTTGTCTTTTGACCTCCGCACTGTCCTCTTTTGTGCCACTACGGGGACACCAGTTGAAAAGCTTCTTCGGAGGAGAATTAAAATATTTGGGGAGGCCTTGCCGAACTAGATTCGGCAAGGCAACGTCCTAATATAAAACCACTCCGAAGGCCACTCTTCGGATGCCTTCTTTGGATTGCCGGACAGATAACCTGTCCCTGCTATGCGCCATACTTCTGCGCCGCCAACATCGAATATGGATCCCTCCTCGGAGCGAGGGACAAGGCAGAGGAACTTCCACCACAACTCGAAATGAGGCTCGTAGCCTAGAAATAATTCGCATAAAGCGACGAATTCCGCAATATGCAGGGTAGACCCCGGCGTGAAATTATGCAGTTGAAGACCATAGAACTCCAGGAGCCCCCTAAGTAAGGGGTGTACAGGAAATCCTACACCTCTTAGAAGGAAGGAGACGAAGCATACCCGCTCTCCACTAGAGGGATTGGGAAAATTCTTGGCCAGGGCTTGATTGTCGATGGAAGTTAATCCGGCCTGGACGGGGACTAGATCCTCGGGAGGAAGATATCGCTGCGTCTGAAGCTTTCTCACATGCGCATGGGACATGGAGCAACTTTTCCAATCGCCCGCTCGAGGGCCGTGAGGGCGCGAGGAAGAGTTGTGAACGCCGGCCATGTTTGAAGATTTTTCATGGCTGGTACTAGGGATTTTCCGCGTGGAATGGAATGGAATGGCGTCTGATATCTAGTCTCCTTATATAGGCGCCTTCCCTACAAAGTCAAGGGGGTAACCACAAAAATACCCAGACGGTTTGCCTTCGTTGGACACGTGGAGGCAAAGGCGACGGCGGTGAGGAACTGGTGGAATATAATGTTAAATATCCAAACTATCATCCAGAAGGACTCACCTTGCAAGACCGAAGACATGAAGTCGGACACAATCTCGTCCTTGAAGGCCAGTCCGGGGGCTACTGAGGGAGTCCTGGGTTCAGGGGTCCTTAGGTGTCCGGGTCGATGAAGTTGGGCCGTATTGATGGGCCGCGAAGATAGAAGCAGAAGACTCTCCCCCGTATTCGGTCAAGACTCCTGTGTACGTAGAAAGGCAGGCACGATGTCCGGATGTAGCTATTACTTCCTCCCCAAGTTACCTTTGTAACCCTAGGTCCCCTCCGACATGTATATAAGCCGAAGTGTTTAGTCTGTAGAGGCTTACGACAGAATCATATCTCATAGGCTAGACACCTAGGTTTAGCCATTACGATCTCGAGGAAAATCAACTCTTGTAACACGTATTCATCAAGATCAATCAAGCAGGAAGTAAGGTATTACCTCGATCGAGAGGGACCGAACCTGGGCAAACATCGTGTCCCAAGTCTCCTGTTACCATCAGTCATTAGACGCATAGCTTGGGGGGCCCTACCCGGGATCTGCCGGTTTTGACACCGATAATGGACACGGCAGTTTACCCAGGTTTGGGCCACCTTGCCGAGTAAGACCCTACTGCTGCTTTGTGGTAGATTTGCCTCACAAGGGGCTGAGGATGAACTAGTACAAGAACAACCTCGCGAGGTCCGATCTGGTGTGGGTGTAGGTTAATGATGTTTCGATCCCCCTTCTTGGTGGTGGCTAGCCTATACTTATAGTGGCCTTTGTGGGCTCCTACTTCTATGACGAAAAATCATGATAGAAAATGGGCTTTTCGTCCTAGGCGGTCCGGGGACACACCTGCATGACATTCTTTGGGCCATCCATGACGGAAAAAAATCATGGTAGAAGAGAGGGCGAGGACAATTTTGGGGAGTTCCCGGATACGGTGGGTGGTCGGGGTCGAGCGATGCATGGAGGTTTGCACGTTTCTCTCGTATACGTACGCGCGTGTGTGCAAGGCGTTGGGCTCTAACTGAACCTGAGCGAGGTGTTCACTACTGAACCCGAGCGATTGCACTACGCTACGTTACTAAACTCGAGCGATCGATCACTTGGCTGTTAACTATACCCGAGCGATTCCTTCGCTACCTCTACTAACTGAACCCGAGCGATCACTGCTGCTGCTTACAGAAGCCGATCGAACCTGCTGCCTCTTGATGAACAGTGAACATGGGGGTTGGTTGAATGAGTCGAGACGTACGTGGTTGGGGTTGGATGAATAGTTCCTGGTGGGGGTTGGATGAACATGACCCCGTGGTAGTAGAGGTCGTTGCCGCTGGATGAACAGGACACCGATCGAGAGGTGGCCGCCACACACCCGAGCCAGTTGGGGTGGATGAACAGGACCCCGTGGAGGGTTGGTTGAATAGTAGTCGATGGAGGGATGGTTGAACAGTAGCCGGTGGAGGGCTGGTTGAATAGTAGCCGGTGGAGGCAGTGGAAGACACGATGGATGAACAGTGCAGGTGGAGGCTGGAGGAAGTCGACAGTGGGTGAATAGTAGTCCGTGGAGTCCCATTTTTCGGTATGCCACCCCCCCACAACCCGATGAACATGACCCCTATTTCGACCATAGCACTCCAACACAAGTTCATTTCCTTCGTTTTGCGGTAAGCCAGACCCCTCCCGATGAACGGGGTCCCGTTTCGACCGTAGTCGGTCTGGTAGAAGGCAGTTTCCTCCATTTTGCGGTACGCCAGACCCTTCCCGATGAACAGGACCCTGTTTCAACCGTACGCACTCTAGAAGAAGGTTGTTTCTCTTCATTTTGCGGTACGCTAGACCAGGTTTCGGCTGTTCTATCCAAGCCGGTTGGCTCTCGATGAACACGACACGTTCCATTGCTTCCGGATGAACACGATGTTGTTTCTCTATTCCAGCCCCGCTGGTTGAATGTCGATGAACATGACGCCATTGTTGCCATCTGATGCCTCTCATGTACACCAGCCCTTGACATACATATGCACAAGTAGGCATTCGAGACCCCGCCCGTATGTACGTACGTGGCCGTATTTTTGGGCATCTGGTTGTACGTACGTGTACACAGTTTTGCTGGACTGCGTGAACTACTATGCCATGGTCTATACTACTACACGTGCTGCTGCTCGACCATGGTTCATCGTTGCAGAGAAACCAATCGACCAGTATGTACATACACGTTCGCGACCAGACAGACAACCCTACGTACGGTTCGACTGGGTGGGTCCTAACTCTCAGGGACGATAAGGAGGCACTTCCTTGCATGCGAAGATATAACTGGTGGGTCCCAGCTGTCAGGGGGAAACGTTTTTTTTCACAAAATACAAAGGCCTTTCTGGTGAGTCCCCGTTTCCATGGGAGGATATAATTATTTTACGAGTAATAAGGTGTCAAGATGGCGGTACAAGATGTCGAGAAAAACCTTCCTGACCCCATGCGGGGTGTATTGCTACACTTGCATGACTTTCGTACTATGCAATGCTGGGGAGACCTTCCAGCGGTTGATGCATATCGCTTTGGTTTAGCATCTTGGGAGGAATGTCGAGGCGTACATCGATGACATAGTGGTAAAATCTCGAGAGGCGAGAACTCTTGTTGAAGATGTAGAGGAAACGTTTGCCAGCCTGCGCAAAGTAAACCTACGACATAACCCGGAAAAGTGTGTGTTTGGCGTCCCGTCCGGCAAGCTATTAGGTTTGTTCGTGTCACACAGGGGGATCGATACCAACCTGGAGAAAATCAAGGCCATAGAGAGGATGAGCCCGCGGCAAACCATCAAGGAGATGCAGAAGCTAGCCGGCTGTGTAACCTCGTTGGGGCGCTTCATGTCCAAGCTAGGCGAGCGCGCCCTCCTGTTCTTCAAGCTGATGAAAAAGAAGGTACCATTCTAGTGGACCCCGGATGCCGATGTGTCCTTCCAAGACCTCAAGAGGTACCTCACTAGCCCGATAGTGATTATCGGATTTCGGGTTCTACAAACCCTTGAGAGGTTCGAACTCTGGGGTGCGCATGAAGAACACTCCCTCCCCAGCGCGCTCACCCTATGATTCACGGCCTAGCTCGACGAACTCAAAGAACAAGGGACACAGAGGTGTATACTGGTTCGGGCCACCTTGAGGTGTAATACCCTACTCCGGTGTGTGTGGTGGATTGCCTAGTGTGGCTGGGGATGAACTAGTACAAGAGACGAACAACCTCCTCAGGAGAGGTGTTCTTGGGCTCGGACGAGCTTGTGGTGTCTGTGGGGTGGAATGGATCCGATGCCAAACCAGCTCGATGAGATGTTTTCGATCCCCCCTCTACGGTGGCGTCTAGGTCCTATTTATAGTGGCCTTGGTCCTCTTCCCAAATATTAGCGGGAAGGGATCCCACGACGGCCAAATTTGATGGGGACCAGCTAGTACAAGTTATCCTCACAAAAGTGTTCTTCGCCTGCCAAAGGCTCTGGAGGTGACGCCGCGCCGGGCTCCATGATGACCTCCATTCTGCCGCCTTGACGGTCCTGGGTCTTGTTGCACCGATATGGAAACCTTTGCATGATCCCTCGGGACTCCGCGCCTACGCCTGCCCTCTTAGCACCAAAGAGGAAACTGGTATGCTGCGCCCGCTGGCGCCCGCCTGGCCTTGATCGTCATGGCCCACATTACGTGAACCTCGCGGGGTGCGCCTTGCATAGATATCTCCACTCATTGGGAGCCAGCCTAGAGGGACTGCCCCCAGGGAGGTATTGTTGTTGCCCACTGATACGTCTCCAACGTATCTATAATTTTTTAGTGTTCCATGCTATTATTTATGTAGCCTTTGATGTTTAATGGGCTTTGTCATACACTTTATATCATTCTTGGGACTAACCTACTAACCCAAAGGCCCAGTCGCGATTGCTGTTTTTTGCCTGTTTCAGGGTTTTGCAGAAAAAGAATATCAAACAGAGTCCAAACGGAATGAAACCTTCGCGAGAGATATTTTTCGAGAAAATCACGCACGGAGAACTTGAGAACCACGTCAGAAGAGCCACGGGCTGCCCACGAGGGTGAGGGGCACGCCCCCTGCCTCGTGGGGCCCTCATGACTCCCCCGGTGTCCTCCTTCTTCCTATATAAGTCTACGTACCCCGAAAGCATTAGCAACAGAGAGAAAACCCTAATTCCACCGCCGTAATTTTCTATTCCCGTGAGATCCCTTCTTGGAGCCTGTTCTGGAGCTCCAACAGAGGGGGATCCATCACGAAGTTCTTCTTCATCATCATCATCGCCCTCACCATGAGTTGTGATTAGTTTACCACAGACCTTCGGGTCCATAGCTAGTATCTAGATGGCTTCTTCTCTCCCTCTAGATCTCAATACAAAGTTCTCCTCGGTCTTCGAGGAGATCTATTCGATGTAATCTCTTTTTGATGTGTGTTTGTCAAGATCCGATGAATTGTGAGTTTATGATCAAGATTATCTACGACAAATATTTGGTTCTTCTCTGAACTTTTTATGTGTGCTCATAATATCCTTGCAAGTCTCATCGAATTATTGGTTTGGTCTAGCCTACTAGATCTATAGTTCTTCCAATGGGAGAACTGCTTGGCTTTGGGTTCAATCTTGCGGTGTCCTTTCCCAGTGACAGTAGGGGCAACAAGGCACATATTGTATTGTTGCCATCGAGGATAAAAAGATAGGGTTTACATCATATTGCTTTAGTTTATCCCTCTACATCATGTCATCTTGCTTAAGGCGTTACTGTGTTCTTACGAACTGAATACACTAGATGCATGCTGGATAGTGGTCAATGTGTGGAGTAATAGTAGTAGATGCAGGCAGGAGTCGGTCTACTTGTCTCTGACGTGATGCCTATATACAATGATCATGCCTAGATAGTCTCATAATTATTCGCTTTTCTATCAATTGCTCGACAGTAATTTGTTTACCCGCCGTAGAATATCGCTATCATGAGAGAAGCCACTTGAGAACACTATGGCCCCCGGGTCTATTCTCAACATATCAATCTACATCTACTTTACTTTTTATGCTTTTACTTTCTGTTCTTATAAACAAAAAAATACCAAAAATATAAACTATCATCTCTATCAGATCTTACTTTTGTAAGTGACCGTAAAGGGATTGACAACCCCTTATCGCGTTAGCTACGAAGTTATTATTTGTTTGTGCAGGTGCGTCGGACACGCGCGTGGTCTCCTACTGGATTGATACCTTGGTTCTCAAAAACTGAGGGAAATACTTACGCTGCTGTGCTGCATCCCCCTTTCCTCTTCGAGGGAATACAACGCAAGCTCGAGAAGTAGTAAGAAGAATTTCTGGCACCATTGCCGGGGAGGCTTACGCAAAATTCATATACCAAGTACCTATCACAAACCCTTATCCTTCGCATTACATTTTTGCCTCTCGTTTTCCTCTCCCCCACTTCACCCTTGCCGTTTTATTTGCCCTTGTTCTGCTTTGTTGAATCTTGTCATGAAAGATCAATTCTCCGGCCTTCCTAGTGAAGATGCCGCTACCCATCTGAACAAATTTGTTGATTTGTGTGATATGCAAAAGAAAAGGGATACAGATAACAATATTGTTAAATTGAAGTTATTTCCGTTTTCACTTAGATATCATGCTAAAACATGGTTTTCCTCTTTGCCTAGATATAGCATTCATTCATGGAATAAGTGCAAAGATGCTTTTATCTCTAAGTATTTCCCTCCTGCTAAGATCATCTCTCTTAGAAACGATATTATGAATTTTAAGCAACTAGATCATGAGCATGTTGCACAAGCTTGGGAGAGAATGAAACTAATGATACGTAATTGCCCTACACATGGTTTGAATCTATGGATGATTATTCAAAACTTTTATGCTGGCTTGTATGTTGTTTCTAGAAATCTTTTAGATTCGGCCGTAGGAGGCACTTTCATGGAAACTACCTTAGGAGAAGCTACCAAACTCCTAGATAATATTATGGTTAATTATTCTCAATGGTACACCGAAAGATCTACTAGTAAAAAAGTGCATGCTATTGAAGAAATTAGTGTTTTGCGTGGAAAGATGGATGAACTTATGAAATTATTTGCTGCTAAGAGTTCTTCTTCTGATCCTAATGATATGCCTTTGTCCACTTTGATTGAAAATAACAATGAATCTTTGGATGTAAATTTTGTTGGCAGGAATAATTTTGGTAACAATGCTTATAGAGGTAATTTTAATCCTAGGCCTTTTCCTAGTAATTCCTCTAATAATTATGGTAATTCCTAAAACAACTCTTATGGAAAGATGCCTTTTGAATTTGAAACTAGTGTTAAGGAGTTTATGATCTCGCAAAAGAATTTCAATGCTATGCTTAAGAGAAATTGCTTAAGATTGATGAATTGGCTAGAAGCGTGGATAGAATTACTCTTGATGTTGATTCTTTGAAACTTAGATCTATCCCACCCAAGCATGATATCAATGAGTCCCTCAAAGCCATGAGAATTTCCATTGATGAATGCAAAGAAAGAACCGCTAGGATGCGTGCTAAAAGAGAGAATTATACTGAAGCATGTTCTTCTAGTTATCATGAAAATAAAGATGAAGATTTGAAAGTTATTGATGTGTCTCCTATTAGATCCTTGTTTTCTAGTATAAATCTTGATGAAGATAGGATTGGAGATGATTCTACTTTAAGGTGTCCCAATGATTCAGAGTTTTTAGATCTTGATGCTAGAATTGTTAAAAGTGGGAGTGAAGAGATTAAAACTTTGCATAGTGATGAACCCACTACTTTGGATTTCAAGGGATTCAATTATGATAATTGCTCTTTGATTGATTTTATTTCCTTGTTGCAATCCGTACTAAATTCTCTGCATGCTTATAGTCAAAATAAAGCTTTCACCAAACACATAGTTAATGCTTTGATGCAATCTTATGAAGAAAAACTTGAGTTGGAAGTTTCTATCCCTAGGAAGCTTTATGATGAGTGGGTACTATTAAAATAAAAATAAAATATCATGAATGCTATGCTTTGTGTGATTTGGGTGCAAGTGTCTCCACTATCCAAAAACTTTGTGTGATTTGCTAGGGTTCCATGAGCTTGATGATTGTTCTTTAAATTTGCATCTTGCGGATTCCATTATTAAGAAACCTATGGGAAGAATTAATGATGTTATTATTGTTGCCAATAGGAATTATGTGCCCATAGATTTCATTGTTCTTGATATAGATTGCAATCCTTCATGTCCTATTATTCTTGGTAGACCTTTCCATAGAACGATTGGTGCAATTATTGATATGAAGGAAGGAAATATTAGATTCCAATTTCTGTTAAGGAAAGGCATGGAACACTTTCCTAGAAACAAAATAAAATTACCATATGAATCTATCATGAGAGCCACTTATGGATTGCCTTCCAAACATGGCAATACCTAGATCTATCTTGCATCGTGCCTAGCTAGGGGCGTAAAACGATAGCGCTTGTTGGGAGGCAACCCAATTTTATATTTTTTTTGTTTTTGCTGCTGTTAGGGAATAAATATTGCATCTAGCTTATGTTTAGATGTGGTTTCATGTTTTGTTTAGTGTTTGTGCCAAGTAGAACCTTTGGAAAGACTTGTGTGAAGTTTATATGATCTTGTTGTGAAAAACTGAATCGTTAGCGCTCACTAGAATGGTCGTCAGATTTTACTAGAGCGTGCTATTTAGTTGATTATTTTTGCAGATGATTAATAGACAAATTCCTCACGTTTAACAATTTAGTTTGTATTTTTTGGAGTTACAGAAGTATGCGAAACCTGCAGATTACTACAGACTGTTCTGATTTTGACAGATTTTGTTTTTCGTGTGTTGTTTGCTTATTTCAATGCATCTATGAGTAGTATTGGCAAGTATGAACCATAGAGAAGTTTGAATACAGTAGGTTTAACACCAATATAAACAAAGAATGAATTCATTGCAGTACCTTTGAGTGGTGGTTTGCTTTCTTATACTAACGGAGCTCACGAGAATTTTTGTCTAAGTTTTGTGTTGTGAAGTTTTCAAGTTTTGAGTATTGCTTTGATGGACTATGGAACAAAGAGTAGCAAAGGCCTAAGCTTGGGGATTCCCGTGGCACCCCAAGTAAAATTCAAGGATAATCAAAATCCTAAGCTTGGGGATGCCCCGGGAAGGCATCTCCTCTTTCGTCTTCATCCATCGGTAACTATACTTGGAGCTATATCTTTATTCACCACATGATATGTGTTTTGCTTGGAGCGTCTAGTATAATTTGAGTATTTGCTTGTTAGTTTGTCACAATCTTACTTTCTGGACACACCTATGTAATGCCCCGGATGTAATACTTTCCCTTTTGGGTATATAATATATCTCCGGCTTCATCTATTTCCATTCCGGGTTCTTTGTCTTTCGGGTTTTCGTTGTTTTGTTGTGTGAGTGTGTGGCATTCATTCATATCATGTAGACATGTGCATTGCATTGCATTTGTGTTGACGGTTGCATCCGGTTCCGCGTGTTCCTTCCCGTTGTCCGTTTCGCGTTCTGGAGCTCCCTCACGTGTCCGTGACGTCCCGTAGGCCTACTTTGTTGTTCGGGCGTTTAACGTTACCGGTGTGCCGCGAGGTTGTTGTGTGTGTTGTTGTTTTGTTGTGTGCAACCCGCCTCTCAAATCTCGTCTCGTTTGGACTCCGTTGGCTTTTCCATCCGTTGTTCGTGTGGGTCCAAAGTGCCTTCACTTTGTGTCCCGGAAACATCCCTACTGCAGTCTTTTATCTCCTCCTAGGCCTTTTAAATCTATCCCCGCGATCGGATCCGTCGGATCGCGATCGGAGGGCTCCTAGCAACCTCAGATCCCTCCTAACCCTAAAAAACTGCTATTAATAGACATCCCTATGTTTATTTTAGGCATCCTATCTCCTTCCACCTACCTCTAGATCCCTTCCCCTAAATTTTCTCAGATCTGCCAACCCCTCTTCTCCACTTGGCAGTTTTCCTCCCGAAATCCGCGCAGGGATCGACCTCCAGCCGCCGGGCGCCGTCCCATCCGGTCGATCCGACCAGGCGCCAGGGAGTCAACGCCGCCGCGCCCCTCCCAGCGACTGGATCCGCGAGATCCCTCCGCGCCGGGACCTTCGATCGGTTTCTCCCTCGAGCGCAGGGCCCAGGGACCACATCGTCGTTGCTCCTCCCGCTCGGTTCCTTCGCAGCCGCCAGGCCAGGCCGCGAGGGCCCTCTCCTCCCCGCGCGAGGCCCAGGCCAGGCTGCCCCTTCGCCGTCGCGGGCCACCGCACCTCCCTCAGCCTCCCGGTCCGCCCGACCGCCTGGGCCGCTTCTCCCGCGCGCCGGCCCAGCCGCAAGGGGCCCGGGGCTCCCCAGCCAGATCGCCAGGCGCCCCGCCTCCCCGGGCCGATTCCGCTCCAGGCCGGGGCCCGAAGGCCACCGCACCTCTCCGCCCGGGCCCAAAGCGGGCCGCCAGATCGCCAGCTCCGCGGGGCCGACTCCACCGCCGCCAGGCTCCGCCGAGCCGGGCCTCCCTCCGTCACCCGCGGGCCGAACCCAGCCGCCGGCCCGTCATGGTTTCCCAGATCTGATCTGTGTGAGAAGGTTGAACCCTAAAAATCCTTCTAAGTCCCAGATCTGTTAATCCCTGATGCAATGTTTGACCTGCTCTAACTTTTTGTCTGTTGCTCCGATTCGCGCGTGTAGCATGTCCAGACGTTCGTGGAGACTTGCTCTACGTTTTACCTGTTGTTGTCATGCATGTTAGAGATCATCTAGGTGCTTGTTTTGCTGTTGGAAGAGTGCATCATGATATAAACTGCTGCTATGTGTTATTTTTATGCCACCTTTGCCATGTGATATCTTTTAGCTCGTTTGTCCGAATGATGCAAATGACATGTCCACGTGTTCGTCTTGCCATGATCTACATGTTGTATGTGATAGGTTGCATGATAGATTTATTATTGCCTTGTTATCATCGTTGCAAAGTGCCATGTGGCTGTGATGTTATTTCACTTGTTATGAAATGCCATCTTGTTGAGCTCGTTGCAATCGTTGTGTTTACCTACATGAAGCATGCTTGTGTGTTTCGGGATCACCTTCATGTGTACTTTGATGAGGTGCTTGCCTCTTGCCATGTTTAGTTTCGAGGTGACTTAAACATGCTCTTTTATATGCTATGATGATATTGCTGTTTTAGGACTTAGTGGTTTTTCACTAAGTCTGAAATCTGTAACGTTCCGATGCCATGTTCGTGTGATGTTTTAGGACAAACCATGTTAGTTTTGGAGTGGATTTTGATTGTTCCTTGTAGTATATATTGTTGTCTTTCCATTCATGTCCTCACATGTCTATTTGAGTGGCTGTAGCATGTTTATCTTATGCTCCAAAGTTTCAATAAAATTCTGCTGCCAGAATTTTATTGTCAAGTTCAAAATGTCTAAGATCATTGCTACTGATCCGTGACTCCGTTGGGGGTGCACCTTGGACATAGTTGCTGTAGTATATGTCTAGTTTGTGTTCATGTCCTTTGCCATGTTGTTTGAGTGCTGTAGCTCAATTATTTTGAGCTCCGAAGTTGCTATGTTGCTATAATTTTCAGCTTTCGCTCAAATCTTGTTTCGGGCATAACTTTTAGCCCGTAACTCCGATTTCAGCGAATCTTATATCAAACTTGATTGATTTTCTGTTTAGATTAATAATATCAGATTGTTATCATGTTTTGAGGTGTTTTGCTTGAGTGATATTTTCCGTGCTCCGTGTGCATCCTTAGTGCATCCATCATGCCTTCATCTTTTTCGAGTGCGCATTGCATCTTGTCGATTGGTGCTTGGTGTGATTGTTTTGTTTAGAGCCGGAAGCTGAGACCGAGTACGAGGTTGAGCACGAGATTTCCAACGAGGTTGAGCACGAGGACCCTTCTTACGATCCGAACGACTTCTCTTCAGGCAAGATGACCGAACCCCGATAACATTACTATCTGTGCCTATTGCTAGTAGTCTCGATCTATATCTTTACCTCGATGCCCATGATCTTCTTGTCAGCCTCCTACTTGTAGCCAATTGCCATGTTTAACCAACCTACCTATGCAAACCGTTGCTTGGCTAAGTACGCTCCGCTCAGCCCTTCTTATAGCGTTGCTAGTTGCAGGTGAAGTGAAGATGCTTGCTCCATGATGAAGTTTGGTTGGGTTATATCACACTATATAAATGCTTAAAAATGAAATCATCTATATATTGGCAAGGGTGGAAGGCTAAGCCTTTTGCTTGGTGATTTGTTCCACTCATGCCGTTAGGAACCGTATAAACCGGTGTTATGTTCCTTGATTATGCGTTCCTAACACGGTTGGGGTGTATGGGACCCCCTCGATAAACCGCTCAGTGCTAAGTCTTTTCAAGCAAGTCCCAACATTGGTACTATTTGCCTAATAACAAAATAAACATGCATAGGGAGTAATTAACCCTCTTTCTTAATCAACAACCCCGGGCCAGTGCTCCACATGAGTGTTGGTCCGAACTGGGGGTCCTGCAGGGCCACCTCGAGGAAACTCAAGGTCTGGTAAAAACCTGTAGCATCGCCCATCCGGTCGTGTCCTGAGACTTAGATACGCGCGGCTACTATCAGGGTGTCGACACGCCGGGAGGATTTGCTGGATTAGCCTTACCTTAGTTCGGTATATCTTGAGCCGGGATTCCGAGGATACTCGGGTCTTCCCACTTTGGAGTTGCGACTCCGCGGATCGTGGGCTTGTAATGGGTCAAGTTGGAACACCCCTGCAGGGTTTGAACTTTCGAAAGCCGTGCCCGTGGTTATGTGGCAGATGAGAGCTTGTTATTCCGGTTGTAGATAACTTGACACAATGTTACTAATACACTACCAGCGTGTGTTCCGTGACCGTCAGTTTCCGAATAGGGATTCGGGAGTTGAACACGGAGGGGTTATGATTGTGGAGCTTGTAGCTAGGATCACTTCGTGATCACTTCTCGCCGAGGCTATCTCTTCTCGCTCTCACTCACGTAAGCTAGTTGCTAGTTGCTGCTGCAGACTTATTCTTTTCTTCAGCCTTATCCTCACCCAAAGGCTTAAATAGTCTTGTTACCCGGGAACGGGATTGCTGAGTCCTCTATGGCTCACAGTTACTTCACACACCAGATGCAGGTCCAGCTGTGAGCTATCCAGGTGTTGGCACCGAGCTGGATTGGGAGTACGACGAGGAGCGTAGTCGGTACTATGTGCGATACCCGGACGATCAGTAGTGGAGACTCTTACTAGGATTCGACCCGCCTGTGGTTTATTTATCTAAGTTTGGTACTTTGACATTTGGATTTTGCCCTTAGAGGGTTGTGATGTTCTTAATGTATGATGTTTGAGACTTGTACTGTAATTCTGTGACGTGGCGAGTGTAAGCCAACTATTTTCTGTTTACTATCCCCTCTTTTACACGAGTTGTGCAAAGATTACCAAACTTGAGATCATTCTAGGATGGATTTATGCCTTTAAGTCGTGCCTCGACACGTAGGAGGTATAACTCCATCCTGGGCATTACAAGTTGGTATTCAGAGCCTTCTCCGACCTAGGAGCCCCCACTGTTTGTTCGAATCGTTGACGGTCGAGTCTAGGCACACACTGAAAGACTTTTCGAGTCCTATATTATATCGGAGAGTAGGATTTCTTTGCTTCTCATCCCCTTTCTCTCTGGTGAGGACTCCTGACGACTACTCTTTTCTCTCCTATCTTCAAAAATTGCACAAAATTTTTTTTAGGAATCCCGCGAGTATTCTGGGATTGTTTCGATGTTCTTGTGACAAGGATATTGTTCTCGATGCCTCCTGTTACCGAGGAGTTGAGCTTCGGGGTATCATTGTAACAAGCATATCGCGGCAGTACTAAATACTTAAGACGGCCGACATCGAAAATCTCCCCTATACGGCCAGTGGCAAGATAACCCCGACATCACCCAGTACTGGGGAGGTAGTTCGGGAGTATTGCCATAGCTTGTTATAGTGGATGCTTTTCGAAGGTCCGAGGTACACAGTTTCCGAGAAAGACTGGTTATGTGTTGAAGGATGGATACACCTGGATGTAGGTTAGAGTTGATTGCGCGGTGCTTCCCGTGTATCCCCAACACCTGATTGCATAACTGGAATCTTTCGGAAATCTATAGGTGGGTTTTATCTAGTAGATCGTAGGCATTCTTCCAACGAATGCAGGTTAGTGAGTTCGGGGTTCTACATTGAGTGAAGTGGTTATATGACCGATGTTACTATCAGGAGTTGCATCTTAAAGGGTCCTTGGCTATGCTGATCCGGGGATTGCAAAACCTTTTCGTAACGCGTTCATATGCTTTCAGCACAAAGATGTTAGAACGAAACTCCTCTCTTGTGTTTGTTCCCGTCCGTACCTTGTTGTTTTCTTATTTTATCCTTTTGTCCCCTATGTGGCTTCTCGTGAAGATTGATGTTATCATTTAACTGAGAATATCATTCGTTCCTCTTGTTCGAATGATTTCATTCGTTCTTATTGTTCGAATGATTATTGTGAAGACTTGTTGCAATTCATTCCATTGATTCAGCTTATACCTTTTGTCAATCAATTGCTGATGCGTGGTCATCTCTTACAGGATGGCTCCGAAAAAGGTTCCCAACGCTAACCCAGAGGTGGAAGAGGTTCCAGAACATCCTCCTTCCCCTCCTCCTCCGCCTGAGGCTTGGAGAGCAATTATGCAGACTACAGCTCAGAACACTCAGTTGATGATGCAGATGATGCAGCAGATGCAAGCTATGCAAGCTAATCAGGGTGTTCCAGGGAACCAAGGCAACTTCTTCCAGCAGCACCATGCTACCCTCAACCAGTTCTTGGCCAACAATCCTAAAGCTTTCAGTTACTGTGTCGACCCTCTTGATGCTGAAGATTGGTTAACCGATATCAAGAAGCATTTTGAGTGCAGTAACGTGAAGGAAGATGATTATGTGAAGTTTGCAGCCTTCCAACTGAAAGATCAAGCAGCTGACTGGTGGCAGCAGTACAAAGACTCCAGGCCAGGTCAAGTGATCTCTTGGGAGAATTTCTGCAAGGATTTCCGTTCGCACCACATTCCTACAAGTGTCATCGAGGGCATGCGTGAGCAATTCCGCAACCTGAAGCAGGGCTCCATGACAGTCTATCAGTATAATGTCAAGTTCCAAAACCTCGCTCGCTATGCTAAGCAAGACATTCCTGATGCCAAGAGTAAAATCTATCAGTTCCGTGGAGGTCTCAAAGATGAACTTCAGCTTGCTCTCACTTTGTTCGAGCCCGATGAATTCGACAAGTTCTATAACATGGCTTTGAAACAAGAAGTAGCTCAGCTTAAGATGGAGGCTTCTAAGAAGAGAATTCGAGATGCTGTTCACTCTTCCTCATCGTCTCAGTTGGCTGCGAAATAACAGAAATTCTGGCTTCCTCCTCCTCCAGTGATTCGAGCTCCATACAACAACTCCAACAACTCCAACTACAAGAACTCTAGTGGACGTGGTTTCTCCCACCCACCCAACCCGAGCAACCAGTCGAGGAAGCAGTTTCAGTCTCAAGGCTCCAAGTCAAGTGGCTCTCATTTCCGTCCTCTCTCAGAAGTGACTTGCAACAAATGCACTCAGAAAGGTCACTATGCCAACAGATGTCCGAATCCGAAGCGTCTTCCACCTCCTCCACCTGTGAGTTCAGCTATTGTCAGGCATGATCCAAAGGCAGCAAGGGTCAATCTGATGAATGCAGCGCAAGCGGAGAATGCTTCTGATGTCATTTTGGGTAACCTTCCAGTTAACTCTTTTCCAGCTAAAGTGTTATTTGATTCGGGTGCTTCTTGCTCTTTCATGTCATATACATTTGCATCCAAGCACGATATTGTCACCAAAAATCTGCCAAGGGAGTTAACAGTTATTTCTCCGGGGAGACGAATGCACTCCAGTGTTTATGCTCCAGATGTTTCTATTCGCATGGGTGATTATCGATTTTTGGCTTCTCCGGTGGTTCTTGGTAATTCTGACATCGACCTCATCCTCGGAATGGATTGGCTTTCTCAGCATGATGCTCACATTGATTGTGCTCAAAAGGAAGTCAAGTTGACTCATTCTGATGAAGATGTGATTATCTTTGCTTCAAGGGATAACATTATCCGGCTTTTCTCTCTCAATGATAAGGGAGAAATTAATGCCATATCTCAAATTCCGGTGGTGAACGAATATCAAGATGTCTTTCCTGAAGAACTTCCAGGCATGCCTCCACACCGTCAGGTGGAGTTTGTCATTGAACTCGAGCCGGGTACTGAGCCTGCATGCCGGCGTCCGTACAAGCTCTCTCCGGATGAATTGAAGGAATTGAAGAAGCAGCTTGATAAGCAGGAGAGTATGGGTCTCGTCAGGCCTAGTACGTCTCCGTGGGGCTGTGGTGTCTTATTTGTCAAGAAGAAAGATGGCACGGAGCGTCTCTGTGTTGACTACCGGCCATTGAACAAGAAGACGATTAAGAACAAGTATCCGCTCCCCAACATCAACGAACTCTTCGAGCAGCTCAAAGGAGCTAAAGTGTTCTCTAAGCTTGACCTCCGAATGGGCTACCATCAAATTCGCATTCGCGAGGAAGACATTCCCAAGACGGCCTTCAGAACGAGCTACGGTTCATACGAGTATACCGTCATGTCCTTCGGTCTCGCCAATGCTCCTCTACTGATGCATTACATCTTCAACCCCTATACTGGCGAGTTTGTGCTTGTGTATCTAGATGATATTCTGGTGTTTTCCAAGAATGAAGAAGATCACGAAAAGCACTTACGTCTGGTTCTTGATCGACTCCGAGAGCATAAATTCTATGCCAAGTTCTCCAAGTGCGAGTTTTGGCTCGATAAGGTTTTGTACCTAGGCCACATCATCTCAGCTGACGGCATTGCGGTTAATCCCGAGGAAGTTGAAGCAATTGTCAACTGGGAAGCTCCTCAGAACGTCAAGCAGCTCCGTAGTTTTCTGGGTCTTGCCAGCTATTGCAGAAGGTTTGTTGAGAACTTCTCCAAGATTGCCAAGCCTCTTTCCAACCTGCTTCAGAAGAATGTCAAATACTTTTGGTCTCCCGAATGTGAAGTGGCTTTCAAAACTCTCAAAGATAAGCTTGTCTCCGCTCCAGTTCTGACTCCTCCGGATGAAACCAAGTCCTATGAAGTTTTCTGTGACGCTTCTCTTCAAGGTCTTGGTGGTGTGCTTATGCAAGATAAGAGAATTGTGGCATACACTTCTCGTCAGCCAAAGCCAAGTGAGAAGAACTATCCCATACATGATCTCGAGCTAGCAGCTGTGGTACATGCTCTGATTACGTGGAGACATCTGTTGTTGGGCAGAAAGGTCGACATCTTCACTGATCACAAGAGCTTGAAGTACATCTTCACACAGCCGCATCTGAACCTCCGTCAGACTCGTTGGGTTGAAATGATCCAAGAGTACAACCCCAGCATTGAATACACTCCTGGCAAGGCAAATGTGATTGTAGATGCTTTGAGCAGAAAGGCATATTGCAACAGCCTTCTTATCAAGCCGTACCAGCCTAAGCTTTGTGAAGCATTCAGGAAGCTCAACCTCCAAGTTGTTCCGCAGGGTTTTCTTGCAAATCTCCAAATTGCCCCTACCTTGGAAGATCAAGTCCGTGAGGCCCAGCTCAGTGATACCACGGTGAAGAAGGTGAAACATGGGATTGCAAAGGGCACTCCAAAATACAAGTGCTTCCGTGTTGATGAGAGAGATACCTTGTTCTTCGAGGACAGACTCGTTGTTCCCAAAGGTGATCTCAGGAAGCTCATAATGGAAGAAGCTCATGATTCTCTCCTTTCCATTCATCCTGGCAGTTCCAAGATGTATCAAGATCTCAAGCAATCCTACTGGTGGACACGCATGAAAAGGGAGATTGCCCAATTCGTGAATGAATGTGATGTTTGCAGAAGAGTGAAAGCAGAACATCAACGTCCAGCCGGTCTTCTCCAAACTCTTCCTATTCCCGAGTGGAAGTTCGACCACATTGAAATGGACTTCGTCACTGGCTTTCCTAAATCCAACCGAGGAAATGATGCTATCTTTGTGGTGATTGACAAGCTTACCAAAGTCGCTCACTTTCTTCCAGTCAAAGAATCAATCAATGCAGCTCAACTTGCAGAGCTGTACACTTCCAGAATTGTGTCCCTACATGGCATTCCTCAAGTTATATCCTCATACCGTGGAAGCTTGTTCACATCAAGGTTCTGGGACTCCTTTCAGTCCGCCATGGGCACTAAGATCAGGTTCAGCACTGCATTTCACCCTCAGACCAGTGGTCAAGTCGAGCGTGTGAATCAGATTCTAGAAGACATGCTCAGAGCCTGTGTCATCTCCTTCGGCATGAAATGGGAAGACTGCCTTCCATTTGTCGAGTTCTCTTACAACAACAGCTTTCAAGCAAGTGCAGGCAAAGCACCGTTTGATATTCTCTATGGCAGAAAGTGCCGTACCCCTCTCAACTGGTCTGAAACAGGCGAGCGTCAACTTCTTGGCAATGACTTGATCTCAGAAGCCGAAGAAATGTGCAAAGTCATACGTGAGAATCTCAAGGCCGCTCAGTCGCGTCAGAAGAGCTACTATGACGGCAAGCATCGTGATTTGGCTTTCGACATCGGTGATCATGTCTATCTCCGAGTTTCTTCGATGAAAGGAACCCAAAGATTTGGTATCAAAGGAAAACTTGCTCCGAGATACGTCGCGCCTTTCAAGATTCTTGGCAAAAGAGGCGACCTAGCCTATCAACTTGAGCTCCCTCCAAACTTCGCAAATGTTCATGATGTCTTCCATGTGTCTCAACTTCGCAAATGCTTCAACGCACCTCAGCGCATGATTCCGTTTGAAGAGATTGATCTTCAACAAGACCTGTCCTACCGAGAGCATCCAGTTGCCATTCTCGAAGAAACCGAACGCAAGACCCGCAACAAGTCCATCAAATTTCTGAAAGTCAAGTGGTCACATCACACCGACCGAGAAGCTACCTGGGAACGAGAAGATCATCTTCGTTCCGAGTACCCTTCCTTTTTCCAGTCCTAGATCTCGGGACGAGATCTTTTTGTAGTAGAGGAGAGTTTGTAATGCCCCGGATGTAATACTTTCCCTTTTGGGTATATAATATATCTCCGGCTTCATCTATTTCCATTCCGGGTTCTTTGTCTTTCGGGTTTTCGTCGTTTTGTTGTGTGAGTGTGTGGCATTCATTCATATCATGTAGACATGTGCATTGCATTGCATTTGTGTTGTCGGTTGCATCCGGTTCCGCGTGTTCCTTCTCGTTGTCCGTTTCGCGTTCCGGAGCTCCCTCACGTGTCCGTGACGTCCCGTAGGCCAACTTTGTTGTTCGGGCGTTTAACGTTACCGGTGTGCCGCGAGGTTGTTGTGTGTGTTGTTGTTTTGTTGTGTGCAACCCGCCTCTCAAATCTCGTCTCGTTTGGACTCTGTTGGCTTTTCCATCCGTTGTTCGTGTGGGTCCATAGTGCCTTCACTTTGTGTCCCGGAAACATCCCTACTGCAGTCTTTTATCTCCTCCTAGGCCTTTTAAATCTATCCCCGCGATCGGATCCGTCGGATCGCGATCGGAGGGCTCCTAGCAACCTCACATCCCTCCTAACCCTAAAAAACTGCTATTAATAGACATCCCTATGTTTATTTTAGGCATCCTATCTCCTTCCACCTACCTCTAGATCCCTTCCCCTAAATTTTCTCAGATCTGCCAACCCCTCTTCTCCACTTGGCAGTTTTCTCCCGAAATCCGCGCCGGGATCAACCTCCAGCCGCCGGGCGCCGTCCCATCCGGTCGATCCGACCAGGCGCCAGGGAGTCAACGCCGCCGCGCCCCTCCCAGCGACTGGATCCGCGAGATCCCTCCGCGCCGGGGCCTTCGATCGGTTCCTCCCTCGAGCGCAGGGCCCAGGGACCACATCGTCGTTGCTCCTCCCGCTCGGTTCCTTCGCAGCCGCCAGGCCAGGCCGCGAGGGCCCTCTCCTCCCCGCGCGAGGCCCAGGCCAGGCTTCCCCTTCACCGTCGCGGGCCACCGCACCTCCCTCCGCCTCCCGGTCCGCACGACCGCCTGGGCCGCTTCTCCCGTGCGCCGGCCCAGCCGCAAGGGGCCCGGGGCTCCCCAGGCAGATCGCCAGGCGCCCCGCCTCCCCGGGCCGATTCCGCTCCAGGCCGGGGCCCGAAGGCCACCGCACCTCTCCGCCCGGGCCCAAAGCGGGCCGCCAGATCGCCAGCTTCGCGGTGCCGACTCCACCGCCGCCAGGCTCCGCCGAGCCGGGCCTCCCTCCGTCACCCGCGGGCTGAACCCAGCCGCCGGCCCGTCATCGTTTCCCAGATCTGATCTGTGTGAGAAGGTTGAACCCTAAAAATCCTTCTAAGTCCCAGATCTGTTAATCCCTGATGCAATGTTTGACCTGCTCTAACTTTTTGTCTGTTGCTCCGATTCGCGCGTGTAGCATGTCCAGACGTTCGTGGAGACTTGCTCTACGTTTTACCTGTTGTTGTCATGCATGTTAGAGATCATCTAGGTGCTTGTTTTGCTGTTGCAAGAGTGCGTCATGATATAAACTGCTGCTATGTGTTATTTTAATGCCACCTTTGCCATGTGATATCTTTTAGCTCGTTTGTCCGAATGATGCAAATGACATGTCCACGTGTTCGTCTTGCCATGATCTACATGTTGTATGTGATAGGTTGCATGATAGATTTATTATTGCCTTGTTATCATCGTTGCAAAGTGCCATGTGGCTGTGATGTTATTTCACTTGTTATGAAATGCCATCTTGTTGAGCTCGTTGCAATCGTTGTGTTTACCTACATGAAGCATGCTTGTGTGTTTCGGGATCACCTTCATGTGTACTTTGATGAGGTGCTTGCCTCCTGCCATGTTTAGTTTCGAGGTGACTTAAACATGCTCTTTTATATGCTATGATGATATTACTGTTTTAGGACTTAGTGGTTTTTCACTAAGTCTGAAATCTGTAACGTTCCGATGCCATGTTCGTGTGATGTTCTAGGACAAACCATGTTAGTTTTGGAGTGGATTTTGATTGTTCCTTGTAGTATATATTGTTGTCTTTCCATTCATGTCCTCACATGTCTATTTGAGTGGCTGTAGCATGTTTATCTTTTGCTCCAAAGTTTCAATGAAATTCTGCTGCCAGAATTTTATTGTCAAGTTCAATATGTCCAAGATCATTGCTATTGATCCGTGACTCCGTTGGGGGTGCACCTTGGACATAGTTGCTGTAGTATATGTCTAGTTTGTGTTCATGATCTTTGCCATGTTGTTTGAGTGCTGTAGCTCAATTATTTTGAGCTCCGAAGTTGCTATGTTGCTGTAATTTTCAGCTTTCGCTCAAATCTTGTTTCGGGCATAACTTTTAGCCCGTAACTCCGATTTCAGCGAATCTTATATCAAAATTGATTGATTTTCTGTGTAGATTAATAATATCAGATTGTTATCATGTTTTGAGGTGTTTTGCTTGAGTGATATTTTCCGTGCTCCGTGTGCATCCTTAGTGCACCCATCATGCATTCATCTTTTTCGAGTGCGCATTGCATCTTGTTGATTGGTGCTTGGTGTGATTGTTTTGTTTAGAGCCGGAAGCTGAGACCGAGTACGAGGTTGAGCACGAGGTTTCCAACGAGGTTGAGCACGAGGACCCTTCTTACGATCCGAACGACTTCTCTTCAGGCAAGATGACCGAACCCCGATAACATTACTATCTTTGCCTATTGCTAGTAGTCTCGATCTATAGCTTTGCCTCGATGCCCATGATCTTCTTGTCAGCCTCCTACTTGTAGCCAATTGCCATGTTTAACCAACCTACCTATGCAAACCGTTGCTTGGCTAAGTACGCTCCGCTCAGCCCTTCTTATAGCGTTGCTAGTTGCAGGTGAAGTGAAGATGCTTGCTCCATGATGAAGTTTGGTTGGGTTATATCACACTATATAAATGCTTAAAAATGAAATCATCTATATATTGGCAAGGGTGGAAGGCTAAGCCTTTTGCTTGGTGATTTGTTCCACTCATGCCGTTAGGAACCGTATAAACCGGTGTTATGTTCCTTGATTATGCGTTCCTAACACGGTTGGGGTGTATGGGACCCCCTCGATAAACCGCTCAGTGCTAAGTCTTTTCCAGCAAGTCCCAACATTGGTACTATTTGCCTAATAACAAACTAAACATGCATAGGGAGTAATTAACCCTCTTTCTTAATCAACAACCCCGGGCCAGTGCTCCACATGAGTGTTGGTCCGAACTGGGGGTCCTGCAGGGCCACCTCGAGGAAACTCAAGGTCTGGTAAAAACCTGTAGCATCGCCCATCCGGTCGTGTCCTGAGACTTAGATACGCGCGGCTATTATCAGGGTGTCGACACGCCAGGAGGATTTGCTGGATTAGCCTTACCTTAGTTCGGTATATCTTGAGCACGGGATTCCGAGGATACTCGGGTCTTCCCACTTTGGAGTTGCGACTCCGCGGATCGTGGGCTTGTAATGGGTCAAGTTGGAACACCCCTGCAGGGTTTGAACTTTCGAAAGCCGTGCCCGCGGTTATGTGGAAGATGGGAGCTTGTTAATTCCGGTTGTAGATAACTTGACACAATGATACTAATACACTACCAGCGTGAGTTCCGTGACCGTCAGTTTCCGAATAGGGATTCGGGAGTTGAACACAGAGGGGTTATGATTGTGGAGCTTGTAGCTAGGATCACTTCGTGATCACTTCTCGCCGAGGCTATCTCTTCTCGCTCTCACTCACGTAAGCTAGTTGCTAGTTGCTGCTGCAGACTTATTATTTTCTTCAGCCTTATCCTCACCCAAAGGCTTAAATAGTCTTGTTACCCGGGAACGGGATTGCTGAGTCCTCTATGGCTCACAGTTACTTCACACACCAGATGCAGGTCCAGCTGTGAGCTATCCAAGTGTTGGCACCGAGCTGGATTGGGAGTACGACGAGGAGCGTAGTCGGTACTATGTGCGATACCCGGACGATCAGTAGTGGAGACTCTTACTAGGATTCGACCCGCCTGTGGTTTATTTATCTAAGTTTGGTACTTTGACATTTGGATTTTGCCCTTAGAGGGTTGTGATGTTCTTAATGTATGATGTTTGAGACTTGTACTGTAATTCTGTGACGTGGCGAGTGTAAGCCAACTATTTTCTGTTTACTATCCCCTCTTTTACATGAGTTGTGCAAAGATTACCAAACTTGAGATCATTCTAGGATGGATTTATGCCTTTAAGTCGTGCCTCGACACGTAGGAGGTATAACTCCATCCTGGGCATTACAACCTATTTGAGAGAGTTAAATATGGCCTAGGAATTGTTAGAACACTCTATGTGCTCCACTTATATCTTTTGAGTTGAATAGTTTTTGCTCTAGTGCTTCACTTATATCTTTTAGAGCATGGTGGTGGTAATACTTTGTAGAAATTGTTGAACTCTCGTGCTTCACTTATATCTATTTGAGAGTCTATTAAAACAGCATGGTAATGTGTTTAGGCTAAAAAACTAGTCTTCACATGATAGACATCCAATGTCAATGTAGTAAAAAAAATACACTAATTGCATTGAATATAATGAGATGTTGGATGCTTGATAATTGTTTTGAGATATGAGGATAGTGATATTAGAGTCATGCTAGTGGAGTTATTATGAAATTGAGAAATACTTGTGTTAAGGTTAGTGATTCCCGTAGCATGCACATATGGTGAACCGCTATGTGACGAAGTTAGAGCATGAGGTATTTGTAAAGTGCCAACCTTTGTGTGGAGGTCGGGGGCGCGCGATGGTTAACTCCTACAGACCTCCCCCCTCGGAGCATGCGTTGATTGATTTGTTTTGATGAATCGTAGATTTTTGCAATAAGTATATGAGTTCTTATGACTACTGTTGAGTCCATGGATTATACCCACTCTCACCATTCCACCATTGCTAGCCTCTCTTGTACCGCGCAACTTTCGTCGGTACCACAAACCCACTATATGTCCTTCCTCAAAACAGCCACCATATTATTCCTCAAAACAGCCACCATGCCTACCTATCATGGCATTTCCATAGCCATTCCAAGATATATTGCCATGCAACTTCCCACCGTTTCGTTCATATGACACGCATCATATTGTCACATTGCCATGCATGATCATGTAGTTGACATCATATTTGTGGCAAGGCCACCATGCATAACTTTTCATACATGTCACTCTTGTTTCATTGCACATCCCGATTCACCGTCGGAGGCATTCATATAGAGTCATACTTTGTTGTAGTATCGAGTTGTAATATCAAGTTGTAATGAAAGTGTGATGATCATCATTATTAGAGCATTGTCCCATGGGAGGAAATGCTAAATCAATAAAGCCCCTCCGCAAAAAAAGGCCAAAGAAAAAAGAAAGGCAAAAAAGGGGGACAATTGCTACTATTTTTTTCCACACTTGTATTTCAAAGTAGCACCATGTTCTTCATTGTAGAGAGTCTCATGCTTAGTCACTTTCATATACTAGTGGGAATTTTCGTTATAGAACTTGGCTTGTATATTCCAACTATGGGCCTCCTCAAATGCCCTAGGTCTTCGTGATCAAGCGAGTTGGATGCACACCCACTAGTTTCTTTTGTTGAGCTTTCAAACATATTTAGCTCTAGTGCATCGATTGAACGGAAATCCCTACTCACTCACATTGATATCTATTGATGGGCATCTCCATAGCCCGTTGATACGCCTAGTTGATGTGAGACTATCTCGCTCCTTTTTGTCTTCTCCACAACCACCTCTATTCCACCCATAGTGCTATGTCCATGGCTCACGCTCATGTATTGCGTGAAAGTTGAAAGGTTTGAAAAGATGGAGTATGAAAACAAGAGCTTGGCTGAAATCGGGGTTGTGCATGATATGAATATTTTGTGTGATGAAGAGGGAGCATAGCCAGACTATATGATTTTGTAGGGATAACTTTCTTTAGCCATAGTATTTTGAGAAGACATGATTGCTTTGTTAGTATGCTTGAAGTATTATTATTTCTTATGTCAATATAGACTTTTATCTTGAATCTTTCAGATCTGAATATTCATGCCACAATTAAGAGAATTACATTGAGAAACTATGTTGGTTAGAATTCCACATCAAAAATTCTTTCTTTATCATTTACCTACTCAAGGACGAGCAGGAATTAAGCTTGGGGATGCTTGATACGTCTCCAACGTATCTATAATTTTTGATTGCTCCATGCTATTATTTATGAAGTCTTTGATGTTTAATGGGCTTTGTCATACACTTTTATATCATTTTTAGGACTAACCTACTAACCCAAAGGCCCAGTCCAGATTGTTATTTTTTGCCTGTTTCAGGGTTTTGCAGAAAAAGAATATCAAATGAAGTCCAAACGGAATGAAACCTTCGCAAGAGATATTTTTGGGGAAAATCACGCACGTAGAACTTGAGAACCACGTCACAAGAGCCACGGGCTGCCCACGAGGGTGGGAGGCGCGCCCCCTTCCCAGGGCGTGCCCCCTGCCTCGTGGGGCCCCAATGACTCCCTCGGTGTCCTCCTTCTTCCTTTATAAGTCTATGTACCCCAAAACCATCAGCAATAGAGAGAAAACCCTAATTCCACCGCCGTAACCTTCTGTTCCCGTGAGATCCCATCTTGGAGCCTGTTCCGGAGCTCCGCCGGAGGGGGATCCATCACGGAGTTCTTCTTCATCATCATCATCACCCTCACCATGAGTTGTGAGTAGTTTACCAAAGACATTCGGGTCCATAGCTAGTATCTAGATGGCTTCTTCTGTCTCTCTGGATCTCAATACAAAGTTCGACTCGGTCTTCGAGGAGATCTATTTGATGTAATCTCTTTTTGCGGTGTGTTTGCCGACATCCGATGAATTGTGAGTTTATGATCAAGATTATCTACGAGAAATATTTGGTTCTTCTCTGAACTTTTTATGTGTGCTCATAATATCCTTGCAAGTCTCTTCGAATTATTGGTTTGATTTGGCCTACTAGATTGTCACACCCTGCATTTTGTAACATGTTGTTTGTAACTTTGAAGCATGAAAATTTGGGCCAGCAAAATTTTTTAGCATCATTTGGCTTTTATTTGGAATTGAGTTTTCTTCATTTGCTTTTTCATGTGCTCATTAAAGTCAACTATGATCTCTTGTAGATTTCATCTCCTTATCCAAAACTTCTGCCCAATGATCATGCCAAGTGATAATAACAGTATAGTATTTTCTTACGAAATTAATTTGGCCAAAAAGTATTTTATAAATTTAGTTTTCCAAAAACCCCTGAATTGAGATTTGCACTGCAAGTACTTGATTAAGGGTGTGAAAATTATTTCAAAAGGTTTATTTGAGACCTAGTAGTCATAGGACTCCCAGAAACCACAAAGGTATAATTTTAAAAGTTATTTTCCTATTTTATTTAAAAGCTTTTTCTTAAGGCCAGAAATGGTCTTTAATAGGGGAAAATTATTTAACTATTTCAAAAATATTTGCCAAAATTCAGAGAGACTCATAGGACATATATTTTCCATATATGAGAGTTTCAACACTTGGTCATGTTCAAAGTAATGGGCTAAACCCTCTAAAACCCTTTCTGGATATTTCAAGCTTTTGGAATATTTACAAAGGAAACTTTCTCCAAAAATTCCAGGGAAATTCTATCATGTCATATATGACATATTTGATGATCTTGCCAAGTCCCATGCCTTGGGAAGCAAGAAAACCTCCTCAAACCCCTTCATAACCATTCTGTCCATATTTGAAGTTTGAGCAACTCTACATTGCCAAACCTGTCCAAATGCTCTCAAACTTGGTGCACATGCTAGAATGGCCTAATAAGGCACCTAGACCAAATGGCACAAGATTCGGAATAGAGCAACTTGATCAGATCACCTCAAAACCCTTTCTGTTCAAATACAAATTTGAACAACTTTACATTACCAACTTTTTATCTGGAGCCTCAAACTTTGTGGGCATGATCAATGTCCCAAATGATGAACTACACTAAGTGGTGCATCAAGGGGAGATGATTAGCTTGACTCAATCAAGATGAAACTGTTTCTGTTGATTTCTAGGGTTCACCAAAGTTACATTGGCTAGTTTCTTCAAATGAGCCCAAATTTGGTGAAGCACCCTATTTTCTCATGTCTTTCAACCCTGTCAAGTGCCATGTCAAGTGGACCCCATTTACTTGATCAAACACAGATCAAACACCTTCTGCAGAAATTCTAAAAACTCCAACTTGACCACTTTCACTTTTCTCCATAGCCTCAACTTCTTACCACAGGCTCATTGAGTTACCCGCTACCTCCAGTAACTCCCCCAGCACCTCAGCTCCATGATTGAGGGGTGAAACCTCGGCTTTACCTTGCTGTACAGCCAACTTTCACCGTTACCAGCCCTCCCCCTCTCTCTCTGCAACCCCAGAGCATCCAAGGCCTCAGGGCAATTCTTTACTCCTTCCTCTACGCCCCAGACACTGTTGGACACGCTGGGACGGGCCAAACCGGTGAGAGCAGGCTGATGCCGGTCATACGCATGCTCCAGAGCGCGTGAACAGTGCATCTCGCACGCTGGCTCCAACCAATCGTCGATCCCCGACAGCCTCGGGCCTCCCCCTCACGCCAGTCGAGGCGTCTCGACGTCCGCGACCTCCCCGGCGCTGTCCCCCCTCCTCCTGCGCCCTCCAGTAGCCGCCGTCGCACACGCGCTGGCCGCCCGCAGCAGCCACTCCTCTGCCTCGCACGCGCGCACCTCTCTGTCACTCCCCCGCTCCTCCTCTTACCTCAGCTGGACGTGGAACTCGTCCAGGAACTCCCCGGACCCATTCCCCTAGCCTCCCGTGCACTGTAGCCTCACCGGTGAGCTCGCCGGCGCACTGGACCACGGGTCCCCGTCGAGCTCCTATATAAAGGCCCTCCCGAGCCATTCCAACACCACCACCAGCCTCACACCTCCCCACTGATCCCCCCTGCAGCACCAGTTTGACCCCAGGACGCCCCTGTGCTCGGGATCGACCGGAGCTCCGCCGCGTCGGGCCGCCGGCGATCTCGAGGTACAGGCCTCCCCTGCCTCTCATTCCATTCGTTTTTGAACCGCCGCACCTCACTGACCCTTTCCCCTCTCTTTCCCCCTCCATTTGCAGTCCGAAACGACCCCGACCACCGTCCTCCGACGAGCCTCCGCCGTCGCACCTCGCCGCCGGTGAATCAGGGCTCCCCGCCGTGCCGCACTACCACCGCTGCAACCGCGACACGACACTGAGTCCGTCCCTGGCCTCCGTTGCCGTCGCCGTGGCCGGTATCATCGCCGGTGAGCTCGCCGCCACCGTGACCGAGGTGTTAGAGATGACAGGCGGGCCCCGCCTGTCATCCCCCCACCTCTCTCCCCTCCTCTGTGCCGCTGACCCACGGGCCCCGCCCGTCAGGTTTGAAACCTGACGTGCGCGCGCGCTGGCTCCGTGCGGCTGGGCCAGTCCGTCTGGGTCGTGCATTGTGGCCTCTTCTGGCCCAGTGCACAGGACCCTTTTTCCTTTTTCTTTTCTGTTAATGTTTTAAAGATTTATGCAGAAAAGAATATTGATCCAAAATAAATATTTCCAACTCCAAAAATCTTGTAATATTCCAACCTATTTAATGGTACCACTTTCATTCACATGAAACTTTTCTGTACTGTTCAAATTTAAATTCAAATTTGAGCAGTATAACTCCTGTTCAAAAATCAATATATCCTATTCTGCAACTCCAAAACTCCAACTAAGATTTTTTCCCCATCTTAGAAATCCCTCTAGTATTTTACAAAAATGAGTTGACATTTTTCTGAGCACTTTGATTTTTCTGTTTTATTTGTATTCTTATTTTTCCGTGGTTATTATGCGACGTATAGATCCCGTATTTGACGAGGTTGCTGTGGAAGAAGAAGGAGAAGGACTTGAAGACTTTGAAGACCAAGCCAATCCAGGCAAGCAGCCCTTTGACCATGATACACTTGTTCTTCGGAACCCGTTTGTTTCCGATGCATGATGATTAGGGTTACGATGGTAACCTGGATGAACCACCACATGATGCATGCTTTATTGTTGATCTTGCTACATGCTAGATGACATGCAATAGGTGGTCATGATGCTTATATGATGCATGACATGATCTTGATCTTGCTATATGCTAGATGACTTGCATATGGTTAGTAGCTATGGAAAGTGATGCATGTGTGACATGAACCTTCATGGTTGAAGTCTTTACATAAAACCCCGTCGGGTGCCACTTATGCCCGAGGGAGATGATGATGATGAGTTGGGTGACCACTTGATGACGAAGTGGTGTGCCAAGGCAAGTGTGTGTGTTTTACAAACGGATTGGTTGAAGTTGCGACCGTTATTCCAACCATACATGTGCAACCACACTACCCCTTATGGGACGGGGCTTTATTGATTACTTAGGTCAATACTAGCATGGTGCCCGCATTACTAGTGACGAGAAGACTTGAGGTCTTTCCCGGGACGGGGTCGTGCTTGGATAGACGGCCATGACTATTTTTACAGGGCACCGGACACACCGTTGGTCCCTTCGGGTATGCGTGAACATTGAAATTAGGGCAAGTCCCGTGATCTATTGTTTGTACCCGAGGGCCGTGTGCCAACGAGTGGACTCTATGTTAGTGTCGTCTAAGGAAAGGTAATGACCGGGTGCTTACCCCGGGTACTGGAGGTACCGCGGGTCGTGGATGACACGGAAGTTCCCCGGATCTTGTGGGTAAAGTGTACAACCTCTGCAGAGTGTCAAACTATTCGAATAGCCGTGTCCACGGTCATGGACAGTTGGGTAACCGCTCTTGGGCTACGTCAAATGTTTGTGAAACCATGCGTGTGTGTGAGTCAAGGTAGTGACTTGACTCGATGAGATGAATCATATCCATGTTGATGTCGGTAACCTGTTCTCGAGGTTACGCGAGGTTATTGATGCATAAGCTTGATGATAGTATATTGTTCTAGCCTCCTGCT
Organism: Secale cereale; assembly: GCA_902687465.1. NCBI lineage: Eukaryota > Viridiplantae > Streptophyta > Magnoliopsida > Poales > Poaceae > Secale > Secale cereale. Next base: position 472,144,184 of record LR738710.1, on the reverse strand, counting down.
AGATTGTTCATTATTATTCAATTGCATTGTTACTTGAACCACATCATGGGTTGCTTGCGAGTACATTCAAAGTACTCATTGGCTTGCCACTGGTTATTTAATTGGCCAGGCATGGAAGAACAGGATTATGTGGAAGAGTTCTTTGGAGACGACCATGCGAACTAGGACGCTATCCCAGTCAGAATGCCTGTAGGGTTAAGGCAGATGGCATGGGTTCTACCCGTTTATCGAAGACTTCCGCTACTTGAGTTATTTGCTATTCAGCCCGTGAGGCTCTATCTATGTAAGACTTGGCCATAATGGCCTTAATTCGTGTAAGACTCTTTGTATGGATGTAAGACTCTTGTTATTTCAGCTTCTGTGCGTTCAGTGAACATTGATCTCTGGGATCACTGTACACGTGCATTCGGTGATCTCGACTTCCCAGTCGGGGTCCCCACAGAGCTGGTATCAGAGCCATCCTGACTGTAGGAAGCCTTAGTTAGCATGGGCGTTAGTTAGTTGAGACCCCTTTTTTCAAAACCTTATGAACCTCTCTTCTTTTCTAAATCCGAGATTTCATCAGCTTATTAACCCCACCTATTCCACCTTTGTAGATGGCCGCTGTTCCCGAAGAGCACCTGACCACTGGGTTTCCCCTACTTCTCGAGGATAGCCTCCAGGAGTGTCAGTTCTACCGAGCACCCATCCTCACCTACCTTGAGCATTGGGTGAGCGATACTGAGGTGGAGTACCATGTGGAAGTGATCGTGAAGGCAAACTATCCTCCCACAAGTTGGTTCTTCGAGGGACCCCAGATGGCGACACTACCACTCGCTGCCGAGGCTGCTGCACTCAAGGCGTTAACCCGTCTCCGTGAGATTCTTCCGGAGATGGCAGCCAAGATGGCAACTCGCTTCTTACCTTGCCGGAAGGAGGGTGACGAAGAAAGCAGCGCACTAGCCCCTCCACTGAAGGATGGACTCTCGCTTCGGTTCCAGACCTACTTCAGTCTATGTGCCGACAGCTTGGCACAAGACTTGGCCTCGGAATCAATGAAGCTTCGAGAAGAACTTTACGAGACTAAGGCACTTCTTCGTCGAGCTCAAGAGAAGGCAAACAGGATCAAGAAGGAAGGGGCACCTTCTGGACAGTCCGCTATCGCATATCGAGGCGGAAGGCCCTCCGAGGATGTGTCTTCCAAGGGTAAAGAACCACCTCGGCGACGCCGGATGACAGCAAGAGAATACCGCAAGCTTTTCCCTGCACCACCGTCGAAGCACCGTCATATCCAACTCCTCCACTCCCCCACTCCCTCCGGTGACAAGGGAGCCCAGACAGATGAAGACAAGGAGGAAGACCCAGAAGAGCCGGAATACGCGACCGAGCATTCCGCCGCTTAGGCATTATTCGCTACTCGAATATGCCAGTTGTAACCCCTACGGTAGGATAGGTCGTGTAACCCCTATGCGCAGTCGAGTCCTTGTATGGTTCATATGAAACCATCTAGCGTTTGCTTTTGTTGTGTCTGGATGTATGTCGTATTCTTCCTTCGGGAAGGTGTAAATGACTACGTCACCCATCTCGATTTTAATGAATGTGTTTTGGCCTTACGGCCCTTGCATGATTTGGTTTAGTGTCACACCCACCCCCTTACTGGGCACCCATCTATCTTGCTTTTCCTCTTCCGAGTCATGAGACCTTTTACCGCTCCAACAGGATGCCTGTTGTAACTCGTACTGGTACCTCTACCCAGCAGCCCGAAGCCGGAGCATCCTCTCAGCCAGAGGCAGACCACGACCAAACCAACGACCAAGCTCCACCACCACCTCCTCCAAGCATGGACATGGCTCAGCTTCTCCAAGCTTTCCGAGAGGAACGCCAAGCCAACACTGCAGCTCTTCAGCTGATTGCTCAAGCTGTCGCCAACAACCGCCAGCCGGCGGGGAATGGCAATGGACGTTCCACGTTGGCAGAGTTCAAGAAGCATGCACCGCCAACCTTCATCGAGACTGCTGAACCCCTGGATGCTGATGACTGGGTCCGTTCCATTGAGGAAATCCTGGAACTAGTCGGATGCACCGAAGACCGCGAGAAAGTGGCTTATGCAGCCCACTGCCTCGGGGGAACCGCAAGATCTTGGTGGGATGGATTCAAGGTCATGCATGTTGAACAAGACATCACTTGGGTTAACTTCAAGGCAGAATTCCGCAAGGCCCACATTCCCTCTGGAGTCATGGCTATCAAAAAGCGTGAGTTCCGAGCCCTGAAGCAAGGAAGTGGCACTGTCAAGGAGTACATGCAGAAGTTCAGTATTCTGTCAAGGTATGCCCCTGAGGATGTCAGCACTGATGCTGCCAAAAGGGAGCGCTTCATGGAAGGCCTTAATCAGACTCTGCAATACTCGCTTGTCGTGTGTGACTGCCCGTCTTTCCCTGACCTGGTGAACAAGGCACTTATGCTTGAAGACAAGCGGCGTGCTTCGGAAGACACTCGCAAGCGCAAGTTGGTCAGTAAGGGAAGTTCCAGCAACCAGAAGCCTCATCCGTGGCAGTCAGCCCCGGCCAAGCCAACTTATCAGCAGCCAAGAGCTCCTGCACCTCGGGCCAATCCTCAGCCTCAGCAGTATGCCAACCCCAGGCCAGCTTTCAACCCCAATACTAGTGGTGGCAATAAGATCAACACTCCAAATCAAGTCACTTGTTTTGGGTGTGGTCAGCCCGGACACATCTCCAGGGTGTGCCCCAACAAGAAGCCTGATGCCCCGCGCCCCAATGCGCAGAACCAGGGACAAGGCCGTGGAATGCCACCAAGGAACCCAGCTCCTCGCAATGCACCGAACTATGGGAAGGGGCGTGTGAATCACGTCACTGCTGAAGAAGCCCAGGAAGACCCGGACGTCGTGCTGGGTACGTTCCTTGTCAACTCAGCACCTACAACTGTCTTGTTTGATTCTGGAGCAACGCATTCATTTGTCACTCAAAGATTTGCATTAAAAAGTGGCATGACCCCTACACCCCTGAATAACCCTATGGTGGTACAAACCCCCGGAGCCGAGATGAGAGCCAAGATAGGCTGTAAAGGAGTCAGTATTACCATTAACGGTGTAGAATTCCTAGCAGACCTTATCGTCCTGAGATCGCAAGGCTTGGATGTGATCCTAGGTATGAATTGGCTCAGCAAGCACCAAGGCTTGTTAGACTGTGCCAATCGGACAGTTACTGTGACCAATGACCAAGGAGTAGAAGTCAAGTTTTCCCCCAACTCCTCTTCCGCTCAAGCCGCTAAAGTCAACTGTCTGTCTGAAGTTGGGCTAGATCAAGTACCGGTGGTATGTGAGTATCCTGATGTCTTTTCGGATGAACTACCGGGAATGCCCCCTGACCGTGACATTGAGTTCATCATCGAGCTCGTGCCTGGAGCAGGACCCATCTATAAGAAGCCTTATAGAATGGGAACGGAAGAATTAGCCGAGTTGAAGAAGCATCTAGAAGAGCAGCTAAGGAAGGGATTTATCCGCCCAAGTGCCTCCCCTTGGGGATCTCCTGTTCTGTTTGTGGCAAAGAGGGACGGTACCATCCGCTTATGCATTGACCATCGTTCCCTCAATGAAGTTACAATCAAGAACAAGTACCCACTTCCCAAGATCGAAGATCTGTTTGATCAGCTCAGCGGAGCCAAGGTATTCTCCAAGATCGACCTCAGATCTGGGTATTACCAGCTGAAGATCAGACCCCAAGATATTCCGAAGACGGCATTCGTAACCAGATATGGCCTGTACGAGTGCACGGTCATGTCTTTTGGGTTAACCAATGCCCCAGCTTACTTCATGTATCTCATGAATAAAGTCTTCATGGAATATTTGGATAAATTCGTTGTTGTCTTCATTGATGACATCCTTGTGTTCTCGAAGTCGGAGGAAGAGCATGAGCAACATCTGAGGATGGTCCTAGACAAGCTTCGTGAGCACCAACTGTATGCCAAATTCAGCAAGTGTGAGTTTTGGCTGCACAAAGTTGGATTCTTAGGTCATGTCTTGACCGAGGAAGGCTTATCTGTTGATCCTGCAAAAATCGAAGCTGTGACCCAATGGCAATCTCCAACGACCGTCAAGGAAGTCTGAAGCTTCCTCGGATTAGCGGGCTATTACCGCAAGTTCGTGGAAGGATTCTCTAGCATTGCACGACCAATGACTCAGCTCCTCAAGAAGGACAAGAAGTTCGAGTGGACGACAAAATGCGAAGAGAGCTTCCAAGAGCTCAAGAAGAGATTGACCACCGCCCCAGTTCTGGCAACACCTGATATTCACAAGGAGTTCGTGATATATTGTGATGCCTCTCGAACCGGATTGGGAAGCGTTCTGATGCAAGAAGGCCGCGTCATAGCATACCTCTCCAGGCAGCTACGACCCCATGAGGAGAACTACGCTACTCACGATCTTGAGCTAGCGGCAGTAGTTCATGCCTTGAAGACATGGCGGCATTACCTCCTAGGGAAACGGTGTGAGATTTACACAGACCACAAAAGTCTGAAGTATATTTTCACCCAAAAGGAATTGAACATGAGGCAGCGGAGATGGTTGGAACTCATCAAGGATTATGACCTCAGTGTTCAGTATCACCCTGGGAAGGCTAACGTGGTGGCCGATGCCTTAAGCAGGAAGGCTTGCTCTTTGAATGTCATTATTCAAGAAAGGCAGCCTGCCTTGTTTAAGGAGATCGAACAATTCAGTTTGGAATTGGTCACCCCTGGATTTCTGGATCATTTGGAAGTCATACCAACCCTGATGGACGACGTCAAGAAGGCTCAAGATGGACACGCAAGCATCGAAGGTATCAAGAAGAAGATGAAGCTGGGCAAGGCCCCAGGATTCTCCGAAGACGAGCACGGGATTGTTTGGTACAAAGGTCGCCTCTGCGTACCAAACAACACCGAGCTGAAGACGCTGATTCTGCAAGAAGCCCACGACACCCCGTATTCCATCCACCCCGGAGGAACCAAGATGTACCAAGACTTGAAGGCACGATTCTGGTGGCACGGTATGAAGAGAGAGATTGCAACCTATGTTGCAAAGTGTGATGTGTGCCAAAAGGTCAAGGCTGAATATCAGCGACCCGCTGGATTGCTTCAACCACTCAAGGTTCCTGAGTGGAAGTGGGATAAAGTCGGAATGGACTTCATCACTGGATTACCAAGGTCGAATAGAGGACATGACTCTATCTGGGTCATAGTCGATCATTTGACCAAGGTGGCTCATTTCATTCCTGTCAAGACTACCTACTCAGGCAACCAGTTGGCAACTCTCTATATCAACCGAATCGTAAGTCTTCACGGTGTTCCCAAGGAGATTGTGTCAGATCGAGGCACCCAGTTCACTTCAAGGTTCTGGAAGAGATTCCAAGAAGCCTTGGGAACCAAGTTGTCTTTCAGCACAGCTTTCCACCCACAGACCGGAGGTCAAACTGAGCGAGTCAATCAGATTCTCGAAGACATGCTCCGAGCCTGTGTCCTGGCATATGCAGCCAAGTGGGAAGACTGTCTCCCTTTTGCCGAGTTCTCCTATAACAACAGTTACCAGTCAAGCCTTCAGATGGCACCATTTGAGGTGTTGTACGGACGCAGATGTCGCACACCCCTCAACTGGTCAGAGACTGGAGAAGGACTAGTTTTTGGACCAGATATTCTCCGCGCAGCAGAAGAGCAAGTCCAACTAGTCAGAGAGCGATTAAAGGCAGCCAAGTCAAGGCAGAAGAGTTATGCTGACACTCGACGCCGAGACATGAGTTTCCGTGTCGGAGATCATGTGTACCTGCGGGTAACTCCTCTGAAGGGAACCAAGTGTTTTCACGTCAAAGGGAAGCTCGCACCAAGGTTCATTGGCCCTTTCAAGATCACCGACCGACGAGGAGAAGTGGCTTATCAGTTGGAACTACCACCTGAGCTATCCGATGTGCACAATGTATTCCATGTGTCACAACTCCGGAAATGTCTCCAGGTTCCGGACAAGCCCAGTCTCTACAAGGATGTGGATCACCAAGCCATTGATCTGCAGCCTGACTTGACCTACCGCGAGAAGCCCATTCGTATTCTAGACGAAGCAGAACGACGTACGCGGAGCCGTACCATCAAGTACTTCAAGGTCCAGTGGGGCAACCACACCGAAGCAGAAGCAACCTGGGAACGAGAAGACTATCTTAGATCCGAGTTTCCCATTCTCTTTTAAGCCCTAGTTTAGGAATCTTGGGGACGAGATTCTTGTAAGGGGGGTAGGTCTGTCACACCCTGCATTTTGTAACATGTTGTTTGTAACTTTGAAGCATGAAAATTTGGGCCAGCAAAAATTTTTAGCATCATTTGGCTTTTATTTGGAATTGAATTTTCTTCATTTGCTTTTTCATGTGCTCATTAAAGTCAACTATGATCTCTTGTAGATTTCATCTCCTTATCCAAAACTTCTGCCCAATGATCATGCCAAGTGATAAATAACAGTATAGTATTTTCTTACAAAATTAATTTGGCCAAAAAGTATTTTATAAATTTAGTTTTCCAAAAACCCCTGAATTGAGATTTGCACTGCAAGTACTTGATTAAGGGTGTGAAAATTATTTCAAAAGGTTTATTTGAGACCTAGTAGTCATAGGACTCCCAGAAACCACAAAGGTATAATTTTAAAAGTTATTTTCCTATTTTATTTAAAAGCTTTTTCTTAAGGCCAGAAATGGTCTTTAATAGGGGAAAATTATTTAACTATTTCAAAAATATTTGCCAAAATTCAGAGAGACTCATAGGACATATATTGTCCATATATGAGAGTTTCAACACTTGGTCATGTTCAAAATAATGGGCTAAACCCTCTAATACCCTTTCTGGATATTTCAAGCTTTTGGAATATTTACAAAGGAAACTTTCTCCAAAAATTCCAGGGAAATTCTATCATGTCATATATGACATATTTGATGATCTTGCCAAGTTCCATGCCTTGGGAAGCAAGAAAACCTCCTCAAACCCCTTCATAACCATTCTGTCCATATTTGAAGTTTGAGCAACTCTACATTGCCAAACCTGTCCAAATGCTCTCAAACTTGGTGCACATGCTATAATGGCCTAATAAGGCACCTAGACCAAATGGCACAAGATTCGGAATAGAGCAACTTGATCAGATCACCTCAAAACCCTTTCTGTTCAAATACAAATTTGAACAACTTTACATTACCAACTTTTTATCTGGAGCCTCAAACTTTGTGGGCATGATCAATGTCCCAAATGATGATGCTACACTAAGTGGTGCATCAAGGGGAGATGATTAGCTTGACTCAATCAAGATGAAACTCTTTCTGTTGATTTCTAGGGTTCACCAAAGTTACATTGGCTAGTTTCTTCAAATGAGCCCAAATTTGGTGAAGCACCCTATTTTCTCATGTCTTTCAATCCTGTCAAGTGCCATGTCAAGTGGACCCCATTTACTTGATCAAACACAGATCAAACACCTTCTGCAGAAATTCTAAAAACTCCAACTTGACCACTTTCACTTTTCTCCATAGCCTCAACTTCTTACCACAGGCTCATTGAGTTACCAGCTACCTCCAGTAACTCCCCCAACACCTCAGCTCCATGATTGAGGGGTGAAACCTCAGCTTTACCTTGCTGTACAGCCAACTTTCACCTTGTTACCAGCCCTCCCCCTCTCTCTCTGCAACCCCAGAGCATCCAAGGCCTCAGGGCAATTCTTTACTCCTTCCTCTACGCCCCAGACACTGTTGGACACGCTGGGATGGGCCAAACCGGCGAGAGCACGCTGATGCCGGTCATACGCACGCTCCAGAGCGCGTGAACAGTGCATCTCGCACGCTGGCTCCAACCAATCGTCGATCCCCGACAGCCTCGGGCCTCCCCCTCACGCCAGTCGAGGCGTCTCGACGTCCGCGACCTCCCCGGCGCTGTCCCCCCCTCCTCTTGCGCCCTCCAGTAGCCGCCGTCGCACGCGCGCTGGCCGCCCGCGGCAGCCACTCCTTTGCCTCGCACGCGCGCACGTCTCTGTCACTCCCCCACTCCTCCTCTTACCTCAGCTGGACGTGGAACTCGTCCAGGAACTCCCCGGACCCATTCCCCTAGCCTCCCGTGCGTTGTAGCCTCACCGGTGAGCTCGCCGGCGCACTGGACCACGGGTCCCCGTCGAGCTCCTATATAAAGGCCCTCCTGAGCCATTCCAACACCACCACCAGCCTCACACCTCCCCACTGATCCCCCTGCAGCACCAGTTCGACCCCAGGACGCCCCTGTGCTCGGGATCGACCGGAGCTCCGCCTTGTCGGGCCGCCGGCGATCTCGAGGTACAGGCCTCCCCTGCCTCTCATTCCATTCGTTTCGGAACCGCCGCACCTCACTGACCCTTTCCCCTCTCTTTCCCCCTCCATTTCCAGTCGGAAACGACCCCGACCACCGTCCTCCGACGAGCCTCCGCCGTCGCACCTCGCCGCCGGTGAACCAGGGCTCCCCGCCGTGCCGCACTACCACCGCTGCAACCGCGACACGACACTGAGTCCGTCCCTGGCCTCCGTTGCCGTCGCCGTGGACGGTATCGTCGCCGGTGAGCTCGCCGCCGCCGTGACCGAGGGGTTAGAGATGACAGGCGGGCCCCGCCTGTCATCCCCCCACCTCTCTCCCCTCCTCCGTGCCGCTGACCCACGGGCCCCGCCCGTCAGGTTTGAAACCTGACGTGCGCGCGCGCTGGCTCCGTGCGGCTGGGCTAGTCCGTCTGGGCCGTGCACTGTGGCCTCTTCTGGCCCAGTGCACAGGACCCTTTTTCCTTTTTATTTTCTGTTAATGTTTTAAACATTTATGCAGAAAAGAATATTGATCCAAAATAAATATTTCGAACTCCAAAAATCTTGTAATATTCCAACCTATTTAATGGTACCACTTTCATTCAAATCCATGAAACTTTTCTGTAATGTTCAAATTTAAATTCAAATTAGAGCAGTATAACTCCTGTTCAAAAATCTATATATCCTATTCTGCAACTCCAAAACTCCAACTAAGATTTTTCCCCATCTTAGAAATCCCTCTAGTATTTTACAAAAATGAGTTGACATTTTTCTGAGCACTTTGATTTTTCTGTTTTATTTGTATTCTTATTTTTCCGTGGTTATTATGCGACGTATAGATCCCGTATTTGACGAGGTTGCTGTGGAAGAAGAAGGAGAAGGACTTGAAGACTTTGAAGATCAAGCCAATCCAGGCAAGCAGCCCTTTGACCATGATACACTTGTTCTTCGGAACCCGTTTGTTTCCGATGCATGATGATTAGGGTTACGATGGTAACCTAGATGAACCACCACATGATGCATGCTTTATTGTTGATCTTGCTACATGCTAGATGACATGCAATAGGTGGTCATGATGCTTATATGATGCATGACATGATCTTGATCTTGCTATATGCTAGATGACTTGCATATGGTTAGTAGCTATGGAAAGTGATGCATGTGTGACATGAACCTTCATGGTTGAAGTCTTTACATAAAACCCCGTCGGGTGCCACTTATGCCCGAGGGAGATGATGATGATGAGTTGGGTTACCACTTGATGACGAAGTGGTGTGCCAAGGCAAGTGTGTGTGTTTTACAAACGGATTGGTTGAAGTTGCGACCGTTATTCCAACCATACATGTGAAACCACACTACCCCTTATGGGACGGGGCTTTATTGATTACTTAGGTCGATACTAGCATGGTGCCCGCATTACTAGTGACGAGAAGACTTGAGGTCTTTCCCGGGACGGGGTCGTGCTTGGATAGACGGCCATGACTGTTTTTACAGGGCACCGGACACACCGTTGGTCCCTTCGGGTACGCGTGAACATTGAAATTAGGGCAAGTCCCGTGATCTATTGTTTGTACCCGAGGGCCGTGTGCCAACAAGTGGACTCTATGTTAGTGTCATCTAAGGAAAGGTAATGACCGGGTGCTTACCCCGGGTACTGGAGGTACCGCGGGTCGTGGATGACACAGAAGTTCCCCGGATCTTGTGGGTAAAGTGTACAACCTCTGCAGAGTGTCAAACTATTTGAATAGCCGTGTCCACGGTCATGGACAGTTGGGTAACTGCTCTTGGGCTACGTCAAATGTTTGTGAAACCATGCGTGTGTGTGAGTCAAGGTGGTGACTTGACTCGATGAGATGAATCATATCCATGTTGATGTCGGTAACCTGTTCTCGAGGTTACGCGAGGTTATTGATGCATAAGCTTGATGATAGTATATTGTTCTAGCCTCCTGCTAGATTGTTCATTATTATTCAATTGCATTGTTACTTGAACCACATCATGGGTTGCTTGCGAGTACATTCAAAGTACTCATTGGCTTGCCACTGGTTATTTAATTGGCCAGGCATGGAAGAACAGGATTATGTGGAAGAGTTCTTTGGAGACGACCATGCGAACTAGGACGCTATCCCAGTCAGAATGCCTGTAGGGTTAAGGCAGATGGCATGGGTTCTACCCGTTTATCGAAGACTTCCGCTACTTGAGTTATTTGATATTCAGCCCGTGAGGCTCTATCTATGTAAGACTTGGCCATAATGGCCTTAATTCGTGTAAGACTCTTTGTATGGATGTAAGACTCTTGTTATTTCAGCTTCTGTGTGTTCAGTGAGCATTGATCTCTGGGATCACTGTACACGTGCATTCGGTGATCTCGACTTCCCAGTCGGGGTCCCCACATAGATCTATAGTTCTTGCAATGGGAGTAGTGCTGGGCTGTGGGTTCAATCTTGTTGTGTCCTTTCCCAGTGACAGTAGGGGCAGCAAGGCACGTATTGTATTGTTGCCATCAAGGATAAAAAGATGGGGTTTATATCATATTGCTTGAGTTTTTCCTTCTACATCATGTCATCTTGCTTAAGGCCTTACTCTGTTCTTATGAACTTAATACTCTAGATGCATGCTGGATAGCGGTCGATGTGTGGAGTAATAGTAGTAGATGCAGGCAGGAGTCGGTATACTTGTCTCGGACGTGATGCCTATATACAATGATCATGCCTAGATAGTCTCATAATTATTTGCTTTTCTATCAATTGCTCGGCAATAATTTGTTTACCCGCCGTAGAATATCGCTATCATGATAGAAGCCACTAGAGAACACTATGGCCCCCGGGTCTATTCTCAACATATCAATCTACATCTACTTTACTTTTACGCTTTTACTTTTTGTTCTTATAAACAAAAATACCAAAAATATAAACTATAATCTCTATCAGATATCACTTTCGTAAGTGACCGTAAAGGGATTGATAACCTCTTATCGCGTTCGTTGCGAAGTTCTTATTTGTTTGTGCAGGTGCGAGGGACTCGCACGTGGTCTCCTACTGGATTGATACCTTGGTTCTCAAAAACTGCGGGAAATACTTACGCTACTATGCTGCATCTCCCTTTCCTCTTCGAGGGAATACAACTCAAGCTCGAGAAGTAGCACCCGCCTCGTGAGGCTTGGCCCCTCGGAGGGTCTTGAGTTGCAGTTGCTGAAACTGGGCCACACTAGGCTGTTGATGGAGCCACGTCGTGGGCCGCAGGCAGGCAAGCCTGGGTACCCCTTTTCCCAGGACGCCGACAGTATCCCCCGGGCCCAAGGTGCGCACAAACTTGGCTTCGAGGCGAAACCAAAGGGGCAAGGTGAAGCGCCGCGGGCCCCAAACGCCAGCGGCCCCGGTCAACGCGTGACGACTTGATTGGACGTGGGCGTCTCCACTTCCCCCATGCTGCCTTGAAATTCGCCTGACCCGGTGGCCGCCGCCGCTCGCATAGCCCCGCATCCCCTGTTGGTAGCGTGCTCCCACCACTCCTCCGTCTTCCAGAGAACATCATCCTCCTCTCCTAGCCTGACCCTGCGCCAATCCCCACCGCCCCCATGGCGCCGTGCCAGAAGAAGAAGGGGAAGGAGAAAACCTGCGCCCCGGACCCTGCGCCTCAAGTCTCCGAGCTCGCCCTCAAGTCTCCGAGAGGTCGGTGGTGGTCAACCAGGAGGGGTTGAGCATGGTCCACCCCGCTCTCGCCTCCGGCTTCAACGAATGGGGGCGACCGTGGCTTGGCTGGCTTCTCGCTTCGCAGTCGACAGGGCGGCTGCCGAGATCCCTATCCATCTACACGCCCTCTGGGCTGGCCTAATTCCTCCCTTCTCTGACTTCTTCAATGATGTGCTCTCGCATTATCAAGTTAATGTGCTACACCTGGAGCCCCAATCCATCGTCCTCCTTGCCGTCTTCGCCTTTGTTTTCGAGGCCATGGTAGGCATTGCTCCTTTCATGGCCTTGTTTCACCATTTCTTCTCGCTGCATCTGACAGACGCTCACTAGTGCTTGGGGTGCGTGAGCTTCCACGCCATAGCCGCGACGTCCGGCTTGGGGATCGGCTTCGATCTTTCGCCAGCCACGGATGGGTTTCTGAAGCGGTAGGTGTTTGTCGATGTCGGCGTGTGCAATCCTCTGCTTCTTCTTCCTCGAGCTCTGGGGGCATGCGAGGCTTGACGACCCGCGGCTCGCCCATGTCTGGCGCCTGTTGGCCAGGCTAAGGGACCTCGGGCTGACGGTGCCCATGGTGGTGAAGGAGTTCATCAAGTTTCGCATCGCTCCACTCCAGTGTCACTTCCTCCCATTGTGTGCCTTCTACGGCTGCACTAACCCCATCAGGCTCCATGCATCCGCGCTTCCTCCTGAGGTGCGGCGGATAGTGTTCGAGCTTCTGACGGGCGACTTGATACGTCTCCAATGTATCTATAATTTTTTATTGTTCTATGCTATTATATATTCTGTTTTGGATGTTTAATGGGAGTAACCTACTAACCCAAGGCCTAGTGCAAATTGTTGTTTTTTTGCCTATTTCAGTGTTTTGCAGAAAATGAATATCAAACAGAGTCCAAACGGAATGAAACCTTTGGGAGAGTTATTTTTGGAACAATATCAACACAGAAGACTTGGAGTACACGCCGGGAAGCGAGAGAGGCGGCCACGAGGGCAGGGGCATGCCCCCACCCTCGTGGGCCCCCTGTTGCTTCCTTGGCGTCCCTCTTCCTCCTATATATACCTACGTACCTTGAAACTACCGAGGACAACAACGAAACCCTAACTCCACCGCCGTAACCTTCTGTACCCGTGAGATCCCATCTTGGGGCCTGTTCCGGAGCTCCACCGGAGGGGCGTCGATCATGGAGGGCTTCTACATCAACACCATAGCCTCTCTGATGAGTTGTGGGTAGTTTACAACAAACCTTCGGGTCCATAGTTATTAGCTAGATGGCTTCTTCTCTCTCTTGGGATCTCAATACAAAGTTCTCCTTGATCTTCGAGGAGATCTATTCGATTTAATTCTCTTTGTAGTGTGTTTGTCGAGATCTAATGAATTGTGGGTTTATGATCAAGATTATCTATGAACCATATTGGATTCTTTTCTGAAATCTTTTATGAATGATTTAAATATCCTTGCAAGTCTCTTCGAATTATCGGTTTGGTTTGGCCTACTAGATCTATAGTTCTTGCAATGGGAGAAGTGCTTGGCTTTGGGTTCAATCTTGCGGTGTCCTTTCCCAGTGATAGCAGGGGTAGCAAGGCACATATTGTATTGTTGCCATCGAGGATATAAAGATGGGGTTTATATCATATTGCTTGAGTTTATCCATCTACATCATGTCATCTTGCTTAAGGCGTTACTCTGTTCTTATGAACTTAATACTCTAGATGCATGCTGGATAGCGGTCGATGTGTGGAGTAATAGTAGTAGATGCAGAATCGTTTCGGTCTACTTGTCACAGACGTGATGCCTATATACAATGATCATGCCTAGATATTCTCATAACTATGCGCTTTTCTATCAATTGCTCGACAATAATTTGTTCACCCACCGTAGAAATCTGCTACCATGAGAGAAGCCACTAGTGAAACCTATGGCCCCCGGGTCTATTCTCATCATATGAATCTTCCATCAACTATTTTCTTTACTTTGCATTATTTACTTTCAATCTCTATACCAAAAATACCAAAAATATTATCTTATCATATCTATCAGATCCCACTTTTGTAAGTGACCGAGAAGAGATTGACAACCCCTTTTATTCCGTTGGCTCCAAGGTTCTTATTTGTTTCTGCGGGTACGAGAGACTCACGCGTGGTCTCCTACTGGATTGATACCTTGGTTCTCAAAAATTGAGTGAAATAGTTATGCTACTGTGCTGCATCACCCTTTCCTCTTCGAGGGAATACAACGCAAGCTCGAGAAGTAGCACGACTCGGCGCCGGCCAATCTGCCGGAGGAGGGTTGTCTCTTGTACTGATGCTCCAACATGGCTAAGTTCGTGCGGTAGATGCCTCTTTTTGACGCATGGGGGCTGCGTCCGGCTGGACTAGAGGAATCCTGCGAGAATCATCTCCCCTCGGTCTTCTCGCCCGCGGTCTCCTCAGTGCCCACCCCAGAAGAGGATGCAGGGAGGCAGGCGTCATCGGACGCCGGCGGGGCGGCTGATGAAGAAGCGGTGCACGCTGCAGCCCCCGAGGCGCCGGCTCCTGGGGCTTGGACGAGCTGTCCTGAGATCGCGCCTGGTGAGCCGCTGCAGACCGAGGCTCCCGATGTCACCTTCTCGGGAGCCCCGCATACTGCCCCAGACAACGGTGGTCGCGCCCATGGCTTCGGCCAGCTCAGCTTGGACTTCAGGTCTCTCCGCAAGAGGAAGGCGCTCTTGAGCCACGACGGTGCCACCTACCGGCCGATGTAACACAGGAAGTACATAGCCAAGGACGGGTAAGTACCTTATCTGCGTGTTTCCTGGGTGTTGTGTTCCTTTCTGACCCTGACTCTTTAGGGCTCCATCAACTGGTGCGGCGGAATCCCCTGAGAAGCGACCCCCGCCTTCTCAGGGCTCCTCGTTGGCCTTGAGCGCGCCCCTCCGGGGCGCTGTCTAGGGCGCGAGGTTTGCGGAAGAGGTTAACACGCTGCCCCGAGGCTTGGACTTCGCGTTCCTGTCGTCCCTCCTTCGCGGCCTCGCCTGGAGCATTGGAGGCATGCCGAGAGCCCATCCAGTGATCATCCCCCGCAGCTGGGCGACCCTAGGTTCGGCTTAGTCTTCGAGCCTCCTGGCCTTGTCTTGCAACACCCCCACCAAGGCGCGAGCGGCAGTGGGTAAGGCGCCGGCCTCCATCCCCCTGCCGGAGGAGGGCGGGCCATCCCAAGCTTACCTATGGAGGATGGGCCCGATCGCGCGTTTGAATTCGTGCGCGAACGCGGCAACATCCGCCACGAGCTTCTACGAGGCGCGATGGGCGCGTTGAGTAGGCTCGGGGAGGAGCTCGTTGATGTAGACGCCCGCCTAGAGGCGGAGGTGATTCGGCTGGCGGACGAATGGCTTCGGTTGAAGGTGGCCATCAACTTCGGCCGCCTTGAGCACGATCGCGCCGGTGCGAAGGCCAAAGCGTCCCTCACGGCTTCACGTGAAGCCAGTGCCCAGGCTCTGGACGAAGCCAGGCAGGCGGATCGACGCCGCGAGGTTGCCGAGGAGCATC
Source organism: Secale cereale (assembly GCA_902687465.1). Classification (NCBI taxonomy): domain Eukaryota; kingdom Viridiplantae; phylum Streptophyta; class Magnoliopsida; order Poales; family Poaceae; genus Secale; species Secale cereale. The sequence continues at coordinate 472,128,667 of LR738710.1, read as the reverse complement.
AGCGGAAGCTTCAGGCCCTGAACGACTTCATTGAGCAACAGGTCGAAGTGTGCAGGACAGCCTTGGCGTCGATGAGGGGGGCGCCTTCCAACGAGAGGGAGATCCAGAAGCGCGAGGAGGCAATGATGCGGAAGCCTTGGAGCGTAGCCTCGAGCGGGAGCGGCTGGAGACGACGGAGCGTCACGTGACCCTGGCCGAGCATGTTGTCTCTGCTCGCGAGGCCAAGGTTCGGGAGGAGATCGACCGAAGGGTGGCGTAGGCCAGCTCAGATCTTGCCAAGGAGTATGGCTTGAAGTTGGAGCTCCTGCAGGCAGAAGCTGATGGGAGAACTGCTGCCCTCAGGACGAAGCTGGATGAGGCAGAGCAGCGTGAGAGGGCCGCCACGGCGGCCCAGTCTTCTGCTTAGGCCAAGCTAGTCTCCTCCGCAGGCCGACCTAGCCTTGCCCTAGCGGCAAGTTGATGAAGCCGTGGTTCTTGCACAGCAGAACAAGGACGAGGCTTGCCGTCGACAGTTGTTGCAGCACGAGCATTCCCCCATGCTCCAGGCTCTCCGGGTGAAGGCTAACCGGACGCTGGGGGCCATCTGCGAGAAGAGCATCCCTCACCCCCACGTGGAGGATTACGCTGGCCACCTCGGCTTTTTTACTGAGGTCGTGGTGCACCTAGAGAGCCGGGCCATGAGGGCTCGCGAGATCATCAAGGAGAAGAGTCGAGGCCTCCTTGGGCGCGCGTTCTCGCGCATCTTCGGCCATCTTTAAAACCTCGACCCCCACTTTGATTTCGACACCGGCATAGCCCCTGCGCACGTGGCTCTCCGAGAGAATCTGGCGCACTGGGTGGATGACCACGTGGATGCCTTGGTGAGAGCATCCGCCACTGAAGACGACGAAGCGGTGGTCGCGGTGGATGAAGACGGCATGGTTGACGACGTTGAAGGCGGCGCCAGTGATAGCACTAGCAGCGCGTATGAGAGCGACTAGGGCACCACTTTGAGTTGCACGTCCAGTCGAGCCTGCGTTCGTCTACTAGAATCTGTATACAAGGACTTGGACATGGCCATGCAGGGTGTGAGAGTACTTTGGAGGGGATGTGTTCTTGGGCTCGGACGATCTTGTGGTGTCTGTGGGGTGGAATGGATCCGATGCCAAACCAGCTCAATGAGCTGTTTTCGATCCTCCCTCTACGGTGGAGGCTAGGTCCTATTTATAGTGGCCTTGGTCCTCTTCCCAAATATTGGCGGGAAGGGGTCCCACAACGGCCAAATTTGAAGGGGAACAGCTAGTACAAGTTATCCTGACAAAAGTGGTCTTCGCCTGCCAAAGGCTCTGGTGGTGACGCTGCGTCAGGCTCCACGATGACCTCCGTTCTGCAGCCTTGACGGTCATTGGTCTTGTTGCACCGATATGGAAACCTTTGCCTGATCCCTCAGGACTCCACGCCTACGCTTGCCCTCTTAGCACCAAAGAGGAAACTGGTACGCTACGCCCACTGGCGCCCGCCTAGCCTTGGTCGTCATGGCTCACGTCACGTGAACCTCGCGAGGTGCACCTTGCATAGATATCTCCGCTCCTTGGGAGCCAGCCTAGAGGGACTGCCCCCAGGAAGGTCTTGTTGTCACCCGCCTCGCAAGGCTTGGCCCCTCGCGAGGGTCTTGAGTTGCAGTTGCTGAAGCTGGGCCGCACCAGGCCACTGATGGAGCCACGTCATGGGACGTAGGAAATCAAGCCTGGGTACCCCCGTTCCCAGGACGCCAGCAGTGATGGTCACACCTCGCCCCTTGAGCCCCAGTGCTCTACCTTGCCGCCATGCCTCACTCAGCCAACGCGGCGCTCGCGGCGGTCCCGGCGAAGTGTCCGGTTGAGGGCACACGGCGTGGTGCCACGCGCCTAGCCAAGGCGCCGTGTCACCAGGACGGCGCCCTTGACACAATGGGCACCTCACAAGACGGTGAGACTCACGAGGATACCGCTCCCGGGGTCACCGTCATCCCGCCAGATGATCAAGCTCCTAAGGTTCCCTTACCTCAGGATGCCCAGGACCCAACCGGCGTCCCCTCCCTCGTCGAGCATCCCGTGTACTTCATCAGCATAGTGTTGCTTGACGTGTGGGCACACTACCCCGTGCCGCAGAAGCTCCTTCTTGCGCTTCTCGTTGCCACCAGGAAGCTGCATCACTACTTCCAAGGCCATCCCATCAAGTTTGTTTCGGCCTACCCCTTGGAGAGGGTGCTCCGAAGCCCCAACACCGCGGGAAGGGTCACCGAATGGAACATCGAGCTGCAGGCATTCCAGCTGGAGTTCAGCACCACCAGGTTCATCAAGGGCGCGACCCTTGCTGACTTTGTGGCAGAATGGGCTAACGCCCCCGACCGTGAAGTAAGTGAGGATCGTTCCCTCATGCCCGAAGACGATGCACCAGATGCTTGGGTCATGTACTTCGACGACATGTTTGCACGCTAGGGCGCGGGGGCCGGGGTCGTGCTCATCTCACCCACCTAGGACAAGCTCTACTAAGCGGTGAAACTCTGCTTCCGGCATGGGGAGAAGGTATCCAATAACATCGCTGAGTATGAGGGCCTGATCGCCGGCCTCAAGGCTGCGACAGCTCTGGGGGTTAGGCACCTCACCATCAAGGACGACTCCCAGCTCCTCGTCAACTTCTCCAACAAGGCTTACAAGCCAAAGGACGAGCACATGGAGGCATAGCTTGAAGAGGTACGCAGAATTGAAAAATGGTTCTTAGGCTTGGAACTGAAGCATGTACCACGCGGTACGAACAAGGAAGTAGACGACACCACCAAGAGGGCGTCCCGACGACAGCATCAGGAGCCTGGCGTCTTTGAGGAGCGGCTTCTCAAGCCATCAACAGCTCCCCCCGCTACGGGGTTGGCGCCGCCTCGGGAGGAGCTACCCCCGGCACCATCCTCGGGTGCCCCAACATGCGGCCCGACCTCGGTAGCCCGCCTGCTCGTCGCGCTCGAGCCCCAGGAGGGGTGCTGGACCGTGGAGTTCAAGACGTACTTGCTCCGGGGCACCTTGCCGGAGAAGGAGGAAGACGCAGAGCGTGTGGCCCGCTAGGCCACAACATACTGCATCCAAGATGGTGAGCTTTATTGAAAGCGCCTGAATGACATCTCTCTACGATGCATCTCTAGGGAGCAGGGGTGCGAGCTACTGGCCGACATACATGGTGGGGACTACAGGCATCACTCCTCATCATGCACCCTCATGGGAAAAAGCATTCCGGATCGGATTCTACTAGCCCACGGCGCTCAACGACGCTACTGAATTGGTAAGAACTTGTGAGGCTTGTCAATTCCATTGTAAGCAGATACACTAGCTGACTTAGGGCCTCCAGACCATACCGCTCTCGTGGTTATTCGCGGTATGGGGGTTGGATATCCTGGGCCCATTCAATTGAGCACCCGGGGGCTACCACTACATCCGCGTCATCATCAACAAGTTCACCAAGTGGGCGGAGGCGGAGGCCACCCGCCCGATACCAGTTGGCTCAGCCGTCAAGTTCATCAAGGGCCTCATGAGCCGCTTCAGAGTCCCCAACCGCATCGTCACCGACATTGGCTCTTAGTTCACGAGCAACCTTTTCAAAACATATTGCGCTAACCTTGGAACGCAGATATGCTATGCTTCGGTGGCACACCCGCGAAGCAATGGTCAGGCCGAGCGAGCCAACACGAAGGTCGTGAGGGGCCAAAAGGCGAGGAGTTTCAAGAAGAAACTCGAGGCCTGTGGCAGGGACTGGATCGATAAGCTCCAGGCTATGATGTGGTCCATCCACACCACCGCCACCAAGCCCACCGGCGAGACTCCGTTCTTCATCGTCTACGGGGCCAAGGCGGTCCTCCCTCACGAGGTCAAACATCGCTCCCCGCGGGTCTTGGCCTTTGACGAGGCACGCCAAGACGCCTCATGGGGGATGGTCCTCGTGCTGGGGGAGGAGCATTGCCACCAGGCCTTGCTCCATGCAGCAAGGTACCGGCAGGCGTTGCGGCAGTATCACTGCCGTAGCGTCCGCTCCAGGACCCTCGAGGTGGGTGACCTTTTCCTGAGGCGGGTGCTCTCCAGGGAGGGGCTTCACAAGCTCTCTCCCATGTGGGAGGGCCCGTTCAGGATAGAATGTGTTTCCAGGCCTGGCACCGCGCGACTGGAGACGCTGGATGGGGTCCCCATCCAGAATTCCTGGAACATCCAGTACCTCCGGAAGTTCTACCCATGACCAAGGCCATACACCCGTGAAGATCTCCGCTCGTGACACTCTCATGTAATAATTAGTTGGGGTTGTACATGCCCCAGAGTCTCCTAAGTGTCACCTCTTGGCCTCATGGGGGGTCCCACCCATGACCTAGTGGAGGCCCCATCCTCCGGCGCTGGTGGGAAGACAAGAAGACTAGTACATGTGCCGGATGCGGTTGTTCTTTTGCTTGCTTTCTGTAGCTGGTTTGCCCTTTCTTGAATGGAATTTGAATTTTTCGCATTTCATTCGAGGGTTGGGAAATTTCTTCTCCTTGCACCATTTTCCTCTTCTAGATCATACTTCAGGAGGGGTGGCAGTTGCCAGTTGCTCCTCCTCGCACGTCCCGCGCGTGGGGGCTGGGCAGGTGTGTGCGCTCGGGCCTGCCCATGAACACACCACACCAAAGCTTCAGTACCCTGGCCCTTTGGCGCATATGTCCTTGCGTGACGCTCTCAAATGAGCTCACGGGCACGATGCCTCCGGAGGGTTCCTAATCCCACAGTGGTAGGTTGCCTCCCGAGGCGCAGTGACTTCTGGATCTCCTCACAGCCTAACACACTCTCGCCGCGCGCACGGAATTCAGGCCCTAGACAGACACGCTCCCTTGGCAGGGGAGTACATGCAAGAATACCAAGGGGGAGGAAAGAAACAAAAGCAAGCCACGCGACTACAATGGCTCTTGAAGCCCGGCTCCAGCTTGGGATCAGTCAGAGTCCTCCTCCTGTTTCACCGGGACGTGGTGGCGACACAGCTCGTCTTCCTCCCTAGTCTGAGCCGAGCGACGTGGCGGCTCGTCGTAGTCGTTGTCACTGGTACTCCCCCCGGATGAGGAGCCGCCGCTGTTGGAGGCGGCACGGGCGTCGCCAAGGGCAAGCTCACCACAAGCGATGGCGCCACCCCTCCGGCCGTCGTCGTCGCTGTCGTTCTCTGGGCAGCACCCCGCACGCGGGCCGTCTTCTCCGAACACCCTCACGTAGAGGGTCGTGGTGCCGTCGTACCTAAAGTGGAGGGTGCACCTCCCATGTAGGCCTCGCGCATGGGCGAACGGCTACCACCCGTGGTTCAGGAACACGTTGCCTGCGGCATTGACTTTGATCGCCACCCATGAGGCCTTGCTGCAGCAGCCGTCGGCCTGCAGCCATAGGCCATCAAGCCCCTCGACTGGCAACATGCTCGTGAAGAAGCGCGGGAGTTGGAACCAGATGCCCGCGGGCCTACCCGACCACACAACGAACTCCGTGGACGTGTCGGCTGAGTGGGAGCGTGGGCGCGGTGGCCAGGCGACTGCCACGCACCTTCCCCTGTCGCCGAAGCCGCCCCTTCCATGACAGCTCCCACCGCGGGAGGAAGCACCGCCGCGGCTGCCTGAGGCGGTGCCGACCTTCGAAGGGGTGCGCCAGCGCCCCCGAGGGGCTACCGCCGGAGTCGCGGCGTGCTTGCGGGGGCGTCCGCGACCTCTCTTGAGCGGGGGCGAGCCTGGCCCCACATTGGGGGCTTTACCCCTTCTCTGTGGTAGAAAATATTCTCGTCGGAGCCCTGGACACTACAGCAAGACAGTGGGATGAGGAGGAAGGAAGAGGAGCAAGCAGCGAGATTATGGAGATGAGCAAGGGGCTCCGCCCGCATTTATAGCCACAAGGAGGCCAACCGCCGGCCTCCCATGATTCCAAATAATGATGGTTTTTCTGCATGCAGCAGGCAGTCGTCAAGTCGAACGGTTGCCAAGGCTACGTGGAGAAGTGGAGACGCCCATGTCCCATAAAGTGTCATGCGTCAACTTGGTCCACGGGCAATTGGGGCCCGCGGCACTTCGCCCTTGCCTCCTGGCATCACCTCAAAGCCAAGTCCGAGCGCGCCTTGGCCCCGGGGCGATTGTCGGTGTTCTGGTAACCAGGGAACCCATACTTGCCTGCCTGCGGCCCACCGCATGGCTCCATCAACGGCCTGGCACGGCCCATCTTTAATATCGACAAGACACTACCCTCGCGAGGGGCCAAGCCTCGCGAGGCGGATGACGTCAAGACCTCCAATGGAAGCGGCCTCCTGAGGAGCAGAGTTTCCTATGCAAGTACCCACCTCCTGAGGATCAAGTGACGCAAGCCATGACGACCAAGGCCAGGCGGGTGCCATCGGGTGCAGAGCGGCAAGTTTCCTCTTTGGTGCTAAGGAAGCAAGCGCAGTCGTGGAGTCTCGAGGAATCAGCCAATGGTTTCCATTCTTGTGAAACGAGACCAAGACCGCCAGGACGGTAGGATGGATGTCATCGCCGAGCCCACCACGGCGTCACACTCAGAAGTTTTGCGGGCAAAGACCTCCTTTCGTCGGGATAAGATGTACTTCTTGTCCCCTTTCAAATTGGCCATTGTGGAATGCCTTCACGCCTTCGTTTTCGGGGAAAGAGGACCAAGGACACTATAAATACAACCTAGCGACCACCGTAGAAGAGGATCTGAGACACGGAACCCTCCCTTTCAACGCCTCTTGAGGCTGTTCTTCCTCTATACTAGTTCATCCTCAGCCCCCCGCGAGGCTAATCCACCCCAAAGCAGGAGTAGGGTCTTACACCACAAGGTGGCCCGAACCTGGGTAAATCACTGAGTCTCTTTCCCTTCCCTTTCAACGAGCTAAGCCATGATATTGATGAGTTGGTAGGTTGGAGAGGTTAAGTTCTGCACACACGCCCCAGAGTTCGAACCATTTCTTAGGTCTGCGCAGCCCTGAATCCGACAAATAGGGTGATCACCGACAACGGCACCCACTTCACGAGTCGCATCTTTGTGCAATACATCCAAATCTTTGGAAGCAAGGTCTCCTTCGCCTCTGTTGCTCACCCAAGAAGCAACAGGCAAGTCGAGAGGATAACTGTTGAATGTTGCGTGGGCTCAAGACAAGAACTTTCGATAGACTACAAAGATGCGGCAAGCACTGGATAGATGAGCCGCCGGTGGTTCTTTGGTCCCTTGGAACGACACCAAATCGAGCTACCGGCCAGACGCCCTTCTCCCTAGTGTATTGGGCGGAAGCAGTGCTCCCCATGAAACTCATATACGGGTCACCTCGAGTACTTGCCTATGATGATGTAGAGCAAGAGCAACTACGGCATGACGATGACATGCTCCTCGAGGAAGATCGTCTCCAGGTAGCTGTGCGTGCTCCATCCTACCAGCAAGCCCTGCGCCGCTATCTTAGCCGCAGGGTCCATGCCCGGAGCCTTGAGGAAGGCGACCTTGTCCTTAGGCGCGTTCAGTCTGCCAAGGGTGCAAACAAGTTGACGACGAAGTGGGAAGGCCCTTACCGGGTAGCACGAGTCACCAGACCTAGCGCGGTCCGTCTGGAGACCGAAGATGGCATCAAAATGTTTAGCTCATGGAATATTGAGCATCTTCGTAAGTTCTACCCGTAATGTGCGGTTGCCGGGCTCAGTCCCCGGCAACCACCTTTTGAACAAGCCTTGCCGCAGTGCATGTAATCCTTTGTACAAAGCCAGGCGCATAACCTGTGCACGCAACAATAAATCTAGGCATTGCATCATACCATCAAACTGCATGTTTACTATCTAGTTTTATGTTGCAATGTTATCACTTTTAAGTTTTAGAAACTTACTAGAGTACTCGATGATCATGTGATCCTTGTTACAACATTCTCTCTCTCTCTCTCTCTCCAGAGGACAGCGGCCTCTTGCCCTACGTATTTTCAGGAAAACAGGGGAGAATGGCAAAGAAACAAGGACAACGGCCTGTCATACTCCAGAAAGGGATACTGCCTGAAAAGATAAGTACATTCATGTATTCCAAGCTCAGTGCCATTTTCTCCCTTAAGAAAACCCTTGCTATCATTTTGACTGTGTACCATGGAATCCTTCACACAACGGAAACCCTTGTCGGGACGAGCCGTGCCCCAGCTCCTGTCCCTCCGCAACTCTAGGGGGGACGTGCTGAGACCGACAAGGAGCCTTGTCGGGAAATGCTACCAACCTGTTGTCGGGGGGCTAGGTACCCCTTTGGCGCTCACGGTTAGTACTGACCCGGCGAATTGTTTCGCGCGGCAAGGACAAACATGATGTCATAGTGTAAACAAAAGAAAAAGGGACATTATGTAAGGAAGAGAAATAGCATTGTTCCATTCATTTTCAGTACAAAATGGGTAAAGATTACATTATGATTGGCTAAAACTTGGCAAGTGCCTACATCTTTTGATTTATAAAAAGATAAGTGCCTGCCTTTCTTGCCCCTCTCCTCTTAGGGATTGGATGGAGAAGAAAAAGAGGGAAAAGGGCGCGCCTAGCTGGGATTCGGCGCCTCCCCGCCAGGGCCAGCGGGGCGCGTCCCCTGGAGGATCAGAGCGACCCTGCCCCCAGGCAGGGCGGACGAAGTCGACAGAGAGGAAGAAGACAGGGGGCAGGTGCAGATGGTGGTGCTCCAGAAGCACGGCCGGTGATGATGGTTTTGAAGGCAATTAGGAAAAGAAGGGCATAGATGAGCATTGCCCACTGTGAACCCCAATTTATAGGAGCGGCATGGGGGTTCTAAGGCGGTTGCCGATCTCCACCAATCCCACTAGCCACGATCACGGGCGAACATGTAGCCGCCCCATTGCTCCAATCCCTGGCGATGTAGTTTATGCCACTCCAACGCCTTTGAGCCATGTGCATCCACCGCAAACTCCCCGCAATGCATGCAGCGCGTGTGGTGGAAACGGCCCGAGGTAGTGGGTAAGTACTGGCTTGAAAGTTGGCACTTACTCCCTCATATTGCGCGCTTGTGCATAAATTTTGGGCCATACCCAACGGCACTGAGCAAGCGCGTTTGGGCCAGACCCGGGGGCTCATGTGTGGGGACCCCGACTCGTAAGTCGTGATCACCGAATGCACGTGTACAGTGATCCCAGAGATCAATGCTCACTGAACACACAGAAGCTGAATTACAAGAGTCTTACATCCTTACATACCGTGTTACACAAATAGGACCATAATGGTCAAGCCTTGAGTATATCATCGCAGCGGAAAAAATCTTCAAGACAACTGGGACCCATGCCATCTGCCTTAACCCTACAGGCATTCTGACTGGGAAGCGTCCTAGCTCGCATGCTCGTCACCAAGAAATCTTCATCATAACCTGTCCTCTCCTGCCTGGCCAATAAAATAACCAGTGGCAAGCCAATGAGTACATTGAATGTACTCGCAAGCAACCCAAGTGTGATAACAGAATATTTATGCAAGGCTCTACTGTTAGGTTGGCAATTTTGCGAAAAGCTAGTTTTTCATATGCAAGAATGATCAACATGTAACATGGATATGCATATGTCTGTAACAAGTAACAGGAGGTCACAGACATCATATCGAGAAAGAGTTGTAATCAACTCATGCACAAGCTCATTGTGACTTCCTCACAGTCACACCATCAATATCACTGAACCATGTTGACTTCATCAATATCTCTGAATCGTGTTGTTTCCCAGAAACTTATGGACATAGTCTAAGTAGCACCACCCAACTGTCCATGACCGTGGACACGGCTATTCGAATAGTTTTACACTCTGCAGAGGTTGCGCACTTTACCCACAAGATCCGGGGAACTTCCGTGTCATCCACGACCCGCGGTACCTCAAGTACCCGGGGTAAGCACCCGGTCATTACCTTTCCTTAGGCGACACTAACATAGAGTCCACTCGTTGGCACACGGCCTTTGGGGTACAAACAATAGATCACGGGACTTGCCCTAATTCAATGTTCACGCGTACCCGAAGGGACCAAAGGTGTGTCCGGTGCCCTGTAAAAACAGTCATGGCCGTCTATCCAAGCACGACCCCGTCCGGGAAAGACCTCAAGTCCTCCCGTCACTAGTAATGCGGGCACCATGCTAGTATCGACCTAAGTAATCAATAAAGCCCCGTCCCATAAGGGGTAGTGTGGTTGCACATGTTTGGTTGGGACGGTAGTCACACATAAATCTAATCCGTCTTTGTAAGCAACACTTTCGTCAAGCCTCGGCACACTACCTCTCACCAAGTAGTGCCCTAGCTCCTCATCAACTCCCAGGGGCATTAGTGGCACCCACTGGGTTATTTGCAAGTATGTCAGACCACACTTGTTTCACTCAATGCATAACCCCGACCCATTTTGCGTAGCCAACTACTATAGCATACATCTGTCTACTCCCACCCACATAACCCTCATAGGAAGGTAGGGTCATGTTTGATGCAAGTTTCAACAGTAAAGTAACAGGGGTAGCAACCAAAGTGGTTTCCACCTCAACATGATTCCGAATCATTGAATATAAAGGTGCTATGAGACATGCATAAAAAGGTTTCTTGAACATGGTCAAGGGCTGCTTGCCTTATTCTTCAGAGTCTTCAGATCTTCTGGTCCATCTCCGAATACTCCGCTTATTACGTCAACTAACGATGGAAACAACCAAAATAAGCAACACAATCAAAGCAACAATAAAAGTGCTCTAAAAATAGGAGTTGGACTTTTCTAGGATACCTCTGGTCATATTAGAAATGAGCAAGGTGGTTTCATAGGTGTTGGATCAATAGGTAGTTGGGAACATTTCAATATGATGGAACCAAAGGGTTTATGGATTTGGAAGAAGTATACAGAAACTTTTTCTTGAATGATGAGCAAAGGTACCCATCATCAAGTCATGATTTTAGAAGCATTCAGGAGTTGGTTTCAATGGATTTGGAATTGAAATGAATTTCCTAGGATTTTCCAAAGCTGATAAATAGGAAGAAATAGCTCATGATTTGGTGGGGTACAGAAACTATTATTAAAAATGTTCCAAAACTAAGTTTGGACATGACAAGCATCTAGGAATTTGAATCACTGCATTTGGATCAATATTGAGCTCTCTGTGATTTTCTAAAGTTAATCACAGAAGGTGGAAAATGGGCTTTTGATAATTATTTGTGAAAGAAATGTATCTGGAATAATGTGCATGTTGCACCATGTGATAGGGCATGATTTTAGAAGCTACCAGAAATTTGAATCATGCAATTTGGAGTTCATATGAATATTTTAGGCATTTTTGAAGTTGACAGAAAAAGGGAAAAAGGAAAGGAATAGGGGTTATACCCTTATGCTGCAGACTGGGCGGAGGATAGATGGTGGGCCGGCCCGGCTGCACGGCCGCGAGCGCCCAGGTGCAACGTCGATAGCGCCTTCCAGGGAATACGTCTCCGTTTGCCAGAAACGGACTTCACGGAGTACGTCTCCACTTAAACGGTGGGGCCAGGCCGCTGGGTCACTTACAGCCTGGGCCCACCGGGCTCTCTCTCCCTCCCTCATGGCTCCTTCTTCTTCCTCCCGACGGGAGACAGGGGAGGGCGCTGGCCTGCTCGCCGCCGGCGCTGCTCAGCCTGCCGGCGTCGAACCGCGGTGGGGTCAGGGCCGCGGGCCTAGCCGCATCCGCATGGGGGGTCGCAGGGAGGCGCGGCGTGCTCCCTGCGTCCGTGGAGGCCGACGGGTCCTGCGCTCGGTGGTCTCCCGTGCCGGCGACTGCGGCCGTCTCCGACGACGTCCGGTGCACCGGCGGGTTCGTGAGGCCGAGCTGCGCCCATCCCTGGCCTCCAAGCTGGCCGGGAGGAGCAGGAGCGACGACGGCCGAGGCATCAGCGGCGGCTTCGGGTCGAGACGGGGTGGCGCCAGAGGATGCTCGGGGAAAGGAAGGAAGGAGTGGGGGGAGTCTCCACGGTCCTGGGGTCTTCCTCCTGGTGGCCAACAGAGAAGGGGGAGAAGGGAACGGCCGTGGTGCCCGATGCCGAGCGGTGGCTGGCGGCGGCACTTCGGCCGTGGAGAGAGGAAGAGCGCCGGAGAGGGAGAGGGGGAGTGTCTAGGAGGTGCACGGGGAAGGGGAGGATCCAGCAGAGGCAAGAGGTGCTCGGGGGAGACCTTTTATGGCTGCGGCCGCGGTGCACCGTGGGCGCGGTCCAGGGCGCGCACGGCGAGCTCGTGGAGAGAGAGTAGGAGGGCCGGGGAGGATAGGACCGACAGCCCGGCAGGTCGTGGATGTCGAGGGGGCCTCGGGGGACACGCTCCCTCTGCCCAAGGTGGTCGGAGGCAGCCGATTGGGGGCGGCTACAGTGCGGGAGCGCACTGTAGCGCGCTCCAGAGCACGTCTTTGGCCGGCATACTTGTGTCTATGCTTTCCAGGCCATGTCCTCTAGTGTCTAGACGTGTCCAGGGGGTAGAGGGGGTAGTAAACAATGGCTCTGTGGTCTTGGATGCCCTGGGGAACCACTGAGATGAGGAGGGAGGTGAAGGAGGAGAAGAAGGTGGCTGTCCACAAGGGTAAAAATGGGGTCTTTACCCTCCAATAATTGAGATAAGGCAGAGGAGTGTTACTGGAGGTAGAATAGGGCTAGGGGAAGCTGTGGTAAGAACTTGGGGTAAGGGGAAATAGTAAAAGAGGTCCAAACACTTGTTTTGGCAAACTTGCAGAAGGTGTTTGATCAGTGTTTGGTCAAGCAAATGACATCCATTTGACATGGGACTTAACAGGATCAAATGTCACATATAATTAGGCCCCTACACCAAATTTGAGCTCATTTGGGCAAAGTGGCCAATGTAACTTTGGTGAACCCTAGAAATGAACAGAAATGGTTTCACCATGCTTGAGTCAAGCAATTCATCTCCCCTTGATGCACCACTTGGTGTAGCATCATCATTTGGGGATATGAACATGCCCACATGAGGCTTTGCAAGATCATCAAATATGTCATATGTGACATGATAGAATTTCCCTGGAATTTTTGGAGAATATTTCCTTTGTAAATATTTCAAAAGCTTGAAATATCCAGAAAGGGTTTTGGAAGGATTTGTCCAATATTTTGAACATGACCATGTGTTGAAACTCTTATATATGGACAATATATGTCCTATGAGTCTCCCTGAATTTTGGCAAATAGTTTTGAAATGTTTAAATAATTTTTCCCTATTAAAGACCATTTCTGGCCTTAAGAAGAAGCTTTTAAATAAAATATAAAAATAACTTTTAAAATTATACTTTTGTGGTTTCTGGGAGTCTTATATCTAATAGGATTCAAATATACTTTTTGAAAGATTTTTCACACCCTAAATAAGGTACTTGCAGTGCAAACCTCAATCCAGGGGTTTTTGGAAAACTAATTTTTGAAAATACCATTTGGCCAAAATATTTTTATAAGAAAATTCTATACTGGTCTATACACATGGCATGATCATTGGAAAAAGGTTTTGGGTCAAGGAGATGAAGTATGAGAGTTGGAGGATTTATTTGATTTTTAGAGCACTAGCAAATAGCAGACAAAAGTCAAATCAAGCAAAGTCAAAAACACTCAAAAGTTTTTGCAAATCCACATTTTTAACATGAAAATAAGCTTAAGCAATGAGACATGAAAATCAGGGTGTGACAGACCTACCCCCCTTACAAGAATCTCCTCCCCGAGATTCCCAGACTAGGCGTGGAAAGAAAAGCGGAGGCTTGGATACGGGGTAGTCTTCACTTCATCTTGTGGGTTCTGCTTCCGAGCGGTGCTCCTTGGAATCTTGAAGTGCTTGATAGTATGGCTTCTTGCTTGATGTCGTCCTTGATGGAAGTTGCTGAGGGGTCTCTTGCATAGGTTAGGTTGGGTTAGCTGTCAAAGGCTCTGTGATCAATGTCCTTGCGGGCATCGGGCTAGCTAGGAGGTAAGAAGCACTCCCAGAGTGGGGCTCGTGGAAGATTTGGTGCACGGAGGGTATCTCAGGTGGTAGATCTAGCTGGGGAGCTGTCTACCACATGACTTGCTGTGATCTCAAAGGGTCCAATGAACCTTAGTGCGAGCTTCCCCTTGACGTGGAAACGCTTGGTTTCCTTCAGAGGAGTTACCCGCAGGTACATGTGGTCCCCGACATGGAAACTCATGTTCCGACGGTGAGTGTCAGCATAGCTCTTTTGCCTTGACTTGGCTGCCTTCAAACGTTCTCTGACTAGTTGGACTTGCTCTTCTGCTGCGCGGAGAATAACCGGTCCAAAGACTAGCCCTTCTCCAGTCTCTGACCAGTTGAGGGGTGTGCGACATCTGCGTCCGTACATCACCTCAAATGGTGCCATCTGAAGGCTCGACTGGTAACTGTTGTTAAAGGAGAACTCGGCAAAAAGGGAGGCAATCCTCCCACTTGGCTCCATATGCCAAGACACAGGCTCGGAGTCATGACTTCGAGAATCTGGTTGACTCGCTCGGTCTGACCTCCGTTTGGTGGGTGGAAAGCCATGCTGAAAGATACTTGGTTCCCAAGGCTTCTTGGAATCTCTCCCAGAACCTTGAGGTGAACTGGGTGCCTCGATCCGACACAATCTCCTTGGGAAAGCCATGAAGACGTACGATTCGGTCGATGTAGAGAGCTGCCAGCCGGTTTCCCTCATTAGTGGTTTTGATAGGAATGAAAATGGGCCACCTTGGTCAAATGATCGACTATGACCCAGATAGAGTCATGTCCTCTATTCGACCTTGGTAATCCAATGACGAAGTTCATTCCGTTTTTATCCCACTTCCACTCAGAAGCCTTGAGTGGTTGAAGCAATCCAGCGGGTCGCTGATATCCAGCTTGACCCTTTGGCACACATCACACTTTGCAACATAGGTTGCAAATCTCTCTTTTCATCATGTGCCACCAGAATCGTGCCTTCAAGTCTTGATGCATCTTGGTGTGAGCGTTCATTCGACATGGAAAAGCTCTGCTCCATTGAGGAGTGGTTTGCAGATACGCCCGGTCTTCGACGCGGAAGTTTCTTCTTGATGACGGTGGTCGGTGTAGATCTTCCTTCTTGACAGGGCGGTCATCAGATGTCTTCTACCAAGCTGTCCGTCTCTTCTTTGTCTGCGGGCAGACAAGTAGGTCATCAAATAATGATGTTACCCAACTTGTCCACTTACTCCATGAGGTCTAAGGGGCACGCAAGGTAAGCTGGGGTATTGGTGGTGGTCTCGGTTGAGTATTGCAGAGGCCTTCCTGACTCTGAGTCAAGGCCCGTGGTCAGAATCTGACCAGGTTGTGGCTCGGTGGGGCTTAAGGGTTTCAAGGATTCTAGTGAGTGAATGAACTTATATCATCTTATCCTTAAGCACAGTTTCTGAGATGCCAATAGCTCCATCTAGTACTCCGAACGGAAAAGCATCTTCTCGCAGAGACCAACTCCAATCACCACTCATTGCCATACATATCCTCATGACTCTCATGAGACGGTCTAACAAAATTATACTTGTCTAAGATCCCCAAATCCATATGCACGTCTACCTCTAAAATCCAAAGGTAGATCATACATGCTGCTAAGCTGAGATTAAACTCCACAATCCAAGCACTCAACCTAGTCTTGCAAGGCTCAATATAATGCATCTCTAATCTAAGGAAACACGTCATATGCCACTCCAGGATTTGTTTCCTTCCTATAGATCAACTCCGATAGCCCGGTAATTACCACCAATCACCACATAATCCAACAATCCTACAAATCCGGTGTCTACGGTGCTCCACAAGATCTCAAGTCTCTATAATACCCAAATACTCGGAAGGACTAGGCATCACGATAGTATGTCCACCAAATTCTCATCATCCGGGTCAAGTAAACTCCAAGATCACGACTATATAGATCCCTAAATCAACTCTGACAAATAATCCAATCTCCTAGGTTATTGTCCACCGAGAAGCATGATATCATAATCAGGATCATCGGTCTAAATCCAATCTTACTCCGAATCATGCAGACATATCCAGCATTATACCAACCAGAATCACCTACATCAATCCAAATCTCATGCCCAACGGGCACTTCTACATACTTCCCCAAAGTCATGATCCACCAATATGAAAACCTCATAATCCATCAAGGTCTCAGATAATTCCTCGAAGTTACTCATATAATCCACCAAGTCGTCTGTCCAATATCCTCGAACTGGTCTATCTATGGCATCGTCGGACCTCGTGCTATGTCAGGATGAAAATGTGCTCACTCATCGTGTCCACTAGCTCCTTTACGAACCCAGTGTTGTGCAAGGTTACAAAGGCTTAACAGGTTCTCTCGCTTTACCATGAGTTAGGCACATGGTTAAGGATTCGTGCTGGAGTGTCTCGGGAAGTCTCAAAGGGTCTAGGAATGGGGTTACTGGTCTGGAGGGTTAAGCATAACTCTACGGAGTTGCACTTAGTCACGGGGTTGTAGCAGACGTCTTTAGTGCCAGTTGGTGGCCGAGGTAGAATCCTTGGTGCATCTTGTCTTGCGGGTCTTCAGTTGGGGAGAGAGAGAATAGAGGGAGAAGCAGCATAAAGGAGGGAAATGCCTAAAGGGGGTTCTATAGTGCAGGTGCAACAAACAGGTGCAAAAAGGCAGAAACAAAAGAAGCAAGGCAAGGGAGGTGATATAGCCATGCACTTGTTGCCTGGGGCAAAAGTGCGACTTATATCAAAACACAAACGAATAAAAACAAACAACACACAATCATGGTTCTATTCGAACCATCATATGGACTCGACTGCGCATAGGGGGTACACGACTCATCCTACCCTAGGGGTTCTCGGACTCAGTGTCGTGACTTGTGCCTCGTGCAGTCTTCTGAGCTTCCTTGGATGTTGCTATGCCACTTGTAGTTTCTTGATGAATGATCCGGGTTGAGCCTGAAGAATCTTCAACAACCTCTCGCCTGATGAGGTGATGTGGTGAAGGTGCCTCCTTGTAGTTGGCGTTGACTCGGTCTTCTCTTGTCTCTTTAATCATGACGATCCTTTGTGCCTTCTGGGGCGTCGAGGGTACCAGGTAGGCAATCCATATGTGAGGATAATAACAAGGCACATTAGAGGTCTACCATGTCGGGTTCGTTGATGAAGACATCGACACCAAGAGCGGGGAATGAAGAGAACCGTTTTTCCTGCTCACTATAGTGAGGCGGACCAAATGGCAAGGTTCTCAATTCACCGGTGGTTGCCGATACAACAACGGTAGTGACACGATTACTCTATTAGCGATGTATATCATGATTTTGCATAACCTATTCCCTGGTCATCGTAGGCTAGGGTTGCTCCATCTTGGGGGCTCTTGTCAAGGGTACCACCATTTTCTGGGTCTTCATGTCCTCATCCATTGAGGATGTAGTTTCTGTTGGTACCGTCTTGTTGTGGTGTCACCAATCTTGTGTGCAAAAGTGGTGGGTGAGTGTTTGGCAAGGTGCACTCCACGAGGATTACAGAAAACCCAGTGGTCAGGGGCATAGGGATTTTAGCGACCAAGGTTTTGAAGGGGAAGAGATCGAGCATAGCCTATTTTTCGAAAAACTGAGAAGGGAAGAGAAGTATAGATAGTTTTGAAAACTACTAATAGTCTTGGAAAAATAGTTTTACCCTATCTAACGACCATGCTTACTAAGGCTTCCTACAGTCAGGATGGCTCTGATACCAGCTCTGTGGGGACCCCGACTCGTAAGTCGTGATCACCGAATGCACGTGTACAGTGATCCCAGAGATCAATGCTCACTGAACACACAGAAGCTGAATTACAAGAGTCTTACATCCTTACATACCGTGTTACACAAATAGGACCATAATGGTCAAGCCTTGAGTATATCATCGCAGCGGAAAAAATCTTCAAGACAACTGGGACCCATGCCATCTGCCTTAACCCTACAGGCATTCTGACTGGGAAGCGTCCTAGCTCGCATGCTCGTCACCAAGAAATCTTCATCATAACCTGTCCTCTCCTGCCTGGCCAATAAAATAACCAGTGGCAAGCCAATGAGTACATTGAATGTACTCGCAAGCAACCCAAGTGTGATAACAGAATATTTATGCAAGGCTCTACTGTTAGGTTGGCAATTTTGCGAAAAGCTAGTTTTTCATATGCAAGAATGATCAACATGTAACATGGATATGCATATGTCTGTAACAAGTAACATGAGGTCACAGACATCATATCGAGAAAGAGTTGTAATCAACTCATGCACAAGCTCATTGTGACTTCCTCACAGTCACACCATCAATATCACTGAACCATGTTGACTTCATTAATATCTCTGAATCGTGTTGTTTCCCAGAAACTTATGGACATAGTCTAAGTAGCACCACCCAACTGTCCATGACCGTGGACACGGCTATTCGAATAGTTTTACACTCTGCAGAGGTTGCGCACTTTACCCACAAGATCCGGGGAACTTCCGTGTCATCCACGACCCGCGGTACCTCAAGTACCCGTGGTAAGCACCCGGTCATTACCTTTCCTTAGGCGACACTAACATAGAGTCCACTCGTTGGCACACGGCCTTTGGGGTACAAACAATAGATCACGGGACTTGCCCTAATTCAATGTTCACGCGTACCCGAAGGGACCAACGGTGTGTCCGGTGCCCTGTAAAAACAGTCATGGCCGTTTATCCAAGCACGACCCCGTCCCGGGAAAGACCTCAAGTCCTCCCATCACTAGTAATGCGGGCACCATGCTAGTATCGACCTAAGTAATCAATAAATCCCCGTCCCATAAGGGGTAGTGTGGTTGCACATGTTTGGTTGGGACGGTAGTCACACATAAATCTAATCCGTCTCTGTAAGCAACACTTTCGTCAAGCCTCGGCACACTACCTCTCACCAAGTAGTGCCCTAGCTCCTCATCAACTCCCAGGGGCATTAGTGGCACCCACTGGGTTATTTGCAAGTATGTCAGACCACACTTGTTTCACTCAATGCATAACCCCGACCCATTTTGCGTAGCCAACTACTATAGCATACATCTGTCTACTCCCACCCACATAACCCTCATAGGAAGGTAGGGTCATGTTTGATGCAAGTTTCAACAGTAAAGTAACAGGGGTAGCAACCAAAGTGGTTTCCACCTCAACATGATTCCGATGCATTGAATATAAAGGTGCTATGAGACATGCATAAAAAGGTTTCTTGAACATGGTCAAGGGCTGCTTGCCTTATTCTTCAGAGTCTTCAGATCTTCTGGTCCATCTCCGAATACTCCGCTTATTACGTCAACTAACGATGGAAACAACCATAATAAGCAACACAATCAAAGCAACAATAAAAGTGCTCTAAAAATAGGAGTTGGACTTTTCTAGGATACCTCTGGTCATATTAGAAATGACCAAGGTGGTTTCATAGGTGTTGGATCAACAGGTAGTTGGGAACATTTCAATATGATGGAACCAAAGGGTTTATGGATTTGGAAGAAGTATACAGAAACTTTTCTTGAATGATGAGCAAAGGTAACCATCATCAAGTCATGATTTTAGAAGCATTCTGGAGTTGGTTTCAATGGATTTGGAATTGAAATGAATTTCCTAGGATTTTCCAAAGCTGATAAATAGGAAGAAATAGCTCATGATTTGGTGGGGTACAGAAACTATTATTAAAAATGTTCCAAAACTAAGTTTGGACATGACAAGCATCTAGGAATTTGAATCACTGCATTTGGATCAATATTGAGCTCTCTGTGATTTTCTAAAGTTAATCACAGAAGGTGGAAAATGGGCTTTTGATAATTATTTGTGAAAGAAATGTATCTGGAATAATGTGCATGTTGCACCATGTGATAGGGCATAATTTTAGAAGCTACCAGAAATTTGAATCATGCAATTTGGAGTTCATATGAATATTTTAGGCATTTTTGAAGTTGACAGAAAAAGGGAAAAGGAAAGGAATAGGGGTTATACCCTTATGCTGCAGACTGGGCGGAGGATAGATGGTGGGCCGGCCCGGCTGCACGGCCGCGAGCGCCCAGGTGCAACGTCGATAGCGCCTTCCAGGGAATACGTCTCCGTTTGCCAGAAACGGACTTCACGGAGTACGTCTCCACTTAAACGGTGGGGCCAGGCTGCTGGGTCACTTACAGCCTGGGCCCACCGGGCTCTCTCTCCCTCCCTCATGGCTCCTTCTTCTTCCTCCCGACGGGAGACAGGGGAGGGCGCTGGCCTGCTCGCCGTCGGCGCTGCTCAGCCTGCCGGCGTCGAACCGCGGTGGGGTCAGGGCCGCGGGCCTAGCCGCATCCGCATGGGGGTCGCAGGGAGGCACGGCGAGCTCCCTGCGTCCGTGGAGGCCGACGGGTCCTGCGCTCGGTGGTCTCCCGTGCCGGCGACTGCGGCCGTCTCCGACGACGTCCGGTGCACGGGCGGGTTCGTGAGGCCGAGCCGCGCCCATCCCTGGCCTCCAAGCTGGCCGGGAGGAGCAGGAGCGACGGCGGCCGAGGCATCAGCGGCGGCTTCGGGTCGAGACGGGGTGGCGCCAGAGGATGCTCGGGGAAAGGAATGAAGGAGTGGGGGGAGTCTCCACGGTCCTGGGGTCTTCCTCCTGGTGGCCAACAGAGAAGGGGGAGAAGGGAACGGCCGTGGTGCCTGATGCCGAGCGGTGGCAGGCGGCGGCACTTCGGCCGTGGAGAGAGGAAGAGCGCCGGAGAGGGGGAGGGGGAGTGTCTAGGAGGTGCACGGGGAAGGGGAGGATCCAGCAGAGGCAAGAGGTGCTCGGGGGAGACCTTTTATGGCTGCGGCCGCGGTGCAACGTGGGCGCGGTCTAGGGCGCGCACGGCGAGCTCGTGGAGAGAGAGTAGGAGGGCCGGGGAGGATAGGACCGACAGCCCGGCAGGTCGTGGACGTCGAGGGGGCCTCGGGGGACACGCTCCCTCTGCCCAAGGTGGTCGGAGGCAGCCGATTGGGGGCGGCTACAGTGCGGGAGCGCACTGTAGCGCGCTCCAGAGCACGTCTTTGGGCCGGCATACTTGTGTCTATGCTTTCCAGGCCGTGTCCTCTAGTGTCTAGACGTGTCCAGGGGGTAGAGGGGGTAGTAAACAATGGCTCTGTGGTCTTGGATGCCCTGGGGAACCACTGAGATGAGGAGGGAGGTGAAGGAGGAGAAGAAGGTGGCTGTCCACAAGGGTAAAAATGGGGTCTTTACACTCCAATAATTGAGATAAGGCAGAGGAGTGTTACTGGAGGTAGAATAGGGCTAGGGGAAGCTGTGGTAAGAACTTGGGGTAAGGGGAAATAGTAAAAGAGGTCCAAACACTTGTTTTGGCAAACTTGCAGAAGGTGTTTGATCAGTGTTTGGTCAAGCAAATGACATCCATTTGACATGGGACTTAACAGGATCAAATGTCACATATAATTAGGCCCCTACACCAAATTTGAGCTCATTTGGGCAAAGTGGCCAATGTAACTTTGGTGAACCCTAGAAATGAACAGAAATGGTTTCACCATGCTTGAGTCAAGCAATTCATCTCCCCTTGATGCACCACTTGGTGTAGCATCATCATTTGGGGATATGAACATGCCCACAAAGTTTGAGGCTCCAGATAAAAAGTTGACAATGTAAAGTTGTTCAAATTTGAATTTGAACAGAAGTGGTTTTGGGGTGATCTGATCACGTTGCTCTATTCCAAATCTTGTGCCACTTGGTCTAGATGCCTTATTAGGCCATTCTAGCATGTGCACCAAATTTGAGAGCATTTGGACAAGTTTGGCAATGTAGAGTTGCTCAAACTTCAAATATGGACAGAATGGTTTTGAAGGGGTTTGAGGATGTTTCCTTGATCTCCAATGCATGAGGCTTTGCAAGATCATCAAATATGTCATATTTGACATGATAGAATTTCCCTGGAATTTTTGGAGAATATTTCCTTTGTAAATATTTCAAAAGCTTGAAATATCCTGAAAGGGTTTTGGAAGGATTTCTCCAATATTTTGAACATGACCATGTGTTGAAACTCTTATATATGGACAATATATGTCCTATGAGTCTCCCTGAATTTTGGCAAATATTTTTGAAATGTTTAAATAATTTTTCCCTATTAAAGACCATTTCTGGCCTTAAGAAGAAGCTTTTAAATAAAATATAAAAATAACTTTTAAAATTATACTTTTGTGGTTTCTGGGAGTCTTATATCTAATAGGATTCAAATATACTTTTTGAAAGATTTTTCACACCCTAAATAAGGTACTTGCAGTGCAAACCTCAATCCAGGGGTTTTTGGAAAACTAATTTTTGAAAATACCATTTGGCCAAAATATTTTTATAAGAAAATTCTATACTGGTCTATACACATGGCATGATCATTGGAAAAAGGTTTTGGGTCAAGGAGATGAAGTATGAGAGTTGGAGGATTTATTTGATTTTTAGAGCACTAGCAAATAGCAGACAAAAGTCAAATCAAGCAAAGTCAAAAACACTCAAAAGTTTTTGCAAATCCACATTTTTAACATGAAAATAAGCTTAAGCAATGAGACATGAAAATCAGGGTGTGACATCATGTCGGTGCACTAGGACTAGTGTATCCAGTGCCCCTGACTTATGCACATGCAGTGGTACAAGAACCCATCAAATAAGTTTAATCAAATCCAGACAAAGCAGAGAAGCCGCTCTCCGTGAGATCAAGGAGTGGATCAAGAAGACCAAGACTCCAACAGAAGAAACTTTTGATGGCTAACCAACGCCGGCAAGGTCGAAGCAACAGCCCAGGATGGGCCCGAGCCGCGCCAGTCGCATACCTGGTGCCTGCCGCGGACCGAGGCGTATTCATCTTTAAGAAGACCCGGCAAGCCCTTCCTCGTTAGACGCGAGCCGGTCGGCCACCGCTCCACCACATCACCACGCCGGTCACTTGTCGATGCGGTGTCCAGCCCTCGGGTGGCTAAGTGGCTCTCGCTAACCATGTGGCGGCTAGCTGGAAGACAAAATATGCCCGTTTGACACCCGTCCAGAGGCGTGTAAAGATAATAAGCAATAGTTAGCTAAAGCGGTGGTAAAAGCGTATCGGGAATGCACCCCTCATGCCATCTAGACTAGCGTTTATGGAATTTTGTCCTAAGTGCCAAAGTTAGGTATGATAGCACTGTTGGCTATCTAAGCACTAGATAATGTTTATTTTGCCACTATGGTCGCCCCTTTTTCTATAAAAGGAGGCCCAAGGCAACCTAGCTAGGGATTCAGACCCTTGGACACTTGTACTCGCGTAGCAGCTCTCCTGAAGGCAGCCTTGTCGGGTTTGAGCGATGTGTGTGCTTTGTGTTCCTTCGATCAATCTACCAAAGCAGGAGTAGGGTTTTATGCTTCTCAGCGGGCCGAATCTCGGTAAAAACACAAGTGTCTCGTCGAAGTGCTGATACGTCTCCAACGAATCTATATCTTTTTTTTATTCCATGTTATTATATATTCTGTTTTGGATGTTTAATGGGCTTTATTATACACTTTTATATTATTTTTGGGACTAACCTACTAACCCAAGGCGCAGTGCAATTGTTGTTTTTTGCCTATTTCAGTGTTTTGCAGAAAAGGAATATCAAACGGAGTCCAAATGGAATGAAACCTTCGGGAGAGTTATTTTTGGAATGATATCTTCACGAGAGACTTGGAGTACAAGTTAGAGAAGAAACGAGATGCCCATGAGGGGGCAGGGTGCGCCCCCACCCTCGTGGGCCCCACGTTGCTCCACCGACGTACTTTTTCCTCCTATATATACCCATATACCCTGAAAATATCATGGAGCATGAAGAAACCCTAATTCCACCGCTGTAACCTTCTGTTCCCGTGAGATCCCATCTTGGGGCCTGTTCCGGAGCTCCGCCGGAGGGGGCATCGACCACGGAGGGCTTCTACATCAACACCATAGCCTCTCCGATGAGTTGTGAGTAGTTTACCACAGACCTTCATGTCCATAGTTATTAGCTAGATGGCTTCTTCTCTCTCTTTGGATCTCAATACAAAGTTCTCCTCGATCTTCGAGGAGATCTATTCGATGTAATCTTTTGGCGGTGTGTTTGTCGAGATCCGGTGAATTGTGGGTTTATGATCAAGATTATCTATGAACAATATTGGATTCTTTGCTGAAATATTTTATGTATGATTATAATATCCTTGCAACTCTCTTCATCATGTCATCTTGCTTGAGTTTATCCCTCTACATCATGTCATCTTGCTTAAGGTATTACTCTGTTCTTATGAACTTAATACTCTAGATGCATGCTGGTTAGCGGTCGATGTGTGGAGTAATAGTAGTAGATGCAGAATCGTTTCGGTCAACTTGTCACGGACGTGATGCCTATATACAATGACCATGCCTAGATATTGTCATAACAATGCGCTCTTCTATCAATTGCTCGACAGTAATTTGTTCACCCACCGTAGAATTATGCTATCATTAGAGAAGCCACTAGTGAAACCTATGGCCCCCGGGTCTATCTTCATCATATTAATTTCCTTTCAACTAGCCAATTTATGTTGCCGTTGCTTATTTGCTTTATTTACTTTCTGTTCTTATACCAAAGATACCAAAAATATTATCCAATCATATCTATCAGATCTCACTCTCGTAAGTGACCGTGAAGAGATTGACAATCTCTTATCGCGTTGGTTGCGAGGTTCTTATTTGTTTGTGCAGGTGCGAGGGACTCGCGCGTGGTCTCCTACTGGATTGATACCTTGGTTCTCAAAAACTGAGAGAAATACTTACGCTACTGTGCTGCATCACCCTTTCTTCTTCGAGGGAATACAACACAAGCTCGAGAAGTAGCAAGAAGAATTTCTGGCGCCATTGCCGGGGAGATCTACGCAGAAGTCACATACCAAGTACCTATCACAAACCCTTATCCCTCGCACTACATTATTTTCATCTTGTTTTCCTCTCCGCCACTTCACCTTTGCCGTTTTATTCGCCCTTTTCTCTATGTGCCTTTCTGTTTGCTTGTGTTGCTATGTGCGCTCTATTAGCTTGCATCTTCGCTTGCTAAATTATGGATCCTCATCCACTTGCAAATCTTTTTAAGAGATCCAATTATGATGAACCAATTGATAGTGAGCTGCGTGCACTAGATTATATTTATGATATTTTGCTTGAAATTCGTGAATCCTAAAATTGTGATGAGGTGTTGAAAGAGGAAAATTATGAATTGATTCACGATAGCTCTTTTAATGAAAAACATGATTGCAATGATACTATTGTAAATTCTATTAATGTCAATTGTGTTAATGATATGCAAAACCCTAAGCTTGGAGATGTTAGTATTGCTATGTCCACTACTTGTTGCAGTGATCATGATTGGGGTGATTCCTCTTATGATCTTGAAAATTTATTTAAGCCCCATGATGAATATGAGATTGATAATAATGTTCGTAGTAATATTAAAAGTGTGTTTGGAGAGGGCATGACTTTAGTTAATGTTGATCCCATTATTTTGGAAGAGTGTCAACTTCGTATGCATGTGGATCGTGTTGAGAATACGTTTTGTGATAGCTATATTGTTGAATTTGCTTATGATCCTACATGCAATTATTATGAGAGAGGAAAATATGGTTGTATAAATTTCCATGTTACTAAATTACCTCTCGTTATGTTGAGATTGATATTGTTTCTTTCTTCTTCCTTGCATATGCTAGATCTTGCTAGTCTTTCTAATTTGTTTTCCTATAAAATGCCTATGCATAGGAAGTATGTTAGACTTAGATGTGATTTTCACATGATATATGATGCTCTCTTTGTGCTTCAATTCTTTTCTTTCATGGGAGTATCATTGAATTCTCAAGCCTATCTTAATGGCTACAAAGATAGAGCTTGTTGGGAGGCAACCTAATTCTATTTTCTTTGTTTTTGCTTATGTTTAGTAATAAATATTGCATCTAGCTTCTGTTTAGATGTGGTTTTGTGTTTTAATTAGTGTTTGTGCCAAGTAGAACCTTTGGGAAGACTTGTGTGAAGTTTATGCGATCATGCTGTAAAAAACAGAAACTTTGGCGCTCACGAGATTGGCTATAATTTTTTACTGAAGAGTGATTTTTAGTTAATTCTTTTTGCAGATGATTAATAGAAAAAATCCTCATGTCCAAAAAATTATTTCAATTTTTTTGAGCCACAGAAGTATTCGAAAGTTACAGATTACTGCAGATTGTTCTGTTTTTGACAGATTATGTTCTTCGTGTGTTGTTTGCTTATTTTCATGAATCTATGAGTAGTATCGGGGGGTAAGAATCATAGAGAAGTTGGAATACAGTAGGTTTAACACCAATATAAACAAAGAATGAGTTCATTACAGTACCTTTGAGTGGTGGTTTGTTTTATTATACTAATGGAGCTCACGAGATTTTTGGCTAAGTTTTGTGTTGTGAAGTTTTCAAGTTTTGAGTATGGATTTAATGGACTATGGAACAAAGAGTGGCAAAAGCCTAAGATTGGGGATGCCCAAGGCACCCCAAGGTAAAATTCAAGGACAACCAAAAGCCTAAGCTTGGGGATGCCCCAGGAAGGCATCCCCTCTTTCGTCTTCGTCTATCGATAACATTACTTGAGACTATATTTTTATTTACCACATGATATGTGTTTTGCTTGGAGCGTCATATATGATTTGAGTCATTGATTTTTAGTTTGCCACAATCATCCTTGCTGGACATACCTTTTGAGAGAGATAATATGATTTGGAATTTATTAGAATACTCTATGTGCTTCACTTATATCTTTTGAGCTAGATAGTTTTGCTCTAGTGCTTCACGTATATCTTTTAGAGCACGGTGGTGGTTCTATTTTGTAGAAATTATTGATCTCTCATGCTTCACTTATATCTATTTGAGAGTCTTTTAGAACAGCACGGTAATGTTCTTTGGTTATAAAACTAGTCTTAATATGATAGGCGTCCAAGATGGGTATAGTAAAAGCTTTCACATAAAGTGCATTGAATATTATGAGAAGTTTGATACTTGACGATTGTTTTGAGATACGAGGATGGTGATATTAGAGTCATGCTAGTAGAGTAGTTGTGAATTTTAGAAGTACTTGTGTTGAGTTTTGCAAGTCCAGTAGCATGCACGTATGGTAACAGTTGTGTGACAAATTTGAAACCTGAAGTATTTCATTGAGTGTCATCCTTTGTGTGGAGGTCGGGATTGTGCGATGGATAACTCCTACCAACCCTTCCCCTAGGAGCATGCGTGTAGTACTTCGTTTTGATGACTTGTAGATTTTTGCAATAAGTATGTGAGTTCTTTATGACTAATGTTGAGTAGATGGATTATATGCACTCTCACCCTTCCACCATTCCTAGCCTCTCTTGTACCGTGCAACTCTCACCGGTACCATACACCCACCATATACCTTCCTCAAAACAGCCACCATACCTACCTATCGTGGCATTTCCATAGCCATTCCGAGATATATTGCCATGCAACTTTCCACCGTTCCATTTGCTATGACACGCTTCATCATTGTCATATTGCCATGCATGATCATGTAGACGACATCGTATTTGTGGCTAGGCCACCATGCATAAGTTTTCATACATGTCACTCTTGATTCATTGCACATCCCGGTACACCGTCGGAGGCATTCATATAGAGTCGTACTTTGTTCTAGTATCGAGTTGTAAATCAATAGAAGTGTGATGATCATCATTATTAGAGCATTGTCCCAAATAAAAAAATAAGGAAAGGCCAAAGAAAAAAAGGCCCAAAAAAAGAAAAAAAGAAGAAAATGAAAAAGGGAAAAAAAGAAAAGAAAAGGGGCAATGCTACTATCTTTTTCCACACTTGTGGTTCAAAGTGGCACCATGATCTTCATGATAGAGAGTCTCTTGTTTTATCACTTTCATATACTAGTGGGAATTTTCATTATAGAACTTGGCTTGTGTATTCAACCGATGGGCTTCCTCAAATGCCCTAGGTCTTCGTGAGCAAGCAAGTTGGATGCAGACCCACTTAGTTTCTTTTGTTGAGCTTTCACAAATTTATAGCTCTAGTGCATCCGTTGCATGGCAATCCCTACTCACTTACATTGATATCTATTGATGGGCATCTCCATAGCCTATTGATACGCCTAGTTGATGTGAGACCATGTTCCTCTTTGTCTTATCCACAACCACCACTCTATTCCAAATAATGCTATGTCCATGGCTCATGCTCATGTATTGCGTGAAAGTTGAAAAAGTTTGAAAAAAATTAAAGTATGAAACAAGTGCTTGGCTGAAACTAGGGTTGTGCATGATTTGAGTATTTTGTGTGATGAAGATGGAGCATAGCCTAAGTATATGATTTTGTAGGGATGAACTTTCTTTGGCCATGTTATTTTGAGAAGACATAATTGCTTTGTTAGTATGCTTGAAGTATTACTATTCTTATGTCAATATAGGCTTTTATCTTGAATCGTTCGGATCTGAACGTTCATGCCACAACAAAGAGAATTACATTGAAAATCATGTTGCTTAGCATTCCACATCAAAAATTCTGTTTTTATCATTTACCTACTCGAAGACGAGCAGGAATTAAGCTTGGGGATGCTTGATACGTCTCCAACGTATCTATAATTTTTTATTGTTCCATGCTATTATATATTCTGTTTTGGATGCTTAATGGGCTTAATTATATACTTTTATATTATTTTTGGGACTAACCTACTAACCCAAGGCCCAGTGCAAATTGCTGTTTTTTTGCCTATTTTAGTGTTTTGCAGAAAAGGAATATCAAACGGAGTCCAAACGGGATGAAACCTTCGGGAGAGTTATTTTTGGAATGATATCTTCACGAGAGACTTGGAGTACAAGTCAGAGAAGAAGGTGCCCACGAGGGGGCAGGGCGTGCCCAGGGGGAGGGGTGCCCCCCACCCTCGTGGGCCACATGTTGCTCCACCGACGTACTTTTCCCTCCTATATATACCCATATACCATGAAAACATCGTGGAGCACGAAGAAACCCTAATTCCATCGTTGTAACCTTCTGTTGCCGTGAGATCCCATCTTGGGGCCTGTTCCGGTGCTCCGCCGGAGGGGGCATCGACCACGAAGGGCTTCTACATCAACACCATAGCGTCTCCGATGAGTTGTGAGTAGTTTACCACAGACCTTCGGGTCCATGGTTATTAGCTAGATGGCCTCTTCTCTCTCTTTGGATCTCAATACAAAGTTCTCCTCGATCTTCGAGGAGATCTATTCGATGTAATCTTTTTGCAGTGTGTTTGTCGAGATCCGATGAATTGTAGGTTTATGATCAAGATTATCTATGAACAATATTTTATTCTTTTCTAAAATCTTTTAGGTATGATTATAATATCCTTGCAAGTCTCTTCGAATTATTGGTTTGGTTTGGCCTACTAGATCTATAGTTCTTGCAATGGGAGAAGTGCCTGGCTTTGGGTTCAATCTTGCGGTGTCCTTTCCCAGTGACAGTAGGGGCAGCAAGGCACATATAGTATTGTTGCCATAGAGGATAAAAAGATGGGTTTTATATCATATTGCTTGAGTTTATCCCTCTACATCATGTCATCTTACTTAAGGCGTTACTCTGTTCTTATGAACTTAATACTCTAGATGCATGCTGGATAGCGGTCGATGTGTGGAGTAATAGTAGTAGATGCAGAATTGTTTCGGTCTACTTGTCACGGACGTGATGCCTATATACAATGATCATGCCTAGATATTCTCATAACTATGCGCTTTTCTATCAATTGCTCGACAGTAATTTGTTCACCCACCGTAGAATTCTGCTATCATGAGAGAAGCCACTAGTGAAACCTATGGCCCCCGGGTCTATCTTCATCATATTACTTTCCTTTCAACTAGTCAATTTCTGTTGCTTATTTGCTTTATTTACTTTATGTTCTTTGCCAAAAATACAAAAAATATTATCCTATCCTATCTATCAGATCTCACTCTCGTAAGTGACCGTGAAGGGATTGACAACCCCTTATCGCGTTGGCTGCGAGGTTCTTATTTGTTTGTGCAGGTGCGAGGGACTCGCGTGTGGTCTCCTACTGGATTGATACCTTGCATCACGCTTTCCTCTTTGAGGGAATACAACGCAAGCTCGAGAAGTAGCAAGTGCTTCCTCACCACCTCTGCTCTTTGTGCAACATGACCTCCCCCAGCCGAACCAGAAGGGGCCCGTGGCGCCATAGGTGAGCGTGTGCATCGAGCCCCGGCAGGTATCGTATTGATTCACTTGATATGTGTTTTGGCACTTAACTCGTGGATTCCCAAGGTGACACTGGGGTAATCTATGCATAGGGGTTAATGCACGTTCTCATCTTTGTTTCTCTGGTAGAAATCTTGGGGCACTCTTTGAGGTTCTTTTTGTTGGATTGAGTATTATGAATCTGAATTTGTTTTGGTTTTATTTTAGTACGAACTTGATACGTATCCAACGCATCTACTTTTCCAAACCCTTTTGCCCTTGTTTTGAACTCTAACTTGCATGATTTGAATGGAACTAACCCAGACTGACGACGTTTTCAGCAGAACTGCCATGGAGTTGTTTTTGTGCAGAATAAAAAGTTCTCGGAATCGCCTGAAAATCAACGGAGCATTATTTCATAAAATATAAAAAATATCTGCAAAAAGATCCTCACCGGGGGGCCCACACCCTGTCTTCGAAGGTGGGGGCGCGCCCCCTTTCCCAGGGCGCGCCCCCCTGCCTCGAGGGCCCCCCGATGCTCCACCGACGTACCCCCAGATCCTATATCTTCCGTTTAGGGGAGAAAAAATAGGACAGAAGGAATTATTGCGTTTCACGAGACGGAGCCGCCGCCAAGCCCTAATATCTCTCGGGAGGGCTGATCTGGAGTCCGTTCGGGGCTCCGGAGAGTGGAGATCGTCGCCATCGTCATCATCAGCCTTCCTTCATCACCAATTCCATGATGCACACCGCCGTGTGTGAGTAATTCCATCGTAGTCTTGCTGGACGGTGATGGGTTGGATGGGATCTATCATGTAATCGAGTTAGTTTTGTTAGGGTTTGATCCCTAGTATCCACTATGTTCTGAGATTGATGTTGCTATGACTTTGCTATGCTTAATGCTTGTCACTAGGGCCCGAGTGCCATGATTTCAGATCTGAACCTATTATGTTTCCATGAATATATGTGTGAACCTGATCCTATCTTTCAAGTCTATAGTCACCTACCATGTGTTATGATCCGGCAACCCCGAAGTGACAATAATCGGGACCACTCCCGGTGATGATCATAGTTTGAGGAGTTCATTTATTCATTATGTGTTAATGCTTTGGTCCGGTACTCTATTAAAAGGAGGCCTTAATATCCCTTAGTTTCCAATAGGACCCCGCTGCCACGGGAGGGTAGGACAAAAAATGGCATGCAAGTTCTTTTCCATAAGCACGTATGACTATATTCGGAATACATGCCTACATTGCATTGATGAACTGGAGCTAGTTCTGTGTCACCCTAGGTTATAACTTCTACATGATGAATTGCATCCGACGTAATTTCCCATCACCAATCCAATGCCTATGAGCTTTACCTATATTGCTTGTCGCTTATTTACTTTTCCGTTGCTACTATCACAAAAACTACAAAAACACTATCGTTACTTTTATTGCTGCTACCGCCACTATCATATTACTTTGCTACTAAACTATCTTGCTACATATACTAAGTTTCCAGGTGTGGTTGAATTGACAACTCACCTGCTAATACTTAAAAGTATTCTTTGGCTCCCCTTGTGTCGAATCAACAAATTTGGGTTTAATACTTTACCCTCGAAAACTGTTGTGTTCCCCTACACTTGTGGGTTATCAAGACTATTTTCTGGCGCCGTTGCTGGGGAGCATAGCTCTATTCTTTAACTCACTTGGGATTTATATCTGTTTATCACTATGAAGAATTTGAAGGACTCAAAAACCAATATCTTACCCTCAACTACGAGGGGACGTAAGGAACTGCCATCTAGCTCTGCACTTGATTCTCCTTCTGTTATGAGTAAACTTGCGACACCTACTCCTGCTATTGAATCTGATATGTCGTATGTTCTTGATGATGCTACTTCTGCTATGTATGATGAAACTACCTCTATGCTTTATACTATGCCACTAGGTGAATTTCTAGATGAACAAATTGCTAAGGTTAGGGAGAGTGCAAATGTTGATGATATTTATGAAAGTGATGATGAAACTACTCCCAATAGATATGAATTGCCTGTTGTGCCTGAGGGTTATGTTATGGATGAAGAAACTGCTAGAGACTTTCTTGCTTGCAATGATAGATATGATCTTAAAAAGTTATTAGCCAAGCTGAAAGAAAAGTCCTTAAATGCTAGAATGAAACATCACCCTGTTTTTGCTGCTTCACCTATCTGTGTCACTGATAAGGATTATGAATTCTCTGTTGATCCTAAGTTAATTACTTTGGTTGAATCTGATCATTTCCATGGCTATGAGTCTGAAACTGTTGTGGCACATCTTACTAAGATGAATGATATAGCCACCCTGTTTACCAATGATGAAAATATTCGCTACTACTATATCCTTAAGTTGTTTCCGTTCTCGTTAAAGGGTGATGCTAAGACTTGGTTTAATTCTCTTGATCTTGGTTGTGTGCGTAGTCCCCAGGATATGATGTATTACTTCTCTGCTAAATATTTTCCCGCTCATAAGAAACAAGATGCCTTACGGGGAATATATAACTTTGCTCAAACTGAAGAAGAGAGTCTCCCACAAGCTTGGGGGAGGCTTCTCCAGTTACTTAATGCTTTGCCTGATCATCCTCTTGAGATACATGATATACTTGATGTCTTTTATAATGGACTAACCGATGCTTCCAGAGACCACCTGGATAGTTGTGCTGGTTGTGTTTTCAGGGAAAGAACAGTGGAACAAGCTGAATTACTATTGAATAATATGATAGCCAATGAAAATAATTGGACACTTCCTGAACCAGCCCCTAAGCCAACTCCGAAGAAAAGAGGTGTTCTATTTCTCAGTCCTGAAGACATGCAAGAGGCAAAGAAATCTATGAAAGAAAAAGGTATTAAAGCTGAAGATGTTAAGAATTTACCACCTATTGAAGAAATACATGGTCTTGATAACCCGACACAGGTAGTAAAGGTAAATTCTCTTTATAGATTTGATGAAGGTGATATTCCTCGTTATAAGTCTGCTAGCCAATGCTTAGATGAGTTTGACAATTTCATTGTGAAACAAGAAAACTTCAATGCTTATGTTGGTAGACAATTACAACACAATGCTTATATGATTGAACACTTGAGTGATTATCTGTCTAGTGCTAAAAGTGAATTGAAACTCATTAGTAAACATGCTTCCATGGTCACCACTCAAGTAGAACAAGTACTTAAGGCTCAGAACGATTTGCTCAATGAATTAAATAGTAAGAATAATGACTATGCTGTTAGAGTTGCAACTAGAGGTGGCAAAATGACTCAGGAACCTATATATCCTGAAGGCCACCCTAAGAGAATTGATCAAGATTCTCAGAGAGCTAATTAGATGTGCCTAGTTCTTCTAAGAAGAAGAAAAAGAAAAATGATAGGACTTTGCATGCTCCTAGTGAACCTGTAGCTCACCCACCTGAGAATCCCAATGATATATCTGTTTTTGATGCTGAGACACAATCTGGCAATGAACATGAACCTAGTGATAATATTAATAATGATGTTCATGACGATGCTCAACCTAGCAATGATAATGATGTAGACATTGAACCTGCTATTGATCTTGATAACCCACAATCAAAGAATCAACGTTATGATAAGAGAGACTTTGTTGCTAGGAAGCACGGTAGGGAAAGAGAACCATGGGTTTAGAAACCCATGCCTTTTCCTCCGAAACCATCCAAGAAAAAGGATGATGAGGACTTTGAGCGCTTTGCGGAAATAATTAGACCTATCTTTTTGCGTATGCATTTGACTGATGTGCTTAAAACAAATCCTTATGACAAGTATATGAAAGACATTATTACCAACAAAGTAAAGATAACGGAAGTAGAAATTTCCACCATGCTTGCCAATTACACTTTTGAGGGTGGAATGCCTAAGAAATTAGGAGATCTAGGAGTACCTACTATACCTTGCTCCATTAAGAGAAACTATGTTAAAACTGCTTTGTGTGATCTTGGAGCTGGTGTTAGTATTATGCCTCTCTCTTTATATCGTAGACTTGACTTGAGTAAGTTGACACCTACTGAAATATCTTTGCAAATGGCTCATAAATCAACTGCTATACCTGTTGGTATTTGTGAGGATGTGCCTGTTGTAGTTGCAAATGTTACTATTCTAACGGACTTTGTTATACTTGATATTCCCGAGGACGATAGTATGTCTATTATTCTTGGAAGACCTTTTTTGAATACAGTAGGGGTTCTTATTGATTGCAACAAAGGCAATGTCACTTTTCATGTCAATGGTAATGAGCATACGGTAGACTTTGTGAGGAAACAACCTCAGGTCCACAGTATCAATTATATTGGAAAAACTTCAACTATCACTATTGGAGGTTTTGAGTTTCCTATTCCTACTATCAAGAAGGCATATGATATCCTTATTGTTGGGGACATACATATCCCCATTGAGGTAACATAGTGTTATTCGAAAATTCTCCGGTTTCATGTTACTCAGAAAGAGTTTATTAACAAGACCTGATCAACCTTGTTAATGGATTCCTTTTGATGAGCATGGGATAGGTGAATCTAGATAGCACAACCTTCTGTACCCTCCTTTTACTTTCTGTTAATTAGGTTAATAAAACAAAAATAGCATTGTCTGTCTATTTCTAGACTTATCCGTGCAATAAAAAAATATCCCGAAAATAAAAGTTCTCCAAATGCCAAGAAAATGAAATATGATTTTTTCTAGAATATTCGAGAAAATATGGCACGGAACACACAGCGAGGGGAGCCAGCACGTGGCCTCGAGGGCACAGGGCGCGCCCCCTGCCTAGGGCGTGCCCCCTGCCTCGAGGGCCCCACGTGGCCCCCGTCCACTTATCCTTTCACCCATGCTCTTCTTCTTCCTCCCAAAAAAATCCCCAACCAGCTCAAACCCGAGTTCGAGCTCATTGTGCTGCCATTTTCGACCTCCTTGCTCAAAGCACCATTCATCAAACTGTTTGGGGAGATTGTTCCTTGGTATGTGACTCTTCCATTGGTCTAATTAGTTTTTGTTTTTGTGCTTTATTTTTTTGCAAATTTATGCTGCTGTGGTGACCTTGTTCTTGAGCTTGCATGTCAAATTTTCTTGGTCTGAAGTAGTTCTAATGCACGATATAGCTTCTAGGTACTTATAGGAGTCGTTGCTATCAATCTTGTTGAGTTTGGTTAACTTTTATTGTGAGTTACTAAAAATTTCAGAAAATTTCAGAAAAATGTTTAGGAGAAACTTCCAAGGTGGCCCTTCAAGGAAGCAAGAACCAAGGCTCGCGTTCCGTGAGTCGGACGATGAACCACCGAAGGATGTTGATGTGCGGCCTTGTGAATGGCCGTCAGATGAATTTATGGGTCAAGCGGGCATCAAGATGAATTTTACACATATGCGCGCAACGCTAACCTCGAGGACTTCATACAAGATTAGTGTCGTCAATACCATGGCTTAACTGATAGCTTTGTAAGAAGGTTTAAATTTTCATGTTCACGTAATTCTCACACTGTTCTGTTTGACCTTTATGATAAATCTTATACCATGGACTTAGAGGATTTTAATGTTGCCTGCAATCTCCCACAGTGGGGCAGTATGAGTGATCCTCGCAAATCTGAATTTAGAGAATTCCTAGCTAGTATTACAGTAGGGGAATCCAGGGACGTTACACAAGCTACCACGGGGAGCATACATTTTCCTGCTATTCATTACTTTGCTCTCTTTATCGATAGATGCATAAATGGTAAAGATGAGGCTTGTCACATGTGTGTCCCTGATCTTAGTGTTCTCAGGAGTGCTGTACTAGGTGATAGGCAATATAATTTGGGAGCTATTGTTGCACGTAGACTACACCATAATGGTTTGCATGGAGATTTATTTGGTGGGATCTATGCTACTCGCATAGCCCGCTATCTTGGTGTGTCTGTGCACACGTATGATGAACCTTTACCTCTTGCTTATCTAGATTGCCATGCTATGGCTAGTCACCGGTTTATAGAGTGGGATAATCAAACCCTCAAATATCGACTAATCTTTAACCGGCAGCATGTCATCCCTATTGTTCTTCCTGCCCCTACTTTGTTTAACTTTCAGGAAAAAGGAAGATACACTATAACTATGGAGGAGGCAAATGCATATTATAACATGACGGAGGCAACCCGCCTTCGAGCTGCAACTCAGCATGCAGCATCTGATGTGTCTCAGTACGACCCCAACTACAACTTTGGATATTCGTCAGGCCAATACTGGCCATAGACCAACTTAGCCGAAAGCCTAAGCTTGGGGGAGTATGTGTTTCTCACCGACTTACATTCATGTTCACACTTATTCTGGTTGTCGGTGCTCACACTCTTTCACTGTACCATCCATGCTTAGTTTCAATTTCTTTTTCTTAGTCTTTTTCTTGTGTGCTAGAAAAACCCAGAAAAACAAAAAAATATTAGTTGTAGCTTCTAGCTAGTTTACTCTCTTTGCCTGTAGTAGTAACTAAAAATGAAAACCCAAAAATATTTCCCGTTCTTCTTTTGCTTGTTGGGAGCTTTCCCGTGTAAATAGTTTCTTTTCTTTTCTTTACGGGTTAAGATTAGAAGATCATGTTTGAAAATGCTTAGTGGCTCTCATATGCTTTGTTGTTGATTTCACCTAGAGCCATATTACCTTGTCTTCTCTCTTGTATTAAATGTCTGCAGATTCTAGCTTAGTCCAATGCACGTGCACTATTATTATTATCCACACTGTTCGGTCGTGCGAGTGAAAGGCAATAAGGATGATATATGATGAACTAATTGAGATGAGAAAAGCTGGTATGAACTCAACCTCTTTTGTTTTTGTAAATATGATAGCTCGTCGTTCTTGATTCAGCTTATTATGAATGAAACATGTTTGCAATGACGATTAGAGATCATAGCTGCTTATGCCATGCTTAATTAGCTGAGAGTTTATAATGGTCTATCTTGCGTGCCAACATGATATTAAAATGGTTGTGATGTGGTATGATGGGTGGTATCCTCCTTTGAATGATTTAAGTGACTTGACTTGGCACATGTTCACGCATGTAGTTGAAACAAATCAACATAGCCTTCACGATATTTATGTTCATGGTGATTTATATCCTACTCATGCTTGCATTCATTGTTGATTAATTTTAATGCATGTTCATGACCGTTGTTGCTCTCTAGCTGGTCGCTTCCCAGTCTCTTTCTAGCCTTCATCTGTAATAAGCGGGAATACTGCTTGTGCATCCACTTCCATAAACCCCAAAGTTATTCCATATGAGTCCACCATATCTTCCTATATGTGGTATCTACCTGCCGTTCCAAGTAAATTTGTATGTGCCAAACTCTAAACCTTCAAATGAAATTCTGTTTTGTATGCTCGAACAGCTCATGTTTCAACTAGGGTTGTCTATATCTTCCATGCTAGGTGGGTTATTCTCACGATGAGTGGACTCCGCTCATCATTTATGAGAAAATGGCTGGTAATCGGGATGCCCAGTCCCATGCTCTAAATCATAATAATTAAACAAAACTCCCTTAGGGTTGTTGCTTGTTTGGACGGTACCCGTTGTTTCGGGCTACCCGTGGAGTGTGCTGGTGGTTGGGGGAGTATAAACTTTACCATTCTGTTTGGGAACCGCCTATAATGTGCGTAGCATGGGAGATATCAAGATTCTTGGTTGTTACGTTGACAATGAAAGTATACCACTCAAAATGTTATTCAATCTCTATTTAAAAATTGAGATCTGGCACCTCTACAAATCCCTGCTTCCCTCTGCGAAGGGCCTATCTATTTACTTTTATGCAGAGTCATCATCCTCTTATCAAAGAGCACCAGTAGGAGAGCACCTCCGGCATTCCATGTATTACTATTAATTTGCATTGAGTATGATCATGACTGGATCTCTTTTACCATGAATTACAATGTCTAGTCAGTCCTTGATCTTTAAAGGTGCTCTGCATTTATGTTTTGCGGTCTCAGAAAGGGCTAGTGAGATACCATCTTGTTATATCATATCATGATTGTTTTGAGAAGTGTTGTCATCTGAGGTTTATTATTATTGTTCGCTAGTTGATTATGCCATTGATGTGAGTAGTCTTGAGACCTGAAAGTTATTTGGAATATGGTTAGTTCATGATCTTGTTGAAAACCTGAAAGCTAGCTTACATATTTACAACAACAAGAGCAAACAGAGTTTGTCAAAGTTTTTCTTTATCACTTTCAGTTTATCAACTGAATTGCTTGAGGACAAGCAAAGGTTTAAGCTTGGGGGAGTTTATATGTCCCAACGTATCTACTTTTCCAAACCCTTTTGCCCTTGTTTTGAACTCTAACTTGCATGATTTGAATGGAACTAACCCGGACTGACGCTGTTTTCAGCAGAACTGCCATGGTGTAGTTTTTGTGCAGAATAAGAAGTTCTCGGAATCGCCTGAAAATCAACGGAGAATTATTTCATAAAATATAAAAAATATCTGCAAGAAGATCCTCACCGGGGGGCCCACACCCTGTCCTCGAGGGTGCCCCCCCCCCCCCCCCCCCCCCC
>LR738710.1:472016930-472089909 GCA_902687465.1 Secale cereale | reverse complement strand
CCCCGATGCTCCATCGACGTACCCCCAGATCCTATATCTTCCGTTTCGGGGAGAAAAAAATAGGAGAGAAGGAAATATCGCGTTTCACGAGATGGAGCCGCCGCCAAGCCCTAATCTCTCTCGGGAGGGCTGATCTGGAGTCCGTTCGGGGCTCCGGAGAGTGGAGTTCGTCGCCATCGTCATCATCAACCTTCCTCCATCACCAATTCCATGATGCTCACCGCCGTGTG
This sequence comes from Secale cereale, assembly GCA_902687465.1. Lineage (NCBI taxonomy): Eukaryota > Viridiplantae > Streptophyta > Magnoliopsida > Poales > Poaceae > Secale > Secale cereale. The sequence goes on along the minus strand of LR738710.1, from coordinate 472,089,679 downwards.
TGAGTAATTCAATCGTAGGCTTGCTGGACGGTGATGGGTTGGATGGAATCTATCATGTAATCGAGTTAGTTTTGTTAGGGTTTGATCCCTAGTATCCACTATGTTCTGAGATTGATGTTGCTATGACTTTGCTATGCTTAATGCTTGTCACTAGGGCCCGAGTGCCATGATTTCAGATCTGAACCTATTATGTTTCCACGATTATATGAGTGTTCTTGATCCTATCTTGCAAGTTTGTAGTCACCTACTATGTGTTATGATCCGGCAACCCCGAAGTGACAATAATCGGGACCACTCCTGGTGATGACCATAGCTTGAGGAGTTCATGTATTCACTATGTGTTAATGCTTTGGTCCGGTACTCTATTAAAAGGAGACCTTAATATCCCTTAGTTTCCAATAGGACCCCGCTGCCACAGGAGGGTAGGACAAAAGATGTCATGCAAGTTCTTTTCCATAAGCATGTATGACTATATTCGGAATACATGCCTACATTGCATTGATGAACTGGAGCTAGTTCTGTGTCACCCAAGGTTATAACTTCTACATGATGAATTGCATCCGACATAATTTCCCATCACCGATCCAATGCCTATGAGCTTTACCTATATTGCTTGTCGCTTATTTACTTTTTCGTTGCTACTATCACAAAAACTACAAAAACGCTATCGTTACTTTTATTGCTGCTACCGCCACTATCATATTACTTTGCTACTAAACTATCTTGCTGCAGATACTAAGTTTCCAGGTGTGGTTGAATTGACAACTCAGCTGCTAATACTTAAGAGTATTCTTTGGCTCCCCTTGTGTCGAATCAACAAATTTGGGTTTAATACTTTACCCTCGAAAATTGTTGCAATCCCCTACACTTGTGGGTTATCAGAACTCTTGATAGATCCATCGAAAAGATTAACTTGGTGTTATTTTAGTACAAATTATTGATAGATCGATCGGAAAGAATAACTTGGTGTTACTTTAGTACAAATTCTTTGATAGATCGGTCAGAAAGAATAGGTACACACAATTTCTTATTATGTTCTCCGCTAGATAGGAACATTGGAGTGAGTCTTCATCGCACGTTGAGGGGAGGTTATGTGATCCAATTATATTAGCATTGTTGACAAATTGCACTAGCGAAAGTACGGACCCTAGGCCTCATTTTCAAGCATTACAATACCGTTTGTGCTCACTTTTGTTACTTGCTACCTTGCTGTTTTTTATTGTTCCTATTACAAAAATCAATATCTACTATCATTACTACACTTGTATCACCATCTCTTCGCCGAACTAGTACACATATACAATTTACCATTGTATTTGGTGTGTTGGGGACACAAGAGACTCTTTGTTATTTGGTTGTAGGGTTGTTCTAGAGAGACCATCTTCATCCTGCACTTCCCACGGACTAATAAACCTTAGGCCATCCACTTGACGAAAATTTGTTATTGTCCTGCAAAACTCTGTGCTTGGAGGCCCAACACGAGTCTACAAAAACAAGTTGTGTAGTAGACATCAACCTCTTTTCTGGCGCCGTTGCCGGGGAGGTGAGTGGTTGAAGGTATATCTTTAGATCTTGTAATTGAATCTTTTAGTTTCTTGTTTTATCACTAGTTTCGTTTATAAAAATAAAACTACAAAAAATGGAATTGAGATTGCCTCATATTATTCGTCTCTATCATGTCTTTCTTGAAAATGACGGAAAGGAAAATTGTGTTCAATTGATAAAGAAGAATTCAATAAATTGTTTGGGATAAAAGTATTTCAATGATGAGCATGATTGCAATGATGTAACTATCAATTCCATGAACATACATGGTGCTAATGATATGCATAGCCATAAGCTTGGGATGCTATGTTTGATGAAGATGATACCTTTAGTCCCCCAAGATTTGATGTGCAATTTTTTTATAATGGTAGCATGCCTCCTATTTATGATGATTATGATGATGACATGTATGCTATAGAGAATAATGATAACCATGAAACTTGTCATTATGATTTCAATACTCAAGTTTATCATGACAATCAAGTGTCTCATGATCGTTATTTTGTTGAGTTTGCTCCCACTACTATTCATGAGAATAAATTTCCTTATGGGGAGAGTAGAAAAATGTGTATGCTTATGCATCATGAAAAGAATGCTTTATGTGATAGATATATTGTTGAATTCATTCATGATGCTACTGACAATTACTATGAGAGAGGAACATATGCTTTTACATATCTCAATACTATCATGTTTCCTCTCTATGTGTTCAAAGTTTTGAAGTAGTGCTTGTTTTGCCTTCCTATGCTAGTTGATTCGTGTTCCCATAAATTGTTTGCTCAAAAAATCCCTATGCATAGGAAGTATGTTAGGCTTAAATGTGTTTTCCATGTGATTAATGATGCTCTCTTGCTTGTTTCAATTCATATCTTCTATGTGAGCATCATCAAAATCATCATGCCTAGCTAAAAGGCATTACAGAAAAGCGCCTGTTGGGAGACAACCCAACATTTCTACCTTTTGTTTTTGTGTGTCCGCATTATTAAGCTATTGTAGTAATCATTTTTTATAGATTTTGTTTCAAAAAAGTGCCAAGTAAAGCCTTTGGTATAGTGTGGATAATAGTTGACTTGATTCTGTGAAAAACATAAAGTTTTCCGTCCAGTGCAAAAAATTCTATAAATTACTAGAACATTCTAATTTTATGAAATTTTTACACATGGTTGATATACAAATTTTCGACGTTGTCCTAATTTTTAATAATTTTTGATTTGCATAAGTATGGTAAATTTCCAGATTACTACAGACTATTCTATTTTTGGCAGATTCTGTTTTCATTGCATAGTTTGCTTGTTTTCTAGTTTCTATGGCTTTTATTGGTCAATATAAATATTATAAATGATATGTTACAGTAGGCATTGTGTGAGAACAATTATGAATCTTGTATTTGATAGTACTTAAAGTGGTGATCTGTTTTATCATACTAACAGATCTCATGAAGGTTTTGTTAAGTTTTGTGTGATTGAAGTTTTCAAGTTTTGGGTGAGATGTCGATATGAGGAGAATAAGGAGTGAAAAGACCCGAAGCTTGGGGATTCCCAAGGCACCCCAAGGTAACATTCAAGGAAGATCCAAGCAACTAAGCTTGGGGATGCCCCGGAAGGCATCCCCTCATTCGTCTCCAACATTATCGGTAACCTCACTTTGAGCGATATTTCATCATATGATATGAGTTTTGCTTGGAGCGTCAATTTATTTAGTTGTATTTGCTTGTTTTTATTTAGAATAATATTTCGTGTCATTTAATTTTAATAAAAGTTTCAAGTATAGCCTTTACCATGCTTATTTTGCAAGTCTATATGTTGTTGTTTGAAAATAGAAAGTTTTCTATCATTGTCTGAATTCTTCTGGATAGTCAGAACAAGATAAAATCTTGAAATGTTTACATTGTGAGAATTAATAAGTTCTCCATATATAACGTGGTAAGTTTTTAGAAATTTTTCAGCTAGGTATGTATGAGTAAAATTCCACTCTTTACAGATTGTCCTGTTTAGATAGATTGCTGCTATGTTTGCATTGTTTGCATAAGTTTGTGTGTTTAATGATTCTATTTGAGAATAGGAGTATTAAATATGTAGAGGCATTTAGTATGCAATGTTAAATTATAATTTTAATGATTTTCTATAGTAGAGAATGACAAGGTTATGCATTGATTTGTACTAACTAATCTCATGAGTTCTTGTTGAGTTTTGTGTGGATGAAGTTTTTAAGATTTAGGGAAATCGTGATATAAAAGGAATTAAGGACACAAAAGTTCAAGTTTGGGGATGCCCAATGCATCCCAAGATAATATTTCTAGAATTCTCAAGCATCTAAGCTTGGGGATGCCCCGGTAGGCATCCCACCCTTTTTTCATCAACAATTATCGGTTAGTATCGGTTGAGCCTAAGTTTTTGCTTCTTCACATGAGTTGTGCTATTCTTGGAATGTCATTTTATTTTGTTTTGTTTTCTGTTTTAATAAGATACTTAGTTCTGAAACTTGTTAAATAAAAGAGAGTCTTCAGTTAGCTACCCATTTACATAACTACTCATTTGATCTTCACTTATATATTTTTGGAGTAGTTCGTCAATTACTCTTGTGCTTCACTTATATCCTATGAGTAAATTGTTGAAGGAATTGAATATCATGAAGTTAGAAATTGTATGTTAATATTATGCCTAGTAGTAGATTCACATTGGGTTTAGAAAGTGAAATCTTTTGAAGCTTGACAATCACAATATTGGTCATAGAAGCAATTCATGAGTGATTAGTATAAGGAAAGAACTTTCACATGCAAATATATTATCTTGTACATCTTCTGTGATTGTGAATACCCATTAATTATTTTCAACTTGAGCAAATTAGTTTATGTTGGACAAGGAAGACAACGTAGTGAGTTATGGTTGTGTATATTTGCATAGAAGTTATACTGTCATGGATCAGCCGACATGTGGTGTTTGCCTACGATCTTTTGCTAGACAAAAATTCGTACTGAGTAGAGATACTACTTGTGCATCCCAAAGCCCTTAAACCCACTTTATTGCCATGAGTGTCCACCATACCTACCTATGGATTGAATAAGAGCCCCCAAGTAAGTTGTCATCGGTGCATAAAGCAATAAAAATTGCAACCAAATATTTTTAATCTTTTATTGTAAGGGAAAATTGAGCGTTGTACGAAATTGTGATGACAAAGTAATAAAAGCGATGGATTGCATAATAAAGGTTGCTATCATAAGGGGCAATATAACGTGACATTCCTTTGCATTAAGAGCTTGGGCATCCAAAAATAAAAAGCACATGAGAACCTCTGCTTCCCTCTATGAAGGACTTATCTTTTACTTTTCAGTATTTACTTTTGTGCAAGAGTCAATAGTATGCATTCTCATTTCAACCTCAATTATTCTCTAGTTGACAAGCATCATGTGGTGGGGAAAGATCTAAGCACATATGGCCAGTCAAATATATTTGATCATGATTTATTATTGTTGACAATTATCTCTATGATAAATGAGTTGGGAGGCGAAACATTAAGCCCCTATCTTTCTTTGTGTTCGATGGATGCCATTTTTTATAAGAATATGCTTTGAGTACTAGCAATCATGGAATACTATATGATGATTGAGTATGTGAAGCTCTTACTTAGACTCTGTTGAATAAGTTGAATTGCAATTGTTTGGTGACTAAGAATATAGGTTATTAAGTTTCAAGAGAATTCATTGTTTGAACCTTAACATGTGAATTGGTTGCTACTTTGTCATGATGATGTTTATGAGAAAGAGTTGTTGTGATGATGCTAGGAAAAGTGACAGAAATTATTATTGATCAAACTTATGCATTATGCTAGAATTCACACTTCATAAATTATTTCTTCTATCATTTACCTACTCGAGGACGAGCAAGATTAAGCTTGGGGATGCTGATACGTCTCCAACGTATCTATAATTTATGAAGTACTCATGCCAAAATTATATGGTTTTGGTAAGATTTGGCTGGAACTAACCTGGACTGATGATGTTTTCAGCAGAACAACCGTGGTGTTGTTTTTTGTGCAGAAATGAAAGTTCTCCAAATGAGTTGAAACTTTTTGACGATTTTTTGGCACAAAAGAGACCCCCGAAGCTTCGTGGGAGGGCCAGAAGAGCCACGAGGAGGGCACACAAGCTACCATGGCGCGCCAGAGGGGCATGGCTTGCCCCTGTGGGTTGTGCTCACCTCGAGGCCCATCTTCGCGTTAAACCGATGCCAAAAAATCCTATAAATAGAGAAACCATCAGAAATATTCCTTGATCAGAAGTTCTACCACCGTAGGCCTCTATAGCCATGAAAAACCAATCTAGACCCAATTCTGGCACCCTGCCGGAGGGGGGAATCATCACCGGTGGACATCTTCATCATCCCGGCAGCCACCATGATGAGGAGTGAGTAGTCCACCCTCGAGGCTGAGGGTTTGTACTAGTAGCTATGTGTTTAATCTCTCTCCCTCTCTCGTGTTCTTGAGATGGCATGATCTTGATGTATCGCGGGCTTTGTTAATATAGTTGGATCATATGGTGTTTCTGCCTGTCTATATTGTTGTGATGAATTGAGTTTTCCCTTTGAGATTTCGTTCTTATCAGATTGAATGCTTATTTGAGAACACTTGATGTATATCTTGCTATGAATACCCATGGTGACAATGGGGTATCATATTGATTCACTTGATAAGTGTTTTGGCACTCAACTCGTGGATTCCCGAGGTGGCATTAGGGTAATCTATGGATGGGGGTTGATGCACGTTCTCGCTTTTCTTTCTCTGGTAGAAATTTTGGGGCACTCTTTGAGGTTCTTTGTGTTGGATTGAGTATTATGAATTTGAATTTGTTTTTGTGTTATTTTAGTAGGAACTCTTGATAGATCCATCGAAAGAATAACTTGGTTTTATTTTAGTACGAACTCTTGATAGATCGATCGGGAAGAATAACTTGGTGTTATTTTAGTACGAACTCTTGGATAGATCAATCGAAAATAATAGGTACAAACAATTTCTTATTATGTTCTCCGCTAGATAGTAACTTTGGAGTAATACTTCATCGCACGTTGAGGGATGGTTATCTGATCCAATTATATTAGCATTGTTGAGAGATTGCACTACCGAAAGTACATGCCATGGGCCTCATTTTCAAGCATTGCAATACCATTTGTGCTCACTTTTGTTACTTGCTACCTTCCTGTTCTTTATTGTTCCTATTACAAAAATCAATATCTACTATCATTACTACACTTGTATCACCATCTCTTCGCCGAACTAGTGCACCTATACAATTTACCATTGTATTTGGTGTGTTGGGCACACAAGAGAATCTTTGTTATTTGGTTGTAGGGTTGTTCGAGAGAGACCAGCTTCATTCTACACCTCCCACGGATTGACAAATCTTAGGTCATCCACTTGAGGTAAATTTGCTACTGTCCTACAAAACTCTGCGCTTGGAGGGCCAACACGAGTCTACCATAACAAGTTGTGTAGTAGACATAGTTGATTTTTCCTTGAAGAGGAAAGGGTGATGCAGCAAAGTAGAGATAAGTATTTCCCTTAGTGGAGAACCAAGGTATCGATCTAGTAGGAGGCACAAGCAGGTCCCCAATATATGCACCCGCACAAACTAACAAACACTTGCACACAACGCGAAAAAGGGGTTGTCAATCCCTTCGTGGTCACTTGCAAGAGTGATATCTGATAGAGATAGATTCGAAATAGGAGTAAAAGGCAAAATAAAGTGAACACAAAATAACTGCAGCAAGGTATTTTTGGGTTTTTGGTTTTATAGATCTGAAAATATATGATGGCAAATAGACCCAGGGGCCATAGGTTTCACTAGAGGCTTCTCCCTCGAAGAAAGCATACGATGGTAAACAAATAAATGTTGAGCAATTGATAGAAAAGCGCAATGTTATGATGACATCTAAGGTAATGATCATGAATATAGGCATAACGTCCGTGACAAGTAGACCGACTCCTGCCTACATCTACTACTATTACTCCACTCATCGACCGCTATCCAGCATGCATCTAGAGTATTAAGTTCATAAAAATAGAGTAACACATTAAGCAAGATGACATGATTTCGAGGGATAAACTCACACATCATCGGAGGGGCAGCAAGGTTGATGTAGATGCACTGCGTTATTGAATCCCCCTTCGGTGGAGTACCGGAAAAGGCCCCAAGATAGGATCTCATGGGAACAAAAACTTGCGGTAGTGGAAAAGTATTTTTTGCGACCCCTCTAGGGTTTCTCGAATATTTGGGTATATATAGAGCTCAGAGGCGGTGCAGGGGACTTCTGAGGGGCCCACAAACCCATGGCGTCCCCCTAGGGCACGCCCCTACAGCTTTTTCGTCTCCTCGTGGGTCTTCTGGCCCCCTCTCCAAGTCTCGTAGGTGCCTTTTGGTCCAAGAAAAATCATCGCAAAATTTTATTTTGTTTGGACTCTGTTTGACATTCCTTTTTCTGCAAAAGCCAAAAACAAGGAAAAACAGTAACTAGCACTAGGCACTGGGTTAATAAGTTAGTCCCAAAAATAATATAAAATAGCATATTAATGCATATAAAACATCCAAAGTTGATAATATAATAACATGGAACAATAAAAAATTATAGATACGTTGGAGACGTATCACTAACCAGTTCACCCATTCGCGGACACGGTCTGTCCGCCGTGAGCTTGGCATTTATTTTAGGTATAGTGTGTATCAAGCTGATGGGACAGAAACAGGCCCGGTCCTGAGGGGGGGCGAACGGGGTAGCCGCCCCGGGCCCCCGATGTCGAAGGGCCCCGGATGTGTGCTTTGTCTTCTCTACTGGGCCTGGACTGAAGCGCACATCATGGACTGACCGTTTTTTATCCCACGATCTCGACTCAGGCCTAACGAGTATCTTAAATCATACCGTGATCTACGCCTATGACAGCGGGGATTGATTGCAGGACCTCCCAAATTTTCCATCTGATGCTGCTGCGTTCTCGGGGTTGTGCCAGATGTGTGCTGGTTGCAGTCAGCTATTGCGTTGATGATGTGGTGACTCCAACGCTCCCTCTGGCGATCTCGTCCCGCTCCTCAACTACCTTGGCCAGAAGGTGGTTCCTGGTTGCGCATGGCTGGGGTGTGATGATAGCTTGAACCTCAGATGGACACGGTCAAAGCAGAAAACGTTGGTCGCCTTGTGCTTCGCCTTCAATCCTCCGAGCCTGACAAATTAGTTCGGCGATCAGTGGATGGCTTGAGAGTTCAGTATGGTCATAGGAGGACAAGTATTACATGTGCTGCATCAGGTATATAGAACTCTTAAGCAATTTTTCGTAATATATTTTGCTTTCCGCCTCTTGGTCGAATTAAATTGCCTCATGAAAGATAGTGGTTGTGTGTTCATCCAATTTGAAATTGCTTTGAATTTATTTTTGAGAAGTCATCAACTAGATGTGAGGACATTGCCCCAGCACGCTATTAAATTAAATCTTAGAGTAGATGGTCAATTTTATCAGATTAATTAGGACCATAATAAAGTATGAAAAAAGGATAATGTCGTAAATGAGTGCAGATGGATTTACGTATCAATGAAGGATCGTGTTCAAACAATTTTCTTATAGAAAATATCAGTGATTCCTACTACTAGATATTATTTTGAATATAATCTTGAAAAAGCAAAAAAAAATGCACAAAGTTTATTGCAACAGAAGCTTTTCAAAAAAAACATATTATGGTGTTCATATTTAGAGGCCCCAGGTTGTCGTTTCGCCCCGGGCCCCCGAAATCTCAGGACCGGCCCTGGACAGAAAACCCCAATCTGGCAGGCATCTAGTATTTAGGAATGAGCTTAATGATCGGTTGATTGAGCATACCAAGACCACTACCATTTCCAATTGGAATATGTGGATAACCACCATGATATCATCCTTAATTACGCACCATTCCTGGTGAAATAGCATGCCAATGAAGCCATCCGATCCTGGTGCATGGTCTGTCGGCATATCTTTGATTACATTCCAAATCTCATCTTCCGTAAAGATATCATCAAGCTTGTGCAGATCAAGAGGGGTAATGCCAACAAAATCTAGATCCATGGTGTGTTCCATCGCATGCTAAGTGCCTGGCAGCTCCTTATAAGCATTGTAAAGTGATTCATCCTTGCCTTCTTGGCTTAGTAATTATTGTCTCTCCACAGTGCAAGGCAGGGATAAAGTGTTTAAGATTTCTACGATTGGCCACCAAGTGAAATAGTTTTATGTTGACATCTCCCCCTCCCAGCCATCTGATCATGGACTGTTGTCGGGCAATCGTGCGCTCGAGAGAATCTAGTGCCAAGGAGGTCGATTTAAGCGTGTTGCGCAGCCATCTTTCATCTTGTGAAAGCAATCTATGATCCATGGCTTTGTCTAACTCCAAGTCTATCCCGTTGGCAATAGCAATTTGTATCTTGACATCCCTATTTTTCTCTGTCCCCATGATGTGAGATAACGTGGTGTACTGCGAAGAAGGATATCCAGTCTATTGTAGGGCTCCACAATCTTCGGATCGCATGTGACGCCCCAAGACCGTTTCCTCCATTTTGAGCGTGCTCTATATGGAACTCGCTTAGTTTTGCATGTAGATGCATCATGTCATGTTGCATCCGTATTTTGAGTGTCGTGCTTGATGTTTGAATGCATTTTGCATCAATGCCATGCTTAACTTGTTTTGCTCATATCTTCTAGGCCGTAGCTCCAAATAAAATGAATTTTACATGTAACATGACTAGAAAACCGTGTAGATCATCATGGTGTATCAAAACTTGCTATTTAACAACTCTAACTTAAGGTTTGTTCAGATCTGGACCAATTTCAAAATTTGCATATCAGGACTTACCGGAATTGTTATATGTTGTTTCCGGCCTCATTTAAACTAGCTTTGATGTGATGATCTTGTATGCTTCATCTCTTGCCATGATTAGCATCATGTAGCTTGTCATGCATCATACTTGGTTGAGCATCATGTCTTGTGTATGTGTTGTGTGTTTATCATGTTGTTTGCTTCTTCTCATTAGTTCCTGTTTCGTTGCGATCGTGAGGATTCGTTGGACTAAGCTTGGTTCATCTTCGTGGCTTCTTCTTCTTCATGGACTCGTCTTCTTCCTAGAGGGATCTCTGGCAAGATGACCGTCACCTTGGATCTCATTACTATCATTGCTATGCTAGTTATCTCGATGCTATCGCTATATGTCATGCTGTCTATCTATTGTTGTCAGCCTCTCATTGTTGCCATGAAACCTCTAACCTTTGACACCATCCCAGCAAACCATTGTATGGCTATGTTACCGCTTGCTCAGCCCCTCTTATAGCGTTGTTAGTTGTAGGTGAAGATGAAGATTGCTCCATGTCGGAACTTGGATATTTTGGAAATATCACAATGTGTCTTATTTAAATTAATGCACCTATATACTTGGCAATGGGTGGAAGACTTGGCATTTTTCTCGGTGTTTTGTTCCACTCATGCCGCCTTAAGAACCGATAAACTGGTGTTATCTTCCTTGATTTTGCGTTCCTAACGCGGTTGGGGTTTATGCCCCCCCCCTGACAGTTCGCTTTGAATAAAACTCCTCCAGCAAGGCCCAACATTGGTTTTTCCATTTGCCTAATAACTAAAAACTTGCATAGGGACTTTCTGGACCCCGAGGACTTAATTTACAACCCGAGCCAGTGCTCCTCATGAGTGGTGGTCCAAACTAGAGCACCTTGCGGCGCCGCCACTTGGCAACTTGGGGTATTTGGTCGTTGTACGCTTAGCTCATCCGGTTGTGGCCAGAGACGAGATATGCGCGGATACTATCAGGTTGTCGGCACGCTGGGAGGTCTTGCTGGACTTGTTTTACCATTGTCAAAATGTCTTGTGCACCGGGATTCCGAGTCTGATCGGGTTGTCCCTAAGATAAGAGGTTTTACCTCTGCTCATCGTGGGAGCTTGTGATGGTCTAAGTTGGGACACCCCTGCAGGGTTATGATCTTCCGAAAGCCGTGCGCGCGGTTATGTGGAAGATTGGAATTTGTTAATATCTGGTTGTAGAAAACTTGACAAAGGATCCGAAATAAAATACACCAACCGTGTGAGTAACCGTGGCCGTCTCTTTTCACTTTGAGAAGAGAACACGGTGGGGTTATGTTTGACTCGTAGGTACTTCAGGATCACTTACTGATCGTTGCTAGTTGCGACCGTTTGCGTAGATGCTCATCTTATTCTTGTACTCGTAAGTTAGCCACCATACAAATGTGTAGCCGATGCTGCGACCTCACCACTTATCCTTCCATACCCATTAAGCTTTCCTAGTCTTGATACCCATGGTTATGGGATTTCTGAGTCCTCGTGGCTCACAGATACTACAACAACAGTTGCGGGTACAGGTTTCCGATGACTTGACGTGAGAGTGATGTTTACTTGTGTTGGAGTTCTTTCTTCTTTTTCTTCGTCGATCTTGGGATAGGAACCTGGTCGGCAGCCTGGGATAGCAGGATGGATGTCATTGTGCTTTTTATGTGTTTTCAGCCAAAGTCAGATATCTTGTGTATGATGTGTTGTATTCATGTGGATGTTGTATGACTTGTATGTATCCCCATCTATTTATGTAATGGTATGATATAACGATATACATCTTGCTAAGTGCCCGAAATGCGGTTGTGCCCCAATCACGAGTTCATCAAGTGATCGGGATAGAATCGCATCTTAGGCGTGACAAGTTGGTATCAGAGCCTCTATCGACCATAGGATCCCCCTTGATTGATCGTAGTTTGGCCATTGCCGAGTCTAGCAAAAACTATTTTGGAGTCTAGTTATATCTGAGAGTATGAATTCTTTTTACTCCTCAGCCCCTTCATTGCTCTGGTGAGGAATCTTGACGTAGGTGTTTTGAATTACTCTCCTCTTCCCCTTCAAATTTTTTTAGGATCACGCAGTTAGTTTTCGTTCGTTGCGATGTCAGTTCTTTTCATCCGACGCACTTCTCTTCGAGTTGATTTGATCATCTTCATCTTTTGCAAGATCAATCCTCGGTTCTTTCTCAACGAAGTTGTTTCACCATCTGAAGTTGTCTTTCTTTTTCCCACCCGCCCACCCTTTTCTCTTCTCGGAGCCAGAGTCCTTAATCGAGTATATATCCTATTTGTGTGAAGTTTCTTCATTCTTTCCTTAATTAATTCAACTGGTGAATTCTCGTCTCGTTCGACATTCTTAATCTCTTCTTCTTTTCCGGTGGATTCAATTCAAGTTTCGGTGTTGATTTTATTCTTTTACTTGTTCAAATGTTTTTTCCCTTACTCGTTCGCCTCTCGCCATTTAATTCTTCTGGATTTCCGAAGACATCTCAGGAGAATTTTTGGCGTTCGAATTAATTTGAGGCTGTCACCTCATTCGGGTCTTTCAACATTCCGGTGCATCATTTCTCATTCAACAATCCTTTCCAATGGTGGTTTTTCTTTCAGTGGGACTAACCCACGGGTCTTTCCCATTATATTACCTGACTCATCTAATTTGTCCGGAGGTTCTTTGGTGTCATTCAATTTGTCCAAGAAGCAACTTTGTTTTACCTCTTCCTTTGCGCTTCTCTCCGGTGCCATCCCTAGGATCTTGGGTCGAGATCCTCTGTTAGTGTGGGAGAGTTGTGACGCACGACTTTGACAAGTTTGGCTTGCTAATCCTATAGGCAGTCAGACTCTGATACCAAAGTTGTCGGGACCTCGATCTTAAGTCACATCGATCTACCATGTAACACATCATATTACTTTGCGGCCTCACGCACGGTATCCCCACGGGTGCCACCTTACATGGCCCGGGACTATTCGCGCCTTTTGGCTCACGTATATGATAGTGTCGCTAGCATCCATATGATAGAGAACTCGGGCCGACATGACTAGTCAAAAACCCAAAGTGGCGCTAAATTACAGGGACAGGCATACATGACACATCAATGCACATGTCGGTCAGCAGCGAGTGTTGTCGGGCTGTAGCAAGCTAACAGGAGTCTGGTATACACCATGTGACATTTCCTCGGAAGGGACGGACACAGGAGCAAGGATGGACACATGCCGGTCAATCCATGTATTCCGGAGTAGTAGCAAGCTACCAAGGCTCGGTGGAAACACTAGGAGGCATTTCCCCATAAGATAGGCTACCAATGATAAACAACTAGGTGTCGGATACCACACATACCAATACACGTTACACGTACGCATAACATGCACGATATGTATAGATACAACATCGCATCACAACATAACTCAAGAAATCATATAGATAAAGGCCTAGAAGACCCGTCATAGCATTTATTACAAACATGGGTCACATGACCCAACTTACAGAGCATATAGGCAACGGAAGCATAAACATGTCTGGGTACAGACATCTGAAAAGGAAGAAGGCTATCAAGCCTGACTATCTACATAACCCTCCCAAGGGTACAAGGTTGTAGCTGAGGTACCAAGCTAAACATCGAATTCCACGTGGAACTACTAGTGAGAGTGAAGTCTCCTCTCCGAAAACATAAATTAAGATAACGTGAGTACAAATGTACCCAGCAAGACTTACATCAGAACTAGCTACATATACATGAGTATCAACAAAGGGGTTGTGGATTTTAACTGCAGCTAGCTAGCTTTGAATCGGTGGCTACCTTGTACTACAACTGCTGGTAACTCTTTTGAGGTGGCGCTCACGAGTCCACCAATTCACCATATCAATACACCACCATGGATCCGCTCTCGTCTCCCTGCGAGAAGGCCATCCATAGCACTCACGCTTATCTTGCGCATTTTAGAGTATCCACTTTCACTTGTCTATGAACTGCATAGGCAACCCAGTAGTCCATTACCACGGATGCGGCTATTCGTATAGATCATTTATAACCCTACAGGGGTGTACTTCTTCGCACATGTTTCCACCACTTAGCGTCTCCACACGACATGTGCTCGGAATACTTCAAGCGAAAGCCGACGTGGGTGTATACCACGAGCTGACAAACCACACAAGTCCCTAGTCCAGGTTTATCACTTATTCAGGTTCCATCCGCAGGGAGTCCGGCCGAGGTTTCCACTACGGCCCTGAACGTTGTGTGCAGGGTTCCCGAGGCACCAAACGGGCGACTCGGTACACCGTGCCACTTGCCTACCGCATCATAGCCCACCCGTCCGGTCAGCGCTACGCACGGCCTCCAAAGCTATCGGGACCCCGATCCTAAGTCACCTGATCTAGCATGTAACATATCATATTACTTTGCGGCCTCACACTCGGTATCCCCACGGGTGCCACCTTACCTGGCCCGGGACCGTTTGCGCCTTTTGGCTCATGTATATGATAGTGTCTCTAGCATCCATATGACAGAGAACATGGGCCGACAAGACTAGTCATACACCCAAAGTGGCACTAAATTACAGGGATAGGCATACATGACGCATCAATGCACATGTCGGTCAGCAGCGAGTGTTGCCGGGCTGTAGGAAGCTAACAGGACTCCGGTATACACCACGTGACATTTCCCCTGAAGGGACAAACACATGAGCAAGGATGGACACATGCCAGTCAATCCATGTGTTCTGGAGCAGTAGCATGCTACCAAGGCTAAGTGGAAGCACTAGGAGGCATTTCCCCATAAGATAGGCTACCAAGGATAAACAACTAGGTGTCGGATCCCACACATACCAATACACGTTACACATACGCATAACATGCACAATATGTATAGATACAACATGGCATCACAACATAACTCAACAACTCATTTCGATAAAGGCCCGGAAGAGCCATCATAGCATTTATTACAAAGAGGGGTCACATGACCCAACATACAGAGCGTAGAGGCAACGGAAGCATAAACATGTCTGGGTACACACATCTGAAAAGGAAGAAGGTTATCAAGCCTGACTAACTACAGGACCCTCCCAAGGGTACAAGATCGTAGCTGAAGTAACAAGCTAAACATCGAAGTCCACGCGGAACTACTAGTGAGACTGAAGTCTGCTCTGCAAAAACATAAATTAAGCAAGCGTGAGTACAAATGTACCCAGGAAGACTTACATCAGAACTAGCTACATATGCATCTGTATTAACAAAGGGGTTGTGGGGTTTAACTGCAGCAACCCAGCTTTGACTCGGTGGCTATCCTATACTACGATTGCTGGTAACACTTTTGAGGTGGCGCACATGAGTCCACATATTCACCATATCAATACACCACTATGGATCTGCTCTCGTCTCCCTACGAGAAGGCCATCCATAACACTCACGCTTATCTTGCGCATTTTAGAGTATCCACTTTCACTTGTCTATGAACTACATAAGCAACCCAGTAGTCCATTACCGCGGACGCGGCTATTCGAATAGATCATTTATAACCATACAGGGGTGGACTTCTTCGCACATCTTTGCACCACTTAGCGTCTGCACACGACATGTGCTCGACAGACTTCAAGCGAAAGCCGACGTGGGTGTAGACCACGACCTCACTAACCACACAAGTCTCTAGTCCATGTTTATCGCCTATTTAGGTTCCATCCGCATGGAGTCCATCCCAGGTTTCTACTATGGCCCCGAACGATGTGTGCAGGGTTCCCGAGGCACCAAACTGACGACTCGGTACCCGTGCCACTTGCCTAACGCGTCATAGCCCACCCCTTCGGTCAGCGCTACGCACGGCCTCCAAAGTTGTCGGGACCCTGATCCTAAGTCACCCGATCTACCATGTAACACATCATATTACTTTGCGGCGTCACACATGGTATCCGCACGGGTGCCACCTTACCTGGCCTAGGATCGTTTGCGCCTTTTGGCTCATGTATATGATAGTGTCACTAGCATCATATGACAGAGAACCCGGGTCGACATGACTAGTCGTAAACCCAAAGTGACGCTAAATTGTAGGGACACGCATACATGACCCATCAATGCATGTGTCGGTCAGCAGCAAGTGTTGCTGAGCTATAGCAAGCTAACAGGACTACGGTATACACCGCGTGGAAGGGATAGACACATGAGCAAGGATGGACACATGTCGATCAATCCATGTGTTCCGGAGTAGTAGCAAGCTACCAAGGCTAAGTGGAAGCACTAGGAGGCATTTCCCCATAAGATAGGCTACCCAGGATAAACAACTAGGTGTCGGATCCCACACATAGGAATACATGTTACACGTACGCATAACATGCATGATATGTATAGATACAACATGGCATCACAACATAACTCAACAACTCATATATATATAAAGGCCTAGAAGATCCATCATACCATTTATTACAAATAGGGGTCATATGACCCAACATACAGAGCATACAGGCAACAGAAGCATAAACATGTCTGGGTACAGACATCTGAAAAGGAAGAAGACTATTAAACGGGTGACTTAGTACACCGTGCCATTTTCCTACCGCATCATAGCCCGCCCCTCCGGTCAGCGCTACACACGGCATCCTGCACACTAGAAACACCAGAAACTACTTGCAACTCCTGGACAGAGGACATGGGGGTTAATAAGTCGACCAGGGTCATATTTCACGGCTCAATGTGTGTTAGTAACTGTTCTTGGATCACAAACACAGAACTCAGTTCCTAAGGACGGTTTCAATGAAACAACCCACCATGTACTCCTACATGGCCTCTCACCGCTACCTTTACCAAATCGTGTTCACACACTTAGCTCTCTGTAAGTGCATCTAGTGCCACCCCTAGTTGGTTTTGGAGTATTGACGACAAACCTGGTTGAGGGACTAATGTGTTTGTGAGAACTGCGGGATAACACAGGTAGTAGTCCCTCATTGATTCGGTTTACCTACCGGAGATGACCCCTAAAAATGTATGAAGACATTGACGGCAATGGTGGTATATGAAGATGTTCATATTGAAGACTATGACAAGAGAAGACATTGTGTGAAGACTATGGAGCACGAAGACTTAAACGTTTCGTTGTTTTCTTTTCTTCTTTGTTGAGTCATAGAAACCACCGTACTGTTAAGTGGGGTCCAAGTGAACAAAGTCAGAGTGACTGAAGTGATGCTCAACCAAATCCTATGTCTTCGAGCAAAGACAATGAGAGAAAATCTTATCCAGAGCTGGATGAGTCAGCTTTACTTGAAGCCCAAGTAAAGTTGCCGCGTGTGTTTGAAATCTGACCGTTGGAACACGTGTCAGTTCCTTAGTGACCCAGGGTCATTTCGGACAAATCAGGTCGGGTTGCCTAGTGGCTATAAATAGCCCACCCCCTACACCATAAATTGGTGGCTGCTCAGAGTTAGTACACGGCTTTTGTCATTTGAGAGCAACCCACCTCCGAAGCATTTGAGAGAGATCCTTGCGAGGACAAAGCCCAAACACCCAGAGCCAAAGAGTGTTAGGCATCACTGAAGTCTTTCTGTCTGTGTGATCAGAAGACTTGTTACTCTTGAGGACTGTGAATCCTCCAGCCGGTTAGGCGTCACGTTCTGAGCATCCAAGAGTCATTGTGGATTGCCGGTGAACGAAGTCTGTAAAGGTTTGGAAGTCTACCTTGAAGACTTACCAGAGTGATTGGGCGAGGACGAAGTGTCCTTAGCTCAAGGGGAATAAGGTGAAGACGCAGTCTTCTGAGTTAAATCTCAGCCTCCCTAACCAGACGTACAGTTGTCACAGGAACAGGAACTGGTCTAACAAATCACTGTCTTCCCCAAGCTACTGGTTCTATCCCTTCCCTCCCTTTACTTACTGCCTGTCTTTGTGAAGTCATTGCCTGCTTGCCTTATCTGTTTGACTTCACTGTGTGACTACTTGTTCTGACCGGCTTCATACAATCTTCCATCCTGATCCATACTACCTAGTTGCTATTATTCTTCATGATTTCACTACATTGAATACTTGACTATGGCTTGTCTAGTGTAGTCTACCTTCCGATGCATATAAATAGGATCGGTTATATTGTTTGTCTTCGAAACTTCCATGTTTTGAAGACTTTCATAAATATCGCCTATTGACCCCCCCCCCTCTAGTCGATATACAGCTCTTTCAATTGGTATCAGAGCAAGGTACTCCCTTGTTCTGTGTGATTCAATTTAACCACCTGGAGTTTTTGCTATGTCGACTGCAGGATAATCAAAGTCTCTGCTGCGTGCCCCATCTTCGATGGCACTGAATACCCTTAATGGAAGAACAAGATGCGCATGCATCTTGAAGCCATTGATGTGGACCTCTGGTTTGTCGTCAAGAATGGCGTTCCCAAGAAAGGTGAAGGTCTCACCCCTGCTGATGTCAAGAAGCTCGTTCAACTGGATTCCACTGCCAAGAATATCATCTGTGGTCATCTGACCAAAGAACAGTACGGTCGTGTGAGTGCTCTGGAAACGTCTAAGCAAGTCTGGGACTGGCTCTCTAAGGTCAACGAAGGCGTCTCAACCCAGAGAGATCAAAGGATTAGTGTCCTTCGCAACCTCTTCAATCGCTTCAAGAGACACGACAATGAGAATGTCCAGCACACATTCAATCGCCTCACTGACATCACAAATGAGCTTCAGGCACTTGGCGCCACTGAGATCACCAAGCATGAAATCGTCAGGACACTCCTAAGATCACTTGACAGCTCATTTGACATCCTTGCCCTGATGATTCAAGAACTCCCTGACTTCAAGACTCTCGATCCGTCTGACATACTTGAGAGGCTCAACACACATGAGTTCCAGCTATTTAAGAAACGTGACATCTATGGTCCCAACTATGGCCGAACTCGTGCTTTGAAGGCAAAGGCTGCTTCCTCATCTGAAGAAGAATCTGACTACAATTCTGATGATCCTGAAGACATTGGAAAGGAGCTTTCCATGCTTGTGAAGAAGTTCCAGAAATTCACTAGGAAGAAAGGCTTCAGAAAGTCTTCCCGATCCAGCTCAAGAATTGATGAAGCTTCTACCCATGACTACAAGAAGAGAACATGTCATAAGTGCAAGAAACCTGGTCATTACATCTCTGAATGTCCTCAATGGGACAATGAGAAGAAGAAGAAGAAGAAGAAGAAGAAGAAGAGCAAGGAATATGATTCTGATGACAAGAAAAAGAAGAAACCCCCAAAGTCTTCTTCCAAGTCTTCATCGAAGTATTCATCACACAAGAAGAATTCATCTGGCAAGGCTCGTGCGTTTGTTGGCAAGGAGATGGATTCAGAGGAGGAGTCTTCTTCAGAAAAAGCGGAGGTGGAGCCTGAGGAGGAGTCCGATTCTGGTGTTGCAAGTCTGGCTCTAGCCACGGCCTACGTTGCCAAGTCCATCTTCAACACTGAAGACAATGGCCCCGTCACCAACACTGATGATGATGAGAACGACGACTCTGCTCCCACCTACTGCAACATGGCACGCGGTGCCAAGGTAAAATCACGCGATGCTTACTTTCAAACATCCAGTGAAGATGACTCAGATTGTGAATCCAAACCTAGCTACAAAATACTTGCTAAAATTGCCACTGAACAACAGAAAGCTATGGAACATATTCAAAAATTGTTAGACAAAAGTGATGACCTGTTGGACGCGGAAATGACCCGTTCTCAGTCCTTAATTGAAGACATAAAAAATCTTCATGTTAAGTACGAGGAACTTGAGAGTCTTCATGAATCGCTCTCAAAAATTCATGAAAAGCTTTCCCACGATTATCTTCAAAGGAAGCGAGATCTTGAGAAATTGAAAGCGGCTCATGAAGATCTTCAAAAAGAAAATGAGTCACTCCGCGCTCAATAGATCAGCTCCGCTCAGGAAGGATTTAAACCACCATGTCTAAAATGCATTGAGTGTGATAACGCTACATCTGTTGCTGAATGTTCTACTGCTGCCACTGTCGCAATATCTTCAACTTCTGATGTGGTAACTAACCCCTCTGCTGAGGATATCACTACTATTGCTGATGAAAATGCTAGGTTGAAGACTTTGCTTGAAACAGGGATGTACAAAAGCCTCAAAGGGCATCAAACTTTATGTGATGTCCTCAAAAAGCAGATTCTGAACCGAAACCCTAGGAAAGAGGGTGTAGGGTTCGAGAGGAAAATGAATGTTGATGGTTCATACTGGAAGCCTAAGCAGTACCCCAAAACCACATGGGTTGCTGCAAAGGAACCTTCAGTGGATCCGTCTACCTTATCTGGCTTCACTTGTGCTAATCCTATTATCATTGATGAATCCTTTGATGCAAACTATAAACTGTTTAAGAATCAGAATGGTCAAGTGTTTGCCAGGTATATTGGTACTAACTGCAGAAACGGGCCACCTATGAAGAAGATATGGGTTCCCAAAAGTTGTCTTGAGAATCTTCCAGTAAATGTCATTATGACACCACCTGGGAAGAAGACAAACCACAGACAAAAGGCTTCATACGGTCCTAATGCTTCATACAGACAGAGGACTCACCTGAGTCACCCTAACTCCAATGTTTTGCAGGGAAATTGTACTCCGACCCATGAATATGAGCGTGTTTCCTCAAACCGCTATATTCACAAAACAAAGAACTTTTCTTCTTATTCTTATGAGTATTATTCTCCCACTGCAAGACTATTTGCTAGGGCTCCAAAGCCAAAATTCTCAGATGCTGCACTTAGACTCATTGCTTCTAAGCCACCCCTGAAGATGTGGGTGGTTAAGAAGAATTAACTTTCTCTTGCAGGGAAAGGTCTCCAGCCGAAAATCAAAGGCATATGATGCTATTGCTGGGGACCTAAACCATGTTGTAGGGCACAAGATCAAATGCCCAAATAGTCTTACTATGTATTTTGTTCCTGAATCGCTTGCCAATCATCCTATCAGTCCCAACTTGGATCTAAGCTTTCATAATCTGCTTGCACGTCAAATGTTTATGCTTCACAATGACTATTCGTGAAGCCTATCCCCCTAACTGCACTATAGGGTATGACACCAAAGACTTCATAATGGATTATGGACAGCGGATGCACTAATCATATGACTGGTGATCGAAGTCTTCTGATGGACTCAACCTTGCGTCCATCGAACAAGAGTCACATCACATTTGCTGATACTGGTAAAAGCAAGGTATTGGGTCTAGGTAGAGTTGCAATCTCAGAGGATCAACACATGGATAAAGTCATGCTTGTTGAATCCCTTGGTTTCAACTTAATGTCTGTCGCAATGCTTTGTGACTTAAACATGATTGTGATATTTGGAAAATATTGTTGCCTTGTACTAATGGAATCTGACAAGTCTCTAGTCTTTGAAGGATATCGGAAAGCTGATCTGTATATGGTAGATTTCTCGGCAGGACCATAGATGGCCGTATGTCTTCTAGCAAAAGCTTCAGAGTGTTGGCTCTGGCATCGGAGGCTAGGACATGCCGGCATGAGGAACTTGCACACTCTCGCGAAGAAGAAGCACGTCGTAGGCATCGAGGGCGTCAAGTTCAAGAAAGATCATCTATGCGGTGCCTGCGAAGCTGGGAAGATGACTAGAGCCAAGCATCCCTCGAAGACAATCATGACGACTTCCCAACCCTTCGAGCTGCTTCACATGGACTTATTTGGCCCTACTCACTACTCCACGTTCACTACTACAGCTTGTCTCTATGGCTTCGTCATTGTTGATGATTATTCAAGATACACATGGGTGCACATAATTCTCTACAAGACTGAAGTGCAGGATGTCTTCAGACGCTTCGCCAACCATGCCATGAACAACTATGGCGTCAAGATCAAGCATATCAGAAGTGACAATGGAAATGAGTTCAAGAATACCGGCCTTGATCTTTATCTGGATACAATGGGAATCACTCATGAGTTCTCAGCTCCGTACACACCTCAGCAGAATGGCATCGTGGAGCGCAAGAATAGAACCCTAATTGAGATGGCTCGAACGATGCTCGATGAATACAAGACACCAAGAAATTTCTGGCCCGAAGCTATTGATACAGCATGCCATGTCATCAACCGTGTTTATCTTCACAAGCTTCTAAAGAAAACTTCCTATGAACTCCTTACTGGCAGGAAGCCAAATGTCAGTTACTTCAGGGTATTTGGAGCTAGGTGCTGGATCAAGGATCCACATCATAAATCAAAATTTGCACCAAAAGCACATGAAGGTTTCATGCTCGGCTACGGAAAGGACTCGCATTCCTACAGAGTCTTCAACCTCTTTCTCTATAAAGTGGTTGAAATTGTGGATGTGCGGTTTGATGAAACGAACGGCTCATAAAGAGAGTTCCTACCAAAAGTTCTGGATGAAGCTCCACCTAGTGAATCTATCAAGCTAATGGGAACAGGTGAAATCATGCCTTCTGAAGCACAGCCTGACGAGGAACTCATCATTTCTGCTCCCAATCAACCTGAAGACAATGCTTAGCCTAAAGACAATCCTCCTGATGATGACAATGACCAGCAAGAGCAAAATCTTCGTCCAGTTCATCCTCGTGTTGCAAATGAAGTACAAGTTGAGAAGATAATTGACAGCATCAATGCACCTGGTCCACTCACTCGTTCAAGAGCAACACAGCTAGCAAATTTCTGTGGGCACTTTGCATTTGTCTCGATATCTGAACCCAAGAAAGTTGTTGAAGCCTTCATGGAATCTCAATGGATTCAAGCTATGCAAGAAGAGCTTCAACAGTTTGAGCTGAACAACGTATGGGAACTCGTCAAGCGTCCTGACCCCTGTAAGCACAACATAATAGGCACAAAATGGATATATCGCAACAAGCAAGATGAGCATGGTCAAGTTGTCAGAAACAAAGCTCGTCTCGTTGCTCAAGGATACACTCAGATTGAAGGGATTGACTTCGATGAAACATTTGCTCCCGTGGCTAGGCTTGAAGCTATTCGCGTACTGCTAGCCTATGCAAACCATCACAACATCCTGCTGTATCAAATGGATGTGAAGAGTGCTTTTCTCAATGGCAAGATTGAAGAAGAAGTGTATGTTGCACAACCACCTGGCTTTGAAGATCCAAAAAATCCGGATATGGTATACAAGCTCAACAAGGCACTGTATGGCCTCAAACAAGCCCCTCGTGCTTGGTATGACACACTCAAAGACTTCCTGAAGAGCAAAGGCTTCAAACCTGGTTCCCTGGATCCCACACTCTTCACGAAGACATATGATGGTGAACTGTTTGTTTGTCAAATCTATGTGGATGACATTATCTTTGGCTGCACTGACAAAAGATACAGTGATGAGTTCGCTCACATGATGCAAGAGCAATATCAGATGTCCATGATGGGTGAGCTAAAGTTCTTCCTTGGTCTTCAAATTCGTCAGCAAAGCAACGGCATCTTCATATCTCAAGAGAAATACCTCAAAGATTGCATGAAGAAGTTTGGAATGCAAGACTGCAAAGGATACACGACGCCTATGCCAACTAAAAGTCATCTGAGTCCCGACGCCAATTGTAAAGATTTCGATCAAAAGGTATACCGCTCCATGATTGGTTCTTTACTTTATTTATGTGCATCTAGGCCAGATATTATGCTTAGTGTTTGAATGTGTGCTCGATTCCAAGCGGCACCAAAGGAATCGCATCACTTAGCTGTGAAGCGAATTCTTCGATATTTGGCTTACACCCCAACACTAGGATTATGGTATCCAAAGGGCTCAGAGTTTGATCTAGTTGGATTCTCAGATGTTGATTATGCTGGTGACAAAGTTGATCGCAAGTCTACATCAGGCACATGTCACTTTCTGGGATGATCACTTGTCTGTTGGTCTTCAAAGAAGCAGAACTGTGTATCACTCTCCACTGCTGAATCTGAATACATTGCTGCTGGATCTTGCTGCGCTCAGCTTCTCTGGATGAAGCAAACTCTCAAGGACTATGGTGTCCATCTGAAGCATGTGCCACTGTATTACGACAATGAAAGCGCCATCAAGATTGCCAACAACCCAGTTCAGCACTCGAAGACAAAGCACATTGAAATTCGTCATCACTTTCTCAGAGATCATGTCATGAAGGAAGATATTGATATCATACATGTCAACACTGAAGAGCAGCTGGCAGATATCTTCAAAAATCCCTTGGATGAGAAAAGGTTTGGCAAGTTGCGGTGTGAGCTAAATATCTTAGAATCCTCGAATGTCCTGTAATCAGGCACACATCCTAACACTTATGCATGTTGATGACTTAGATGCGCAACACACGAAGTAAAGTATATCTTCAATCAATGAAGACTTACATTCTGAGTGTGAATACATTAACGAGGAATTTGACTTCGGAGCGCCACGATAATTGTGCGCCGTGTCTGGGTCTAATACTTCATATACGGTGGGCAACACCACCACCAAATCGTTGCTTGAAGTGTTTCTCTTGGTGTTACATTTGCAAAATCTTCGCATTTGATTTATCTTCATATATGTCTTATATAGACTTGTGTTCTGTCCTATACAGCATTCACTTATAGCTATGTCTTCTTATTTGAATCTTTTGAACTAAGTGAATGTGATCGGACCCTAACCTCTCTATGCTTTCTCACCTCAAACTCAATCTATCCAAATCATATGCATTCTGTTGGAACCATCGAATGTCTTCTCTGCGTCCTTGTCAGCAGAAGATACAGAGACAAACATTAAATCTGTTTTTAATGCTCAATCCTTATTGCCTGAAACCCGGAAAAGCCGGAACGACCACCCCGACAGTCCAGGCGTGCGTGGGATCGTGGAACAACTCCCAATGTGTTACATGTCAACCACGTGTCCCTCAGATGTGAACCGCCAGGGGCACCCGCGTAATTGCGCTGTACCGTCTCCCATCCTTATAAATGCCTGTCCCATCATGGTCAAAACTCTTCTACCACCTCTCCACCTCGACCAACCCTAGCGCCTCCGCTAGCTCTCGACGACGCCGGCGACGAAGCGCTTAGCTGCCGCGACCTCGTCGACGCCATCTTCACGCCGGCCGCGGACATAGTTTTCTCCGCCGCCGCCATAGGTGTCCTCCGTCGCCAAGTTAGGGCATGGGAGATCGAACTGCTCGGCCTCCACTTCATCTCCTTCTAGCAGTTCATCATGTGGTAAATTAAAACCCTCCTTTTTACCGTCTTTTTGATCCGATAGATTCATCCTTTCTACCAAAAGAAGTTTCTGCCTCCACATATTTGGATCTATCATGCCTGCATCTCATACTTTGCCTAGTATATTCACGTATGCTTTACACATAGTTAGATTCCTCACTTGTACCTATTCTTGGATTCGTACAAATCTGGAACCAACTCTCTACATATAAGTGAATGTCTTCGCGCTATGAGGTCAATGTCTTCTAAACTGATTTATCTTCAAAATCTTCTGAGAATGCATATGACCTCTTCCCCTTCCCTCGCATCTCTAATGCTGTCACAGGTACATGTCCGTGGGAGAATCCCTTGGTTCTCATAGTCTGCATTCATTTGCAGAATTCTTGCAGCGTCACATTCACTCTCCCGAAGCCAGTTCCTGTCTAACCAGCAGAAGGAAGCATTTGACAGCGTTGAAGCCTTTCAGTTTGAACCTCATGGCAACGGAGAAACCTGTAAGGAAGGGTGGCAGACAGCGCCATGGAAACACTTCCTGAGATTTGCCTGCTGACGTCCATGAAATGTACAAGACTGATCCAGAGGTGGACTACAATCAGAGAAAAACTCGAATCCAATGGATTTGAAGATATTGGGCGGAACAATGGTTCAAGTACAGGTTTGTGACCCAGGAGTATGCTGAGAAGAATGCCATCAAGCGACCATGGGGAGACATTTTGTACAAAAATCTTCCACCCAGGTCCAAAGCTGAAGCCATTGCGCAAGGCTTCTAACCTTGCATGGTCCGAGGGCCACAACCAGCTGATGCCAACCCATCATCATTGTTATGGTGTCATGATGACAATCTGTTCAAGCGCAACCTCTAGTATGCCAAGAACTCGGCCAAGGAGAACAAGAAAACTTGGGGATTAGACTTCAACCCTGGCCCCTCTGCGCCTCGTGCCGATGGCACACGCGAAGCTGAACCAAATCTGGTTGGGCCCTTCTACAACTTAGAAGGTCTCATCTCTCACATAAGGGTTCAAGGGGCGGATGTGGATCAACCTGCAGACGACGCTGACTCTGATGAAGCGCCTGGACCTCCGAAGCTTAAGAAGAATAAGAAATCCAAGGCTTCTAAGACTTCCACTCCACCAAAAGCTTCAAGAGTGAAGCCTTTGGCCACTGCTCCACCTGCACCAAGTGTGCAGTCTGAAGATCACTCTCGCATCTCCAAGCCGAAGCAGCTAAAGAAGAAGCCCATGCACAACCCCAGTCCTACTCTGACTCCTGCTGCAGTTCTCAGGAATGAGAATGACTCCATTGATCTGTCAAGTGATGAAGATCTTGCTGATGATGCTCTTGAGCAATTGATAAAGAGCAAGCAAGATGCAGAAATCTTCAATGACTTGCCTCTCTTTGATATGGCTGTCATCAACAACTTCATTGACGAGTGGTTTGACACCCCCAATCTCAGCTTCGATGATCTGCAACTTCCAATTGGCCTGAGTGTAGGATCGAAAGTATGTCTAGAGGGGGGGTGATTAGACTACTTGTAAATATAAAAATTCTGCCTTTTGATCAAGAACAGTTTTTGGCAGATTCACAATTATGATCAAGTCAAGTATCACCCTACACATGCAATTCTAGAGTATAAGCAGCGGAAAGTAAATTGCACATGTAGTAAAGAGAGGTGGAGAAGAGCAAACGCAATTTGGAGACGCGGTGATTTTTCCCGTGGTTCCGATAGGTGGTGCTATCGTACATCCACGTTGATGGAGACTTCAACCCACGGAGGGTAACGGCTGCGCGAGTCCACAGAGGGCTCCACCCACGGAGGGTCCACGAAGAAGCAACCTTGTCTATTCCATCATGGCCTACGCCCACGGAGGGCTAGCCTTACTCGGGGTAGATCTTCACGAAGTAGGCGATCTCCTTGCCCTTACAAACTTCTTGGTTCAACTCCACATCTCGATGACGGAGGCTCCCAAGCGACACCTAACCAATCTAGGAGGCACCACCCCCCAAAAGGTAATAGATGTTGTAGATGATGATGAACTCCTTGCTCTTGTGCTTCAAATGATAATCTCCCCAACACTCAACTCTCCTCACTGATATGGCTGTGGTGGAAGAAAGGATTGAGTGGAAAGCAACTTGGGAAGGTTAGAAATCAAGTTTCATATGGTAGGAATGGAGCAACTTGATCTCAACACAAGGGTAGGTAGTTCTCTTCTCAGAAAGTGTAAGGTAGGAGTGGTAGTTCTTTCCGATGGCTCTCTCCACGAATGAAGAGGGGGTGGAGGGGTATATATAGCCTCCACACAAAATCCAACCGTTACACACATAATTGAGCAATCTCGGTGAGACCGAAGTGGACAACTCGGTCAGACCGAAAGTTCAAATAATGTGAACGTTGGGGTTTTTGGTGGGACCGAAAATACCATCTCGGTTAGTCCGATTTGAGTCAAGACAGGAACTTGCCAGTTTCGGTGAGACCGAAAATATCATCTCGGTTATTCCGATATGATGACAAATGGTTACAGAAGCTTGGCAGCCCATGTTTCGGTGAGACCGAACTCAAACTCGGAATGACCGATTTTTCTAGGGTTTGGCTTATGGCTGAGGTGGTTCATCTCGGTGTGACTGAGTTTGGAAAATCGGTTGGTCCGAGATTACTTATGAGTGTGTATTGTAGTGAAAGTTGCTGATAGTTGAAGGAGATATATCACTAAGCATTTGAGCAACCAGATCATCAACACAACCTCATCCCCTTTTAATAGTATTGGCTTTTCCTATGGACTCAATGTGATCTTGGATCACTAAACCAAAAATGGAGTCTTGAGCTTTTGTCAATGCTTTCCTTAGCATTTTGAGGGGTCCACTTCTTCAGTCATTGCCATACCCATATCACTGAACTTCTCTGAAATGATTCTCAAGTAACTATTAGTTCAATGATATATATGTTGTTATTAATTGCCAAAACCACCCGGGGATTAGTTGCACTTTCAATCTCCCCCTTTTTGGTAATTGATGACAACATTTAGATCAAAGCTTCGACAAAAGATATAATCAATGAATAGTATCGTCGCTTTGAGAAGTATGTGATAAGCAAGAGCTCCCCCTAAATTTGTGCATTATTTAAAATTTGCGTTTGAATGCAAATGCACAATCAATTAGGATCATGGGTCACTCTTCCATGTCACATACATCTTGGTGGAGCGCACAAAATGATAAGAATGAAAAGCATGCACCCAATCACCAAGACATGAGTAACTAGTCATACAAGATAGGAATAGCATATGATAAGCATTAAGCACACATTAAAGCATAGTATGACTAAGCACTCATTAAGGTAGCATCAAACGTAGTATCAAGCACACTGAAAGTTTCGAAAACCAAAAGTATCTCAAAGAAACCGCAAAAGAACGAAAGAGCACTCTCTCTCTCGAAGCCCTATGATCTATACAATTTCTCCCCCTTTGGCAACAAGTTACCAAAAAGTTTGAAAAAGCATAGAGCTAAACGTCACTGTGGGCTCTGCTGGCGGCTCCCGTCTGGGTAGATGTCGGAGTAGATATGACAGCATCGGCGAAGACTTCAGCTGATGTCTGCGCTGGAGGAGTGGATACTGGAGCTGTGGCTGGAGTGACTGCTGGAGCTGTAGGAGGTGCTGAAGTTGTAGTCCTGGTGTCAGTCACTGGAATAGCAGCTGATCGGGATCCTCTGGGAATCGGAGCAGTCTGTCGATGAGAGTCCTGGACTAAGTCATCCTGCATGAGCTCTGCCCTGTCCTGCTTTGCTTCCTCCATGTCTGCCTCAAGCTTGTTGACGGTCACCTGAATTTCAGTCAGCTTCACGTCCAGAGCGTGGATATTCTCGTCAACAATCCTCTCTAGGCTCTCCTGAGATTGTTCAATGCTGGCCAGGCGTTGTTCAATCCTTTGGGTAGCTTCAAGAATCTGCTCTCCGAAGCTCTTTGGTTTAGCTGCTGCTGCTGCTGCCTCTTTATCAGCTTGGGCTTTCCTAGCAGCTTCAATCTTGGCTTGACCTTCAACAGAAGTTGGATCCTCCTCATCCATCACAACAACATTGTCTTCATGCTCTGGCTGCAGGGGTAAGTGTTTCCTATCCAACAGGAATTTGCCCGTGCCAAACTTGGCATTGATAAGCATCTGAATCTGCGGGGCAAATCCACATGACCTCTTCTGGTCAGCTGCAGTCCTCTTAATGGTCTCTACCATTAAGTCCATCACCTTGAAAGGTGCCTTCTCATCAAGTATGTGCAGCATGTTGATAGAATACCCTCTGATCATGCGATGATCTCCAGACTTGGGCATCAAGGTATGCCTCAGAATAGTGTTAGTGGTAGGTAAACATGCCTGGAGATAGTAGACTGAGCCGAGCTTCCACACTTCCAAATCTGCTGCGGGGATCTCCTTGTACATGTTCTTCATGGAATCATGGTTCTTCTTTGGAATCCCATAGACATCAATTTCGTCCTCTCGTTGCACTGGAGCATTCAGAAGTTCTGCCCATTCTTCAACAGACGAAGAAAACCTTTGACCTTCAGTCATCCAGGTGATCTTCCCATCAGGATAGAAGTGAGCTGTGGCATAGAACTGCATAATCATCTCATCGTTCCAATCTGTCAGTTTCTGACCCACAAACTCAGCAACTCCACATGCAGTGAAGCTTTCATGCACATGGGGAAAGAAGTCTCTGTGCTCTTCACTATCAATGTATTTCCAGTCAACGTATCTGGTATCTGCAACTATTGGCTTCTTGTCCATCAGCACAGTCTCATAGAAGTCCTGCTGCTCTCTGGTGTGGAATCTGGGGTCCACAGCAGTCCTTCTCCTCACGGCATATGGATCAGCTTGTCTCCATAGCCTGAGACCTCTATCTTTCCTTGCCTTCATATCCTCGGCTTGAGGATGAGCATCATTGTGGAGTGGCAGTTTTGGACGGAGTTTCAGCAACACTTGTTCCTCTTCATCAGACTCAGCTGGTGGCACATCACCCTTGTTCTTCTCAGAGGCTGCAATGTTCCTGGTAGTCCTCTTGGGCTTGGCAGTTGGCTTTGCTGGAGCTGCCTTAGCTTGAGCAGGCTTCTTGGGATTTGAAGTGGCTCCAGCCCTAATTGCATCACCCATGAGTTTCTGCTTGTGAGGAGCAGGCTGGGGTGCTTCTTCTTCTTCATCTTCCTCGGCTGCTGCATCTGCATGAGAATTAGTATACTCTACCCTCTTCCTCTTGGATGTTTTCTTCACTTTACTTGGGGCTGGCTCTCCCAAGTTCAGCTTCTTGGCAACAGCTGATTGCTTGACTTTGATGGTGCCCTTCTTTGACTGCTGACCTTGTTGCTCTTTGGCAACAACCTTTCTCTTAGGCTTGGAGGACACCTCTTCCTCAGCAATGAAATCAGAATCCTCATCATCAGAATTCCTCTCCTTTCTGGTTCTGGTGGCTGCAGGAGGCAAGCCACTAGGTGTACTCCTCTCACCATCATCAACTGGACTACTAGCCTCAGGACTAGTGTCTGCTTCAGGAATGTCCGCAAAAGGTGACTCTGACCTGTTTTGGCTGTCACTGGCATCTGACATGGCTGACAACCTGTGAATAGATAAGGTATAGGCAGAGTAGAAGAGTTATCACAAACTGCAGAGGTTTTAGCAAAAAAAATGAGTTCAAATTTTAGTTTTAAGTTTTCACAGAATGCATTTCGGTCAGACCGATTTTCAGTTTCGGTGAATCCGAAGTGTATAACAGAAACTTTACACACCACTTTCGGTTGGACCGAAATGGGTTTCGGTCCTGCCGATAAACTAGGGTTTCACTAAAACTCTACTTCGGTCACACCGATTTGCACGACTCGGTTGGACCGAAAGGTGCAGTGCAATGGCCAGAGGCCGAATCGGTCACACCGAAAATTTAAAATCGGTTTCACCGAGATGTGTTCCGTGGAAACCTAACCCTAAAAATTTTACTCGAAGCTAGTTCAAACGAACTGATATGATGTTAAGGAAGATTTCAAACGTGGCTAGATATAGGGCAAACCAATCGTGCAATGAATCGGATGGGAGCACGAGAGGGATCAAGACTCACCCTAACTTGGTAGAGTCCCTCTACGGCGGCAACGGCGCGGAGGAGAAGGCCGTTGACGGCGACGGAGACCTGCGGCGAGGGCGCACAGGCGACGACGGCGACGATCCGGAGATCAGGGCGACGGCAGCAGGGGACGTGGGAGCGAAAATGTTTGAAGGAATAATCAACGCGCGCTGCCCTCAGTATATATATCCCCTTGCTGTCGGTGGGACCGAGTTGAAAAACTCGGTGACACCGAGATGGATAACTGCTATGCAGTTACGCCTATCGGTCACGCAGAGATTTAGAACTCGGTTTCACCGAGATGAAACCTAGATCAGTCTAAGTGCGTTCGGTTTGACCGAGTTTGAATGAGTTGGTCTGACCGAAATTTACTTAGAAGGTTTTGGAAGTCAGCCTTAGACGGATCGGTGGCTCCGAGTGCTCCTCACTCAGAGGGTCCGAAAATGACTTGTTCAAAGTTTGTGATATAAGCATGAATAGAATTTGAGACAAGAAAGCATAGATAGCTAGGGGAGGTACTTAGGCATTCTTGTCCATCCATTTGGCCAGAAAATCAAAACAACCAAAACAACAAATGGATGTCCTCGAATGGATAAAATCATGCATTCAACATGCTCACACAATAAGATAGCAAATGAAATATGTGTCAAACATGCACAACCAACACTCTAGCTACTATCACACAATTTGTCGATGACTAGGTCATCTTTATATGAGTATTTTGACTTAGGAGTCAAATGAGAACATTTGATCATAGGTCATACTCATCGTTTAAGCACAAGTGGGGTTACCACTTTTACATAAAGCATTGATGTGTTCACATCATTTGAAGATGCTTTAGCTCAATTTTTTAGAGCAAAGCTCCCCCTAGATGTGAGAACCCCTTTTAAAGGGTCAAACTAACCTTGGGTTGTCGTAGAAGACTTCATGTAGATGTTGAAGATGTGGATGCTCAATGTTGATGTAGATCATCAAGAGTTGGGAGCTATCCTTTGGATTAGGGCACTTTCAATACCTACATGGGTTAGTCCCACAAGGAACAAACAAGGATATCCATAGACATAGATTGAAGTTCACAATAGATGATGTCCATGAAAGCAATGATTACCATGTCCCTTGACTTACCAACAAGAGGGTTTGTGACTCCATGAACTAGTGCATGATGTGGAAGTTGATTGCACAAGTTGCCAAAAATGAATGTGAGTGAAGTATGTTGGCGGAGTCACCCTCAAGAACTTTCTAGTTCTTCTTCTTCGGGATCCACATCATCTTGATGGGAATCCTTGGGGTTGTAGTTGAGCTTGACGAAGTAGAACTTGACGTGTCCTTGGGAACCCACTTGACCATGGCTTGAGGTGCTTCAATGAATGCATCAATCTCCTCTTGAAGCTTGTCCTTGGCTTTTAGCTTGTGGTCTTGTGGTGGAAGGTCATCTTGAGCTTGTTCCACATTGGAAGAAGTAGGATCATACTTCTCCTTTTGAGAAACAAACTGTGGAGTAGGGTATTGACCTTCTTCCCACTCAACACCTTCGGCGTTGAACTTTCGCTCAAAACCAATCCCTTGATTCTTCCGGTGCCTTCCTTGCTTGCGAATAATTTCCTCAAAGTTCTTGCTTCTGGCAAGACTCTTGTAGACACCTTTCTCTATGATTTCCTTCAATAAGCTATTCTCTTGCTCAAGTGTAACTTGGCTTGAAACATTGTTAGTGGAATCAAGAGAACTACTAGAAGCAACAACATTGGATTTAACATGGTTATTGTTACTACTAGAGGAAGAATTTTTCTTATGCTTGTCATGCTTAGTCTTAATAGGTGGCTAGAAATTAGACAAGAGAAGTCGTTTGGCAAGATATGAAGAACTCTTCTTTTGAAGATCGTCATTGATCGCTTTTAGAAACTCATGTTCTTGCTCTAGAGTGAGCTTCTCGAAGCGTAGCTTCTCATGAGATCTTAGGAGCTCTCTATGATCTTCTTGAGTTGTTTCATGAGCTAACTTAAGAGTGTTTAGTTCTTTAGTTAGACGCTCAATCTCCTTCATAGCATTTTCATTCGACTCTTCTCGACTATAAAGACTACTAGCATTTTCATCGTTACTAAGCTCACTAGATTTATCATGCAATAGCTCATCTTCACCAAGCAAGTCATCCTCATCACTATTGAAGTCAATGAATTCAGGGTGTGATACCTAAGGGCCTTTAGCCATGAAGCATCTTCCAATTCCCTCATTGGATGAATCAAATAAGTCGTAGGAGTTGGAGTTGGAGGATACGAGAGCAAGACCGGCAACACCTTCATCTTGACTGTAGTCGGAGTCGGAGTGATAGCTTCCATCGGATTGATTGTCGGAGTCGGAGCCGGAGACCCATTCACCTACATGAGCTTGATGTCTTCTTCTTGTGTAGCTCCTTGATGACTTGTCTTTCCTCTCCGAATCCTTGCTTCTCCGAGAGGGTCTTCGTTCATAACGATCATCTCTACTCCTTCTCTCTTTCCGAGGTGACTCATCTCTTGATCTTCTTCTTGGAGATTCTTCTCTTCTCTTGTGGGGAGCCGTACACTCATTTGAGTAGTGTCCGGGTCTTCCACAATTGTAGCAGTTTCGATCACGACTAGAAGATCTCTTTTCATCATATGATCTAGACTTTGAGCTTCTCTCTTTGCCTCTATTCTTGTAGAATTTGTTGAAGTTCTTAACCATTAGGCTTATCTCTTCATTGGAAATTAACTTGTCACTTGAGGTTGCGGGAGCATCACTTGTAGCTTTGTAAGCACCACTTGACTTGTTGTGAAGCTCTTCCTTATCCTTAAGTGTCATCTCATGAGCAACAATTCTTCCAATGACTTCAGTTGGCTTGAGAGTCTTGTAGTTTGGCATCATTTGGATCAAAGTGCACACGGTGTCATATTTTCCATCCAAAGCTCTTAGAATCTTCTTGATGATGAATCGGTCGGTCATTTCTTCGCTTCCTAAGCCGGCAATCTCATTTGTGATGAGAGCAAGCCTAGAGTACATTTCAGCGACTCCTTCACCATCCTTCATCTTGAACTTGTCAAGTTGACCTTGAAGAATATCTAGCTTTGATTCCTTCACAGACTCGGTACCTTCGTGCATTTCAACCAAAGTATCCCAAATCTCTTTTGCATTTTCAAGACGGCTGATTTTGTTGAACTCCTCGGGACACAAAGCATTGAAGAGAATGTCACAAGCTTGAGCATTGTTTTGCAACATCCGCAACTCTTTCGGTGTAGCTTCGCGATCCGGAACTTTTCCTTCCTCGAATAATTCACCTTGCATACCAACACAAATAATGCCCCATGCGGCTGGGTTATGACCAAGAATATGCATTTTCATTTTATGCTTCCAACTAGCAAAATTTGTACCATCAAAGTAAGGACCTCTATGATAATTACCCTCACTAGACGCCATACTCTCCTAGGTTGTGAAACCAAGCTTATGGAGTCCAATGCAATGGAAACCAAAACAATGGAGACCAAAGCTCTGATACCACTTGTAGCATCGAAAGTATGTCTAGAGGGGGGGTGATTAGACTACTTGTAAATATAAAAATTCTGCCTTTTGATCAAGAACAGTTTTTGGCAGATTCACAATTATGATCAAGTCAAGTATCACCCTACACATGCAATTCTAGAGTATAAGCAGCGGAAAGTAAATTGCACATGTAGTAAAGAGAGGTGGAGAAGAGCAAACGCAATTTGGAGACGCGGTGATTTTTCCCGTGGTTCCGATAGGTGGTGCTATCGTACATCCACGTTGATGGAGACTTCAACCCACGGAGGGTAACGGCTGCGCGAGTCCACGGAGGGCTCCACCCACGAAGGGTCCACGAAGAAGCAACCTTGTCTATTCCATCATGGCCTACGCCCACGGAGGGCTAGCCTTACTCGGGGTAGATCTTCACGAAGTAGGCGATCTCCTTGCCCTTACAAACTTCTTGGTTCAACTCCACATCTCGATGACGGAGGCTCCCAAGCGACACCTAACCAATCTAGGAGGCACCACCCCCCAAAAGGTAATAGATGTTGTAGATGATGATGAACTCCTTGCTCTTGTGCTTCAAATGATAATATCCCCAACACTCAACTCTCCTCACTGATATGGCTGTGGTGGAAGAAAGGATTGAGTGGAAAGCAACTTGGGAAGGTTAGAAATCAAGTTTCATATGGTAGGAATGGAGCAACTTGATCTCAACACAAGGGTAGGTAGTTCTCTTCTCAGAAAGTGTAAGGTAGGAGTGGTAGTTCTTTCTGATAGCTCTCTCCACGAATGAAGAGGGGGTGGAGGGGTATATATAGCCTCCACACAAAATCCAACCGTTACACACATAATTGAGCAATCTCGGTGAGACCGAAGTGGACAACTCGGTCAGACCGAAAGTTCAAATAATGTGAACGTTGGGGTTTTCGGTGGGACCGAAAATACCATCTCGGTTAGTCCGATTTGAGTCAAGACAGGAACTTGCCAGTTTCGGTGAGACCGAAAATATCATCTCGGTTATTCCGATATGATGACAAACGGTTACAGAAGCTTGGCAGCCCATGTTTCGGTGAGACCGAACTCAAACTCGGAATGACCGATTTTTCTAGGGTTTGGCTTATGGCTGAGGTGGTTCATCTCGGTGTGACTGAGTTTGGAAAATCGGTTGGTCCGAGATTACTTATGAGTGTGTATTGTAGTGAAAGTTGCTGATAGTTGAAGGAGATATATCACTAAGCATTTGAGCAACCAGATCATCAACACAACCTCATCCCCTTTTAATAGTATTGGCTTTTCCTATGGACTCAATGTGATCTTGGATCACTAAACCAAAAATGGAGTCTTGAGCTTTTGCCAATGCTTGCCTTAGCATTTTGAGGGGTCCACTTCTTCAGTCATTGCCATACCCATGTCACTGAACTTCTCTGAAATGATTCTCAAGTAACTATTAGTTCAATGATATATATGTTGTTATTAATTGCCAAAACCACCCGGGGATTAGTTCCACTTTCACTGAGCGTCTCATTCAACGACGCCATTGCTTCTGAGTTAGCTCTTGCTCAGAACATTGTTGAGCTGAAGCACAAGATTGATTATGAAAAGGCTCAGTTCAAGAAGCATATGGCCATGCTCAGTGTCAAAGAAGTCCAGAATTTTAAAGTCATGATGCATGAGCTCAAGGAAGCCTTTCACAAGAAGCGTGAAGAGGCTAAAGGTTCTCGTGAGCGCATAAAGGCTTTGGTTGCCAAGTGTGTTCAAGCATACAATGAAGCTGAGAAGAGCAAGGCACTTGGGCGTCCTGGCATCGACCCCACGATGGCTGCCAAGAAGAAGAAGCCAACTGTGGCCCCAGCTGAAGCATCAAGGCAGGAAGAACCTCGCATTGTCTTCCCTGCCAGCATGTCAGGCTCGAAGCCTAAGGTCTCCACAGTTGCTTCAGAACTCAAGAAGACAAGGGTCGCTGAAGCTGAAGCCCGCAAGCGCAAAACCAAGAACACCACTGAAGATGCTCCACCCACCAAGAAACGCAAGACAAAGAAAGTCCGGGCTGCTCCCACAGAGCCCCTTGTCATCGAGCCAATCTCTGTTGCTCGTCCTGCATCTGCACAACAAGAACGCCGCATGATTGTTCATGAGCCTGCCTCCACAGAGGCTCCTGAAGACTTTCCAGCTGTTGACCCCACCACAGCTGAAGACATTGGTCACCACGACAATGTTGAAGATGATGAAGTCCTTCCTCAGATCGAGCATAATGTGGTATCATCGCCTGTTCTCACGAACAGCGAATGCATCAGCATTGGTCGTCCTTTGACGCCAATTGCTCAGGATGACTCATGGGCTGATCACCCACAAGAATCCCCACGTGTTGAAGACACACTAGTTACTCCCCCACCTCAAGTCACCAGTCCTGTCGGGGATATACCCCCGCGGTATGAACCGGCCGGAATTATAACCCGGCCGGACTTGGCATTCTACTTAAGACGGTTTATATTTGGCAAGTTACTGATGACCCGGCGGGCTGATCATGGATGACAAGGCCCAAGGCCCAGAAGGCCGGTTCATATTAATTATGGGCCGGTTTATGAAGAAAGCATAAGGAATATCCAATTACAAAGGTAGCAAGACTAGGACTCCTTGTAATAAAGCAATCCTAGTCCTACTAGGACTAGTTATGTAAACCCGCCCCTTCAACATATATAAGGAGGGGCAGGGCTCCCCAAAGAGGGACAGAGGTTTTAGAGTTACAAGCCACAAGCAGACAAGTTTCTAGGGTTAGACACCAAGAGCCGGTTTACCGGCGACACCACGAGGATCATAATGAGACCTAGCCTCAAACAGCACGTAGGGTTATTACCGGATGATGTTTCCCGGGGCCCGAAGCTGTCTAAATCCGTGTCTGCATCGCGTCTCTCGATTCCGCTCAACCCCTCTCAAGCTACTACATAGATGCGCGGCCTCACGACTAAGTCCGCTAAACCGGACATCTGACGTGCTAATTCCACGACAGTTGGCGCCCACCGTGGGGCCAGCGCACAGTGGTGTTGAGTTCTTGAAGGGATATCTCCAATGGATCGGGAAGCTCGCAGTTTTCCGGAGGAAGAATATCCGGTTTGAGCGGATCTACATCAGCTTCGAGTTCACCAATCAATCTGTCCACCGCCACCATCTCGTGATCCGGCGTATCACAGTTGTTTTCTCTACGGACGTCATCTGCCAAGACCAAAAGAAAGTCAATCACCACGGTTGCGTTACCTTGCAAGGATGCGAGTCCCGAGAAGATTCATAGCAGTGGCAGCAGGCAGAACCAAAAGATATTTTGTCATTGATGTTTTCCACGAGAAGGCAGAAATTGTTTAACAGGCCAGAGAGAGTACTAGTCCACAACCTGCAACCCGGAAACAGAGCTGGCCTCGACCCGGATTCATCCATCATCTTCGCCCGCGCCCTCGTCTCGTTGGGCTGCTTGCCTGTTCTGAGCCGATGTGGCCTCCCATCGCCTCCGGGCCGATGATTACCGACGCGCTTTTCGACTTGCCGGTGCCTCTCTGACTGCGCTCTGGGCAGCTTCCCCTCCGCCGCAGCAGAGCCAAGTCGCCGCTGCACCTTGAGCCATTGGGGGCTTCTCATCCACGGCCATCACAGAGAGCGGCCTCCTCTTCGATCTATCCGCCTCCATCACGATGGCCCTGTCAAAATAAAACACTACTCGGAGGAAGATTTCAGCTTGGACGCCGCGACTCGCCTTGTCCGAGTCCTCCCCGGATCACCTCGTCGCTTCGATTTCGAGCCGCCGTATGATCCGAGCCGGCCTCGTGCCACCCTAGGGGAACCCGTAGTTTTTAAGCCGTTTCACCAAGCTCTCAAACGATCAGATTGACTGCACGACAAGCCGCCGTCACTACGCCGGAGCTCCGGGTTTGCCTTACTCCTCCTCAGCTGTGGTCGCCTTCGCCTACCCGCCGTCGAGCCGGCCTTGTCTCTGCCACGAGTCGCCAGGACCCTCTGCTAACTCGCACCGCACCTCACCTGGAACGCCCCGCGAGCTCCGCCTGGCGCACCACAGGCTGCCTTGCCCTGGCCGCGCCATCTCTCCACCCGCCGCCGGCGCGTAGCCGCGCCCGCCCTCTGACGGCTCGTCGCTCCGCCTCGCCGGGGGCCTTCCTGAGTTGCCGCGTCGGAGCAGCCCTGCCCCTCCACAGCCGGACCACACCAAGCCACCCCTGCTCGTTGATCTGCCCGCAGCCGTCGGCATCCAAACTCAAATTCGCATCAAGCCGGCCCCTCGCCGCAGTCTCTGCCTGAGCTGCTGCTGTCCGCGAGCTGCCACGGCCCACCCTGACCAAAGCTGCCTCGACCTTGGGCCACCAGGGTAGCGCCGCGCTGAGCCACTGCTTCAATTGACTCTGACGCGCCCTATTTGGCTCGCTACCTCACCGTCCTATTTCGAGCTGCCCTCTGCCACTCACCTCCACGGTGTTTATTTCACTCTGAGCCGCCTCTGGTGTGTCCAAGCTACTTCCTCCGCACCTTAAACACCACTTCCACACCTGCCCGAGATGGGCTGCTGGGTAGCCGCGCCCGTCCTCAGCTCTGCCTCAAGCCACCGCACCGGCATCTGCTGTTCATCCCAGCGAGCCGCGGCCTCCGCGTAGTCACTGCCAAGTGGGCCGGGTGCCCTCACTTTCGAGCCAACAAAACGCTCATGGCCTGCATGCTTTTTGAGTTTAGCTGATGGACACGGTTGCAATAAGAAAACAAAGAACACGTCGGTCAAGCACATGCATGAGAGACAGGAAGGGAAGAAAAATCCTACCACATTGTTTATTGGCACAGATATCAAGGTTTGACAAACACTAGGCCTAATGGATGGCCATACGTGAAGTCCAAGGAGCCGGAACAAAACTGTTTACCCGATCAGCACGCGAGCAAAACTACCAGTTGGGAATCTATCACGCGTCAAACGGTGAGCTCACCCGCTGAAGATTGCGCCAATATCAGTCCGCAACGGGAGACCTGGTGGATGCACGCGCAGCCCGCCGTCCCTACGATCCGGTTTACATCAACACGTCGAAAGTGGCCTAAGTATACAGCTGCAAGGTGCCATTCAACGGACACATGCACCGGCATACAACGAAAAATACCAGGTGGTATCTGTCCTATTTATTTTTAACACATATTATTTCGTCCGAGCAAAAATACCCCGTCCTGCTGTATTTTATATGCAGGGAAAAATCATTCTTTATAAAGCGGTATTATACCGCAGAGATGGAGGCCCGCCCACATCATTTGATACAAGTGAACACTGTTACTTAAACGGACTCCCGCACCGGTTTACAAAATCATGGCCGTCTTACGCGACAGCACCGGTTTACAACACGGAGGACAACTTGCTCATTTATGCCGATTTACAACCCCACTGCCGGTTTAACTGTCTGAGCCGCCTCTGATACTGCGGTCGTTTTACTGTCCACCCTGTGATCCGGTCTATTCAACATACCGGTTCAAATTCATTCAGGTGATATCCATCCGAAATATTATTTCTCTTATTATATTATTTTTTAAGAAAATAAGATGCTTTGATCAGTCTATCTGGTTGTGCAGGGCATATGCACAAAGAAGCAATAAAACTCTCCAAAGAACATGAGATCACATCCGGTTCAAAGAGAGGACGCTTCATGATTTACCCACCGGTTCAGGTGGAACCCTGGAGACCCTCTGAAAAGTTGGATAATTCCACGTTCAGTGATTGGTTTAAATTACCCACCGGTTCAGGAGGAACCCTGGAGACCCTCTGAAAAGTTGGATAATTCCACGTTCAGTGATTGGTTTAAATTACCCACCGGTTCAGGAGGAACCCTGGAGACCCTCTGAAAAGTTGGATAATTCCACGTTCAGTGATTGGTTTAAATTACCCACCGGTTCAGGAGGAACCCTGGAGACCCTCTGAAAAGTTGGATAAATCCACGTTAAGTGATTGGTTTAAATTGACCCACCGGTTCAGGAGGAACCCTGGAGGCCCTCTGGGAATGGCAACGTCCATGTCCCAGTGATCGGATCAATTTTTACGGTACTATCGGCCCTCTGAAAAGTTGGATAATGCCACGTTCAGTGATTGGCTAGGCCCTCTGGGAGTGTTGGACAAACCACGTCCCATTGATTGGCTCAGTTTTTATTTGCGGTTCTTTCGGCCCTCTGAAAAGTTGGATAATGCCACGTTCAGTGATTGGCTAGGCCCTTTGGGAGTGTTGGACAAACCACGTCCCATTGATTGGCTGAACCTTGCTTTGAGCCTGGCAGCTCTTAAAAAGCCTCGACTACATGGTCTTATTTGCAAAATTTGCATCTTTTTGGTGTTTGTGTTTTATAACCCTTTAAACCGGAGTGGAGCAGCTATAGAAGCTGACCACATATCTATAA
Organism: Secale cereale; assembly: GCA_902687465.1. Taxonomy (NCBI): domain Eukaryota; kingdom Viridiplantae; phylum Streptophyta; class Magnoliopsida; order Poales; family Poaceae; genus Secale; species Secale cereale. Next base: position 472,048,163 of record LR738710.1, on the reverse strand, counting down.
AGTGAAAAGTCTGGGTCATGAATACCAGCATGAGTAAACCGGTGTTCATTATAACCCGGATCATCTATCAGGCAATAAGCCACAAATTTCTGAACAAAATTTCAGAACGAGATAAACCGGAGTCTATCATCACAACCCGGGTTTCTAATTGGATCTATGAAGATCTTCATCAAGAAATTTTAAGGTTCTACCGGATTAAGAATATCAAGCATACTTGATCGCAGGTATGAAGTATCTTGTTTTTTAATACATATTGGCAGTACATGATCAGTTATAATGACCGGTGTTTATTAAACTGGCCTGGTTTTAACTATAAGTCGCCAGTATGAGACAAAATAATGACCGGTGTTTATTAACCCGGCCCGATTGTGATCAAAAATCATTGGAACCGGTCTTCAAACCGGATTATATTCTTCAATAGTCAAACATGGCTGGATTCCTATTATGGTTATCAATATTATGATTGAGGTCTTCAAAGTCGCTTTAAAGCGCAATGGATATTATTTCAACGATGGAAGTGATTTATTCTACAAAGGAGTAGTCCCGAGTTGCTGCAGGCTTACAACCCGACACTTGGGGGCTACATTATTCAGATTGAGATTACATCAAATACACAAGTCTCAAGCACACAAACAAGTTGTCTACTTGACACTTGGGGGCTAATTGGCAGTTGAAGCAGTAAACAGCACCAATTCAAAGACAAAAGTCTCAAGCACACAAGCAAGTTGTCTACTTGACACTTGGGGGCTAATGGAAAGATCATTTGCTTTATCTGGAAGTACCGGTTCACCTTCTAAATGTAGCTAAACCGGAACTTGGGGGCTACCAGTCGCTCCTGTCAACAATTCAAGGTACACAAGTATTTATTCATTATAGTGAAGGGTCCACTGCTCAGTTGGTAAAGCACAAAGCTCTTAACCTTATGGACGTGGGTTCAAACCCCACGATGGAAGTTACATCATTTAATGTTGTCTTCAATGATTATATCTACAAAGTCCCTGCTCATTATTGCAAAATAACCCGGCACTTGGGGGCTACATAAATATGGAATATTCAGTTTCATAGTGATTGGGATGAATGATCCGGATTTCTTCAAGATTATACAATGCTATTTTCAATGAAGCATATATAAAGTCCCTGCTCATTATTGCATAATGACCCGGCACTTGGGGGCTACATAATATGGAATATTCAGTTTCATAAATGATTGGGATGAACAATCCGGATTTCTTCAATGAAGTATATACAAAGTCCCTGCTCATTATTACATAATGACCCGGCACTTGGGGGCTATAGGTAATATGGATATAAAGGAGGAACATCTTCAAATTTTCAGTTCTAGCAAATTAGATTAATTATGTGACCCGGCAATTTTGGCAATCATAAACCGGCAAGTTCTACATCTTCAAACCGGCTGGATATCAGTTGAATATTTCAAAGATCAACATTTTTTGTCAAGTCAGAACATTGGAAGGCCGATTCAAATGGATTCTTTATTTACAATATTTCTTATGCAAGCAAGTTGATTATGAAGTTGGTCTGTTGACCCGGATTTTCTAGAAGAAGGAAAGACAAGGACTTAAGGATGGTCAGATGACGGATTACAAGAAATTCTTAACCCGGAGCACAACCTATCAGATTCGCTAGTGTTTATTTGGCAGCATAAGTTTACCATGGACACATCCAAGCTAAACTTGGGGGCTAATGTCGGGGATATACCCCCGCGGTATGAACCGGCCGGAATTATAACCCGGCCGGACTTGGCATTCTACTTAAGACGGTTTATATTTGGCAAGTTACTGATGACCCGGCGGGCGGATCATGGATGACAAGGCCCAAGGCCCAGAAGGCCAGTTCATATTAATTGTGGGCCGGTTTATGAAGAAAGCATAAGGAATATCCAATTACAAAGGTAGCAAGACTAGGACTCCTTGTAATAAAGCAATCCTAGTCCTACTAGGACTAGTTATGTAAACCCGCCCCTTCAACATATATAAGGAGGGGCAGGGCTCCCCAAAGAGGGACAGAGGTTTTAGAGTTACAAGCCACAAGCAGACAAGTTTCTAGGGTTAGACACCAAGAGCCGGTTTACCGGCGACACCACGAGGATCATAATGAGACCTAGCCTCAAACAGCACGTAGGGTTATTACCGGATGATGTTTCCCAGGGCCCGAAGCTGTCTAAATCCGTGTTTGCATCGCGTCTCTCGATTCCGCTCAACCCCTCTCAAGCTACTACATAGATGCGCGGCCTCACGACTAAGTCCGCTAAACCGGACATCTGACGTGCTAATTCCACAACAAGTCCCGTGGTTGACGATAAAGACTTTGAGGCCCAACCAACTCCATCTCCACAAGCGTCGCCAGTGTTTCGCAGGCTTCGCAAAGGACCAAGGCCTCAAGTCGATCAATCAAGTGTTCCAAAAGGAGATGAGCGCCAATCTGTTTCACGCCAAGTGTTTTCTGAAGCCTTTCCTACTGTGAACATCCCTGAGTCTGAAGCCAAAGCGGCTGAAGATATTCCGGCTGCATCAGCCGATGACCAAGAAGAAACAAGAGAAGAAGAAGCACGTGTTGCCACACCCCCTGCCAACCAAGTTGTTCTCGAGGAGAATGTGTACGACCCTCCAGTTCCTGAAGTGGAGGTTATACATTCGGAGGCGGCCACCAAAACCACCACTGAAGCCAATGATGTTGTCATGGCTGAAGCTAATGTGGCGGCTGAATTCAATGTGGTGCCTGAAGTGATAGCACCTGAAGCCAATGCTGCTCCTGATGCAAATCAGCAGCCTGAAGTCAATGCCACTGCTCCTGTTCCGCCTCCAAGGCCACATACTATCGAGCAAGCATACGACAATGATGACCAGCTCATCTCTGTCAAATGGCCTCTTTTGGTTCCTCCGCCTGCTGCTGGTCCTCAATTTGATTACCACGTCGAGCATAGGCCTCAGGTTCAGAAGCCAAAGCCAAGACTGCCCAGGTTTCCAGGTACTGCCACTTCACTAGGGTCCTTCAATGCTAATGGCTTCATTGCACACAACACCTTCTTTGATAGCGCCAAGAACCCCTATTCCAAACCAAGGATTTCATCAGATAGGTTTTGGAGCCATCAACAGCGCATCTATTATTCACGTGTTCTCTATGATCAAGGGTGCATCTTCCCCCATATGTGTCTTGACACTGAGGCCATTGATGGGTTGCCTTGCCTTGAAGAAGCCCGTGATTGCTTCCGTGATGCTGGCTTACTAAACTTCATGACTGCTAAAGAGCATTGGAATGAAGAGCTGCTTCTGCAATTCTATGCAACCCTCCACATTCGCGGCTACAACAGGGATCCAACAACATGGATCCTTGAGTGGATGACAGGAAATGTCCATCATGAAGCCAAAGCCTTTGACATCATTGAGCTAACTGGCCTGCCCACTCCAGGAGACCTATATGAACCTGGTTGTCAACGTCACCGCGATGCTTTGGAGAGTATCTGTAAGAAGCCAGAGCCCAACATGAGCCAAATGCTGAGCATGATGAAGCCTTTGCCACGCGATGCTGAATACCCAAAGGAGTTCTTCGTTGAAGACCTTGAGTATCTGCCCCGCACTATATATCATATCATTAGGTGAACTCTATGGCCTATCAAAGGACACTCTTCATCAGCCAAACTTGAAGGAACAATGAAGACTTTGGTCTTCTATATCTTCAATGGCATCAGCTTCAACGCTCAAGACTTCTTTATCAGGCAGTTGGCTGCATCAGGCTCTGATCTCTTTGGTCTTAAGTTCTACGCTCCATGGGTCATGCGCCTCATCAAGCTTCATTCTGCTATCAACTCTCAACCTTCTGCTCGCAACCATCTCATATTCTTGCCAGAGGTTGATATGTCAGTTGAAGCCATATACCCAGAGCCTGCCAAAGAGCCTGTTTATCTTCACAATGTTGATCACCAAAGCTTCACTCAGCCCATTGAAGGAGTTCCAGCAGTCACTCGTGTTTATCCTCTGGCTGGACATACTCGCTTACCTCGACGTGCACAGACTGAAGCTACTGAGAGCACCATTGCCCAAAGGCCTTGGAAGTGATCTCGTGTTCTCAATGACCGAGAACTTCTCATTGCCTTACATCAGAAATAGGATAAGCATCACTACTGGCTGAAGCGTCAGATGCAAAGCCTCTTGGTGGACGTCAATCGTATTCGCAACCTTGCCACCAAGAATGCCTTTGTTGCACATGAAACCTATCGGAGGTCATGGAAGAGTTTGACATTGCTGAGTGCTGAAGCAGATCTTCAAGACGATGGCTTCACTGAAAGATTCAAGTTTGACAACACTCCCACAAGGAATGATGTTTTGCGTCGAAATTCGTCTCTTGAAGACTCTGACTATTCCTCCTCCGCTGCAACGGTGGATACCAGAGTGATCGATGATCAAGATGATGCTACCTCACCACCTCCTCCTTCAGCGCGTGTCGACACTGCTCCAAGTACTACTGCACCGCCAAACACCAACGCCGACCCTGCATCTTCTCCTACTCCAACTGGGAAAGAGTAGAGGCTCTATGTCTTCAAACCTTTTTGGTCCTTACTAACAAAAGGGGGAGAAGCATATGAATTGATAGTCTTCAAGCGGGTCCATATGGGCGGGTGCTTTATATTTTTCCTAGTGTTTTACAACTCTCGCTTTTGCTACATTTGGTTCTTTGAGTTGTAACACTTAAACTTGATGGTCGTCTTCTACATTTTCTGATACTCTCTAATGCGATGATAAATTCCGCATGTGCGATGATAAATTCCGCACTTATTCATTCTGCAGACGTCCATTTCTCATTATGCATATTATTATATTCGAAATATCAATTGTGCATGATGAATTGTCTTCATAAGTTGAAGAGGATCTCCACAAGTACAACCTGCCATGTGCATTTGCATTCAAAAGCAAATTAATTATATGCACATCTTTAGGGGGAGCCTTTTGCTACTTATGATGACAATACCTTTACAATTTCACATACTTTTATCCCCGTTGAAAACTTCAACCAGTTTGTCATCAATCACCAAAAAGGGGGAGATTGTAAGTGCATCTAGTGCCACCCCTAGTTGGTTTTGGAGTATTGACGACAAACCTGGTTGAGGGACTAATGTGTTTGTGAGAATCGCAGGATAACACAGGTAGTAGTCCCTCATTGATTCGGTTTACCTACCGGAGATGACCCCTAAAAATGTATGAAGACATTGACGGCAATGGTGGTATATGAAGATGTTCATTTTGAAGACTATGACAAGAGAAGACATTGTGTGAAGACTATGGAGCGCGAAACTTAGACGTTTCGTTGTTTCCTTTTGTTCTTTGTTGAGTCATAGGAACCACCGTACTGTTAAGTGGGGTCCAAGTGAACAAAGTCAGAGTGACTGAAGTGATGCTCAACCAAATCCTATGTCTTCGAGCTAAGACAATGAGAGCAAATCTTATCCAGAGCTGGATGAGTCAGCTTTACTTGTAGCCCAAGTAAAGTTGCCGCGTGTGTTTGAAATCTGACCGTTGGAACACGTGTCAGTTCCTTAGTGACCCAGGGTCACTTCGGACAATTCAGGCCGGGTTCCTAGTGGCTATAAATAGCCCACCCCTATTGGGGATCGTAGCAAAAATCAAAAAAATTATACGCATCACCAAGATCAATCTATGGAGTAATCTAGCAACGAGGGAGAGGGGAGTGCATCTACATACCCTTGTAGATCGCGATACGGAAGCGTTACAAAAACACGGATGAAGGAATCATACTCGCAGCGATTCAGATCGCGGTTGATTCCGATCTAAGCGCCGAACAACGGCGCCTCCGCGTTCAACACACGTGTAGCCCGATGACGTCTCCCACGCCTTGATCCAGCAAGGAGAGAGGGAGAGGTTGGGGAAGACTCCATCCAGCAGCAGCACGACGGCGTGGTGGTGGTGGAGGAGCGCGGGACTCCAGTAGGGCTTCGCCAAGCACTGCGAGAGATGAGGAGGGAGAGAGGTAGGGCTGCGCCAAGCGAGAGAGGTCAAACCGTATGTGGAGCAGCCCCAAAACACACATATATATAGGGGGAAGGGAGGGGTTGCGCCCCCACCTAGGTTTCCACCCCTAGGGGGGGCGGCCAGCCCTAGATCCCATCTAGGGGGGCGTCCAAGGGGGAGAGGGAGAGGGGGGCGCACCAGATTGGGCCCTAGGGCCCATCTGCCCTAGGGTTTGCCCCCTTCCCCTCTAGGATGCGCCTTGGGCCCTGGTGGGGGGGGGCGCACCAGCCCACCTGGGGATGGTCCCCTCCCACACTTGGCCCACGCATCCCTCTGGGGCCGGTGTCCACACCCGGTGGACCCCCGGGACCCTCTCGGTGGTCCCGGTACGCTACCGATAGCGCCCGAAACTTTTCCGGTGACCAAAACGGGACTTCCCATATATGAATCTTTACCTCCGGACCATTCCGGAACTCCTTGTGACGTCCGGGATCTCATCCGGGATTCCGAACAACATTCCGTAACCGTGTACATACTTTCCCTATAACCTTAGCGTCATCGAACCTTAAGTGTGTAGACCCTACGGGTTCGGGAACCATGCAGACATGACCGAGACAACTCTCCAGCCAATAACCAACAACGGTATCTGGATACCCATGTTGGCTCCCACATGTTCCACCATGATCTCACCGTATGAACCACAATGTCAAGGATTCAATCAATCCCGTATACGATTCCCTTTGTCTATCGGTATAGCACTTTCCCGAGATTCGATCGTCGGTATACCGATACCTTGCTCAATCTTGTTACGGCAAGTCTCTTTACTCGTTCCGTAACACATCATCCCGTGATCGACTCCTTGATCACATTGTGCACACTATGATGATGTCCTACCGAGTGGGCCTAGAGATACCTCTCCGTCATACGGAGTGACAAATCCCAGTCTCGATTCGTGCCAACCCAACAGACACTTTCGGAGATACCTGTAGTGCACCTTTATAGCCACCCGGTTACGTTGTGACGTTTGGTACACCCAAAGCATTCCTACAGTATCCGGGAGTTGCACAATCTCATGGTCTAAGGAAAAGATACTTGACATTTAGAAAAGCTTTAGCATACGAACTACACGATCTTGTGCTAGGCTTAGGATTGGGTCTTGTCCATCACATCATTCTCCTAATGATGTGATCCCGTTATCAATGACATCCAATGTCCATGGTCAGGAAATCGTGACCATCCGTTGATCACCGAGCTAGTCAACTAGAGGCTTACTAGGGACATGGTGTTTGTTATGTATCCACACATGTATCTGAGTTTCCTATCAATACAATTCTAGCATGGATAATAAACAATTATCATGAACAAGGAAATATAATAATAACCAATTTATTATTGCCTCTAGGGCATATTTCCAACAGTCTCCCACTTGCACTAGAGTCAATAATCCAGTTCACATCGCCATGTGATTAACACTCACAGGTCACATCATCGTGTGACTAACATCCAAAGAGTTTACTAGAGTATAGTTCACATCACTCTATGATTAACACTCAATGAGTTCTGGGTTTGATCATGTTATGCTTGTGAGAGAGGTTGTAGTCAATGGGTCTGAATTCATATCCCTATGTACTTCGCAAAACTTTATGTCATATCGTAGATGCTGCTACCATGTTCCACTTGGAGCTATTCCAAATTGTTGCTCCATTATACGTATCCGGTATCTCTACTCAGAGCTATCCGGATAGGTGTTAAGTTTGCATCGACGTAACTCTTTACGTCAAACTCTTTATCACCTCCATAACCGAGAAACATTTCCTTATTCCTCTAAGGATAAAATTTGACCGCTATCTAGTGATCCACTCCTGGATTACTTTTGTACCCTCTTGCCAGACATGTGGCAAGGCACACATCAGGTGCGGTACTCAGCATGGCATACCGTATAGAGCCTATGACAAAAGCATAGGGGACGACCTCCGTCCTTCCTCTTCCTTCTGCCGCGGTCAAGCTTTGAGTCTTACTCAACTTCACACCTTACAACTCAGGTAAGAACTCCTTCTTTGACTGATCTATTTTGAACTCCTTCAAAATCATGTCAAAGGTGGGTGTTCTTTTGAAAGTATCATCAGGCGTCTTGATCTATCTCTATAGATCTTGATGCCCAATTATGTAACCAGCTTTTCCCAGGTCTTCCTTTGAAAAACTCATTTCAAACAACCCTTTATGCTTTCCAGAAATTCTACATCATTTCGGATCAACAATATGTCATTCACATATACTTATCAGAAATGTTGTAGTGCTCCCACTCACTTTATTGTAAATACAAGTTTCTAACAAACTTAGTATAAACCCAAAAACTTTGATCACTCCATCAAAGCGTATATTCCGACTCCGAGATGCTTGCACTAGTCCATGGAAGGGTCGCTGGAGCTAGCATACCTTTTAGCATCCTTAGGATCGACAAAACCTTTCTGATTATATCACATACAACCTTTCCTTACGGAAACTGGTAAGGAAACTTGTTTTGACATCCATCTGCCAGATTTCATAAATGCAGCTAATGCTAACATGATTCCGACGGACTCAAGCATCGCTACGGGTGAGAAAATCACATCATAGTCAACTCCTTGAACTTGTGAAAAAACTCTTCGCCACAAGTCGAGCTTCATAGACGGTGACATTACCGTCCACGTCCGTCTTCTTCTTAAAGATCCATTTATCTCAATGGCGTGCCGATCATTGGGCAAGTCCACCAAAGTCCATACTTTGTTTTGATACATGGATCCTATCTCGAATTTCTTGGCTTCTAACCATTTGTCGGAATATGGGCCCACCATCGCTTCTCCATAGTTCATAGGTTCATTGTTGTCCAACAACATGACATCTAAGACAGGATCACCGTACCACTCAGGAGTAGTACATATCCTTATCGACCTACGAGGTTCGATAGCAACTTGATCTGGAGCTTCATGATCACTATCATTAGTTTCCTCTTCAACAGTCGTAGGTTCCACAGAAACATCTTTCTGTGTTGCACTACTCTCCGGTTGAAGTGAAGGTTCGACAACCTCATCAAGTTCTATCTTCCTCACACTCAATTCTTTCGAGAGAAACTCCTTCTCGATAAAGGACCCGTTCTTAGCGACAAACATTTTTGCCCTTGGATCTGAGATAGAAGGTATACCCAAATGTTACCTTTGGGTATTCTATGAAGATGTATTTGTCCGCTTTGGGTTCGAGCTTTTTCCGGCTGAAGCCATAAGCATCGCAGTCCCAAACATTAAGAAAACGACAACTTTGGTTTCTTACCAAACCATACGGCGTTGTTTCAACGGACTTAGATGGTGCCCTATCTAAAGTGAATGCAGCTGTCTCTAATGCATAACCTCAAAATAATAGCGGTAGATCAGTAAGAGACATAGATCGCACCATATCTCATAAGGTTCAATTATGACGTCCGAACACACCATTACGTTGTGGTGTTCCAGGTGGCTTCAACTGCGAAACAATTCCACAATGTCTTAAGTGATTGCCAAACTCATAATTCAGAAAATCTCCCCTTGATCAAATTGTAGGAACATGATCTTCTTGTTATGATGATTCTTAACTTCACTCTGAACTTGCTTGAACTTTTCAAACATTTCAGACTTTTGCTTCATTAAGTAAATATACCCATATCTACTCAAATCGTTAGTGAAGATGAGAAAACAACGATATCCACCACACGCCTTAATTCTCATTGGATCACACACATCAGCATGTATGATTTCCAACAAGTCACTTGCCCGTTTCATTGTACCTGAACACGGGATCTTAGTCATCCTGCCCATGAGGCATGGCTCGCATGTGTCAAGAGATTCAAAATTAAGTGACTCCAAACATCCATCAGCATGGAGTTTATTCACGTGGTGCTTCGGAACAACGAACCTTAGCAACGGTGCACAGTTAGGGGGAACACAATTCTTGAAATTTTTAGTGAGAGATCATCTTATTTACTACCGTCGTTCTAAGCAAATAAGATGTAAAACACATGATAAACATCACATGCAATCAAAATAGTGACATGATATGGCCAATATCATTTTGCTCCTTTTGATCTTCATCTTCGGGGCTCCATGATCATCATCATCACTGGCATGACACCATGATCTCCATCATCGTGTCTTCATGAAGTTGTCTCGCCAAACATTACTTCTACTACTATGGCTAACGGTTAGCAATAAAGTAAAGTAATTACATGGCGTTTTCAGTGACACGCATGTCATACAATAAAATAAGACAACTCCTATGGCTCCTGCCAGTTGTCATACTCATCGACATGCAAGTCGTGATTCCTATTACAAGAACATGATCAATCTCATACATCACATATATATCATTCATCACATCCTTTTGGCCATATCACATCACACAGCACATGCTGGAAGAACAAGTTAGACGTCCTCTAATTGTTGTTGCAAGTTTTTACGTGGCTGCTATAGGTTTCTAGCAAGAACGTTTCTTACCTACGCCAAAACCACAACGTGATATGCCAATTTCTATTTACCCTTCATAAGGACCCTTTTCATCAAATCCGATCCGACTAAAGTGGGAGAGACAGACACCCGCTAGCCACCTTATGCAACTAGTGCATGCCAGTCGGCGGAACCAGTCTCACGTAAGCGTACGTGTAAGGTCGGTCCGGGCCGCTTCATCCCACGATGTCGCCGAATCAAGATAAGACTAGTAACGGCAAGTAAATTGACAAATCAACGCCCACAACTACTTTGTGTTCTACTCATGCAAGAAACTACGCATAGACCTAGCTCATGATGCCACTGTTGGGGATCATAGCAGAAATCAAAAAAATTCTACGCATCACCAAGATCAATCTATGGAGTAATCTAGCAACGAGGGAGAGGGGAGTGCATCTACATACCCTTGTAGATCGCGATGCGGAAGCGTTACAAAAATGCGGATGAAGGAGTCGTACTCGCAGCGATTCAGATCGCGGTTGATTCCAATCTAAGCGCCGAACAACGGCGCCTCCGCGTTCAACACACGTGCAGCCCGATGACGTCTCCCACGCCTTGATCCAGCAAGGAGAGAGGGAGAGGTTGGGGAAGACTCCATCCAGCAGCAGCACGATGGCGTGGTCGTGGTGGAGGAGCGCGGAACTCCAGCAGGGCTTCGCCAAGCACTGCGAGAGACGAGGAGGGAGAGAGGTAGGGTTGCGCCAAGCGAGAGAGGTCAAACCGTATGTTGGGCAGCCCCAAAACTCACATGTATATATAGGGGGAAGGGAGGGGCTGCGCCCCCACCTAGGTTTCCACCCCTAGGGGAGGCGGCCAGCCCTAGATCCCATCTAGGGGGCGACCAAGGGGGAGAGGGAGAGGGGGGCGCACCAGATTGGGCCCTAGGGCCCATCTGCCCTAGGGTTTGCCCCCTTTCCCTCTGGGATGGACCTTGGGCCCTGGTGGGGGGCGCACCAGCCCACCTGGGGCTGGTCCCCTCCCACACTTGGCCCACGCAGCCCTCTGGGGCCGGTGGCCCCACCCGGTGGACCCCCGGGACCCTCCCGGTGGTCCCAGTACGCTACCGATAGCGCCCGAAACTTTTTCGGTGACCAAAACGGGACTTCCCATATATGAATATTTTCCTCCGGACCATTCCGGAACTCCTCGTGATGTCTGGGATCTCATCCGGTACTCCGAACAACATTCGGTAACCATGTACATACTTTCCCTATAACCCTAGCGTCATCGAACCTTAAGTGTGTAGACCCTACGGGTTCGGGAACCATGCAGACATGACCGAGACAACTCTCCGGCCAATAACCAACAGCGGGATCTGGATACCCATGTTGGCTCCCACATGTTCCACAATGATCTCATCGGATGAACCACAATGTCAAGGATTCAATCAATCCCGTATACAATTCCCTTTGTCTATCGGTATAGCACTTGCCCGAGATTCGATCGTCGGTATACCGATACCTTGGTCAATCTCGTTACGGCAAGTCTCTTTACTTGTTCCGTAACACATCATCCCGTGATCGACTCCTTGATCACATTGTGCACACTATGATGATGTCCTACCGAGTGGGCCCAGAGATACCTCTCCGTCATACGGAGTGACAAATCCCAGTCTCGATTCGTGCCAACCCAACAGACACTTTTGGAGATACCTATAGTGCACCTTTATAGCCACCCAGTTACGTTGTGACGTTTGGTACACCCAAAGCATTCCTACAGTATCCGGGAGTTGCACAATCACATGGTCTAAGGAAAAGATACTTGACATTTAGAAAAGCTTTAGCATACGAACTACACAATCTTGTGCTAGGCTTAGGATTGGGTCTTGTCCATCACATCATTCTCCTAATGATGTGATCCCGTTATCAATGACATCCAATGTCCATGGTCAGGAAACGGTGACCATCTGTTGATCAACGAGCTAGTCAAGTAGAGGCTTACTAGGGACATGGTGTTTGTTATGTATCCACACATGTATCTGAGTTTCCTATCAATACAATTCTAGCATGGATAATAAACAATTCTCATGAACAAGGAAATATAATAATAACCAATTTATTATTGCCTCTAGGGCATATTCCAACACCCCCTACACCATAAATTGGTGACTGCTCAGAGTTAGTACACGGCTTTTGTCGTTTTAGAGCAACCCACCTCCGAAGCATTTGAGAGAGATCCTTGCGAGGACAAAGCCCAAACACCCAGAGCCAAAGAGTGTTAGGCATCACTGAAGTCTTTCTGTCTGCGTGATCAGAAGACTTGTTACACTTAAGGACTGTGAATCCTCCAGCCGGTTAGGCGTCGCGTTCTGAGCATCCAAGAGTCATTGTGAATTGCCGGTGAACGAAGTATGTGAAGGTTTGGAAGTCTACCTTGAAGACTTACCAGAGTGATTGGGTGAGGACTAAGTGTCCTTAGCTCAAGGGGAATAAGGTGAGGACGCGGTCTTCTGAGTTAAATCTCTGCCTCCCTAACCAGACGTACAGTTGTCACAGTAACTAAAACTGGTCTAATAAATCATTGTCTTCCCCAAGCTACTGGTTCTATCCCTTCCCTACCTTTACTTATTGCCTGTCTTTGTGAAGTCATTGCCTGCTTGCCTTATCTATTTGACTTCACTGTGTGACTACTTGTTCTGACGGGCTTCATACAATCTTCCATCCTGATCCATACTACCTAGCTGCTATTAGTCTTCATGCTTTCACTTCATTGAATACTTGACTATGGCTTGTCTAGTGTAGTCTACCTTCCGCTGCATATAAATAGGATCGGTTCTATTGTTTGTCTTCGAAACTTCCATGTTTTGAAGACTTTCATAAAAATCGCCTATTCACCCCCCCCCCCCTCTAGTCGATATACAGCTCTTTCACTCTCAACAGTAGGACACGATGACCACATTCCAATTCATCCCCGATGAATCAGACCTGACACAACTCTAAGCAATAGTAGCCATAACAAGCAAGCATGAATGAGTAGGCACAACATGGCTCAAAAAACTCCTACTCATGCTAGTGGGTTTCAACTATTTACTGTGGCAATGACAGGTCATGGAGATGAAAGGGGTTCAGCTATCGCAGCAAATAGCAGTTGAATCATTGGTGTCCTAATGCAGCAAAAGAGAGCAAGAGCGAGAGAGTGGGATTGTATCAGAATGCTCAAAGTGGATTTGCTTCCCTATCACTTCTGAAGATAGTATAACTCTTCGTCGGTGTCAACGATCACAATGTCGGAACAACGTCCACTGAGAGGGAACAACATCGGCAAACAGAGAAGGAACACATTCAATGCAATGCACCAATATGATGCATGAATGTGACATGGGAATATGTTGTTATTTGAACTAATGCAGCTAGCAACAATTTTAGTGAAGTTGGTTGGAATCAAAGATTCAAATTCAAACTCCATATGTGATTGTTTGAATGCCATTTTATTGATTTGACCTGATCAGCATGCATAAGTTGTTCAATCATGCATGAAAATGCCATAAACATATTCTTTGGATTTTTCTGATAATTTTTCATATATATATAAGTTATTTCATTTGGAATTACGGTTGAATTTCTATGATTTTTTTAAGTTTAGTCAAAATTTTGGAATTTGTAAATCATTTAAGACTTATTCAAAATCCAGAAATAGTTATGACGTCAGCACTGCATCAGCACGACGTCAGCAAGTCAACAGGGCTGATCAGAGTCAAACCTGACCAGTGGGGCCCACGGGTCAGTGACCCATTAACTAATCCCGGTCAAAACCCATGCTGACTAGGTTTGACTCAATAGTAGGGCCCACTGTCAGTGGCAATGAGGTGGCTAATTAGGGGGATTTAGTCCTAATGATCATGCCACGTCAGCTGTCGCCGAAGTTCGGCCGACGGCGACCAAAACCCTGGCGGAAGCACGCCGGACTTGAGCTACAAGCGGCGGCTGGATGCATGGGTGTGCTCTACTGGTAGCTGGGACCGAGCCGCGTCAAACGGTGGCCTCGGGCGGTGCTGGGGTGGCCGGAAACGGCAACGACGGTGAGCGAGGCGGCGGCCAGAGCTTTGGTGTCGATGAAATCGACGACACGGCGCGCAGGACGACCAGTGGTTTGCACCTACAGGCTCTGCGAGTGCTCACGAATCCAACGGAGGCACCCACAGGACCAATTGGTCACAAGAGCTTCGTCGGCCACGAGCTCGTGCGGCAGCGCACTCTCGACCTCGAGGGAATCTGTGGCTACAGCGATAATTCAGGCATGAAATTAGGGTGAGAAGCTCATGTGCTCACGGTGATAACGTGGAGGTGGCCATTGAGCTCAGGGAGGCAGCAAGGTGAGCGCGGGGTTGCCAGCGATCTGGGCGAACGGAATTTGAAGAAGACAACGATGGCGGCTTCACAGGGCGTCCGAGCTTGTTGTACTCATCGAGGGGATGTAGAGGATGATGGCGGACCTGCTGGACACGGACCGAGGGCGAGGAGGTGGCTCTGGCCGCGGCAACAGCTAGCGGTGATGACTGTTGCGTCCTGCTGTGTTGCGAGGAGAGAGCAGGGGAGGGGAGAGAAGCTCGAGGAGAGTGCTAGAGCGACCAGGGAGGTGTGTGGCGACGTGAGGGAGGTCCAGACCGTTAAGGAGGCATGCGAGCAGGGTGGAGGTGGCGCACGTGTGCTGGCGCGCGACGGGCACACGCCCTCCTGCCTACTGGCAGGAGGTTGAAGACGGTGGCAGCTGTGGTGGGCTGGGCCAACAGTGTTGGGCCGCAGCTGGGCCGCCAGGTAGGCTTCCTCACTCTGCTTTATTTCTATTCTGTTTTGTTTCATTTATTTAAATCTTTTGCCACTATTTTGAATTCAAACAAATTCAAACAATGCCAAACACTTCTCTGAATATTTTATGTCACTCAATGAACTTCTCCAAATATGCATAAAATATAAGAGAGCATTTGAAAATATATTCTTTATAATATGAATATATATTTAAATTCAAATAACATAGTGATTTAAATTCAATGCCAAAATAATTCCCTAAAAATGTTCACTAGTTTTGGTTTGGATCTAAACCCTTGCCAAATCTTTCAAACATTGATGAATGCCATTTTGGTTTCATTGAATGCAATTTTTAAGGGTTCTAGCCCTTTTTGAAAGGAATTTTCTAAGGCTTGAGAATTCCCTCAATTCAATTTTCACTAGAATAAATATGATTCAAGAATGCTCACTGAAAAAATATTTACAGGCAAATTTCTAGGGATGTGACACTACCCAAACCAAATATGTGAGAGAGTGATTGAGTGTTAAGGTGACTATCATCTGACACACAAGATCAAGGATTTCATCATCAACAACACTATCTATTACCTTTTGGAGAGTGATGTCTCCTAGATCAATTAGGCGTCACTTGGGAGCCCCGAAGAGCTTGTGGAGTTGAACCAAGGAGTTCTTAAGGGAAAGGAGATCACCTACTTCATGAAGATCTACCCTGAGTTAGGCTAGTCCTTCCTGGACGTAGCCCATGGTGGAATAGACAAATTTTCTTCTTTGTGGACCCTTCGTGGGTGGGGCCCTCCGTGGACTCCCACAGCCTTAGCCTTCGTGGGTTGAAGTCTCCATCAATGTGGACGTACGATAGCACCACCTATCGGAACCACGCCAAAAATCAATGTTCATTTCATTTGATTTCTCCGATACCTCCTTTATGTTCATATGCGAAGTATTTACTTTCCGCTGCTCAACTCTTAGACTTGCATGTGTAGGGTGTTACTTGACTTGGTAGAATTTCTAAAACTTGTGTAGAACTAAAACTGGGTAAAGGATAAGTTTTATTTGGTCAAGTAGTCTAATCACCCCACTCTAGACATACTTTCGATCCTACATCCTTGTTACCGGCAAGTCTCTTTACTTGTTCCGTAATGCAAGATCCCCGTCACTAAACTCATTAGTCACTTGCTTGCAGGCTTCTTGTGATGTTCTATTGCAGAGAGACCCCGGAGGTGTCTCTCCGTCATATAGGGTGACAAATCCCAGTCTCGACCCATGCAACCCAAAAAATACCTTTCGGAGATACCTGTAGAGCACCTTCATAATCACCTAGTTACGAAGTGAAGTTTGATAGCACACAAATTATTCCTCGGTATCAGGGAGTGGCATGATATCATGGTCTAAGGAACCAATATTTGACAAGAAGAAAGCTTTAGCAAATAACTAAGTGATGTGATATGATGCTAAGTTTATGGTTGGGTCTATCCATCACATCATTCTCCCAATGATGTGATCCTGTTATTAAATGACAACTCATGTCTATGGTTAGGAAACTTTAATCATCTTTGATCAATGAGCTAGCCTTGTAGAGGCTCACTAGGGACACGGTGTTGTTTATGTATCCACACATGTATTTAAGTTTTCAGTCAATAAAATTCTAACATGAATAATAAACATTTATCATGAACGGGAAATATGATAATGACATCTTTATTATTGCTTCTAGGGCATATTTACAACACATAACATGACGGCTAAGCTCTGGAAGAATAACAATCTTCAAAGGTCACAAGCGTCAGATTACACAGATCAATCTCTTCAATGATCTTCAATCACTTTGGATCTGGTTGGGTTTTTCATCGCTTGGGTTTTTCACAAAGTCGTCAAAGGATGGGTTGATCTCAAATGAAAAGTGTCAATCTCTCTCTAGATCATCCAACCAACAAATGGTTGCGGGAGCGCCTATTTATAGCCATGGGCAACCCATCATGAATTTTCATCAATGCCCCTTCAGACTTGACCATTGCCAGGATAAGGATGCACTCGATAGATGGCGCTAGCACAAAAATGGTCGGAAATTTGATCTCTCAAATTTGTCGGGGCTCTCAATTTCCTCACAATAGACAGATCGCACTTGCGAAATCCTAACTCCATAGTCAGACCTATTTTGTCAACGACTACCACTAAAGAGCTCGACTGCACTACAAGAGATTTCCAAAGTCTTCAACTCGAAGAAATAGGTAGTTGCAGGTTTTGAGCATCACTTTGGAAATACGTCTACATATCACCAAGTCCCCCTTTAATAGTACGGTATATCCAATGACTCAAATAAATAGGAAAGAAACTACGAAAACAAAGTCTTCAAGCTTCCAATCCTTCTCTTTAATTTCTTCAAAGGATGCACCAAATTCTTTACTTGAAGAAATACATTTTTAGTAGTCATCTTTCGTCGGTTAAACCTAATCTACAGGGACTATAACTCATGTATACACTCACAAACACATTAGTTCCTTAACCCATTTGTCTTTAATAATCCAAAACCACTAAGGGGGCACCATATGCACTTACAAGATTGATTTATCTTCAGTGGGAGAGGTGCTTGGTAGTAGATTCAATCTTGTGGCGCCCATTACTCTGTGATAGGAGGAGTTGTAAGGCACGTATTTTTATTGTTGCAACTAAGGGTAAAACGATGGGGCTCGAACATATTATTTTATCTTGCTATCTCTACCATATGTCGTCATATGCTTAAAACATTACTCTCATTTTTATGAACTTAATACCTTAAGATGCATGTTGGATAGCGGTCGAGGGGTGGAGTAATAGTAGCAGATGCAGATGGATTTTTGGTCTAGTTGTCTCAGATGTAATTCCTTTATATTGATCATGCCATGAAGAATCTTCATAACTATGTGCTTTTCTATCAATTGTCCAATAGTAATTTGTCTACCCACCATTTATATACTCATATGAGAGATGCCTCTAGTGAACCTATGGCCCCCGGGTCCATTCACTTTATATTTACTACAACCCTAAAAATACTTATTGCAATTTATTTCCTTTTTTATTTTATTTTATCTATATACCACCATCATATTTAATTCTTGCAATTGGCGAGGATCAGGGGATTGACAACTGCTACCTCTTGAGCTTGCGTTGTATTCCCTCGAAGAGGAAAGGGAGATACAGCACAGTAGCGTAAGTATTTCCCTCAGTTTTTGAGAACCAAGGTATCAATCCAGTAGGAGACCACGCGCCAGTCCCTCGCACCTGCACAAACAAATAAGAACTTCACAGCCAACACGATAAGGGGTTGTCAATCCCTTTACGGTCACTTACGATAGTAAGATCTGATAGAGATGATACTTTATATTTTTGGTATTTTTGGTATAGAAACAGAAAGTAAAGAAAGCAAATAAACAACGGCAGTAGAAATTGACGGGAAAGTAATATGATAAAGATAGACCTGGGGGCCATAGTTTTCTCTAGTGGCTTCTCTCATGATAGCGATATTCTACGGCGGGTAAACAAATTTCTGTCGAGCAATTGATAGAAAAGCGAATAATTATGAGACTATCTAGGCATGATCATTGTATATAGGCATCACGTCCGAGACAAGTAGACCGAAACGATTCTGCATCTACTACTATTACTTCACACATCGACCACTATCCAGCATGCATCTAGTGTATTGAGTTCATACGAACAGAGTAACGCCTTAAGCAAGATGACATGATGTAGAGGGATAAACTCAAGAAATATGATGAAAACCCCATCTTTTTATCCTCGATGGCAACAATACAATACGTGCCTTGCTGCCCCTACTGTCACTGGGAAAGGACACCGCAAGATTGAACCCAAAGCCAAGCACTTCTCCCATTGCAAGAACTATAGATCTAGTAGGCCAAACCAAACCAATAATTCGAAGAGACTTGCAAGGATATTATGAGCACACATAAAAAGTTCAGAGAAGAACCAAATATCTTTCATAGATAACCTTGTTTATAAACTCACAATTCATCGGATCTCGGCAAACACACCGCAAAAAGAGATTACATCGAATAGATCTCCTCGAAGACCGAGGAGAAGTTTGTATTGAGATCTGGAGAGAGAGAAGAAGCGATCTAGATACTAGCTATGGACCCGGAGGTCTGGGGTAAACTACTCACAACTCATGGTGAGGGCGATGATGATGATGAAGAAGGCCTCCGTGATGGATCCCCCTTCCGGAACAGGCTCCAAGATGGGATCTCCACGGGAACAGCAGCTACGGCAGTGGAATTAGGGTTTTCTCTCCGTGCTTGGAGTTTCTGGGGTACGTAGGTATATATAGGAAGAAGGGGGCACCGAGGGCCGTGTGGGCCAGCCTCGAGGCAGGGGGCACGCCCCTCACCCTCGAGGGCTGGTCCCACATCCCCTGACTTGGCTCCGAAGACTCCCGAGCCTGATTTCCTCCAAAAATATCTCTCGCGAAGGTTTCATTCCGTTTGAACTCCGTTTGATATTGCTTTTCTGCAAAACCCTGAAATAGGCAAAAAACAGCAATCTGGACTGGGCCTTTGGGTTAGTAGGTTAGTCCCAAAATGATATAAAAGTGAATGATAAAGCCCATTAAGCATACAAGACTTCATAAATAATACTCCCTCCGTTCCTTAATATAAGGTGTATTATTTTTTCAAAAAGTCAAACTTCTCTAAGTTTGACCAAGTTTATGGGCAAAAATATCAATATCTAGAATACCAAATCAGTATCACTTGATTCATCATGAAATATATTTTTACATTTTATATAATTAGTATTATAAATCTTTATATATTTTGCTACAAAGTTGGTCAAACATAGACACCAGTTTACTTTTTGAAAAACTAATACACCTTACATTTAGGAACGGAGGGAGTAGCATGGAACTATCAAAAATTATAGATGCGTTGGAGACATATCAACAACCCTCTTGTTATCATTGGGTGCAAGCATTTGTTTTGTGTGTGTGGAGGTACTATTTATCTTGTCTGTGTGTTGTGTCCTATTGGTTCAACAAACCTTGGTTCTTAACTGAGGGAAATACTATTTGCTACTATAATACTTCATCCCTTCCTCTTCGGGGAAAGCCCAACACTATCACAATAGCACCCGCCGGCCCCATCGGGCCCCATGGACGGCTCCTCCGACCCGCGGCTGCCATCGTAGACTGCCACTGCCATGCCACCCCCAATTCGACGTGCCAGATTTGCACTCCACCATGTCCCGTGGACGCCGCCGAACAAGAATCTTGTGGTGGCCAAACCACATGGTGGCAATGCGAACCGGTCGCCATGCGACATCGTCTCGGTCGAAGAAGACAAAGGCAGACACAGATGTTGCTACTGCATTGCCATCTATGACCGCAGTTGTTGTTGTTGCCGATGGCATGCCCCCTCCTCCATCACATCATGCCCCGCCACTGGTCGTGCAAGAGGAGCCACTGACGCATGCGGCCATTGTCTACAATAGGCTTCATGAAATTTCCCAAAGGTAAAAAGAACTTGTTCTTCTTAAAAAAATGCCCGGTTCATATGAATAGAATGTCAGATTGTGTATATGTGCATTTTTACTATTGATGATGAAACATTTATGCATATGTCAAATGTTGCGGACGGAGATTTTGTCTCTCTAGATTTTGCATCACAATAATATGAAACGTCATTTGATGATGAGAATCTTGACATGGAAGAAGAGGATTTTGTTGAGAATGTGAAGGGAAGGACCGCCAACTACTCGAACATCGAAGATGTGTTGATTTGTAACACTTGGAAGTGAGTCTCTCTTGATGCATCCGTGGGAATTGACCAATCGGCGGCCACATATTGGAATCGCATCAAAGAATTCTTCGACGAGCGAAACACGAGTGTCACTTTCCATATAGAGTGGTCGCATATGTTCCTAATGAACAAAATTTCTTTATTGTTTGTAGTTCATGCTTGCTCAAGGTTTGCTACAAGAAAGAGGGAAGAAAGGGGAAAAGAAGAAGAGGAAAGGGAATTCTCTTTCCAACATTGTTGAAAAGAGCTCGAGGATGAGGGGAAGTGGAAGAATTGGGAAGCTTTTCAAGTTCCGAAGAGGAAGAGCTTGGTTGTCAATGATGACGATGATGGTGGTGGTGGTGGTGGTGGTGGTGAGAAGGATCGCTACTCCTCACTCAGTTGCCAAAGCATATAGACCTGATGGAAACAAAAAATCATAGGGATCAAAGACCCGAGATAATGATCTTAAAGAAGGATTTTAAGTCATTGTCATTGTGAGAAAAGAGTATGCCGAAGAAAATAAAAAATCTTGAAACCGAAATAAATGGAGGAGTGAGCGAATACCGAGGAGAAGAGGGTCGAGCTAGAGGATAGGAAGGTGGTGGTAGAAGAGCTTAAGGTGATGGAGAAGAAAGTGGAAAAAAATTCTGTTCATGCACACAAGTGACCTCAAAGCAAAGAAAAAAGCATTTGTGGAGCTTTGTCTCAACAAAATGATCATGAAGAAGACCATGATCATGAGGAACTTGATGGGTGGCTTTGGAGGAGCAACGAGCGGAATGGGAGGAGGAATGGGCGGCTTCATGAACATGATCGGAGGTGTGTTTGGTAACACATGGGTGGCATGGGAGGTGGTGGCTTCGGTGGCATGATGGTTGACATGGGAGGTGGCTATGGAGGTAACATGGGTGTCATGGGATGTGTCTATGGTGTACACATGGGTGGCATGGGAGGTGCCTATGGTGGTAACATGAGTGGCATGGGAGGTGGCGGCATGGGTGGATCACAAGGCAATGTTCATAATGTGCCAAGTGACAAGGGCAAGAAAGAAGACAATGAAGCCTTCAAGCCAATGATCTTGAAGCCCATGTTCACAATGTGCCAAGTGACAACGGAGAAGATAAAAATTGATAGGCCATGTTTTATATTTATGTTTATCACTACCAAAAAGGACACATCCATGACATTATGGCCCGAACAAAAAAATGTCATGGTTATGACACTTCTATGACAAAAACATGTATCGTCATAGATGTGGTGGGCTCCTACTTCTATGACAGGAAATCATGATAGAAAATGGGCTTTTCGTCCTGGGCAGGCCGGGGACACACCTGCATGAAATTCTTTGGGCCGTCCATGACATAAAAAATTGTGGTAGAAGTGAGTGCGAGGAAATTTTCTCGGAGTTCCCAGTTATGATAGGTGGTCAGGGGCAAGCAATGAAGTGTGGTTTGCATGTTTCTCTCGTATGTGCGCACGTGTGCGAGCTGTTCGCTAACTGAACCTAAGCGCGATGGAGGCATTCACTTACTGAACCCGAGCGATCGATCTAGACCTTGCACCACCTCTAGCCACTGAAGCTGATTGATCCTTTGTTGTATAACTGAATCCGAGTGATTCCTTTGCTGCCTAACTGAACCCGATTGATCATTCTCGTTGCTTACTGAAGCCGAAGGCCCCCCGTACATGCAAGGTGTAGCTGGTTGGGTTGCCTCTCTATGAAAAGTGCTTGTTGCTGCCTCGCGCGCGAGATACATGTAGACACGAGTCGAGACTCATAAATCGATCGAGCCGGTTGGTTGGCTATGGATGAACAGTTCTTGGTGGGGGTTGGATGAATAGGACCCCGTGGTTTCCGCTGGATGAACAGGACCTCGAGGAGACCGCCACAGCCTAGTCGGTTGGGGTGGATGAACAGGACCCCATGGAGGGTTGGATGAATAGTAGCCGGTGGAGGCTAGAGGAGGTCGACGGTGGATGAACAGTAGCCCGTGGAGGCTAGAGCGAGGCAGCACCCGTGGATGAACAGTAGCCCGTGGGGTCCTGTTTTGCGGTACGGCACACCCCTCCCAATGAACAAGACCCTGATTCAACCGTAGGCGCTTGAAGGTAGTTTGTTTCCTCCATTTTGTAGTATGGCACACCCCTCCCGATCAGGAGGACCCCGTTTCGACCGTAGGAGGTTAAAGATAACTCTGTTTCGTCTGTTTTGTGGTATGCTATACCCTGAGACGATGAACAGGACCCCGTTTCGACCGTAGGTGGTCGAACAGAAGGCCGTTTCCTCCGTTCTGCAGTATGCGAGACCCTGTTTCGGCTGTTCCATCCAAGCCGGTTGGCTCCCGTTGAACAGGACGCATTCCAACCCAATCAGTTGCCTCCCGGTGAACACGTCGTTGTTTCTCAGTTCCGACCCTGCCCGTATATATGTACACGTTGCCGATGTATGTATCATTGTTGTTGTACGCGTTCGAGACCATGTACGATGTACGTACATGGTCATATTTTTTGCAGCGTGAATGTACGTATGTGTAGACGATTTAGACGGGACTGCATGAACTGCTACTGCTCCTTACTCAGCCACGGTTCATCGTGGCAGATGGGCCGATCAACTGGTATGTACATCCACATTTGCGACAACACAGACAACATTGTGTACGCTTGGACCGTGTGGGTCCTAACTGTCAAGGAGGATAAGGAGGCACTTCCTAGCGTGCGAAGATATAGATGGTGGGTTCGAGTTGTCAGGGGGTATTCTTTTTTTGTGTAATAAGGAGGCACATCCTTGCGTGCAGTCGTGGACCCAGTTGTCAGCCTCTCCACGTACATTACTCTTCTGATGGATGTCGTTCGTTGACCACGTCGCGCCGAGAGCACCAAGGTGGTGGAAGACGGCGAGGCCTGGGCAGGGAACGACATGGAGCCATGGAAGACTCGATAGTTGTTTCCCACACGGAGGGGAGTACGAGGGTTTATTGGTTCGTCTGTCGTCGCCGGAGAATAACAGGAGGTGTGGATGAGTACAGGGATGGCTAGGTGTTAGGACCCCGATCCTAGGTCACACAGGTCTAGCCTGTAACACATCATATCACTTTGCGGCCTCACGCACGGTATCCCCACGGGTGCCACCTTACCTGGCACGGGACCGTTTGCGCATTTTGGCACACGTATATGATAGTGTCGCTAGCATCCATATGACAAAGAACCCGGGCCGACATGACTAGTTATAAACCAAAAGTGGCACTAAATTACAGAGACAGGCATACATGACCCAGCAACGAACGTGTCGGTCATCAACGTATGAACCCAAGTCGTAGCAAGCTACAAGGACTTAAAGGAACAACGCGTGACATTTCCCCTAAGGGACAGACACAGGAACGAAGAAGGACACATGCCGGCCAGCCTAAGTGTTCCGGAGCAGTAGCAAGCTACCAAGGCTCGGTGGAAGCACTCGGAGACATTTCCCTGTAAGATAGGCTACCAAAGGTAAACAACTAGATGTCGGATCCCACACATAGCAATACACATTACACGTACGCATAACATGCAAGTATGTGCTGTACAACATGGCATCACAACATAACTCAACAACTCATATAGATAAAGGCCCAGAAGAACCATCATAGCATTTATTACAAACAGAGGTCACATGACCCAACATACAGAGCATACAGGCAACGGAAGCATAACATGTCTGAGTACACACAACTACAAATGAAAAAGGCTGAGAAGCCTGACTATCTACAAGACCCTCCCAAGGGTACAAGATCGTAGCTGAGGTAACAAGCTAAACGTCGAAGTACACGCGGAACCACTAGCGAGACTGAAGTCTCTCTGAAAACATAAATTAAGCAAACGTGAGTACAAAGGTACTCAGCAAGACTTACATCAGAACTAACTACATATGCATCAGTATCAACAAAGGGGGTGGAGTTTGATTGCAGCAAGCCAGCTTTGACTCGGTGGCTATCCTGAACTACGACTGCAAGTAACTCTTTTGAGGTGGCACACACGAGTCCACATATTCACCAATCAATACACCACTATGGATCCGCTCCCGTCTCCCTACGAGAAGGACATCCATAGCACTCACGCTTATCTTGCGTGTTTTAGAGTATCCACTTTCACTTGTCTATGAACTGTAATAGGCAACCCATAAGTCCATTTCCACGGACACGGCTATTCGAATAGATCATATATAACCCTGCAGGGGTGTACTTCTTCACACACGCTCTCGCCACTTACCGCCATGTACACGTCATGTATCTCGGCAACCTTCAAGTGGAAGCCTGGCGAGGGTGTCGGCCACGACCTGACTAACCACACAAGTCCCTAGTCCAGGTTTATCGCCTATTTGGGTTCCATCCGTGGGGAGATCCGGCCGGGGTGTCGCTCACGGCCCCAAACGATGTGTACAGGGTTCCCGAGTCACCAAACGGGCACTCGGTACACCCGGCCACGTACCTGCCGCGTCACAGCCTACCCCGAGGGTCAGTGCTGCGCACGACCTCCAGTAATCTACAAACACAAGAAACTAGTTGCAACTCCTGGACGGAGGACAAGGGCAGTTAATAAGTCGAGAGAGCTTGGAGCGCCCGGAGCCCAATGTGTGGTAGTAGCTGTTTCATGGATCAGAAACACAGAACTCAGTTCCTGAGGACGGCTGAAATGAGACAACCCACCATGTACTCCTACATGGCCTCTCATCGCTACCTTTACCAAATCGTGTTCACACACTTAGGTCTCACACAGGTAGGGCACGTTCATCACCCTTCCAATTCATCCGCGATGAATCAGACCTGACACAACTCTAAGCAATAGCAGGCATAACCAGAAAGCATGAATGAGTAGGCACAACATGGCTCAAACAACTCCTACTCATACTAGTGGGTTTCAACTATTTACTGTGGCAATGACAGGTCATGCAGTGGAAAGGGGTTCAACTACCGCAGCAGGTAACAGTTGAAGCGTTGTTGTCCTAATGCATTAAAAGAGAGCAAGAGCGAGAGAGTGGGATTGCATCGGAGTGCTCAATGGGGTTTTGCTTGCATGGCACTTCTGAAGATAACATTGGGTCTTCATCGGTGTCATCGAACTCATCGACGGAACGTCGTCTACTGAGAGGGGACAAACACCGGCAACAGAGAAAGAACACAATCAATGCAATGCGACAATATGATGCATGATTATGACATGGCAATATGTTGTTGATTGAGCTAATGCAACTAGCAACCATATTAAATGAAGTTGGTTTGAACCAAAGGTTCAAATTCAAACTCCATATGTGATTATTTAAATGCCATTTAATTGATTTGACCTGATCAGCAGGTTTAACTTTTTCAAACATGCATGGAAATGCCATAAACAGATTCCTTGAATTTTTCTGATCATTTTTCATATATAAATTATTTTCATGTGAGCTACGGTTGATTTTATATGATTTTTAGAAGTTTTGAATATTTTTTGAAATAAATAAATCATTTCTGATTTATTTAAAATTCCGGAAAAACACTTATTGCATCAGCATGACGTCACTGTGATGTCAGCAGTCAACAGAGGCTGGTCCAGGTCAAACCTGACCAGTGGGACCCACTGGTCAGTGACACCACTAATTAAACATGCTTAACTAAACTTAACAGAAGGTTAAACTAAACTAAACGGGCACAGGGGCCCACACGTCAGTGTCTCGGTGGTTAACTAAAATTGGTTTAGTAACTAAACTAATTTAGTAAGGCCCTGGGTCCACCTGCCATTGACCCAGGGGGTCATTAGCACTAATTAACGCGTACCCGTCGGAGTTATGCCGCCGGCGACGACCCGAGGCGGCGGAGGACGTCGGAAACACCGCTCCGGCGACCATTTGGACGGCGGCTTGGTGCTACGCGTAGCTGGGGATCTTGCGCATCTAATGGAGGCGACGCGAGGACACAGGGGCGGCGGAGCTCGTCGGAACGGAGCTCGTGACGGTGCCGGAGTTCTGGCTGCGGTGGAAACAGTGTTGCAGCGCACGGCAGGAGCAACCGGTGGCCTCAATCGACGCGCAGGGGTGCACTGAGTGCAGTGGTGAGCTCGGACACGAGCGGCGATGGCTAGAACGACGGCGGCGACATGGCCGGCGGCGAGGGGTTTCTCGGGCTTGGTGACTGGCGTGGTTAGGGGTCGAAATTGACAGAGGGGAGAGAGGGGAACGACGAAGGGGCGTTTCCGACGGCGATCTCAGGGGGTCGGTCGGAGGTCTCAGCAGGCTCAGCGGGGGCCGGATGGCGTCGGAATCCCGACGGCGATCTCCTGTGGCCGAGGAAGAAGACGAGGTCGACGACGGCGCTCCAGGGGCTCCTGGCATCGGGCGGCTCGGCGAAGAGCTCTAGCGCGTGGAGATGAAGCTCGTGGGCACGGTCATGGGACGTGGGGTGGCCGGTGGTCATGGCTACGGCGAGCGGCACTCTCAGGCGCGTTCGGTGACGAGAGGGAGAGATCCAGGGAACGGGGTGAGAGCGAGGGAGAGTGAGAGAGTGAGGCAGAGAGGTGTGTGGCGTCGTCTAGGGTCGTCCAGGCGTCGGGGGGAAGCGGCAAACAGGAGGTGGCCGGGGCGTGCCGGCGTGCCGCGGGCACACGCCGTGCGTCCGACTGGCGGGAGGAAGAAGACCTCCCTACCCCTCACGGGCTGGGCCGGCCAGATCGGCTGCCAGGTGAGCGCCAGGTAAAAATCTACCTCTCTCTCTTTTCTAATTTATGTTACTGTTTTCTAATTTTGACATTTGTTTGGGCTTTATTAAAAATCCCAGAGCATTTTCAAAAATCATGAAACCAAGCATGGCTACTGTTTAGAATAAATCCAACAGTAAACATTGTAGTTTATGATTATTTGAGCATTTAAAATAATATATAATATTTAAATGCCTAATGCAATTAAGGTATGATTTAATTCAGTGCCCAAAATATTCCACAAAAATGTTCACTATTTTTGGTTTGGTCTCAAAGCCTTGCCAAAATTATCAACATTGATGGAGGTATTTAGGGTCATTGGAAATGATTTTATGCTTGACCGTAGTTGAATTCATTTGGTGCTAGGGTTTGAACATCCCCATTTCTAGTTTCTGAGAAATTTAAACATGATGCACATGAAGACCAAGCAAGGCAAGCAAGGGCTGGTCTAGGGCTGTGACAACTCACCCCCACTAAACAAGAATCTCGTCCCGAGATTCAAGCGTAGGGTAAGAAATCAGAGGGGACACTAACTAACACAATCTTCATGATCCAAGTGTCCTTCATATGAATTTCAATTGCTTGCATCATGTTGATATTGACATCCTTGATTTCGAGGTCTTTGTCCAAAACGGTGACGATGAGAGAAACTCTACAAAATTGATCTTCTGAAAGATCGAGCAACTCAAGATCAACTCATGGAGTGAGACGTTGAAACATCTCTTGAGCTGAGACACGGAGTACATCTCCAGAGGGATGGAGTGAAATAAATGATGAAGTTTCACCTAGTGGCAATAATTCCACACCTAAGAAAAGGGTGATTGAGGTCATCAGACGGGGCACCTTAGAGAAGGTGACTCGTAGAACTTTCCCCTTAAGTGGCAAAAAGAATTACTTTTGATATAGAGATCATTGAACTCTCTATACCAGCCGGAGGCAAATCACATCCGATCGTTTGACGGAGTTTGAAAGAATGACATTCTCGGCCAGAATGGATGATGTGGACTACCTTGTTGAAGACAACACAAGGGATGATTTTGGTTATCATCGGAAATGGATGGGACCCATGGGTAAATGGCACATTGGCGGTGCAAGCTGGGAACAAAATGCAAATGCTCGGAATGATTCTGGTAACTGGGAATAGACCCAACAGTAGAGAGTGAATCTACTCTTGGAAAGGTTATAGCATAACCAAGAACACTGGGAGCAATTCCGGTTAGTGCCGGTGATAACACCTAGTGCTTGTGCGTGCTTTCAAGAACTTGAGCATTCCCATATTCATCAAGTTTTTACCAATATCCGTGTCAAGGATCCTGGCAACACAACAAACGACCATGATGAA
The DNA here is from genome assembly GCA_902687465.1 of Secale cereale. Classification (NCBI taxonomy): domain Eukaryota; kingdom Viridiplantae; phylum Streptophyta; class Magnoliopsida; order Poales; family Poaceae; genus Secale; species Secale cereale. The sequence goes on along the minus strand of LR738710.1, from coordinate 472,019,108 downwards.
TAGCGATGGACGATGCAGATGCAAAGGAGGATAACCCTTTCTCAGATTTCACCTTAGCGGGGTCAAAGCGCAAAATCTGGATGATCGACCAAGAGACATTTAGCACTTCGCTTCTAATGTTCTCCTTGATATGCTAGCGCAACCCATTTATAAAAATGGTTTGGTACCTAGAACGTCAAGTAAAAGGTCGGACTTCAGGTGCACAAAAATCCATAAGAAACAACTAGGGAGTAAATCCTACGAAGTCCTTATGAGGAGGTGGCCAACTTCTTCAATCAAGATTCTACAATAATAGGCCTTCCGGCTAGGTGTGTTGGCCACGACATCCACGTTATCGGGTTACAGAGAGACGAATATTATAATCTTGGAAATTGCTCCAACCATCATATCTGCCTGAGATTCAGTTCTGGTTGGGGTCGGGATATTCCAGACTCATCGAGTCTAGAAAGAAAAATGAAAGTTTGCAACACAATTCGACGAGATGACGTTGCGAGATTCTCGGGAATGAACTACGATAGCAAGCTCCAAAACATGAGCTGGTTTTGCTACAAACTTGTGAACACGTTGTCCAAGACAAGCATGACCACGTAGTAGTCTTATGATAAAACACTACCGAGTTTAGGTGGGAACCATCATCGAGGATATCGAAGTCCTTGCATAAGTCTAGCTCTTAAGAAGAAACTTCTTCTCCTTGAACAAATCAATCAGTGGCTTGGTGTGCTAGGGATACATATAGAGTGAAGGTTGCAGGTCTCTAAACTACAGAATACTTCGCACATATGCATGACTGACTTGGGATGATTCCACAGGAAGCAAAACAACTTTCTCGAACTCACAGTGGCAACTTACATCAATTACACATGAGTTAGGGGAAGCCACTTCTTACATCCAGACATCTATTTCATGAGCTAACACAAAGATGATGCTTACAAAAGTTTCCAATGTTAGCTTAACGTTCAACATGAATCATGGAGAGGATAAACATGTCGCCGATGGGCTCGACAACAATTCATCGAGGCTTCCATAAAAAATGGAATTCCATAACTATGTGAACAAGGTGATAGCATTGGTCAGACCAATAGATGTAACTGTGTATGCTCGAGGGATCAACCACGAGTAAGACAACATTACGAATACCATTGGTTCTGATTTGATTTGAGGATAGCCCACACTCAAATCAAAGTTTTGGACAAGACAATAGATCCAATAATTGATCACAAGGATCAACCAATCAAGATATCATCTTTCTTCAACACACACACACAAAAGATATCCCTTAGAAGGAACTAGGTCGGACAAGCTTTTATCTTCCAACTCTCCAAGTTATCGTTTAGCTTAACCGACTAGCTCAGGGTATCTGATACGTCCAAAACGTATCTATAATTTCTGCTTGCTCCATGCTTCTTTTGTGTGATATTGCTATGATATTGATGCACTTCCATACACTTTTGATCATATTTGGACTAACCTATTAACTCAGTGCACCACAGTGCCAGTCCTGTTTTCTGTTGTTTTTCTATTTCAGGTTTCCCCCATATTAAAAGTGCTCCAAAAATTCCAGGAAAAATACAGGAAAAATTAGCGTACAGGAAGCTTCGCGAAGAGCCAAATATGGGCCAGAGGGGAGCCAGGGGAGGCCCAGGCGGCCACCTGGCGCGGCCCCACCCCTGGCCACGCCAGGGGGCGCCTGGGGCCCCTGCTCCGCCTCTGGCTGCCCCTCTTCGCCTATATATCCCTCTCGTCCCGAAACCCTCAAGGACAGAACCCTTTTTCGCGATCTCGCCTCTGTTCCGCCGCCGCAGCGCTTCCAAGATCGGGAGCATCAGGAGAACTCTTCCCGGCACCCTGCCGGAGGGGAGAACCACCACCGGGAGCTTCTCCACCACCATGGACGCTTCCCGGATGAGTTGTGAGTAGTCCACCTTGGACCATGGGTCCATGATCAGTAGCTATGTGATGTTCTCCTCCCCTCTTTGCTCTTCATGGTTTAGACCTCGTGAGCTGCCCTACATGATCGAGGCACATATGTAATCTTTCTGCTGTTGCTTTGCTGAGTTTGCTGGGATCTGATGGATTATGAGACTATGTTCAGATTGTGTTTGAGTAATATATTTGATTCACCTCTTTTATATCTTTGTTCTTGAGTAATTCTTGCATGTTCTCCATTGCTGTTTATTG
>LR738710.1:471977306-472016920 GCA_902687465.1 Secale cereale | reverse complement strand
GCTTTGGCCAAGTAGTAGGTAGTAACTCCAAGAGGGAGCGTTATGCTTGATTGTGGGTTCATGCCCCCTGATGACTAGCTTGAGTGACAGAAACATGAGTCTAGGGGATGTGTTGTTGCCACAAGGGAGAAAACAACGGTGCTTGTACTTGCGGGTGCAAGGATTGTTTACTTTACCCAAAGTTCTTTTAATGCAGTTGTCTGTTGCTTTGAGTTTACACTTTGGGTGGGATTCGCAACTTAATACCAGCGAGATGTTCTGGATAGATATCTCAAGGTGGATGATTAGTAGTAGATGCAGATGGATTTCGGTCTACTTGCCTTGGCGTACCGCCCATGCTTTTGAGCCTCTACCTTTCTTTGCAGCATAGTTAGCATTGGTTTGCGCACATAATCCTGTCAATTGCCCAGCTGTAATTTGTTTACCTCGCTTTGCTGTTTTATCGTCTTTTGGGAGAGAGACATCACTAGTGAACATCATGGGACCCCGGTCCATATTACCACCGCTGATCACACCTTCTATTTACTTCCTGTTTTTATTTCCTAGTTGCAGTCATAGCTATCATTATTATCTCTTCTGTTTGATCCTTTGTAAACAACAAGGCCAAAGGGATTGACAACCTCTCTGTACTCGTTGGGAGCAAAGTTATCTGTATCTGTGTGCAGGTCCCGTCAACCGCTAAGTTTCTGGCGCCGTTGACACCTACTTGTCGACCCTCGGAGTCTCACGGGATTCGATCCTTGGTATCTTTGCCAAGGGAAATTTGCCGCTACGCTACATCTCAACCTTGCACTTGGGGTAACCAACGAGGGGCGAGAAGCCATCAAGCAAGTTTCTGGCGCCGTTGCCGGGCACTCCACTCTTCAAGATAGGGGAGTTGCACGCTATCTTTTATCTTTGCTTTTTAGTCTTGTTAGTTTACCTTTCAGTTTTTTGCTTTAGTGTCCTTTATCAAAAATCACAAAAAAATTATTTGCTTTTCTGTTAGCAGTCCTTTCTGTTTAGTCAAGCATGTTAGGACTTGGTGCTTTGAGGGAATCAGAAGTTCTAGATTTCCATCAAAGGGATGGAACACTTCCCTAGAAAGAAGATTAAGTTGCCTTTTGAGTCCGTTACACGGGCTAGCTATTCTCTTACTCTTGATAAAACTTGATCTTCTCTTTTTGCATCATGCCTAGCTTAAAGGCATAAAAGAAAGCGCTTTTGGGAGGCAGCCCACAACGAATTAGGTTTTATTTTGCTTTTGTTGTGTCTTGATGTTTGTTACTACAGTAGAATCATCATTGTATCTTTTCTTTTCAGCTTTGTGCCAAGTTTAGCCTCTGATTGCAAGAAAGTTCAAAAGTTGTGACGTGCTGTCGAGAAAACAGATTATGTCCTTGGACAGAAAAATTCGAATAAAATCACCAGATCATCTTTTTGATCTGAATTTTTTTGACAGCATGCTCTATACAATTGGCTTTCGAGCGTCTGTTCTGAGTTTTTTTATTTGAGTTGCAGAAGTGCCCCGAAAAAATTATTTACTACATGCTGGTCTGTTTTTCACAGATTCTGTCCTGTTTTGCCTTTTCTTCGTTTTGCAAACCTTGATCTTGCTTTTTCTTTGCAAAAAACCTTTTTGCAATCTTGAGAAACAGTAGCTCTTCAAGATTATCTTTATTTCCAGTAGGGAAAAATTATTTTATTGTGGGTACTAACCTCGCTAATCAGATTATGATGAGTTATGTATGAAGGGAGTTTTCAAGTGTGCGGGAGAAGATGATAAAAGAAGATTCGGGAGGGTCAAACGCTCAAGCTTGGGGATGCCCCCGTGCACCCCCAAGAAATATTCAAGAAGACTCAAGCGTCTAAGCTTGGGGATTCCCCCATGCATCCCCTTCTCCATCAACAATTATCAGTTCGTCTTTCGTTCCACTATAATTTTATCACTTCATGCGTTATGTGCTATGCTTGGAGCGTCTTGCTCTTAGTTTCTTTTTTTTAGTTTTCTTTAGCTTTGCTTGCTGTTCATAACAAGTTAGAACCCAGCTTTCTTTGTGTGGGAGAGAAACACGCTCCACTTCAACCTAGAACACAACATAGGATTTTCATGCTTATCTTTGTTGTGTGTGTTCTTTGTCTTTCCATAGCTGCTGTCATGTTTAACTCTTAGTTTTCATGCTTTTCTTTTTAAAGAGCTTTTGTTTAGTTGGTTGCTGAACTCTCTTGAGTTTTCATGTTTATCTTGTTAAGAGAGTTTGCCTGTTGCACTGAGTTGTGTGTCTTAACTTAAAGTAGGTAATTGAGGTTGTTATTTAATTTTAGTAGTAACTTGCAATAGTTTTGAGGTATTTCCATGAGTAATGTCTGAACTTTTGTTGTCAAGAGCTTTAGCCTATTAGTGATAGATGTCGTATTTTGGGCAATCCGTGTTTATTTTCGAAAACCTACAAAATAGTTGAGAACTTTAGCTACTAGATGGATCACTAATCTTTGGAGGGATCGAATATTAGAGTACACTCACGAACCATGAGTCGAGGATGCGCAAGGATAACCAAACCCCCATACACTCCTCCTCGGGGTACTTGTCTCTTTGTGAACCTCCTAATTAGATTGAGAGTTACCGATAATAAGTGCATGAGTTCTTCGGACTAATGTGAGTATTCGAAAGTTGACACTTCCACCTAGCCATATTTTTCTAGCCTCTTCGGTACCGTGCATTGCCCTTTCTCACCTCGAGAGTTGGCGCATACTTCGCCGGTGCATCCAAATCCTTGGCACGATACGCTCTGTCATCATAAGCCTCATTATATCCTTCCTCAAAACAGCCACCATACCTACCTATCAAGGCATTTCCATAGCCTTTCCGAGATACATTGCCATGCAACATCCATCTTCTCATGACTTGATCTTCATGTCATACATGCTTTTTGCTTGATCGATGAGCCGCATGCTGGTTGGGACTTGCGCTAATCATTGCTACATGACGCGCTAGTATCATTGCATATCCTGCTACACTGGCAGAGGCATACATTTGCATACATCATGATAGTTTCATCTTCGTTATGTTGAGTACTCTTGTAAAGTGTGAAAGATCTTCTATACTTCTTGTAATTTATAGAGTGTTGCCCCTAAAGTGAGGAAAAGATCCCAAAGAGGACAAAATCAAAAGATCCCAAAGAGGACAAATGAGAGTTAAATAGAAAGAGCCATTGAGGCCACAAAAAAATATAAAAAAATAGAAAAAGGAGAAAAAGAAATAAAAAGAGAAAAGGGGGCACACTACTATTCCTTTTGAGAGATCCACACTCGTACTTCATCTTATACCTTGTACTCCATAGAGATTATCATTCATGCATATAGCTATGTGGGGACCTTCACACTATAGAACTTGGCTTGTATATTCCAATGATGAGCCTCCTCAAAAGAGCTCTAGGTCTTCTTGAGCGAGCAAGTTGGATGCACCCCCACTAGTTCCATTGGAGAGCTTACCTTAGCTCATATGTGCATCCGTTGCATGGCAATCCCTACTCCTCACATCATATCTATCATTTGGCTTTCTCTCGCCTATGATTGTCCTCATTTGATGTGAGCCTTTCACACCTTTTTTGTCTTCCCCCTTCATCATTTTTCTCTCTTTGCCATCCTAAGTGTCAACTTTATTGCTTACGCTCATCCATTGCATGAGTGCTCAAAATATCGAAAGGGAGTGGATCATTTTGACTTGTACCTGGCTAGTGGTCTGGGATGAGTCAAGATAAGATTCCAAAGAATACCAAGTGTGGAACTTTAGTAGATTAAGTTCTCAACAATACAAAAACTATGTTTTACTCTCTCGTATATCCCTATCCCCTTTCTTGCACGCAAACACCATTTGGAGACATTCGAGTCACGGACAGCGAGAACTCTTGCACCTTTATGTTCTTATGTTGCTTGTTACAATGCTAATATAGACTCTTACTTGTTATGACTTGAATTGAATTACATGCCTTGATTGCTTTACTTAAAAAGTTCTTATATGGTTGGTAGCATGTCACCACAGAAATTATGCTTGTTATCATTTACCTACTCGAGGACGAGCAGGAATTAAGCTTGGGGATGTTGATACGTCCAAAACGTATCTATAATTTCTGCTTGCTCCATGCTTCTTTTGTGTGATATTGCTATGATATTGATGCACTTCCATACACTTTTGATCATATTTGGACTAACCTATTAACTCAGTGCACCACAGTGCCAGTTCCTGTTTTCTGTTGTTTTTCTATTTCAGGTTTCCCCCATATTAAAAGTGCTCCAAAAATTCCAGGAAAAATACAGGAAAAATCAGCGTACAGGAAGCTTCGCGAAGAACCAAAGATGGGCCAGAGGGGAGCCAGGGGAGGCCCAGGCAGCCACCTGGCGCGGCCCCACCCCTGGTCGCGCCAGGGGGGCGCCTGGGGCCCCTGCTCCGCCTCTGGCTGCCCCCCTTCGCCTATATATCCCTCTCGTCCCGAAACCCTCGAGGACAGAACCCTTTTTCGCGATCTCGCATCTGTTCCGCCGCCGCAGCGCTTCCAAGATCGGGAGCATCAGGAGAACTCTTCCCGGCACCCTACCGGAGGGGAGAACCACCACCGGGAGCTTCTCCACCACCATGGACGCTTCCCGGATGAGTTGTGAGTAGTCCACCTTGGACCATGGGTCCATGATCAGTAGCTATGTGATGTTCTCCTCCCCTCTTTGCTCTTCATGGTTTAGACCTCGTGAGCTGCCCTACATGATCGAGGCACATATGTAATCTTTCTGTTGTTGCTTTGCTGAGTTTGCTGGGATCTGATGGATTATGAGACTATGTTCAGATTGTGTTTGAGTAATATATTTGATTCACCTCTTTTATATCTTTGTTCTTGAGTAATTCTTGCATGTTCTCCGTTGCTGTTTATTGCTTTGGCCAAGTAGTAGGTAGTAACTCCAAGAGGGAGCGTTATGCTTGATTGTGGGTTCGTGCCCCCTGATGACTAGCTTGAGTGACAGAAACATGATTCTAGGGGATGTCATGTTGCCACAAGGGAGAAAACAACGGTGCTTGTACTTGCGGGTGCAAGGATTGTTTACTTTACGCAAAGTTCTTTTAATGCAGTTGTCTGTTGCTTTGAGTTTACACTTTGGGTGGGATTCGCAACTTAATACCAGCGAGATGTTCTGGATAGATATCTCAAGGTGGATGATTAGTAGTAGATGCAGATGGATTTCGGTCTACTTGCCTTGGCGTACCACCCATGCTTTTGAGCCTCTACCTTTCTTTGCAGTATAGTTAGCACTGGTTTGCGCACATAATCCTGTCAATTGCCCAGCTGTAATTTGTTTACCTCACTTTGTTGTTTTATCGTCTTTTGGGAGAGAGACATCACTAGTGAACATCATGGGACCCCGTTCCATATTACCATCGCTGATCACACCTTCTATTTACTTCCTGTTTTTATTTCCTAGTTGCAGTCATAGCTATCATTATTATCTCTTGTGTTTGATCCTATGTAAACAACAAGGCCAGAGGGATTGACAACCTCTCTGTACTCGTTGGGAGCAAAGTTATCTGTATCTGTGTGCAGGTCCCGTCAACCGCTAAGTTTCTGGCGCCGTTGACACCTACTTGTCGACCCTCGGAGTCTCACGGTATTCGATCCTTGGTATCTTTGCCAAGGGAAATTTGCCGCTACGCTACATCTCAACCTTCCACTTGGGGTGACCAACGAGGGGCGAGAAGCCATCAGTATCCAACACAGATTCTTGGAGAATAGGTGGTTTAGAGAGAAACCAGCTTGATCACGAGCTCGATGCATTGGTCAGGGAACAACCTGGTGATACTTCCGGGAAGATAACCGGAAAATCACGAACCACCGATATGTTCCTGAGCTCGGGAACAATCTTGCTTTTCAGGGCAAGACGATATGATCAAAAGAGCGAGAGATTGACACAATCCTAACTCATTGATCGGAGAGTGCACCAGGAAAGATGGACTAGTAGCACGATCAATCTTAGATTGGTGATTCAGTAACCAACACGCTAAGAATGAGATTGTTGTCCTTTAACTACCAAGCAACGAAGTTGCTAGGAGTATTGATTTCACACATCACAATTCACTTGTCAGCATTCCGGTTACAATAACACGGAAACCGAGGAATGAACAATGATGGTGAGAAGTATCACTTTATCAAGAGTTCACATGAGGTGGTGCAATTCCCATGACATTCTTGACATAAGGATGATAATACTCCAGGATAGAACAGATTAGAAGTTGGATTAGCATTCTTCATCTACGAAGTACAACTCCTTTGACCCAATCCTGGATATGGATAAGGTACTGAAGTTTGTTTCTCCTAGTCATTCCGAAATAGAATGGCTTGACGGACTACAAGAGTAAAAGGCATCGATGAACACGAGTGCACAACTACTCGTGACTATCAACTGATAGACGAGGGTCATAATACAACTAGAAAGGAACAACTCAAGGAACATATAACTTGCTGAGTTGTGAATACATTGATCAGTATGTCGAACTAGTTCAGCATGTTTCTTCCGGATAATCCATGCAGAAAGGTAGGACTGGCAGAGTCACAGTATGAATGGAGTACTACTCAGGAGCACTCTGGTTGTGATCTTTTGGTTCGGAAGAACTTCTGCCATAATGGTTCATGGTATTGGAAGAACGATAACCACAGACCTCGAGGACTATCACAAGGTTACTAATATCCTAAAGGGACGAGCAAATACTATCAACATGAGGTAAGTAGGGTGAATCTCGGATTCAAGAACCCAGGAGTAGAATGCCTACTAACTAAATGGCATCACGGGATGCTTTCGAGAATAATGGCCAGAATCATCACACTGAGAATATAAAGCATTGTTGGATTACTGGGTGATCCTCTAAGACAGCTAGGGTCATAATAATAACTCCAACATATGTGTCGAGGTAACGGAGTACCTCCACACACCGACTAGTGTGATTAATCTGGCCTAAAAGGACATCGGAAACAGGGAGGAAAGGTTTGCAAATGCATCAGACTATTTAGAAACCTGTGATGACTCGGATAGCATAACGGCTGTAAATGCTCCGAAATACTTTTGAGATCCAAGCAAAAGGGTAGCATAACCACTTAGCATCATCATGTCAAGGTTCTGAGACCAACAGTTGAGCAACAGAAGTAGTAGGAACTGAACTGAGGGTTGAATACAACATTAACGTGATCCTAATAAATAGAATGAGAATCCTAGTTCTTAATCCCCGTAGAAGAAGAAGGTGACTCAGATCAGAAGTTCATAGGGCAAAGGAGTAAAAAGAGCCTTACGTTCCCTTCCACAATCAATTCCCTTACATAACTAAAGAATTTCTAGACACGACTTCGACCAGTTTGGCTTACTAATCCTGCAGGCAGTCAGGCTCTGATACCAAAGCTGTCAGGACCCCGATCCTAAGTCACATAGGTCTAGCATGTAACACATCATATCACCATGTGGCACGGTATCCCCACGGGTGCCACCTTACCTGGCCCGGGACTGTTTGCGCATTTTGGCACACGTATATGATAGTGTCGCTAGCATCCATATGACAGAGAACCCGGGCCGACATGACTAGTTATAAACCAAAAGTGGCACTAAATTACAGAGACAGGCATACATGACCCAGCAACGAACGTGTCGGTCATCAACGTATGAACCCAAGTCGTAGCAAGCTACAAGGACTTAAAGGAACAACGCGTGACATTTCCCCTAAGGGACAGACACAGGAACGAAGAAGGACACATGCCGGACAGCCTAAGTGTTCCGGAGCAGTAGCAAGCTACCAAGGCTCGGTGGAAGCACTAGAAGACATTTCCCTGTAAGATAGGCTACCAAAGGTAAACAACTAGGTGTCGGATCCCACACATAGCAATACACATTACACGTACGCATAACATGCAAGTATGTGCTGTACAACATGGCATCACAACATAAATTGACAACTCATATAGATAAAGGCCCAGAAGAGCCATCATAGCATTTATTACAAACAGAGGTCACATGACCCAACATACAGAGCGTACAGGCAACGGAAGCATAACATGTCTGAGTACAGACAACTACAAATGAAAAAGGCTGAGAAGCCTGACTATCTACAAGACCCTCCCAAGGGTACAAGATCGTAGCTGAGGTAACAAGCTAAACATCGAAGTCCACGCGGAACCACTAGCGAGACTGAAGTCTCTCTGCAAAACATAAATTAAGCAAACGTGAGTACAAAGGTACTCAGCAAGACTTACATCAGAACTAACTACATATGCATCAGTATCAACAAAGGGGGTGGAGTTTGACTGCAGCAAGCCAGCTTTGACTCGGTGGCTATCCTGAACTACGACTGCAAGTAACTCTTTTGAGGTGGCGTACACGAGTCCACATATTCACCAATCAATACACCACTATGGATCCGCTCCCGTCTCCCTACGAGAAGGCCATCCATAGCACTCACGCTTACCTTGCGTGTTTTAGAGTATCCACTTTCACTTGTCTATGAACTGTAATAGGCAACCCAGAAGTCCATTTCCGCGGACATGGCTATTCGAATAGATCATATATAACCCTGCAGGGGTGTACTTCTTCACACACGCTCTCGCCACTTACCGCCATGTACACGTCAAGTATCTCGGCAACCTTCAAGCGGAAGCCTGGCGAGGGTGTCGGCCACGACCTGACTAACCACACAAGTCCCTAGTCCAGGTTTATCGCCTATTTGGGTTCCATCCGTGGGGAGATCCGGCCGGGGTCTCACTCACGGCCCCAAACGATGTGTACAGGGTTCCCGAGTCACCAAACGGGCGCTCGGTACACCCGGCCACGTACCTGCCGCATCACAGCCTACCCCGAGGGTCAGCGCTGCGCACGACCTCCAGTAATCTACAAACACAAGAAACTAGTTGCAACTCCTGGATGGAGGACAAGGGCGGTTAATAAGTCAAGAGAGCTTGGAGCGCCCGGAGCCCAATGTGTGGCAGTAGCTGTTTCATGGATCACAAACACAGAACTCAGTTCCTGAGGACGGCTGAAATGAGACAACCCACCATGTACTCCTACATGGCCTCTCATCGCTACCTTTACCAAATCGTGTTCACACACTTAGCTCTCACACAGGTAGGGCATGTTGATCACCCTTCCAATTCATCCCCGATGAATCAGACCTGACACAACTCTAAGCAATAGCAGGCATAACCAGAAAGCATGAATGAGTACGCACAACATGGCTCAAACAACTCCTACTCATACTAGTGGGTTTCAACTATTTACTGTGGCAATGACAGGTCATGCAGTGGAAAGGGGTTCAACTACCGCAGCAGGTAACAGTTGAAGCGTTGTTGTCCTAATGCATTAAAAGAGAGCAAGAGCGAGAGAGTGGGATTGTATCGGAATGCTCAATGGGGTTTTGCTTGCCTGGCACTTCTGAAGATAACATTGGGTCTTCATCGGTGTCATCGAACTCATCGTCGGAACGTCGTCTACTGAAAGGTGACAAACACCGGCAACAGAGAAAGAACACAATCAATGCAATGCGACAATATGATACATGATCATGACATGGCAATATGCTGTTGATTGAGCTAATGCAACTAACAACCATATTAAATGAAGTTGGTTTGAACCAAAGGTTCAAATTCAAACTCCATATGTGATTATTTAAATGCCATTTAATTGATTTGACCTGATCAGTAGGTTTAACTTTTTCAAACCTGCATGAAAATGCCATAAACAGATTCCTTGAATTTTTCTGATCATTTTTCATATATAAATTATTTTCATCTGAGCTACGATAGATTTTATATGATTTTTAGAAGTTTTGAATATTTTCTGAAATAAATAAATCATTTCTGATTTATTTAAAATTCTGGAAAACACTTATTGCGTCAGCATGACGTCACTGTGATGTCAGCAGTCAACAGAGGCTTGTACGGGTCAAACCTGACCAGTGGGACCCACTGGTCAGTGACACCACTAATTAAACAGGCTTAACTAAACTTAACAGAAGGTTAAACTAAACTAAACGGGCACAGGGGCCCACACGTCAGTGTCTCGGTGGTTCACTAAAATTAGTTTAGTAACTAAACTAATTTAGTAGGGCCCTGGGTCCACCTGTCATTGACCCAGGGGGTCATTAGCACTAATTAACGCGTACCCGCCGGAGTTAGGCCGCCGGCGACGACCCGAGGCGGCGGAGGACGTCGGAAACGCCGCTCCGGCGACCATTTGGACGGCGGCTTGTTGCTACGCGTAGCTGGGGATGTCGCGCATCTAATGGAAGCGACGGGAGGACACAGGGGCGGCGGAGCTCGTCAAAACGGAGCTCGCGGCGGCGCCGGAGTTCTGGCTGCGGTGGAAACAGTGTTGCAGTGCACGGCAGGAGCAACCGGTGGCCTCAATCGACGCGCACGGGTGCACTGAGTGCAGTGGTGAGCTCGGACACGAGCGGCGATGGCTGGAATGACGGCGGCGACATGGCCGGCGGCGAGGGGTTCTCGGGCTTGGTGACTGGTGTGGTTAGGGGTCGAAATCGACAGAGGGGAGAGAGGGGAACGACGGAGGAGCATTTCCGACGGCAATCTCAGGGGGTCGGTCGGAGGTCTCAGCAGGCTCAGCAGGGGCCGGATGGCGTTGGAATCCCGACGGCGATCTCCTGTGGCCGAGGAAGAAAACGAGGTCGACGACGGTGCTCCAGGGGCTCCTGGCATCGGGCGGCTCGGCGAAGAGCTCCAGCGCGTGGAGATGAAGCTCGTGGGCACGGTCATGGGACGAGGGGTGGCCGGTAGTCATGGCTACGGCGAGTGGCGCTCTCAGGCGCGTTCGGTGACGAGAGGGAGAGATCCAGGGAATGGGGTGAGAGCGAGGGAGAGTGAGAGAGTGAGGCAGAGAGGTGCGTGGCGTCGTCTAGGGTCGTCCAGGCGTCGGGGGGGGAAGCGGCAAGCAGGAGGTGGCCGGCCGGCGTGCCGCGGGCACACGCCGTGCATCCGACTGGCGGGAGGAAGAAGACCTCCCTGCCCCTCACGGGCTGGGCCGGCCAGATGGGCTGCCAGGTGAGCGCCAGGTAAAAATCTACCTCTCTCTCTCTTTTCTAATTTCTGTTACTGTTTTCTAATTTTGACATTTGTTTTGGCTTTATTAAAAATGCCAGAGCATTTTCAAAAATCATGAAACCAAGCATGGCTACTGTTTACAATAAATCCAACAGTAAACATTTTAGTTTATGATTATTTGAGCATTTAAAATAATATATAATATTTAAATGCCCAATGCAATTAAGGTATGATTTAATTCAGTGCCCAAAATATTCCACAAAAATGTTCACTATTTTTGGTTTGGTCTCAAAGCCTTGCCAAAATTATCAACATTGATGGAGGTATTTTGGGTCATTGGAAATGATTTTATGCTTGACCGTACTTGAATTCATTTGGTGCTAGGGTTTGAACATCCCCATTTCCAGTTTCTGAGATATTTAAACATGATGCACATGAAGACCAAGCAAGGCAAGCAAGGGCTGGTCTAGGGTTGTGACACTAGGCCAACGATGGGAGTAGGGCGGGGCGGTGAGGCATGCGCGGCACCATAGCCGACCACGGGAGGCAGGAGCAGGTGGTACTTCCGGCACTGGTTTGAGTGGCTGGAGCAAGAAGACCAGAGGTTGAAGAAGCAGCACAGCCGTTGGATTAACATCCTACGGTCACTGTAGCTAGAATCGTTTATATTGAGTAACTTGAGAAAGCCATGCATCCACGTCAACTTAGTAAGCCCACAAGTTATCCTCCGAATCAGGTCGGTACCAGCAAGAAGGGGGAGGAATCATTTTGTAGCGTAATAATGAGGCACTTCCTTGTGTGCGAAGATATAGCTGGTGGGTCCCAACTGTCAGCGGGGGGGACATTTTTTACGAAATAAGGAGTTACTTCCTAGCGTGCGAAGATGTAGCTGGTGGGTCAAACATGTTAGGGGGAGAAATCATTTGTTTCCGCATAATAAGGAGGCACTTGCTTGCGTGCGGCCATGGACCATGTGGGTCCCTATTGTCAGCCCCACCACGTACATCCCTCTTCGAATGGTTGTTGTTTGTTGACAAGGTTGACCATGCCGCATTGAGAAAACTAACATGGTGGACAACGGCGAGGCTTGGGAAGGGAACGACCCAGATCCGATGAGTACACAGTAGTGGATGCCCATGCAGAGGGGGGTACGAGGGTTCACTGGTTCTGTTGCGGTGTGAGGTTGCCGTCATCGGAGAATAACATGAGGTGTTGGTGAGTAGAGGAATGGCCTGGACGGTGATGGGAGTAGGGTGGGCCGGAGAGGCCTGTGCCGCAGCACGGCCGGCCATGGGAGGCGGTACCACCGGCAGTGGTTTGGGCGGCTGAAGCAAGAATATCCGAGATTGAGCAGGACAGTCGTTGGATGGACATCGAACAGCCACTGCAGCTATAATTGTGTGTTGACTATAAGTTGAAAAATCCTAGCGTACATGTCAACTTAGTATGCCCACAAGTGAGCATCACATATGTGGCAGAGAGGAGCATATAGCCCATTTGCGATTTGTAATAATTTACAGCCCATTTTTAAATTTTAATGGAATTTACTGCAGCCCATTTACTGTTTGTTAACATTACATACCATTTTCTACCAGGACAACGGTTTGTAATTTCAACCAAATTTACCACATTTTGATGGGATCCGAAATATTTTTGATCTTGAAATTTCGGTTCAGATTAAATCTAATTTCAAAATAAATTTATATTAGGTAAAAATACAACAAAATTTTGGGTGCAACAAGTAACGAAATTAAAATTTTAAAAATCCAAAAATCTAATTTTGAAACTAATTACATGTTTGATGCTTTTTTTTATTTACAACCCATTTATTATTTCTTAAAGCCCATTTTCTTGGCAAGCCTAATGCATCCCTCCTCCTAGGAAAGATTTGCAGCCCAGCGGGGCGGACAATAACAAGTTGGTTTGGGTTGGGTATTTGTCAAAAAGAGTATAGATGGGCAAGCCATTTTCACCTTGAAAATTAATATCTAGGCTGGATATTTGGTCGACATAAAATAATAGCTTGGGCTTGATGGGCCACAGCCCGCCCAATTGATACCGTGCTCTTCTGAACAACAACAAAAACATCGCTAAAAAAACAATCTGCTCACGCCTCAAAAAACATAGAATGCTCGAGCTACTGGCTCCCAGCAGTCGGCCGCTCCTTGTGCAATTCTTTCATTTATTGACTATATACCTTGACAATGGTGTGGGACCATGATGTCAGGAAACCAGGAGGAAGCATTTTTTATAGTTGTAATAAGGAGGCACTTTGCCTACGTAAGGATTTATTGGACCGTCGGGTTTCCGGGTGATCCTGCGTGGGACCCCAACATTAGTCTGACGTGGCGGACGCGCCTGGGTGCTCATGATCCGCCCCATATTTGGGTTGTATATGAGGGGTGTCGATCGGGCGTTTGATGCCCGTTTGAGCCCGTCTGGGTCAAATTTCGTGACCGGGCCATCCGCCCTTTTTTAAGGCGGGTTAGGGGTGTACGGCTGTAGATGATATAGTTTCTAAAAAAGAGGCACTATATGCTCTTACAACTACAAGGCATGAGAAATTAAGTTATTCCATACATTTTTATTTTATAACATAGGTTATGCATGAAATAGTAAGATGACGAGTTGGTTGGAAGATCATATGGTTTCACCTCTAGCCAACCCGAACTAGTTATTGCATAGGCTATGAATGAAACATAAGACCATGAACTTTCTGAGCGCAGAAAAAACAAAAGACAGTGAACTTAACATGCAAATCTCTAGCATTAGATCAATATGCAAAATTTTGACAAATCACTGGCATTAGATCACGCGGCATCACGATGCAGGTTATTCTCAGGAGGCACGGGCGACAGCTTGTTTGTCGATGTTTCACGTGGTCCATCAAGTTTTAGGAGTTTTTAAGTGTGGTTGCACCTTGCATTGTGATGCCGCGTGCCACAACATTCCAAGCTCAACTTTGTAATCAAACTCATAGGCCTGGCATTTCATAGATAACATTCAAAACAAACTCTTAACAACCATATATTTACTTCTGAACTGAACACATGAATAGGAAAAAATGTTCGACACTGCGCACGACAAAGGGCGTCCCGTTCCAAAATATCAAATGCATGTCTTCTGGCTAACATCAATGAGCAAAATTTGACAAGATTTTCCAATTCCAAAATATCAAACGAATGTCTTCTTGATAACAACAATGACTGAACTTTGACAAGGTTTTCCCATTCAAAATATCTAATGCCTATGACTGTGGAATGGGCGGGGTTTGTCATCAGTTTGCACATCAAAATGTAACAAGGAGCTGGATTAACCAGCTTATCATTTTGTGTAGTTCCACTGAAATGTCTTCGAGACATTGGCAGCTCCTTTCTATGTCTTCAACCAATGTCTTGCGGAGCATGGTGGATTTTGCATATATATGTTGCAAGCCCTTCAAGACATTGGATCTCCTTTCATGTAGATATTTTGGTGGCTGCATGATGAAGTATTATGGAGGACACGAACCATCTGAACATTTTATGCAGTTCCACTAAAATTAAGTTGAGCATCCATGTCTGCATAAAGACAGAAAAAGTGTGATTAATAATATAATAGTAGTACTAGTAGATTAAACATACGCTCACACATATAATCAACTTCATTATCTCAACAGTAAAAGGTAGCAATACAATAGCTTCAATTAAAAATTTATTCAAAACAATACAACAATATAAGTAGCACAACATAAAAAAGCACGATCATGTGGATGAA
Source organism: Secale cereale (assembly GCA_902687465.1). NCBI lineage: Eukaryota > Viridiplantae > Streptophyta > Magnoliopsida > Poales > Poaceae > Secale > Secale cereale. Next base: position 472,002,113 of record LR738710.1, on the reverse strand, counting down.
TGTCAATACGGACCTCATTTGTTACAGCTGCGTCGGCCACTGACTTGGTCATACCTTTCCTTGTTGTAGAATTTTTCACTCCACGTGTTGTTGAGTTGCCCATGAACTCTGCAGACTAGCCATGTCACTATCATCTACTAATACTCTCTAAAGCTTCTCGATTATTCCTTCTGTAATGTAGCGCAAACAGTGTTTGCTTCTTTCTGCAAAGTGGAAAGATCAACCAGCCCAATAATGCAACAGTTTTCCTTAAACACATTGGCTCCTTTTGTGTTGTTCAACTAAAATCAAAGTCAAAATAGCAACGAGCAGTAAGTTCTGATATCCATGTATGCACAAATAGGTATAAAGGAAATAATTACTGGCCAATAATGGTTGATGACTTAGACGCCCGCAAGAAAAAGCATCTACCTTATATTAATGGGAAACAAAGTAGGACATTAGAAATTCTCAAACTGTGTCATTCATTCATATTAATTGGGACATTATCTTAACAATGCCTTGGTTAAACATGTATAAAGAACGACAAAGCAGGAAAGTACCATTCCTAAAACACTATAACCGATTCATATTAACAGAGACATTATCTTAACAATACAGTTGTTAAGCATGTACACCCGCCGATCCCTAACAAGTGTCAAAGTTTTGAAATAAGATTCAGTAGTTAATTCCAAGGCTTGAATTGCTTAATTCTACTAGTGGCACTAGATTACCAAAAACCATAAACAGTTGCAGGGGAGAGTGGGCACAACAGCACCATGTGCTTCCCTCGACGTATAAAGGCGTGATGCAGAGTTTGTTGTAACAAAGAAACAAGCATTATCTCTGGGTTGGTCCCATTTTTTCACTTAATGGGAAACGACGGCAATACAATATCTTCAATTCAACATTTATTTAAAATAGTACCAATACAAGTAGCACAGCATCTCAAAGCACCACGCACAATCATGTGGATGAAGGCCGGTACTGACCTTTCATGTGGCAGACTTGAAAGACCTCGAGATCAAATACGAATATGCCAACACGAATAGGTAATACAATCTTCTTTTGTGTAGTTCCACTACATCAAGCAAAGTTTTTGGTGTGACATTTTAGTTGAACTGCACAAAATACTCTTGAAACAAAAGTGTTTTGCGTAGTGAAGCAAAAGGTCGCAATAGCAACGAGTTGAATAGATATCCCTATTTTCACAGAGGTCAAAAAGGAAACAATTACTTCATTGTAAAGTAAAGTTGTATAGTATGAAAATTAAGTTCATGACGCATCTAAAAATATTGATTTCATATTGTGAATCTTGATATATTATTGTATAAACTTAGTCAAAGTTAACAAAGTTTTACTTTGACCAAATCTTATATGCAGACTAAAAAGAAACGGAGGGAGTATTGGACATGGGACACGCCAGCACCATGTGCCTCGACACATATAAATGGGTGATGCAGAGTATGTCACTACAAAAAAAGACACTTCCGTGATGATAAGTGTTTGTCACGGTAGGTCACGATTTATGTCATGCTTGTACATCCATGACGATTTTATGAAAGAATCAAGATAGTCATACATGTGATGTCGTAGAAGTGTTCCATGACAATACTGTAATTATCATCACGAAAGTGTCCACTTCCATGACAATAAATGGCGCGTCATGGAAGTGCTTACGTCAAGGGTGACGGACACGTGTCATCCACCATAACGGGTCGCCGTTAAGCTATCGGGTCCAGTTTTGGATCTGATAACCCATTAACAGCCCCGACCAATGGTGACTTTCCACGTGTAAAATTCGCATTGGCCGAAGGAACCACGTGTCAGATCCACGTTGGGACAGATGTCAACCGTCCAATGGACGAGAGGTGCCTATGGTACATCGACACGTGGCCAGGTCCAACAGTGGCCAAATTAGGTTAAAAGCCTGGCCCCTTTGTCTTGGTCAAAAGTTAACGGTCCGGCCCATCAAAAGCATGTTAATGGCATGCTCGCGTATAGCCCATTCATGGCCCGCTATGGTCTTTCCAAATTCGGCCCAGTAGCGTCGTGTGGGCCATCCAATATCATTCCAGCCTATTGATACGTCTCCAACGTATCTATAATTTTTTATTGTTCCATGCTATTATTTATGAAGTCGTGGATGTTTAATGGGCTTTATCATTCAATTTTATATCATTTTTGGGACTAACCTACTAACCCAAAGGCCCAGTCCAGATTGCTATTTTTTGCCTATTTCAGGGTTTTGTAGAAAAAGAATATCAAACGGAGTCCAAACGGAATGAAACCTTCGTGAGAGATATTTTTGGAGAAAATCACGCACGCGGAGCTTGTGGACCAAGTCAGGGGACAGAGAGGTGGCCCTTGAGGGTGGGGGCGCGCCCCCCTTCCCAGGGCGCGCCCCCCTGCCTCGAGGCCCCCTCAAGTGGCCCCCGGTGCCCTCCTTCTTCCTATACAAGTCCACTTACCCCAGAAACTTCGTACACAGAGAGAAACCCCTAATTCCACCGACGTAGCTTCTGTTCCCATGGAGATCCCATCTTGGAGCCTGTTCGGAGCTCCACCGGAGGGGGATCCATCACGGAGGCCTTCATCATCAGCATCATCACCCTCACCATGAGTTGTGAGTAGTTTACCACACACCTTTGGGTCCATAGCTAGTATCTAGATGGCTTCTTCTCTCTCTCTCTGGATCTCAATACACAGTTCTCCTCGGTCTTCGAGGAGATCTATTCGATGTAATCTCTTTTTGCGGTGTGTTTGTCGAGATCCGATGAATTGTGAGTTTATGATCAAGGTTATCTATGAAAGATATTTGGTTCTTTCCGAACTTTTTATGTGTGCTCATAATATCTTTGCAAGTCTCTTCGAATTATTGGTTTGGTTTGGCCTACTAGATCTATAGTTCTTGTAATGGGAGAAGTGCTTGGCTTTGGGTTCAATCTTGCGGTGTCCTTTCCCAGTGATAGTAGGGGCAGCAAGGCACGTATTGTATTATTGCCATAGAGGGTAAAAGGATGGGGTTTACATCATATTGCTTGAGTTTATCCCTCTACATCATGTCATCTTGCTTAAGGTGTTACTCTGTTCGTATGAACTCAATACACTAGATGCATGCTGGATAGCGGTCGATGTGTGGAGTAATAGTAGTAGATGCAGGCAGGAGTCGGTCTACTTGTCTCGGACGTGATGCCTATATACAATGATCATGCCTAGATAGTCTCATAATTATTCACTTTTCTATCAATTGCTCGACAGTAAATTGTTTACCCGCCGTAGAATATCGCTATCATGAGAGAAGCCACTAGAGAAAACTATGGCCCCCGGGTCTATTCTCAACATATCAATTTACATCTACTTTACTTTCACCGCTTTTATTGCTGTTTTATTAAACTAAAAATACCAAAAATATAAACTATCATCTCTATCAGATCTCACTTTCGTAAGTGACCGTAAAGGGATTGACAACCCCTTATCGCGTTGTCTGCGAAGTTCTTATTTGTTTGTGCAAGTATGAGGGACTCGCGCGTGGTCTTCTACTAGATTGATACCTTGGTTCTCAAAAACTGACGGAAATACTTACGCTACTGTGCTGCATCTCCCTTTCCTCTTCGAGGGAATACAACGCAAGCTCAAGAGGTAGCAAGAAGAATTTCTGGCGCCGTTGCCGGGGAGGCTTACGCAAAAGTCATATACCAAGTACCTATCACAAACCCTTATCCTTCGCATTACATTTTTTGCCTCACGTTTTCCTCTCCCCCACTTCACCCTTGCCGTTTTATTTGCCCTTCTTCTGCTGTGTGTTTACCATTTGCTTGCCTCTTGTTTGCTTGTGTTGCTATGTGCCCTCTATTAGCTTGCATCTTCGCTTGCTAAATTATGGATCCTCATCCTCTTGCTAATCTCTTTAAGAGATCCAATTATGTTGAACCGATTTCTAGTGAGTTGTGTGCACTAGATTATCTTTATGGGGTTTTGCTTGAAATTTATGAATCTGAAAATTGTGAGGAATTGTTAAAAGAAAAAGTGATTCATGATAGCTTGTTAAATAAAAAGCATGACTGCAATGATGTTATTGAAATTCTATTAATGTCAATTGTGCTAATGATATGCAAAACCCTAAGCTTGGGGATGCTTATTTTGCTATGCCTACTACTTGTTGCAATGATCATGATTGGGGTGATTCTTCTTATGATCTTGAAAATTTATTTAAGCCCCATGATGAATATGAGATTGATCATAATGGTTGCCATGATATTGAAAGTGGATTTGAAAGAGTGTCAACTTTTGATCCCACTACTTTAGATATTGATCAATCTTATGATTTTTTTTTATAAAAGTGGGTTTGGAGAGGTCATGACTTTAGTTAATGTTGATCCCACTATTTTGGATGAGTGTCAACTTTGCATGCATGTGGATCGTGTTGAGAATATGTTATGTGATAGCTATACTGTTGAATTTGCTTATGATCCTACTTGCAATTATTATGAGAGAGGAAAATATGGTCGTAGGAATTTTTATGTTACTAAATTACCTCTCGTTATGTTGAGATTGCTATTGTTTCTTTCTCCTTCCTTACATATGCTAGATCTTGCTTGCCTTGCTAATTTGTTTGCCTATAATATGCCTATGCATAGGAAGTATGTTAGACTTAGATGTGTTTTCCATGTGCTTTATGATGCTCTCTTTGTGCTTCAATTCTTGTCTCTCATGTGAGCATCATTGAATTATCAATGCCTACCTAGGGGCGTAAAACGATAGCGCTTGTTGGGAGGCAACCCAACTTTATGTTTTTTGTTTTTGTTGCTGTTCGGGAATAAATATTGCAGCTAGCCTCTGATTAGATGTGTTTTCATGTTTTTTTAGTGTTTGTGCCAAGTAGAACCTTTGGGAATACTTGTGTGAAGTATATATGATCTTGCTGTGAAAAACAGAATCGTTAGCGCTCGCTAAAGTAGTCGTGGGATTTTACCGGAAAGTGCTTTTTAGTTGATTCTTTTTGCAGATGATTGGTAGATAAATTGCGAAACTTTACCAATTTAGTTTGAATTTTGGGGAGTTCCAGAAGTTGGCGAAACCTACAGATAACTACAGACTATTCTCTCTTTGACAGATTCTGTTTTTCGCGTGTTGTTTGCTTATTCCGATGCATCTATGAGTAGTATTGGAGGATATGAACCATAGAGAAGTTGGAGTACAGTAAGTTTAACAACAATATAAACAAAGAATGAATTCATTGTTGTACCTTTGAGTACTGGTTTGCTTTCTTATACTAACGGAGCTCACGAGAATTTTTGTCTAAGTTTTGTGTTGTGAAGTTTTCAAGTTTTGAGTATTGCTTTGATGGACTATGGAACAAGGAGTAGAAAAGGCCTAAGCTTGGGGATGCCCATGGCACCCCAAGTAAATTCAATATAATCAAAAGCCTAAGCTTGGGGATGCCCCGGGAAGGCATCCCCTCTTTCGTCTTCATCCATCGGTAACTATACTTGGAGCTATATTTTTATTCACAACATGATATGTGTTTTGCTTGGAGCGTCTTGTATAATTTGAGTCTTTGCTTGTTAGTTTGACACAATCATCCTTGCTAGACACACCTATTTGAGAAAGTTAAATATGGCCTAGAAATTGCTAGAACACTCTATGTGCTTCACTTATATCTTTTGAGTTGAATAGTTTTGCTTTAGTGCTTCACTTATATCTTTTAGAGCACGGTGGTGATAATATTTTGTATAAATTGTTGAACTCTCGTTCTTCACTTATATCTATATGAGAGTCTATTAAAACAGCATGATAATGTGTTTAGGCTAAAGAAACTAGTCTTCACAGGATAGACATCCAATGTCAATGTAGTAAAAAATTCACACCAAGTGCATTGAATAGAATGAGATGTTGGATGCTTGATAATTGTTTTGAGATATGAGGACAGTGATATTAGAGCCATGCTAGTGGAGTTATTATGAAATTGAGAAATATTTGTGTTAAGGTTAGTGATTCCCGTATCATGCACGTATGGTGAACCGCTATGTGGCAAAGTTAGAGCATGACGTATTTGTAGAGTGCCAACCTTTGTGTGGAGGTCGGGGGCGCGCGATGGTTAAATCCTACCAACCTCCCCCCTAGGAGCATGCGTTTATTGCTTTGTTTTGATGACTCGTAGTTTTTGCAATAAGTATATGAGTTCTTATGACTAATGTCGAGTCCATGGATTATACGCAATCTCACCCTTCCACCATTGCTAGCCTCTCTTGTACCGCGCAATCTTCGCCGGTGCCATAAACACACTATATATCCTTCCTCAAAATAGCCACCATATTGTTCCTCAAAACAGCCACCATACCTACCTATCATGGCATTTTCATAGACATTCCGAGATATATTGCCATGCAACTTTCCATCGTTCCGTTTATATGACACGCATCATATTGTCATATTGCCATGCATGATCATGTAGTTGACATCGTATTTGTGGCAAAGCCACCATGCATAACTTCATACATGTCACTCTTGTTTCATTGCACATACCGGTACACCGCCGGAGGCATGCATATAGAGTCATACTTTGTTGTTGTAGTATCGAGTTGTAATTTCATGTTGTAATGAAAGTGTGATGATCATCATTATTAGAGCATTGTCCCATGGGAGGAAAGGCTAAATCTATAAAGCCCCTCCGCAAAAAAAAAAAGAGAAAGGCCGAAGAAAAAAAAAAGAAAGGCCCAAAAAAAAGAAAATAAAAAGGGACAATTGCTACTATCATTTTCCACACTTGTGCTTCAAAGTAGCACCATGTTCTTCATTGTAGAGAGTCTCATGTTTAGTCACTTTCATATACTAGTGGGAATTTTCATTATAGAACTTGGCTTGTATATTCCAACGATGGGCTTCCTCAAATGCCCTAGGTCTTCGTGAGCAAGCAAGTTGGATGCACACCCACTTGTTTCTTTTGTTGAGCTTTCATTCATATTTAGCTCTAGTGCATCCGTTGCATGGCAATCCCTACTCACTCACATTGATATCTATTGATGGGCATCTCCATAGCCCGTTGATACGCCTAGTCGATGTGAGACTATCTCCCTCCTTTTTGTCTTCTCCACAACCACCTCTATTCCACCCATAGTGCTATATCCATGGCTCACGCTCATGTATTGCGTGAAAGTTGAAAGGTTTGAAAAGATAGAGTATGTAAACAAATGCTTGGCTGAAATCGGGGTTGTGCATGATATGAATATTTTGTGTGATGAAGAGGGAGCATAGCCAGACTATATGATTTTGTAAGGATAACTTTCTTTAGCCATAGTATTTTGAGAAGACATGATTGCTTTGTTAGTATTGCTTAAAGTATCGTTATTTCTTATGTCAATATAGACTTTTATCTTGAATCCTTCAGATCTGAACATTCATGCGACAATTAAGAGAATTACATTCAAAAACTATATTGGTTAGCATTCCACATCAAAAATTCTTTCTTTATCATTTACCTACTCGAGGACGAGCAGGAATTAAGCTTGGGGATGCTTGATACGTCTCCAACGTATCTATAATTTTTTATTGTTCCATGCTATTATTTATGAAATCTTGGATATTGAATGGGCTTTATCATTCACTTTTATATCATTTTTGGGACTAACCTACTAACCCAAAGGCCCAGTCCAGATTGCTGTTTTTTGCCTATTTCAGGGTTTTGCAGAAAAAGAATATCAAACGTAGTCCAAACGGAATGAAACCTTCGCGAGAGATATTTTTGGAGAAAATCACGCACGCGGAGCTTGTGGACCAAGTCAGGGGACAGAGAGGTGGCCCTTGAGGGTGGGGGGGCGCCCCCCTTCCCAGGACGCGCCCCCCTGCCTCGAGGCCCCCTCAAGTGGCCCCCGGTGCCCTCCTTCTTCCTATACAAGTCCACTTACCCCAGAAACTTCGTACACAGAGAGAAAACCCTAATTCCACCGCCGTAGCTTCTGTTCCCGTGGAGATCCCATCTTGGAGCCTGTTCGGAGCTCCACCGAAGGGGGATCCATCACGGAGGCCTTCATCATCAGCATCATCGCCCTCACCATGAGTTGTGAGTAGTTTACCACACACCTTTGGGTCCATAGCTAGTATCTAGATGGCTTCTTCTCTCTCTCTGGATCTCAATACAAAGTTCTCCTCGGTCTTCGAGGAGATCTATTCGATGTAATCTCTTTTTGCGGTGTGTTTGTCGAGATCCGATAAATTGTGAGTTTATGATCAAGGTTATCTATGAAAGATATTTGGTTCTTCTCAGAACTTTTTATGTGTGCTCATAATATCCTTGCAAGTCTCTTCGAATTATTGGTTTGGTTTGGCCTACTAGATCTATAGTTCTTGCAATGGGAGAAGTGCTTGGCTTTGGGTCCAATCTTGCGGTGTCCTTTCCCAGTGACAGTAGGGGCAGCAAGGCACGTATTGTATTGTTGCCATCGAGGATAAAAAGATGGGGTTTACATCATATTGCTTGATTTTATCCCTCTACATCATGTCATCTTGCTTAAGGCGTTACTCTGTTCGTATGAACTCAATACACTAGATGCATGCTGGATAGCGGTCGATGTGTGGAGTAATAGTAGTAGATGCAGGCAGGAGTCGGTCTACTTGTCTCGGACGTGATGCCTATATACAATGATCATGCCTAGATAGTCTCATAATTATTCGCTTTTCTATCAATTGCTCGACAGTAATTTGTTTACCCGCCGTAGAATATCGCTATCATGAGAGAACCACTAGAGAAAACTATGGCCCCGGGGTCTATTCTCAACATATCAATTTACATCTACTTTAATTTTACTGCTTTTTTTTGTTGTTTTATTAAACTAAAAATACAAAAAATATAAACTATCATCTCTATCATATCTCACTTTCGTAAGTGACCGTAAAGGGATTGACAACCCCTTATCACGTTGGCTGCGAAGTTCTTATTTGTTTGTGCAGGTACGAGGGACTCGCGCGTGGTCTCCTACTGCATTGATACCTTGGTTCTCAAAAACTGAGGGAAATACTCACGCAACTGTGCTGCATCTCCCTTTCCTCTTCGAGGGAATACAACACAAGCTCAAGAGGTAGCACCTATTGTCACTTTCGGCCCATGACGTCTTTCGGCCCATATGAGGCCTTTTTTATCATTGAGCCCTTTTGTGGCCCATGGTGAAACTAGCCCATAATCAAGTGTAAGTTTCTTTATGCCTATTAACAGCCCATTACTCAGTTGGGTCATTTCCAGCCTGTTTTATCTTTCAGCCTTCTAAGGGCCCATTTATGTCTTGGCTCATTTCCAGCCCTCGGTTACATATTGCCTGTTCCCTGATGGGCTAAATTCAGCCCCTGGTTACAGTCAGCCCGTCTGTGGCCCGTTAACAAATTGGGCATAATTCATTGCGTCATGTATTACAGCCCTTTAATGACCTGTTATGCGTATCGATAGAATTAAGCTTGTGATGTCTTACGGTCTGTTGCCGTCCCATTAAGACCTGGGCCCACAAACATTCGGTTCCGATTGTGGCATGTTTGCGGCCCAAATCGCATTGCAACTTTGGTCCATGATCGTTACGGCCCAGATCCTATGGCCCGTAAGAGGCCCATGGATTGTAAGGCTCGTAGGAGGCCCATGGATTGTAAGGCCCATAGGAGGCTCATGGATCGTAGGGCCCATAGGACCATGGATCCAACAGCCTAGGGGAGGGTCGTGGTTACAATGGCACATATGTGGACCATTGTTACTGCGGCCAGTAGGAAATCGAGCAAAAAGAACTGAAGTACCACAAGCAAACAAATAAGCAAGAAACTAACGCTATGCGGCGATTACATAGATTGTATCCACTGGGCATCAAAGTTCGCAACCAGTGCAAATATAGGGAACAAAGAAGCATATTACATACATTGGGCGTTAAAATTGGCCACCAGTGCAAATCAACGCCGCAGCAAAACAAGTCGAGAACTGAAACCACTTCAGAAGACCTCAATAAATAATATCCTAGGTAACCACCATGCTGGCAAGAATCTTAGCAAGCTTATTAGCTTTCTCTTGTTTGGCTCTTAAATCCTCCAACACTTGTTGGTGCACGAGAAAGTGTGCATCTTCATTCTGCAAGGACTTCCTGAGTCCTTCAACTTCTTGTCACAGCATAGCTAATAGATGTCCTTCAACTTGTAGTTGAGACTCGAGAAGTCGAACTGATTCAGGCAGTGAGTTCGAAGAGCTTGTGCCAGCACTACTGGCCAGTAACTCGAATACTACATTAAGACATGACTTGGGGGTTGTCTCACTGTCTTCAAGAGAGTTTTTATCAGCTTTCTTGGAGACCAACAGGGATGTCTCACTATCTTGAACATTATCTGAATTACTTCCTTTACCATTCCATAATGGTGCACTCATCTCCAATATTTTGTCGGCATTCTAAAAGAGAAACAAGAAGACACATCGTAGGTTTAGCATGTTGTATATGAAATTCAATTTGGTAAACCAGTTCATTTGCAAAGTGGACATGATAACATCTCGAAACAAATATATATCTATGTAGTATGGTCAATTTATGGTCTATATCATTCTAATTGATGTTGCCAAATCAAGATAGAGACATAGTTCAAAGCAAATATATTTAAGGCAAAGCAACATAAACAGAATATAAGTGTGGGAAACTACATGGCAATAGCAACACTTGTAATGTGCATGGCATGAAAGCATAACTCTTTATACAATTGAAACTAAAATCAACATAGAGCGAGTTACAACAGCAAACCAGTTAAGGAAACAAGTTTAAAACATACATGTTGCGCCATTTGAGTTTCAATTGGATCCCTCAAGTTTGAAATTAGTTGCTATGAGTAAATACAGTGATGCAAGAGCAAAAGAGTATGAACTATAGCTACGGAACCTGACCCAAGAACAATTCTTCTATTGTTTCGTTGAATTGGGGTTCGGAGTGGTGGTCCTCATGCTTTGGGCACTGTAGTTGCCTTACTAACTGCTCGTGTTTGGATGCTCCATGGTGGAGACGGTGTTGTGTCAACTGGAACTAGGTTACTATCTACTAGCGTTGGGGTTAGAAGGGGTGTAGTTGGTTCTCTGTCTAACTGGGTAAGTTTACAATCAGCTCAAGTGTGGGTTATGTGTGGTAGGGCTGGTTCTTGGGCAATTACAACTGTGGTTCTATCTGCGTCGACGGGTAGCACTATCTTTTCTGAAGACCGTGTTTTTACTCCCTTAGATACTACCATCACCCCCTCCAGTTGAATTGGCCGATAAACAAGAAAAGTAATTGAATGTACACACATTGTATGATAGATAGGTGCAATCGATAGTGGGGAATAAAAGAGGGCATAAAATAATTCACACTTATGTTGTCTAACCAAACAGGATACCATGACACAATTTCACATATATGATGGCTAACTAAATAGGATAACATGACACAATTTCACATATATGATGGCTAACTAAACAGGATAGAAAGACATAATTCAAAATATGATGGCTATGTAAACCGGATGACATGATATAACTAAGTGATGTGTTTATTAAATAGGTTGGCATGCCATAATTCACATACATGATGTCTATGCAAACATGATTGCATGATATAATTCATGGATAGAATGACATAATTCAAAATATGATGACTATGTAAACAGGATGAGATGGTATAACTATATGATGTCAACATTAAATAGGTTGGCATGCCATAATTCAGATACATGCTCTCTATTTAAACATGCTGGCATGATATAATTCAAATATATGATTTATATACTAAGCAAGTAAGCATATGGCAATCGCATATATGATGTCTAAACTCAGTAGATGGCGTTTAGTGTTGTCTATCGGATCTAGAAACTAAGAAATGCAAGACAACATATGCATGATATGAGTAATATAACCTTGCCAAGTTTGACCATACACCTCAGGGGGAAATAGGAATGGTCATCCATCTCTGAATCCCCCTCTAAGGAGCTATCTGTAACCAACAAGATATCTGCTTTAGTAGGTAGCATTGTCTGCTCTGAAGACCTTGTTTTCACTCCAGATTTTACCATCACCGATTCAAATGGCTGATGCACAGTAAGAGTAGTTGAATATACAAACATTGTCGAAAAATGGAATATGTAATACAAAAAAAGGATGGCATGATATAATTCACATATAAAATGCTTGGCTAAACAGTATGGCATTGCATAATTCACATATAAAATGCCTTGCAACAAGATGGCATTGCATAATTGACATATACAATGCCTTGCAACAAGATGACATTGCATAATTCACATATATGGTAATAAGGCACTAAACAGGTGGAATTCCCACAAAGCATGTCTATGCTAAGAAAATGACATAGGACTACAAGACACCATATGCACGATATGAGCAATATAACCCTACCAAGTGAGGGCATACACCTCGGGGGGAATAGGACTGGTCATTTGTCTCTGAATCCTCCTCTGGGGAGCTATCTGTAACTAGCAAGATATGTGCATCGTTAGATAGCACAGTCTATAGTAGACATATATTGTTTGTTGTTGCCCCAATATGTACCCCACATCCATTTTAAAACTCAAGTTTGAGCATTAGTTTGGACCGGACTCGGAGTTTAAGAGGGGAATGGGACGATAAAGTAGTAGGTAATATTAAGCGATCCATAACGTAAGTAGACACGAAAGAGTGTAGCCTGTCTTGCGGACCCATGTAGTCCTCAAGGTCGTCTGCTTAGTTGATGATGGTAATGCAGTTGTGGTGCTTGCCAATAGCGGGGAAGAAGATCTGAGGCGGCGAAAGACGGTCTGTGAAGGAAATATGCCCTAGAGGCAATAATAAAGATGTTATTTGTATTTCCTTATATCATGATAAATGTCTTTTATTCATGCTAGAATTGTATTAACCGGAAACTTAGTACATGTGTGAATACATAGACAAAACAGTATGTCCCTAGTATGCCTCTACTAGACTAGCTCATTGATCAAAGATGGTTATGTTTCCTAGCCATAGACATGAGTTGTCATTTGATCAACGGGATCATATCATTAGGAGAATGATGTGATGGACAAGACCCATCCGTTAGCATAGCACTATGATCGTTTAGTTTTACTGCTATTGCTTTCTTCATGACTTATACATGTTCCTATGACTATGAGATTATGCAACTCCCGAATACCGTAGGAACACCTTGTGTGCTATAAAACGTCACAACGTAACTGGGTGATCATAAAGATACTCTACAGGTGTCTCCGAAAGTATTCGTGGTGTTGGCATAGATCAAGATTAGGATTTGTCACTCCGAGTGTCGGAGAGGTGTCTCTGGGCCCTCTCGGTAACACACATCACAATAAGCCTTGCAAGCAAAAGACTAATGAGTTAGTCACGAGATGATGTGTTACGGAACGAGTAAAGAGACTTGCCGGTAACGAGATTGAACTAGGTATGGAGATACCGACGATCGAATCTCGGACAAGTAACATACCGATGACAAAAGGAACAACGTATGTTGTTATGCGGTTCTGACCGATAAAAGATCTTCATAGAATATGTAGGAGCCAATATGAACATCCAGGTTCCGCTATTGGTTATTGACCGGAGATGATTCTCGGTCATGTCTACATAGTTCTCGAACCCGTAGGGTCCGCACGCTTAACGTTTGATGACGATCGGTATTATGAGTTTATGAGTTTTGATGTACCGAAGGTAGTTCGGAGTCCCGGATGAGATCACGGACATGACGAGGAGTCTCGGAATGTCCGAGACATAAATACTGATATATTGGACGACTATATTCGGACACCGGAAGTGTTCCGGAAAAGTTTCGGATTTAACGGGATTGCCGGAGAGGGTTACCGGAACCCCCTACGAGGGGGTATGGTCCATAGTGGGCCTTAAGGGAAAAAGAGGCAGCCCATAGGGGCTGGCCGGCGCCCCACCTAGGGTTCCTAGTTGGACTAGGATTGGGGGGCGCCACCTCTCCCTCTTTTCCTTTCCCTCTCTTCCTTCTTTGGTGGTTCCTACTAGGAATAGGATTGCAATCCTATTCCTAGTAGGATTGCACCCCTAGCCGCACCAAACAAGGGCCGGCCGGCCTCCCCCCTTGCTCCTTTATATACGGGGGCAGGGGGCACCCAAAGACACACAAGTTGAATTGTTCCAGCCGTGTGCGGTGCCCCCCTCCACAGAAACACACCTCGGTCATACCGTCGTGGTGCTTAGGCGAAGCCCTGCGCCGGTGAATACATCATATCCGTCACCACGCCGTCGTGCTGACGAAACTCTCCCGTGAAGCTCAACTGGATCAAGAGCTCGTGGGACGTCATCAAGCTAAACGTGTGCTGAACGCGGAGGTGCCGTACGTTCGGTGCTTGATCGGTTGAATCGCGAAGAAGTTCGACTACATCAACCGCGTCACTTGACGCTTCCGCTTCCGGTCTACGAGGGTACGTAGACACACTCTTCCCTCTCGTTGCTATCCATCTGGTAGATAGATCTTGCGTGATCGTAGGAAAATTTTAAAATACTACGTTCCCCAACAGTGGCATCATGAGCCAGGTCTATGCGTAGATGATATGCACGAGTAGAACACAATGAGTTGTGGGCGATACTAGTCATACTGCTTACCAGCATGTCATACTTTGCTTCGGCGGTATTGTGAGATGAAGCGGCCCGGACCGACATTACGCGTACGCTTACGCGAGACTGGTTTCACCGTTACGAGCACTCGTTGCTTAAAGGTGACTGGCGGGTGTCTGTCTCTCTCACTTTAGCTGAATCAAGTGTGGCTACGCCCGGTCCTTGTGAAGGTTAAAACAGCACATACTTGACGAAACATCGTTGTGGTTTTGTATGCGTAGGTAAGAACGGTTCTTGCTAAGCCCGTAGCAGCCACGTAAAACTTGCAACAACAATGTAGAGGACGTCTAACTTGTTTTTGCAGGGCATGTTGTGATGTGATATGGTCAAGACATGATGAGTTATACGGTTTTGTATGAGATGATCATGTTTTGTAATGTTATCGGCAACTGGCAGGAGCCATATGGTTGTCGCTTTATTGTATGAAATGCAATCGCCATGTAATTGCTTTACTTTATCACTAAGCGGTAGCGATAGTCGTAGAAGCAATAGTTGGCGAGACGACAACGATGCTACGATGGAGATCAAGGTGTCGCGCCGGTGACGAAGGTGATCATGACGGTGCTTTGGAGATGGAGATCAAAAGCACAAGATGATGATGGCCATATCATGTCACATATTTTGATTTGCATGTGATGTTTATCTTATTATGCTTCTTATTTTTGCTTAGAACGACGGTAACATTATAAGATGATCCCTCACTAAAATTTCAAGGTGTAAGTGTTCTCCCTGAGTATGCACCGTTGCGAAAGTTCGTCGTGCCGAGACACCACGTGATGATCGGGTGTGATAAGCTCTACGTTCAAATACAACGGGTGTAAGCCACTTTTGCACACGCGGAATACTCGGGTTAAACTTGACGAGCCTAGCATATGCAGATATGGCCTCGGAACACTGGAGACCGAAAGGTCGAGCGTGAATCATATAGTAGATATGATCAACATAAGATGTTCACCATTGAAACTACTCCATCTCACATGATGATCGGACATGGTTTAGTTGATTTGGATCACATGATCATTTAGATGACCGGAGGGATGTCTATCTAAGTGGGAGTTCTTAAGTAATATGATTAAATTGAACTTTAATTTATCATGAACTTAGTCCTGGTAGTATTAGCATATCATTGTTGTAGATCAATAGCTCGCGATGTTGCTCCCCGTTTATTGTTTATTTGTTCCTAGAGAAAACTAAATTGAAAGATGTTAGTAGCAATGATGCGGAATTGTTCCGTGATCTGAGAATTATCCTCATTGCTGCACAGAAGAATTATGTCTTTGATGCACCGCTAGGTGACAGACCTATTGCAGGAGTAGATGCAGACGTTATGAACGTTTTGACAAAAGCTCGGTATGATGACTACTTGATAGTTTCAGTGCACCATGCTTTACGGCTTAGAACCGGGACTTCAAAAACGTTTTGAACGCCACGGAGCATATGAGATGTTCCAAGAGTTGAAATTAGTATTTCATACTCATGCCCGTGTCGAGAGGTATAAGACTTCTGACAGTACTTTGCCTACAAGATGGAGGAGAATAGCTCAACCAGTGAGCATGTGCTCAGATTGTCTAGGTACTACAATTACTTGAATCAAGTGGGAGTTAATCTTCCAGATAAGATAGTAATTGACAAAGTTCTCTAGTCACTATCACCAAGTTAGTAGAACTTCGTGATGAACTATAATATGCAAGGGATGACGAAGGTAATTCCCGAGCTCTTCGCGATGCTGAAATCGGCGAAGGTAGAAATCAAGAAAGAGCATCAAGTGTTGATGGTTAATAAGACCACTTGTTTCAAGTAAAGGGCAAAGGGATAGAAGGGGAACTTCAAGAAGAATGACAAGCAAGTTGTCACTCCCATGAAGAAACCCAAAGCTAAACTCAAGCCTGAAACTAAGTGCTTCTACTGCAAAGGAAATGGTCACCAGAAGTGGAACTGCCCTAGATACTTGGCGGATAAGAAGGATGGCAAAGTGAACAAAGGTATATTTGATATACAGATTATTGATGTGTATTTTACTAGTGTTCAAAGCAACCCCTCGGTATTTGATACTGGTTCAGTTGCTAAAGAGTAGTAACTCGAAATGGGAGTTGCATAATGAACAGAAACTAGTTAAAGGATGAAGTGACGATGTGTATTAGAAGCAGTTCCAAGATTGATATGATCACCATCGCACACTCCCTATACTTTCGGGATTAGTGTTGAACCTAAATAAGTGTTATTTGGTGTTTGTGTTGAGCATGAATATGATTTGATCATGTTTATTGCAATACGGTTATTCATGTAAGTTAGAGAATAATTGTTGTTCTGTTTACATGAATAAAATCTTCTATGGTCATACACCCAATGAAAATAGTTTGTTGTATCTCGATCGTGTGATACACATATTCATAATATTGAAGCCAAAAGATGCAAGGTTAATAATGATAGTGCAACTTATTTGTGGCACTGCCATTTAGGTCATATTGGTGTAAAGCGCATGAAGAAACTCCATAGTGATGGACTTTTTGGAATCACTTGATTATGAATCACTTGGTGCTTGCGAACCATGCCTCATGGGCAAGATAACTAAAACTCCGTTCTCCGGAACTGTGGAGCGAGCAACAGAGTTGTTGGAAATCATACATACTGATGTATGCAGACCAATGAGTGTTGAAACTCACGGCAGGAATCGTTATTTTCTGACCTTCACTGATGATTTGAGCAGATATGGGTATATCTACTTAATGAAGCACAAGTCTGAAACATTTGAAAAGTTCAAAGAATTTCAGAGTAAAGTGGAGAATCATCGTAACAAGAAAATAAGAGTTTCTACGATATGATCATAGAGGTAAAATATTTGAGTTAGCGAGTTTGGCCTTCAGTAAAAACAATGTGAAATAGTTTCACTACTCACGCCACCTGGAACACCACAGTGTAATGGTGTGTCCGAACGTCATAACCGTACTTTATTAGATATGGTGCGATCGATGATGTCTCTTACCAATCTACCACTATTGCTTTTGGGGTTATGCATTAGAGACAGCTACATTGACGTTAAATAAGGCATCATCTAAATCCATGGAGATGACACCGTATGAACTGTGGTTTGACGTGAAACCTAAGCTGCCATTTTTTTTAAGTTTGGGACTGCGATGCTTATGTGAAAAAGTTTCAACATGATAAGCTCGAACCCAAATCGGAGAAGTAAATCTTCATAGGATACCCAAAAGAAACTGTTGGGTACACCTTCTATCACAGATCCGAAGGCAAGGTCTTTGTTGCTAAGAGTGGATCCTTTCTAGAGAAGGAGTTTCTCTCGAAAGAAGTGAGTGGGAGGAAAGTAGAACTTGATGAGGTAATTGTACCTTCTCCCGAATTGGAAAGTGGAACATCACAGAAACTAGTTCCAGTGATTCCTACACCAATTAGTGAGGAAGCTAATGATGATGATCATGAAACTTCAGATCAAGTTTCTGCTGAACATCGTAGATCAACCAGAGTACGTTCCGCACCAGAGTGGTCCGGCAACCCAGTTCTGGAAGTCATGTTACTAGACCATGATGAACCTGCGAACTATGAGGAAGCGATGATGAGCCCAGATTCCGCAAAATGGCTTAAGGCCATGAAATCTGAGATGGGATCCATGTATGAGAACAAAGTGTGGACTTTGGTTGACTTGCCCAATGATCGGCAAGCCATCGAAAATAAATGGATCTTCAAGAGGAAGACCGACGCTGACGGTAATGTTACTGTTTACAAAGCTCGACTTGTTGCGAAAGGTTTTCGACAAGTTCAAGGAGTTGACTACGATGAGACTTTCTCACCCGTAGCGATGCTTAAGTCTGTCCGAATCATGTTAGCAATTGCCGCATTTTATGAAATCTGGCAAATGGATAACAAAACTGCATTCTTTAATGGATTTATTAAAGAAAAATTGTATATGATGCAACCCGAAGGTTTTGTCAATCCTAAAGGTGCTAACAAAATGTGCAAGCTCCAGCAATCCATCTATGGACTGGTGCAAGCATCTCGGAGTTGGAATATACGCTTTGATAAGTCGATCAAAGCATATAGATTTATACAGACTTACGGTGAAGCCTGTATTTACAAGAAGTGAGTGGGAGCACTACAACCTTTCTGATAAGTATATGTGAATGACATATTGTCGATCGGAAATGATGTAGAATTTTCTGGAAAGCATAAAGGAGTGTTTGAAAGGAGTTTTTCAAAGAAAGACCTTGGTGAAGCTGCTTACATATTGGGCATCAAGATCTATAGAGATAGATCAAGACGCTTGATAAGACTTTCGATAAGTACATACCTTGATAAGATTTTGAAGTAGTTCAAAATGGATCAGTCAAAGAAGGAGTTCTTGCGTGACTTGTAAGGTGTGAAGTTGAGTAAGACTCAAACCCAGACCACGGCAGAAAAATATAGAGAGAATGAAAGTCATTCCCTATGCCTCAGCCATAGGTTCTATAAAGTATGCCATGTTGTGTACCAAACATGTTGTGTACCTTGCCATGAGTTTGTCAAGGGGGTACAATAGTGATCTAGGAGTAGATCACTGTACAGCGGTCAAAATTATCCTTAGTAACTGGATAACTAAGGAAATGTTTCTCGATTATGGAGGTGATAAAGAATTCGTCGTAAAGGGTTACGCTGATGCAAGCTTTGACACTAAATCCAGATGACTCTAAGTATCAATCTGGATGCGTATTGAAAGTGGGAGCAATTAGCTAGAGTAGCTCTATGCAGAGCATTGTAGACATAGAAATTTGCAAAATACATACGGATCTGAATGTGACAGACCCGTTGACTAAACTTCTCTCACAAGCAAAACATGATCACACCTTATTACTCATGGGTATTAATCACATAGCGATGTGAACTAGATTATTGACTCTAGTAAATCCTTTGGGTGTTGGTCACAAGGCGATGTGAACTATGGGTGTTATTCACATAACGATGTGAACTATTGGTATTAAATCACATGGCGATGTGAGCTAGATTATTGACTCTAGTGCAAGTGGGAGACTGAAGGAAATATGCCCTAGAGGCAATAATAAAGATGTTATTTGTATTTCCTTATATCATGATAAATGTCTTTTATTCATGCTAGAATTGTATTAACCGGAAACTTAGTACATGTGTGAATACATAGACAAAACAGTATGTCCCTAGTATGCCTCTACTAGACTAGCTCATTGATCAAAGATGGTTATGTTTCCTAGCCATAGACATGAGTTGTCATTTGATCAACGGGATCATATCATTAGGAGAATGATGTGATGGACAAGACCCATCCGTTAGCATAGCACTATGATCGTTTAGTTTTACTGCTATTGCTTTCTTCATGACTTATACATGTTCCTATGACTATGAGATTATGCAACTCCCGAATACCGTAGGAACACCTTATGTGCTATCAAACGTCACAACGTAACTGGGTGATCATAAAGATACTCTACAGGTGTCTCCAAAAGTATTCGTGGTGTTAGCATAGATCAAGATTAGGATTTGTCACTCCGAGTGTCGGAGAGGTGTCTCTGGGCCCTCTCGGTAACACACATCACAATAAGCCTTGCAAGCAAAAGACTAATGAGTTGGTCACGAGATGATGTGTTACGGAACGAGTAAAGAGACTTGCCGGTAACGAGATTGAACTAGGTATGGAGATACCGACGATCGAATCTCGGACAAGTAACATACCGATGACAAAAGGAACAACGTATGTTGTTATGCGGTTCTGACCGATAAAAGATCTTCGTAGAATATGTAGGAGCCAATATGAACATCCAGGTTCCGCTAATGGTTATTGACCGGAGATGATTCTCGGTCATGTCTACATAGTTCTCGAACCCGTAGGGTCCGCATGCTTAATGTTTGATGACGATCGGTATTATGAGTTTATGAGTTTTGATGTACCGAAGGTAGTTCGGAGTCCCGGATGAGATCACGGACATGACGAGGAGTCTCGGAATGTCCGAGACATAAAGACTGATATATTGGACGACTATATTCGGACACCGGAAGTGTTCCGGAAAAGTTTCGGATTTAACGGGATTGCCGGAGAGGGTTACCGGAACCCCCTACGAGGGGGGATGGTCCATAGTGGGCCTTAAGGGAAAGAGAGAGGCAGCCCATAGGGGCTGGCCGGCGCCCCACCTAGGGTTCCTGGTTGGACTAGGATTGGGGGGCGCCACCTCTCCCTCTTTTCCTTTCCCTCTCTTCCTTCTTTGGTGGTTCCTACTAGGAATAGGATTGCAATCCTATTCCTAGTAGGATTGCACCCCTAGCCGCACCAAACAAGGGCCGGCCGGCCTCCCCCCTTGCTCCTTTATATACGGGGGCAGGGGGCACCCAAAGACACACAAGTTGAATTGTTCCAGCCGTGTGCGGTGCCCCCCTCCACAGAAACACACCTCGGTCATACCGTCGCGGTGCTTAGGCGAAGCCCTGCGCCGGTGAATACATCATATCCGTCACCACGCCGTCGTGCTGACGAAACTCTCCCGTGAAGCTCAACTGGATCAAGAGCTCGTGGGACGTCATCAAGCTGAATGTGTGCTGAACGCGGAGGTGCCGTACATTCGGTGCTTGATCGGTTGAATCGCGAAGAAGTTCGACTACATCAACCGCGTCACTTGACGCTTCCGCTTCCGGTCTACGAGGGTACGTAGACACACTCTTCCCTCTCGTTGCTATGCATCTGGTAGATAGATCTTGCGTGATCGTAGGAAAATTTTAAAATACTACGTTCCCCAACAGTCTGGAGGGCGGATCCTAGCTATGGTGGACCCTTCCGCCATTGGAGCAGCTGAGCTGGGGTGCATGATGGCGCGGCAGGAGCAGGACAAACCATAGAAGGTTTTATTTGAAACCTATTTGTAATAGAAATAATTTTGTAAGAGCTCCTTTGAATTGGAGGATTCTAACAATATAGGGATAGGAAATACAAAGGAATAGGATAGGAATGCAAACAGAGCATTTGCAAACACATGATTTCTGTCAATTTGGGTGTTTTGTTCATAGGAATTGGAAGATCACCGGAATGCAAAGAAGCATTGTCAAAATAAGTCAAACCACAAGAAAATGTATAGTTATAATGCTATTATGCAACTATCACTTAGTCTTGTTCTTCATGAATAGGAATTTGAATAGGAGGGCTAAGTGGATATTAAAATTCCTACATTTTTTCTTTGAAAGAGACACTAAAGGAAATAATCCTACAAGTCTCCCTTTCTCCATTCATTTGAACCAAATGCATGAATAGTTCTATCATAGGTAACTTTCCAATTCCTACGTTTCACCTTCACTTTTCCTTTCAACCAGTGGCAATTATAGTAGGCAGGCTTGATCAGGCAATAGCCTGCAGAAATGTCTTTGTACTACTACTACTACTACTTTCGACCCAGGCCACTACCCTACTGGCTCAACTCACAGGCCAATCTACACATGCACAACTCCAACGCCCGAAAATAAATAATGATGGCTTTTGAGAGAGTCGATCACGGATAGCTAACTTCCTAGTACCTCACTTCTTGTCATATAGGAACTATTTGTATTTCCAATTACTACGTGTGCTCAATGGACAATATATATTACATGTAGAGCGAAGCCATGCCGACATGCACATCATTGGGTGGGTCGCTAAGGATGCAGCGCTGATGTGGGTGTTCGAGGCGGGGAAGGGTTTCTTAGGCGTCTAAACATGGCACCGAGGGTATTGATCCACTATGATGGATGGCTTCGTCGTTGAAGCAGCTCCAGTGAGGTGTACGGCGGAGAGGCTGAAGCAGAACAAGAGAGAAAATGTTTACCTGAAGTGGGGTTGTAATAGCATCTCCAATAGATGATGTAAAATACATCACCAACAAGTGCTAGATGTAAAATACATCAGCTGCTCATCTTTGAACTTAACTGTCGAAACTGAATTTAACTACGGAAACGAAATTTAACTGTTGAAACTTAATTTAACTGTCAAACATGAATTTTGCTGTCCAAACCTAATTTTACTGTCCAAACCGAACGCACTAGTATCAAAAAAGTCGTGCACTAGAAGTTTTTGCCTCTTGAGCACTAGTGCCAGAGAAGTGGTAATGTCAATCGGTAACCGCTCCGACGGGGAACATACGACCAGAGAGCAGTCGGGCAACTGGTCATGCAGAAGCAACAGCGCGTGCGAGATCCGAAGCAGCATCTCGGGTAGCAGCAAGAGGAGCACGAGCGAGAGCCGGAGTTGCTGCCCATGCAGCAGCAGGGCGAGAAGCAGGTTGAGTAGCAGCAGCAGGAGCAAGAGCCGAAACTGCTGCTCGTGCAGCAGCAGAGCGAGCAAGAGTAGATCAGTAGCACTAGCAAGAGCAAGAGGAGAGCAGCCACGCGACCGAGAGCAAGAGCAGAGCAGCAGCGCGAGCGATAGCCCAAGCATCAGCAGCTCCTACAGATGTGGACATCGCCGGTGAAGGAGCAACGCCATGGAGGAAGTAGCCAGCGATGCCGCACACCATGGAGCCACGCCATGGACGCTCAGGATTGAGCACCTGCAGCACCATGAGGTAGAGTCAAATAGAAAATGCAGAGATTAGTGTAGAACCTCTTTGATGGCATCGACTAGGCATCAGCTTCGTCCGAGGAAACGATGATGGTGTTGTGGTTTCGGTGGTGCAGGTGAAGACGGCGCTGTTGAAATGGAGGTGGCGCAATAAATGAGACGAACCTCGGTGCAACTCTTTGGAGGTGGAGGACGGGGCGGCTGAACCGGCGAGACGACGAGATCGGCGACGAATCAGCATCCGGTGCGCTGGATGAGGGACGTCGAGCTGTTGCGGTGGACGAGGTCGTCGGGAAAGAGGCTCCGGCTGGGCGGCGGTATCGTGGTGGACGGAGGAGGCTGGGTTTTCACGAGTTTTGGCGGCCTCGGAATACGAATAGGGAGGTGGAGGGGTTGGAAGGGGGACCATGGCTTAGGGACGCGCTTGTCCGAAATGTGGGGTAAGTTATGAACATAACCCCACCGATTTGAACTAGGCGGCACTTCCGGCTCACGGGTGGAACGGGGATTTCGTGGGTCGGGATTTCGTAGGAGGAGGGACTTTTCACGCGTGTTGTAATTTCGGGATAGCAAGGCGCGGGTTGAAGAGGAGGTATTTTTTGGACCACAAAGAGACAAACATATAGCTTCAAAATCACACCATGCATATCACTATTACATTCATGTGTGCATGGGTTTAAAACACCATTGTCTACTATTCAAATATCTGAATCCACTTTTACAAGGAAGTATGATCACTTTTAGTCATGTACACCCACACACTCATCTTCTCTATATAGCTATCACTTACTTTCTAGTGCATGCACACACCCCTCCTCGCCCTCCCCCTGCTTCAACATTCTTTAGATTGCACTCAATAGTTATTCTTTAGGTTGTTCTCCCAGTCTTTATAGGTGTCCCGGGTCCTTCTTTTTGACACACATCGATCTATATACCTTTCTAGTCAGGCATGCCAACCACATACACACTTTCCCTCTTCTCCTCTCACCCCCTTGCCCCCTAGCTACCTCTCACACCCTCACACGCAAATGCACACTCTCGCCCCTCTTTTCATCGATCTCGCACTCACACACTTCTCCCTTCTCTCTGTCTGCGCCTCTCGCACCACATCCTAGATGCATCCCTTTATCTCTATCTGTCTATCCCGCCTTATTTGCCTCTAACGCATGCATGTGTACACCGATCGATCTCTATCTATACATATAGCTAGTGTATCCCTCATTTTCCCCACACATCGATCGATCTACCTTAATAGTTATGTCTCGATCTCCCTTTCACCGACACAACGATTTATCTACCTATCTAGTTACGCCTGCCTGCGACACACATATACCGCCCCCCTCACCATCAATGCATGCATCATGCCCCGTCTCTCACTTGCACGCATTCATACACACGCACGTGCACACGCGCGCGTGCGCGCGCGCACACACACACACACCTCTCTTATTGATTGCAGTTGTATCGTCCGTTTATCTACTAGGCCTCTCCCACCATCGTCTCTGAGAAGCAACTCCACCAACCCCCCCTCCGGCAACCTAGCTCAGTCTCTCTCCCAGCCATATTCCTCTCCAGCACATGTATGGATGCCCATCGATATCCCTCGATACGTAGCTAGGTCTCTTCTTCTCCACACATGTACCCTTCAATCTACCTCTCTAGTTAAGTCTCC
>LR738710.1:471929083-471977275 GCA_902687465.1 Secale cereale | reverse complement strand
CCCCCTCCCCGACACACACTTATAGATCGAATTCTATAGTCAGTTCTCCCTGGCACACACAAAATTCCCTTTGCCATCTCACTTTCCAGTAGGCCAGTTGTCCTATATCTTTGATGTGCGCACACTCGATTTTGTAGCCTCTCTTTATCGATCTCGCACCCATACACTTCATCCCTCTCTTCGTTTCCATCGACACCACATGCCAAAGATCCCTCCCCTCTCTTCTCATGGATCACCCCCTCTGTATAATATATCTAGCTAGGCCTCAGTTTCACACACATTGCGTATGTTCCATTTTTTGGTTTGAGATATCATCGACACATATTCCCCATCTATGTCCCCTGCACACAAATACACTCATGAAATCACCCGGATAAAACTCCCATGAACGCATGGACTGAGCTCTGGTGCCTTAACTTCACCTGCCTTTGGGTGTATGGTAGGTGGGCCAGCCACCTGTTGAGCCCACCTGTCATGCACTCAAAGGCAGGTGCGGTAACGCACTGAATCAACATCCCAAACACGCACACCATCTCTCTCACAAATCCCCACATAGGTGGGGTACGTGTAGGAAGAGAAAAGGTGCACGCAGTGACGCAAGTACTCCTGTTTCTTTCTCGACCACACCCCCGCGGGTACACCGTGGAGCTCATTTATGTACGAAAAGGCAGCCCACGTGAAAATTTGACGCTTGTAGTGGTTGTCCATTTGATGGAGGGTCGTGTACCACGCGTGAACGAAAAAAAGTGTGACGCATTTGATTTGTAAATAAATATTTTTCCTGAATGGCACGTACTAGTAGCATAGAATATAAAACTATTGTTATCCAAACAAAATAGAAAATGGTTGCACTATATATATTATAGGTAGAATCTGATGCTTTGCTTGCTGGGGTTGGTCTCTTCACAGTTCACACTCTCTCACACAAGATGGCAGTGGACACACTCTCTCTCTCTCATCGCTGGTCACTGATCAGGCCGGATCCCATCCACCGGCGGAAAGGGGGGATGTGCAGCATTGCTCTGGTCGGTGGCATCAAGGCAGGAAACCCACTGCCGTCGTGTCCTGATCTGTGATACACGTCGTTCTCTTGGACGAAGCTCCGACGTGGTAGGGCCTTTGCCCCTTTCTCACTGCCGCATCATATCCCGCCCGGCGCGCCCTCCGCGTTACACCCCGACGACCCTTAGGTACAGCTTCCTCTGAAACCGGCCTTGCTCCACTACCCAACTTCCCACGTCGATGCATGTGGATCTTCCCTAGTTCTTTTCCTAAAATATAGCTCGGCTGGCTTACTTTCCATGTTGCAATCTCGTCCTCACACCATTTTAGATAAATAGTTGTGATGCTATCTTCCCTTAGGCCAAGGAATATGCTTCTTTTTTGTCGTCGGATGTGTCATCAACTATTATTGGCCAGTATTTGTTTCCTTTCTACCTCTTTTTCGCAAATAGGTTTATCCATTTGCAAACTTTTGCTGAACTGCACAAATCACTTTTTTATTTAAGAGTGTCTTGTGTAGTTCCAATAAAATGTCACACGGTCAACGTCTCTACATTTCAGTGCAACTGCACAAAGGGAGATTGGTTTTGCTATCCTCCTCATCCAACTCCGAGCCTAATCTTCTCGAGGAAGTGGTTAGTTGTATGAGTGATTGCAAAGGTGGTCGGCTTCTACTTGTGTGTGTATGTTTCATCAACTACTATTGGTCCCACTATTTAATGTAATAACACTTGTTCAATATCTTTGCAAACAGGCATGCTCACCTCGATTTTAGTGGAACTACACAAAATGATTCGATAGTCCGTGTCCTCCATAGAACCCTTTCTTGGCTAACATTTCTTGTTCAGTTCCACAGAGCTGTGTGAAACTAGCTGCCAACCATTAACGCCGGGAAATGGAATCATGCCTACAGGCATCATCCTTCAATTTTTTATTTTTCTTTATTTGTACACATTCTCACAACTTTGTATTCAGTTGTGATGTAAATATTGACGCTGATCTGCAAATCATTCATATGAATTAGCATGCATGCTAGTTTCCTATTTGATGGAATGTTGTAACGAGATAACTTTGTAGGCAACATGACACATGAAACCAAACTTGATGCTTCATAGCATTACAACACAATTTCATTATGCTAGAAAATTATGTGTACATATAAACATATCCCGGAAGCTTGATAGCAATGCCACAAATCTTTCAAACTTCCTTTCGCCCACATGTGGGACATCCAGAATTCGGGTCCACGTGTCATGCACCAATATTAGGCCAACAACCGCCGGCGAGATTGACCCCGCTCGTTGCACCACAGTAATAATGACTAATAAGCAGTCAAATCACACAGCCCAACCTTTCCCGCAGTACTAGTAAAAGTTGGTCGGGCGCAGCAACCATCATTTCACTCTTAGTTCAATGCAATCGTACTCCAATATTCCAAGAGTAAGTTGCTCGGACGAAGCACACATAAAGTACGAGCGAATATTGGACGGTAGCCACACAACATCAAGCGTACTCCCTCCTTCCATGTATATAGGGCCTAATGCATGTTTCGAGGCTAACTTTGACCAAAATTTCAGTTTTTCCATTTTATAAGTCACATTTTTATTAATTCTCATCACATGTTCAGATTACAGGGTGCATTAAATTTCTGCTTGCAAGAATTAAGATAAAACTCACCAATACATGTAAAGCTTCTTGGCCCTTTTTTGGCAACACATACATGCGTTGCAATTTATGCATTGGTAAATACAATTTTCACGGAAAACAAGCCCATTAATTCAATAGTTTTGCAATGGTTGGTGAGATTTGTTAATTGAGCCCTATAAACCAGAAGGGAGGGAGAATAGAAGCATGCGGCATTTTGTGAGAGAGGAAGGTGGTGATATACGTACCCTAGAGTACTAACAAAATGTTAATTGGTTCTCTTTGTATTTTGTTTCAGATTTTGACCATAGATTTAATTAAAAAATGTTAATGCATGTCACCGAAAATTATATCATTGGATTCGTACTTTAACATAGTTTCCAATGGTATAATTTTTTTATGACATGCATTGACACAATGTTAGTTAAATTTAAAGTCATACTTTGACACTAATAACGAAGGGGGCTAATAAACAAGGACGAAGGTAGTACTGGATATTTATACGTTACTATTGTACTTGCCAGTTATAAGCTTCGTGTAACATCCCAAAATTCCAAACTTTGGAATGTTATATTAAATAGATAGTTTTGATTGCTTGTGTGATGTGTTGTGTGAAATTGAGTGAAATTTGAAACTTTTGAAAATTAAATGAGAGGGAATGAAATGACTTTCCCAAACTTTCACTTTGCATTTATGTTCCCCATGAATTCCAATTTAATTCATCACAAAACCCTAGAGTGAAGATGATATGACTTCTTCCATTTGAATAAAATGAAAAAGGGTTTTGAAAGGATTTTGAATTCCATCTAAAAGTATTTTAAATTCAGAAACTTTATGCAACTCAATGATTTTCTCGAGAGAAGATAAAATGACTTCTTCAAATTATAAGAAATATGAGTTGGAAGTTCCTTTGAAGTATTTCTGAATTTTATTTTTCAAATTTTGAGTTATTGGGTTTTATTCAAATTATTTTTCTCCAAAAATAAATTATATGTAAAATAGGGTAAAATGATTCCCTATAGTAGCAAATTTGAGAGAAATAAATTTGAAATCATTTTGCATTTGTAAAATGATTTTTATTCGATTTTATTGCAACAATAGCACTGTTTTATATATTTAAATTGTTTTGGATTTTATTCGATGCTAGAAAAATGTTCATGTTGTAGGAAATCTTTTTCTGAAAATTTTGATATGTAATATGGCTATGTAAAATTTTATTTTATTTTCGTATTTGTTTCCTTTTCTGTTTATATTTAAAAAAAATGTATGTGCGGCTGCTAACTATATGACGCCCGCACGCGTAGCTTAGTGGCAGCGGTGCCCATTTGTTTTTTTATTTTACATGGGCCAGGCCCAGTCAGCTATTTTGTTTTCTTCTTTTCTATCTTTCTTTTGTTCACTTTGGCAAAGAAAAAGAAAAAAAAAACACTGTGCGCGCACGCGCCGGCCGGCCGAACTCTATAGACCGCTTTCCTTTTTCTTTTTCCTCTTTTCGTATATGTTTAGTCCCACATTGGCTAGCCTTTAATCCCTAAACATCTTTTCCACCTATAAATATAGATCCATAGGGCCTTCAAAAATCATCCGTTTCGGGTTAAATCAATATTTTGGTTTGACTAGATTCATTAAAGAAAAATATTTTCTCTCCTCTCCGGCGGACTTCTGAAAGTTGTCTCTTCTCTTTGAAGTCGTCTTTTCTCTCCCTATAAAGGTATCTTTCTTCGTATTTTTTTAATAACACTCCTGCAGCTTATTATTTCTAGACTTGTACGGTAGAATAATTAGATTTATAAACTAGCACTGTATTGACACTTTGGCCTAGAATTCTTTTATCGGTAGCTATTTTTCTTCTTCCGTAAAACAGTTTGACCCTGATTTTTCAAATAGTCATAACTTTTTATTCGTTCATCCAAATTAGATGAAACCAACGCCTAGATTTTCGTCATGATCTCACCTATCCAATTAATTTATCAAATAAACTTTTTCTAACTTTCAAATTTGGAAATTTATTCAAATTCATATTCAAACTTCTTTTAATCATATCTTGTAACTCCGTTTGAGTTGATTCTTTTTGCAAATCGAAGCTCTTGACCTAAACTTTCTGATAAGGCCAAATTCACTTAATTTTGGTACTGTTAGAAATTGTTTTATGTTGCAAGAGTTATTTGCTTGGTTCTGAAGATTTCCGAAGTGTTTTCTTTGTTCTGTCTGATCTTTTGAGTGATTGCTTATGTGTGGTTACCATTGATTGTTTACGATAGAATGATCGGAGTGTGACGGGTAGATCTATCACGAGTTATGAGTGCGAAGAGTCTACATCAACAGTACAAGGCAAGTACATACTTTGATCATACTTTCCAGTATCCAGTTTTCATTGCATTAGTTACATCCTCAAACACTTGCATGAGTAGGATTGGTTACATGTGACATTGCTATGTAGTTCATGAGGTAGGAACCCAATGACCTGAGATCAACCCCGGGAATATGCGCTTTGTTACTTATTGTTTAGCCATGCTTGTAGACGTGGATTGGTATGAGAGTTTTCATGAAATTTGTGAGTGTAATAACAACTAAGGGAAACTTATGGTGGAAACTCTAATACACATCTGGGTGGATTGGTTGGGGCACCCTGGAGAACCCAGTGGTTTGCCTGGGCACCTAGAGAAACCAGTGTTTGCCCTAGGGGATCCCGGAGGACCCGTGTGATCACCCTATTGGAATGCCACCCAGGCTCAAAGGGATCATATGATACTTTCATGTCAAGAAACTTCCATGTGCAGCCACAAGCCATTATGGGCTCTGGCATAGTTGAGTATGTTGTGTGAGCTCTTTCAGTGGTGGACTAGCAGATGTAGGAGAAAGTAGGTGTATGGGTCTACCCAGGGTAAAGAGTAAATGCTTCTGAAAGACTGTGTCTCGGTCATCCATTTCTCAAACACCATGTAGTGCGAGGAATTAAGTGGAGGCGATCGAGTCTTGTGGGGAAAAGTTCACAAACCTCTGCAGAGTGTACAAACTAATCATGATTAGCCGTGTCCCCGGTTATGGACATCTTTGAGTATCTAGAAGTGGATTATTTTATTGATCTCATCACTTGATCTATTAAAATTGTTGGGTTATTAATGATTTGATAACTTTGGAAATTGAGATGGGGTACCATTCTCAATATTTCTTAATCACAACTGAGTAGTAAATAAAATTTATTCCTTTGTGGTAGGGAAAAATTATCTTTATGCAAAATAAACGTTACAGTCTCCACCAGCCAAATATGCATGTAATTGTAGGCATTGTTCATCATTACTGCTACAGTGTGAATTTGTCAGTATATTCAATGTACTGACCTACATGGATGCAACGTCTCATGTTGCAGGAATTATTCGACGAGTAAGTGTTATGCTAGGGTCTTGCTGTCTACACTTAACTTTACCAACTGACCTACATGGATGCAATGTCTCATGTTGCAGGAATTATTCGACGAGTAAGTGTTATGCTAGGGTCTTGCTGTCTACACTTAACTTTACCGTTGGTGTTGATGGAACTCCACAACCTTTGTTACTTTCGCTATATGGATTGAGGTAATAGTATTTACGTTACTTAATACATGTGATTTACCTCTGTTATAAATCCTCGAGTATTGTGTGTGTCAGCATACCGATCCAGGGATGACACTTAAGCACAGAGACTTGATCCATTCGGGTCGGGTCGCTACACTTCGCTATAGATAATGTGGCAATATACTACTCTCTCTATTCCTAAATATAAGTCTTTTTAGACATTTCAAATGGACTACAACAAACGGATGTATGTAGACATATTTTAGTGCGTAGATTCTCTCATTTTGCTCTGTATGTAATCACTTGTTGGAATTTCTAGAAAGACTTGTATTTGGGAATGGAGGGATTAGTAGCCAGCCCCCAGCAGTTGACTTTACTACTAACATGCTCTTACTAGTACCGGTAAATGGTCATAATTAATAAAATAAACATACGGAGACACACACACTAACCACTTCTAAAAAATGATATTATCCAGGACTAGCCATTGGAGGCATATTTTTATAGAAGAAACTCTAAGCAGGACGGGCACACACACTAACTACTTCTCACATGCTAGCCAGGCGTAATCATTCTATTTGTCGTCCTTACCGGTGGCAGTCCATCGTGGTTGGATCTCTGCCAATCTTGCATCAGCGTTGCGGTAACTACTGCCGCCATCCTGGCAGGTCGAGGCATCAAGGCATGCTTGCCAGACGCGTTCATTCTCCTTCCCGGCCCGGTCGGCGGCAGCCCACCATGCTTGGATCTCCGCAGAGTTCTCCTCAACAGCGTGTGCGGCCTCTTCTTTCTTGCGGTGGCGGGACTCTCTTTTCTTGAGTGCTTTATGCCTTTTCCACTCCTTCTGTGTGGCTTTGGTCGCCTCTTGCTGCACTGCCCATTTGGCCATGGCAGCTTCAAAGTCTGCCCATGTGGGTGTGCGGACGCAGGTGGCGATGAACTCAGCGCGGCGGGACGCCATCGCTTCCTTACCACGTCATGGTTGCATGAACGACGCTTGGAGACAGCTTTGAGCCCTAGGGCGGAGTGGCCGGACAACCGTACAGTGCGGTGGTTTTTTAGAGCTCAAGGACAAACGATGCAGGAAATTTGGATTCCCCTACTATCGCACACACTTAATTTCCGTCGCCTCTGGAAACTGTGTGCGCTCACACGACTAGGTTGTGTTATACATGGATCGCACGTGTGCACCATAGGATGCACCGCGATCGAACGACAATCCACGTCCCTCTGTGTTTTGATGTACTAGTATATGGGCTAATAAATGTCTATAAAATGCACATAATGAGCCCGGAAAAGTTCCAAATTTGAACAAGGTACTTCCGCCGCCTAGTTGCATAAGTCGCCTTACGAGAAACCGGACCCACTCACGGCACGCCTGTCGCATTTGGTCCACCAGTCAAAGCGCTTCCTATTGTCATATCACTATTCTTTTTAGATTTAGAATGCTATTGGCATATCTCTAACATGTGGGAGCGAGTGCGAGAAAATTGACCTCAATCGACGGAAAAATTGCCTGTCAAGCGCACTTTGAGAGAGACAATGAGCGAGAAGCGATACCGGCTGGTGGATTACTAGAGCTAGGTGTTGCACAGAGGTCGAGAAATATGGTGATAGTGTGCGGTGGGCATGTACGTATGATGTAACTACACATGGCTTGCCGTGTTTCCTACTCCTCCGGTCTAAATAAGTAGAAGATTTAGGTTATTTTATATTACTCCCTCCATTCCCTTATACAAAGCCACAATGAAAAATCCATTTTGCATCTTCATGGCCACTAACCATAATCGAGACAAAAATTAATGATGTTTTCTTGTACTACCAACTTGTTTAATAGTTGCATGCATGTAATCATAATGACACTATACTACTTCCTTCTCATCCCTTCTTTGCATGCATGTGGGCGTATTAATGATCTTGGTTAACAAAAAAAGAATTTGGCATGCAAAGCAGTCATTAAATTTTACCTTGCATGCATGGATTACTAAAAAGTTTAGCAACTAAAGCCTCCAATGCACCAGTGCTAACATGAGGCGCTCAGCACATTAAAAAGTTTAGAAACTAAAGCCTCCAATCCATAGGTGCTTAAGTTGTTGTAGCTAAGAATTTTGCATTTAATGATTTAGCAACTAAAGTTCTTCATGCATTGGTGGGCTTCTTTCATTTAAGTGTTTTGCCTAGGTTCGCGCTCTTGGCATTGTTTTCCTGTGGTCACCACACTCATCTCTCTCACCGTGCGGTTCCTTGGTGCTTCTAGGTCGCCGGACATCATTCTTCCTCCTTTTGCCGACACGTGGGACATCCAGCATCCAGGTCGTGTCAGGCAAGATAATGGCTGGTCTTATATTTAAAACTTGTTGTACTATAGTAGATGTAGATGTAGATGTAGTGTAGACGTA
This sequence comes from Secale cereale, assembly GCA_902687465.1. Taxonomy (NCBI): domain Eukaryota; kingdom Viridiplantae; phylum Streptophyta; class Magnoliopsida; order Poales; family Poaceae; genus Secale; species Secale cereale. Next base: position 471,968,676 of record LR738710.1, on the reverse strand, counting down.
GATGCAGATATAGATGTACATGTAGATAAGTAGAGATAAGTGATACTCACCAACGGTCACCAAGGTTGGCCGAGTACGTCAACGAATCAAAGTTCAACCATGATGTGGTGGAGTATTTTTTTAATCTTCAATGGCACGTACGCTTTTTTTCTCTTCAACACCACATGAATCATGCATGTACTCAATGACGGAGCACAGGATGAGATGGTAGCCATTGACATGGTCGCCCCTCTTTGGAGATGACTACACTACTACTTTGATGTATGTTTCAGAAATAGAAAAAAACACTACTTTTATGTGTCCTATCAACTCGCAAAACGATGAGAAGCTTGCTAAGTGCGCCCTCTACATAGCCCACACTATTGTACTACACTACTACTAGCAGTTGGAGTATGGGAGCACCTGATATATCCCCATCCGGACCGATCCCAAACTGGCATCTCACCTTCCTGGCCCACCAAAAAAACCCTACCCCTCTCCCGCGCGCGCTTCCCGCCCTGCGCTGGTTGAGCTCGCCGCTCCACATTGATGCTAAGTTAGTGCGACGCGGCCTCTCACTACGTCCGCTATTGAAGCGGCATGCCAGCCGAGGGCGCCGCCCACTGCACGCCCGACATTAGACTACTCACAGTGGAGAGTAACTTTAGAGCCAGTCTAATAAGGGCTAGTCAGCATGCTATAAGACTTGCGATGTTACTAATATGTACTAGACGAGAGAGAGAGGGGGGGAGAGAGACGAGGTGCACGCACGCACTCGTCCCCTCCCACACACGTACTGACGCGTAGGTACACCGACGGTGGAGCGCATTTACACACGAAGAAGAGAATAGGTGCACGCACACAATCGTCCCCTCCCGCACACGCGTAGGTACGCACGCGGTGGAGCGCATTTGCACACGAAGAAGAGAAGAGGTGCGCGCACGCACTCGTCCCCTCCAGCACACGCGTGGGTGCACCCACGGTGGAGCACATTTGCATACGAAGCGGTAGCTAACGTGATAATTTGACGCATCTAGTTGTCCACTTAATGTAGGGTCTGCGACCACATGTGAGTCATACAAGTGCGACCTGAACACGGTGGCGCGGTTATTGATCGATTTTTATCTACATCTACATATCTTCTCTTATCTTCTCTATCTACCGACTACTAGTACGTGGGTAAGTGCATAGCACGTGCAAATTTTAATTTATTAAGTCATTAATTAATAATTAATGGACGCCGTAATTACTCAGTTGTTTCCTATTCTTTTGGATACTGTGGCTATTATTGACTTGGACATGGGGTTTACTCGCATGACTGACCCAACAGGCTCTACCCTAGTCGCCGATGTATCATATGGTTTCGCATCGTTCCAGATCATAACGCCGCCACGCAAGTCTTCTCCATCCCTCCTTTCAACTTGCACCGCGAAAAGGGAGAGCAGTCCTCCGGAACCCCGCCTTTCCTGATCCTGTGCGGGAGAGGGGCGATCAGATTTTTGGGGAGCACACTCGCGCGACTACTGGTAGCGATGACTTCCTCAACGACAACCTTCTTCCCCGACCTCGGCAACCTCTTCTTCAACGACATGAGTGACAACATCAACCACAGTGGTTCTGCTCCAGCTGCACAGTACGTGATTCTGTCCTCCTGGTTTAGTTCGCATCATTGCTTCGATCTTTGCAATTGTTGTCATGATCTATTTACTGTTTATTTGGATTAAATCTCATAGTAATTAGCTCATATATTCAACAATCCAATCCAAAAATTTGATTATAGGCAATTTACTCCAAGTGGTTCTGCTGCCCTTTTGAAGCCGCCTACCTTTAAGGGGGTGCAATATAGAAGGTGGCTCACGAGAGCAGTTTACTAATTTCACACCATGTACTGCTATGACGCCACCAAGGGCAAGCCAGAGGGCTATCTTAATCCTGCACAGCAGGAAGCTTTTGAGAACATGGATACCCTCTTCAAATGCGCCCTTCTGATTGTTTTTGACGATTCCATTGTGGATTCATATATGTCGCTTGACAGCGGCAAAGACATGTGGGCTGCGCTCGAGGCCACGTTTGGGGTATCGAACACTGTCATCAAGTTGTACGTCATGGAGCAATTTTGTGTTACAAGATGAGTGATGAGCGCTCTGTTGTTCAGCAGGCTCATGTGATACAGTCACTTGCTAAGGAAATTGAGTACTTTAAGTGTGTGTTGCCGGACAAGTTTGTTGCTTGGACCATCATTGCCAAGATTCCACCTCTGTGGAACAATTTTTCTACTTCTCTAAAACACAAGAGACGGGAGTTTTCCGTTCAGGATCTCGATAGCACTCTTGATTCTGAAGAGAAGGTGGGAGCAAAAGACACACGTTCCCGAGTCGCCGAGGGAGCTTCTAGTTCCCACATGGTACACGAGAAGAACTTTCATCCCAACAAGCCCCAAAACAACAAGAACAAATCTCAGAGGAAAGGCAAGTTTGATGCAAAGAATAGGCCGTCAAATTCTACCAACTTCAAGAAGAATTCTCATAAGAAGGGGAAGGGACACATACATCAATTTTGGTAGAACCTCACAAAATTCTATGGTTGCATCTACCTATTGTCAGCTAACCTCATGGTGCTCCAGGTATTCCTACATTCGTAACTAGGTACAATGACCACTGCAAGATGAAATAAGCTTATTCGTACATTGACTTGCTAATTGCAGTGTGGAACGAGCTTGTCATGTATGGAGGAGCAAACAAGCAGTGCAGCCGCAACGTCAATGCAAGATAAAAGAGTCCCAAGTCATATACGACCTGGCTGGCGAGTAGGGGTCGTGCAAACAACGATGCATCATTTTAGTGGAACTGCACAAAAAGATATTAGGATGTGTCTGACAAATTTTCTATAGCCACATAGAAGGAATTGCACTTATTGAGTGGATAGAATTTCCTCCATGGCATGCGATGAGACCCCAAGGTGGAAATCAACTAACGACTTATGAAATTATTTATAATCTTCCTCACGCAGGTCAGTATCCCCTTCGTCCAGATTATCGTGTTTTGTCATGCCGAGCTATTGATATGTGCTACTGTTTTGCAACACCGTTTAAGTACAGCTATTATATTCCTATCTTTTCATATTCAGGACAATGAAGATGATTTTAGTGGAATTGCACAATATGGTCTCATGTTGAGTGATCTCTATTGCCTCCTATGTTTGCTGCAAATGAGTCAGCATCAATTGCAAGATGAGGTAGCCAGCTAGCTATGGAGTTGCCAACTTGCTCAAAGTGCTCGCAACATTGAGAAGAAACAAGCATGCCCAGGAAATTAATTTGTGCGTAGGGAGGTCGTTTGCTCAGAGATGTATCGATCGTTTTTCTTTATTTCTACACCTTCTCACAACTATGTCTTGGTTATAGTATGGTGCATAATTGAGATGCATAAACATGTTGAACTTTTGTGCTTGTGAATGTTAGTATGCATATCGTATCTTCTGAGGCTTAGTTTAGTGTGAATGTTGACTAGCCTGTGAAACTTTACAATCTAGTAGTATATTATGGGCATGTTATTTGGCACCTCATTTTACCGCGCTACGACCAGTGTGAGTGTCTGCATGCAGTACCACTTCCTCTAATTTGGTGGATGCCAAGCGGGCCCGAGAAGGAGCCTTAACTTTTTTTAAAGTTGAAAAAGGTTACCGATGAGGAGCCATAAGCTGGAGGGCGTCTCTTTTTTTACTTTTGAATGGGAAATAAGCTGGGAGAGCTGGATAGTGCCTCTTATGGGATGCCTCTTGCGTTAAGACCGTCTAGGACGAAACACAGTAGCCGACCATGCCGATGAAAGCCAATCTGTCTTAAATCCCATTTGTTTTTTTTTTTGAGGAAAATCCCATATTTCTTGAATTGGGGCGCTCCCAAAAAAACCCGCCCTGGACTCTCCCCCTTCCGTCGCCCCGTTCCCAATTTCGCCCGATCCCCTTCTTCCTCACCCGTATAGAAAACGCCCGTTCCCCTTCTTCCTCACTCCTACAGAAAACTTAGGATGTTATTCTTCGTAAGAAACGTTGCATGGCCGTGACACATTTGGATTCTGACATTTGGGACCCACAAGGAAAAAGCCTATCCAAGGTAGTGTCGACTTAGTCAACAAATGATTCTGCCTACCAGCCGTTGAATTGACATCCAACATCTGTTGTGTTTCTTCTATCTCTTGTCTTCTTCCTCCAGTAGCCCAAATCAAACCTTGTCGTTGGTCCCGCCTGCTCCCATCTCACACGGCCGACTGCACCTCTGCCACCCTACCGTACGCTCAACTATTGGCCAGTCCATCCCCGCTATTCGCATCCGAAGTAGTCAACCCTTGTACTCCCCTCCATCTACGACTACACTGCCGCATCTTCCATGGCTCTTGTTCGTTCCCGTCCAAGGCCTCGACTTCGTCCTCTGACTTGGTTTGCTTGTCGTGCGTGGTGCGCCGTCGTCTGGCGTTGTCAACGTAGTCAATAATCGAGAGGAATAAGGAGTTGAATGTACGTGGAGAGGATGACAGTAGGGACCCAGCACCAGTAGGGTCATGGTAGTACGCAAGCAAGTGCCTCGTTATTACAAGCCAAAAAATGCTTCATTCTAATGGTTTGACATATGGGTCCCACGCCATTGTAAACATAGTCAATAAATGAGAGAATTACACAATGAGCGGCTCACGCCAGGGGCCCAGTAGCTCGCCCAGATGATTTTTAGTTTTAGAGATGGAGCAGGGTATCAACTGCACGATGTGCGGGGGATGTGGCCCGTCTGGCCCACGCTTTTATTTAAGCACATGACGAGCCCAGTTGATATCTTTTCTGAAAATGGTTAGCCCAGTTCTATTTATTTTTTGGAGAATACCCAACCGAGGCCTACTTGCTTTTCTCACCCCTGCTGGGCTGCAAATCTTTCAAGACGAGGATGGGTGTATTCGGCTTCCCGAGAAAATGGGCTATAAGTAGTATGAAATGGGCTGTAAATTTTAAAAACACAGCAAACCAGCAATTAGATTCAAATTTCATTTTTTTCAGCATTTTAGGATTTTAATTTCATTGATTTTATTGCGGGGAAATTTTGCTGTATTTTAATTTGATATAAAAATAATTTTAGAAGTATTTTAAATGTGACTCAAAATTTCGTGATTGAAAGAGTTCGAACCACACCGAAATATGCAAGAATTTGTTGAATTTTTTAGAAGTGGCCAGAATATGGTCTGTAATGCTAACAAAAAGAATATTGGCTTCAAAATATTCTGACGAATTAGCAAATGGGCTGTAAATTATTAAAAATAATGGCAAATGAGTCGTATGCTTTTTTCACAGATTTGGAGGCTGACTTGTGGGCCTACTAGGTTGACAATGACGTTGTCCTACAAAAAATGACGCATACGTAAGGCTTTGTCAACTTATTCAACACCGAGCAGTGATTGTACAATCTCTGATCTTCCTACTCCAGCCGCCCAAACCAGCGCCGGTGGGACGGTCTGCTCCCTTCTCCCTTGGCTGGTTGTGCTGTCATGCAGGCCTCACCGGCTCACCCTGCTCCCACCACTGGCGAGACCATCCCTCTACCCACCTGCACCTCTAGTTATTTTTCGATGACATCAGCCTCACCCTACAGCCAACCAGTCATCCCTCGTACTCCCCTTGGCTTGGGCATCCACTGTTGTGGCTTCTCCGGCTCTGGGTCGTTCCCTTCCTGGGCCTCGTCGTCGTCCATCGCGTTTGATGCTCTTGGCGCGGCGTGGTCAACATGGTCAACAAACTACAGCCATCAGAGAGGGATGTAAGTGGAGAGGCTGACAGTAGAGACCCACACAAGCAAGTGCCTCCTTATTACCAAAAGAAATATTGCTCCTGCTGACTGCTGGGATCCACCGGCTATATCTTCACACGGAAAGAAGTGCCTCCTTGTTATGCGAAAAAACTACTCCTTCCAATGACAGCTGGGACCCGGCAGATTTGGTGGCTGGCTTGTGGGCCTACTAATCTGACGCGTACGCAGGGCTTTGTTAACTTAGTCAACAAATGATTGCAGCAGCTCGACTGTTGGATGTCAATCCAACAACTGTGTTGCTTCTTCAACCTCTGATCTTCTTGCTCCAGCCGCCCAAACCAGCGTCCGCGGGACCGCCTGCTCCTATCTCTCGTGGGCGGCAGTGCTGCCTCACCCTACTCACATCACTGGCATGTCCATCCCTATACTCACCCACACCTTGTGTTATTCTCTGGCGACGGCAGACGAACGAGTAAACCCTGATACTCCCCTCTATGTGGGAAACAATTGTCGAGTCTTCCCTGGCTCTGTGTCGTTCCCTTCCTAGGCATCGTCGTCGTCCACCGCCTTGGTGCTCTCAGCGCGTCGTGGTCAACGTGGTCAACGAACGACATCCATTGGAGAGGACTGTACGTGGAGAGGTTGACAGCTGGGTCCACAGCCGCACGCAAGGAAGTGTCTCCTTATTAAGTGCAAAATAATGATTCCTCCACGTGACAGCGGGGACCCACCGAAAGTGTCGTGGATTTGTCACGGCTAGATGTCCTAGTGTGAGGACTTAGTCGCGAGGCCAACGCATCTAATTGGTAGCTTGAGAGGGGTTGAGTGGGATGAGAGACGCGAGGTTTTAGACAGCTTCGAGCCCCGGGAAACATCATCCGGTGATAACCCTACATGTTGTTTGTGGCTAGGTCTTATTCTATATACTCATGAGGGAGTCGCTGTATAAGCCGGCTCTCCTTTAGTTGTGTCTAGCCCTAGAGATTATTGAGCTTCTTTCTTCTCCCTCTTGGGGACCCTTGCCCCTCCTTATATAAGTTAGAGGGGCGGGTTACATGTGGAGTCCTAGTAGGATTAGGACTATTCTATTACAAGTGGAATCCTAGTCTTGCTACCCTTGTAAGGGAATTATTCCTTATGTCTTCCTTCTTAAGCCGGCACACCACAACATGAGCCAACCTTCCCATAAGCCGACTTCTGGGCCGTTGGGTCTTATCGTTCTTGGTCCTTCTCCATGAACCGCCTGTCCAGGCCTCTCCGATGAACCGGCCCGCTCACGAGCCGCCAAGTCCAAGCGGGTTACTAATGAGGCGCCAAGTCCGGCCGGGTTATCAATGAATTGCCAAGTCCCAGTCGGGTCATACCGGGGGGTATATCCCCGACATTAGCCCCCAGTTTAGCTTGGATTTATCTGTGGTAAACTTATCCTACAAAACAAGACCAACTTTGATAGATTATGTGTCGGGTCGGTTCTTCTGAGCCAGGACCTGGTCATCATTAAGTCATTGACATTTCCTTGTTGATATATACATGTCCATGATCTTATAGCAAATCTCCTTTAGCGGATATGTTCAAACTTTGCTAATGCAAAAAATCCAGATACTTCTTTTGAAAAAACTCGGGTCAATAGGCCAGCTTGATAGTCAATTTGTTGTCTCTTGTAGAGAAATATTGTAAGAAAGAATCCATTTGAGTCGTCCTTCAATGCTCTGACTTAATAAAAATATTGGACTTAAGATGTCCTTCTAGAGTTGAACCAGTTTTTGAATACTCTGGCTTAATGACGCTAGAGCTTGTCAAGTTGTGATCCTTGAAATTGTCGGGTTATGACTGATAATGTCGGGTCATGATTGTTCCTGACACCGGATCATGTAATTGACTTCCTGAGTTATCCAGGCCAAAACTGAGAATATAATACCTGGTTTGTTCAAAAAATTGAGGACTTGAAGATATTCCTCTGTGATATGCATATCATTTGTAGCCCCCAAGTCTTAAGAAGAGAACGTAGTGATAGCTTAAGACTTGCTTTAAAATGCTGCAGCTTGAGAGAAATCCATGTTGTTCATGTAAGTCGCCGATCATAAACTTAACACTTTGTACTTCCCATGCGTAGCCCCCAAGTGCCGGGTCATTATGCAATAATGAGCAGGGACTTTGCAGATTTGATTATGTAGACTTTAAGCAGCCATGTGAAGCCCCCAAGGGCCGGCTCAATAAGATAATGTTGAGTTGGGACTTTAAATGTACTTCATTGAAAATAACACCATATGATGTAGCCCCCAAGTTTCGGGTTACATTTGATAGGAGAAATTAGCAGCCCCCAACGATCGGCACATCACTATATGATGGGTCGGGTCCTCAGTGAGGCGAGTTAAAAAATGACCTTGCATTAGCCCCCAAGTGTCATGGTGCGTGCCTGCAACGACATGGGACTTGCATACTTGATGTAATATTGATTTGAATAATGTAGCCCCCAAGTGCCGGGTCGTATGCCTGCAGCGACTAGGGACTAAATAAAACGTTATACATTGTCCGGATGATGTCGCAGAAAGTCTTTGCATATTCAATATTGAACCATGCTCTCTGTTGTGAACCGATATTCTTGGATAAATAAATAATAGCCATTGCTTCTGAAGCGGCTTTGACAACCTCAATCATAATATTGCTTATTGATAATCATAAAAATCCAGCCATGTTGGTGTTGGGGGACGTAGTATTTTCAAAATTTTCCTACGATCACGCAAGATCTATCTACTAGATGCATAGCAACGAGGGGGAGAGTGTGTCTACGTACCCTCGTAGACCGGGAGTGGAAGCGTCAAGTGACGCGGTTGATGTAGTCGAACTTCTTCGCGATCCAACCGATCAAGCACCGAACGTACGACACCTCCGCGTTCAGCACACGTTCAGCTTGATGACGTCCCACGAACTCTTGATCCAGTTGAGCTTCACGGGAGAGTTTCGCCAGCACGACGGCGTGGTGACATATATGATGTATCTACCGGCGCAGGGCTTCGCCTAAGCACTGCAACGGTATGACCGAGGTGTGTTTCTGTGGAGAGGGGCACCGCACACGGCTAAAATAATTCAACTTGTGTGTCCTAGCGTGCCCCCTGCCCCCGTATATAAAGGAGCAAGGGAGAGGCCGGCCCTAAAGGGGCGCGCAAGTGTGGGGAGTCCTACTAGGACTCCCAAGTCCTAGTAGGATTCCCCTTTCCTTTCCGGAGTAGGAGAGAAGGAAAGAGGTGGAGAGGGAGAAGGAAAAGGGGGCTGCACTCCTTGTCCAATTCGGACCACAAGGGGGGTGCGCGCCTCCTTCCTTTTGGCCTTTCTCCTCTATTCCCGTATGGCCCAATAAGGCCCATATACTCCGAAAAATACCCGAATCACTCGGAACCTTTCCGATGTCCGAATATAGTCGTTCAATATATCGATCTTTATGTCTCGACCATTTTGAGACTCCTCGTCATGTCTCCGGTCTCATCCGAGACTCCGAACTCCTTCGGTACATCAAAACTCATAAACTCATAATATCGATCGTCATCAAACGTTAAGCGTGCGGACCCTACGGGTTCGAGAACTATGTAGACATGACCGAGACTCATCTCCGGTCAATAACCAATAGCGGAACCTGGATGCTCATATTGGCTCCTACATATTCTACGAAGATCTTTATCGGTCAAACCGCATAACAACATACGTTGTTCCTTTTGTCATTGGTATGTTAATTGCCCGAGATTCGATCGTCGGTATCTCTGTACCTAGTTCAATCTCGTTACCGGCAAGTCTCATTACTCGTTCCGTAATACATAATCTCGTGACTAACTCATTAGTCTTTTGCTTGCAAGGCTTATTATGATGTGCATTACCGAGAGGGCCCAAAGATACCTCTCCGACACTCGGAGTGACAAATCCTAGTCTTGATCTATGCCAACACCACGAACACTTTCGGAGACACCTGTAGAGCATCTTTATGATCACCCAGTTATGTTGTGATGTTTGATAGCACACAAGGTGTTCCTACGGTATTCGGGAGTTGCATAATCTCATAGTCATAGGAACATGTATAAGTCATGAAGAAAACAATGGCAGTAAAACTAAACGATCATAGTGCTAAGCTAACGGATGGGTCTTGTCCATCACATCATTCTCCTAATGATGTGACCCCGTTGATCAAATGACAACTCATGTCTATGGTTAGGAAACATAACCATCTTTGATCAATGAGCTAGTCTAGTAGAGGCATACTAGGGACACTCTGTTTTGTATATGTATTCACACATGTACTAAGTTCCGGTTAATACAATTCTAGCATGAATAATAAACATTTATCATGATATAAGGAAATATAAATAACAACTTTATTATTGCCTCTAGGGCATATTTCCTTCAGTCTCCCACTTGCACTAGAGTCAATAATCTAGCTCACATCACCATGTGATTTAATACCGATAGTTCACATCGTTATGTGAATAACACCCATAGTTCACATCGCCATGTGACCAACACCCAAAGGGTTTACTAGAGTCAATAATCTAGTTCACATCGCTATGTGATTAATACCCAAGAGTAATAAGGTGTGATCATGTTTTGCTTGTGAGAGAAGTTTAGTCAACGGGTCTGTCACATTCAGATCCGTATGTATTTCGCAAATTTCTATGTCTACAATGCTCTGCATGGACCTACTCTAGCTAATTGCTCCCACTTTTAATACGCATCCAGATTGATACTTAGAGTCATCTGGATTTAGTGTCAAAGCTTGCATCGGCGTAACCCTTTACGACGAACTCTTTATCACCTCCATAATCGAGAAACATTTCCTTAGTCATCCAGTTACTAAGGATAATTTTGACTGTTGTACAGTGATCTAATCCTGGATCACTATTGTACCCCCTTGACAAACTCATGGCAAGGTACACAACATGTTTGGTACACAGCATGGCATACTTTATAGAACATATGGCTGAGGCATAGGGAATGACTTTCATTCTCTCTATATTTTTCTGCCGTGGTCTGGCTTTGAGTCTTACTCAACTTCACACCTTACAAGTCAGGCAAGAACTCCTTCTTTGACTGATCCATTTTGAACTACTTCAAAATCTTATCAAGGTATGTACTCATCGAAAGTCTTATCAAGCATCTTGATCTATCTCTATAGATCTTGATGGCCAATATGTAAGCAGCTTCACCAAGGTCTTTCTTTGAAAAACTCCTTTCAAACACTCCTTTATGCTTTCCAGAAAATTCTACATCATTTCCGATCGACAATATGTCATTCACATATACTTATCAGAAAGGTTGTAGTGCTCCCACTCACTTCTTGTAAATACAGGCTTCACCGCACGTCTGTATAAATATATATGCTTTGATCAACTTATCAAAGCGTATATTCCAACTCCGAGATGCTTGCACCAGTCCATAGATGGATCGCTAGAGCTTGCACATTTTGTTAGCACCTTTAGGATTGACAAAACCTTCTGGTTGCATCATATACAAGTCTTCTTTAATAAATCCATTAAAGAATGCAGTTTTGTTATCCATTTGCCAGATTTCATAAAATGCGGCAATTGCTAACATGATTCGGACAGACTTAAGCATCGCTACGGGTGAGAAAGTCTCATCATAGTCAACTCCTTGAACTTGTTGAAATTTTTTTGCAACAAGTCGAGCTTTGTAAACAGTAACATTACAGCCAGCGTTAGTCTTCCTCTTGAAGATCCATTTATTTTCGATGGCTTGCCGATCATCGGGCAAGTCAACCAAAGTCCACACTTTGTTCTCATACATGGATCCCATCTCAGATTTCATGGCCTCAAGCCATTTTATGGAATCTGGGCTCATCATCGCTTCCTCATAGTTCGTAGGTTCATCATGGTCCAGTAACATGACTTCCAGAACCGGGTTGCCGTACCACTCTGATGCGAAACGAACTCTGGTTGATCTACGAAGTTCAGCAGAAACTTGATCTGAAGTTTCATGATCATCATCATTAGCTTCCTCACTAATTGGTGTAGGAATCACTGGAACTAGTTTCTGTGATGTTCCACTTTCCAATTTGGGAGAAGGTACAATTACCTCATCAAGTTCTACTTTCCTCCCACTCACTTCTTTCGAGAGAAACTCCTTCTCTAGAAAGGATCCACTCTTAGCAACAAAGACCTTGCCTTCGAATCTATGATAGAAGGTGTACCCAACAGTTTCTTTTGGGTATCCTATGAAGATTTACTTCTCCGATTTGGGTTCGAGCTTATCATGTTGAAACTTTTTCACATAAGCATCGCAGTCCCAAACTTAAAGAAATGACATCTTAGGTTTCTCGTCAAACCACAGTTCATACGGTGTCATCTCCACGGATTTAGATGGTGCCCTATTTAACGTGAATGTAGCTGTCTCTAATGCATAACCCCAAAAGCGATAGTGGTAGATCGGTAAGAGACATCATCGATCGCACCATATCTAATAAAGTACGGTTTTGACGTTCGGACACACCATTACACTGTGGTGTTCCAGGTGGCGTGAGTAGTGAAACTATTTCACATTGTTTTTACTGAAGGCCAAACTCGCTAACTCAAATATTTTACCTCTACGATCATATCATAGAAACTCTTATTTTCTTGTTACGATGATTCTCCACTTCACTCTGAAATTCTTTGAACTTTTCAAATGTTTCAGACTTGTGCTCATTAAGTAGATATACCCATATATGCTCAAATCATCAGTGAAGGTCAGAAAATAACGATACCCGCCGCGAGCTTCAACACTCATTGGTCCACATACATCTGTATGTATGATCTCCAACAAATCTGTTGCTCGCTCCATTGTTCCGGAGAACGGAGTTTTAGTCATCTTGCCCATGAGGCATGGTTCGCAAGCACCAAGTGATTCATAATCAAGTGATTCCAAAAGTCCATCACTATGGAGTTTCTTCATGCGCTTTACACCATTATGACCTAAACGGCAGTGCCACAAATAAGTTGCACTATCATTATTAACCTTGCATCTTTTGGCTTCAATATTATGAATATGTGTATCACCACGATCGAGATCCAACAAACTATTTTCATTGGGTGTATGACCATCGAAGGTTTTATTCATGTAAACAGAATAACAATTATTCTATGACTTTAAATGAATAACCGTATTGCAACAAATATGATCAAATCATATTCATGCTCAACGCAAATGCCAAATAACATTTATTTAGGTTTTACACTAATCCCGAAAGTTTAGGGAGTGTGCGATGATGATCATATCAATCTTGGAACCACTTCCAACACACATCGTCACTTCACCTTTAACTAGTCTCTGTTCATTCTGCAATTCTCGTTTCGAGTTACTAATTTTATCAACTGAACCGGTATCAAATACCCAGGGGTTGCTATGAACACTAGTAAAGTACACATCAATAATCTGTATATCAAAATATACCTTTGTTCACTTTGCCATCCTTCTTATTCGCCAAGTATCTAGGGCAGCTCCACTTCCAGTGACCATTTCCTTTGCAGTAGAAGCACTTAGTTTCAGGCTTGAGTTTTAGCTTTGGGTTTCTTCACGGGAGTGACAACTTGCTTGTCATTCTTCTTGAAGTTCCCCTTCTATCCCTTTGCCCATTACTTGAAACAAGTGGTCTTGTTAACCATCAACACTTGATGCTTTTTCATGATTTCTACCTTCGCCGACTTCAGCATCGCGAAGAGCTCGGGAATTCCCTTCGTCATCCCTTGCATATTATAGTTCATCATGAAGTTCTACTAACTTGGTGATAGTGACTAGAGAATTTTGTCAATTACTATCTTATCTGGAAAATTAACTCCCACTTGATTCAAGTAATTGTAGTACCCAGACAATCTGAGCACATGCTCACTGGTTGAGCTATTCTCCTCCATCTTGTAGGCAAAGTACTGTCAGAAGTCTTATACCTCTCGACACGGGCATGAGTATGAAATACTAATTTCAACTCTTGGAACATCTTATATGCTCTGTGGCGTTCAAAATGTTTTTGAAGTCCCGGTTCTAAGCCGTAAAGCATGGTGCACTTAAACTATCAAGTAGTCATCATACCGAGCTTTTGTCAAAACATTCATAACGTCTACATCTGCTCCTGCAATAGGTCTATCACCTAGCGGTGCATCAAGGACATAATTCTCTGTGCAACAATGAGGATAATCCTCAGATCACGGAACAATTCCGCATCATTGCTACTAACATCTTTCAACTTAGTTTTCTCTAGGAACATATAAAAAATAAACGGGGAGCAACATCGTGAGCTATTGATCTACAACATAGATATACTAATACTACGAGGACTAAGTTCATGATAAATTAAAGTTCAATTTAATCATATTACTTAAGAACTCCCACTTAGATAGACATCCCTCTAGTCATCTAAATGATCACGTGATCCAAATCAACTAAACCATGTCCGATCATCACGTGAGATGGAGTAGTTTCAATGGTGAACATCTTATGTTGATCATATCTACTATATGATTCACGCTCGACCTTTCGGTCTCCAGTGTTCCGAGGCCATATCTGTATATGCTAGGCTCGTCAAGTTTAACCCGAGTATTCTACGTGTGCAAAAATGTCTTACACCCGTTGTATTTGAACGTAGAGCTTATCACACCCAATCATCACGTGGTGTCTCGGCACGAAGAACTTTCGCAACGGTGCATACTCAGGGAGAACACTTGTACCTTGAAATTTTGTAAGGGATCATCTTATAATGCTACCGTCGTTCTAAGAAAAATAAGAAGCATAATAAGATAAACATCACATGCAAATCAAAATATGTGACATGATATGGCCATCATCATCTTGTGCTTTTGATCTCCATCTCCAAAGCACCGTCATGATCACCTTTGTCACCGGCGCGACACCTTGATCTCCATCGTAGCATCGTTGTCGTCTCGCCAACTATTGCTTCTACGACTATCGCTACTGCTTAGTGATAAAGTAAAGCAATTACATGGCGATTGCATTTCATACAATAAAGCGACAACCATATGGATCCTGCCAGTTGCCGATAACTTTTCAAAACATGATCATCTCATACAAAACCGTATAACTCATCATGTCTTGACCATATCACATCACAACATGCCCTGCAAAAACAAGTTAGACGTCCTCTACTTTGTTGTTGCAAGTTTTACGTGGCTGCTACGGGCTTTAGCAAAGAACCGTTCTTACCTACGCATACAAAACCACAACGATGTTTCGTCAAGTATGTGATGTTTTAACCTTCACAAGGACCGGGTGTAGGCACACTTGATTCAGCTAAAGTGAGAGAGACACACACCCGCCAATCACCTTTAAGCAACGAGTGCTCATAACGGTGAAACCAGTCTCGCGTAAGCGTACGCGTAATGTCGGTCCGGGCCGCTTCATCTCACAATACCGCCGAAGCAAAGTATGACATGCTGGTAAGCAGTATGACTAGTATCGCCCACAACTCATTGTGTTCTACTCGTGCATATCATCTAAGCATAGACCTGGCTCATGATGTCGCTGTTGGGGAACGTAGTATTTTCAAAAAAATTCCTACGATCACGCAAGATCTATCTACTAGATGCATAGCAACGAGGGGGAGAGTGTGTCTACGTACCCTCGTAGACCGGGAGCGGAAGCGTCAAGTGACGCGGTTGATGTAGTCGAACTTCTTCGCGATCCAACCGATCAAGCATCGAACGTACGGCACCTCCGCGTTCAGCACACGTTCAGCTTGATGACGTCCCACGAGCTCTTGATCCGGTTGAGCTTCATGGGAGAGTTTCGCCAGCACGACGGCGTGGTGACAGATATGATGTATCTACCGGCGCAGGGCTTCGCCTAAGCACTGCAACGGTATGACCGAGGTGTGTTTTTGTGGAGAAGGGCACCGCACACGGCTAAAATAATTCAACTTGTGTGTCCTAGGGTGCCCCCCTGCCCCCGTATATAAAGGAGCAAGGGAGAGGCCGGCCTTAGAGGGGCGCGCCAAGTGTGGGGAGTCCTACTAGGACTCCCAAGTCCTAGTAGGATTCCCCTTTCCTTTCCGGAGTAGGAGAGAAGGAAAAAGGTGGAGAGGGAGATGGAAAAGAGGGCTGCACCCCTTGTCCAATTCGGACCAGAGAGGGGGGTGCGCGCCTCCTTCCTTTTGGCCTTTCTCCTCTATTCCCGTATGGCCCAATAAGGCCCATATACTCCGAAAAATACCCGAATCACTCGGAACCTTTCCGATGTCCGAATATAGTCGTCCAATATATCGATCTTTACGTCTCAACCATTTCGAGACTCCTCGTCATGTCTCTGGTCTCATCCGGGACTCCGAACTCCTTCGGTACATCAAAACTCATAAACTCATAATACCGATCATCATCAAACGTTAAGTGTGCGGACCCTACGGGTTCGAGAACTATGTAGACATGACCGAGACTCATCTCCGCTCAATAACCAATAGCGGAACCTGGATGCTCATATTGGCTCCTACATATTCTACGAAGATCTTTATCTGTCAAACCGCATAACAACATACGTTGTTCCTTTTGTCATTGGTATGTTAATTGCCCGAGATTCGATCATCGGTATCTATGTACCTAGTTCAATCTCGTTACCAGCAAGTCTCTTTACTCGTTCCGTAATACATCATCTCGTGACTAACTCATTAGTCTTTTGCTTGCAAGGCTTATTATGATGTGCATTACCGAGAGGGCCCAGAGATACCTCTCCGACACTCGGAGTGACAAATCCTAGTCTTGATCTATGCCAACACCACGAACACTTTCGGAGACACCTGTAGAGCATCTTTATGATCACCCAGTTATGTTGTGACGTTTGATAGCACACAAGGTGTTCCTACGGTATTCGGGAGTTGCATAATCTCATAGTCATAGGAACATGTATAAGTCATGAAGAAAGCAATAGCAGTAAAACTAAACGATCATAGTGCTAAGCTAACGGATGGGTCTTGTCCATCACATCATTCTCCTAATGATGTGATCCCGTTGATCAAATGACAACTCATGTCTATGGTTAGGAAAAACATAACCATCTTTGATCAATGATCTAGTCTAGTAGAGGCATACTAGGGACACTCTGTTTTGTCTATGTATTCACACATGTACTAAGTTTCCGGTTAATACAATTCTAGCATGAATAATAAACATTTATCATGATATAAGGAAATATAAATAACAACTTTATTATTGCCTCTAGGGCATATTTCCTTCGGTTGGCTATTAAAGATTTGAATAATATAATCCGGTATGAAAACCTCAATCATTCAATACCATAATGAAAATTCAGCCAGGTTTGGCTATTAAAGATTTGAATACTTTATCTGTTGACAAGTAAATACATAGTTAAATACTCAATGGTTCTTGGCCTATGGCGACTTAATGCGCATTCATTGTAATCCGGGATTTTTGTAACCCGACAACTTATAACCTTTGTAAAGATCAAGAACTGATAACACATCCATGGCAGCTCATAGTCATGTCCAATTTTTGAAAAGGTCACTTTTGGCGGCTTATAGCCTCAATAAACTCAATATCGAGTAATATAAACCAGAGCTGGATAACCCGGCAATATGTTCAGATAGCCAGATGATAAGTTTAAACACAATGATTCACAACAGTATTCTTACTTATGTGTAAAGCTCTGCATGTCCTACACAAAGTTTAAACAACATATGCCCTGGTGACTTAACATCAATAGCCAGGGCGGGTAACAACCCAAACATAATATAGTCTTATGCAATTTATATAAAAGACTAAATTTAAGGCCATTCAAGCCAAAATATACAGGCGACTTAAAGTCCAAAGCCCAGGCGGGTTATCAAACCTCGCATACTCATATAACCAGGAAAACATACATGTAGAATTGGCTCATATTGCCGGCTTATATCACCACATCCAGTGAGGGTGGTAACCAAAAGATTTATAAGCGCATGATTCCAATGGCGCAATTCAAAGTGTACTGGCGACTTAACGTCCATAGCCAGAGCGGGTTATCAAACCGCAAATATTCATACAATTAATGAAAGACGTACATGTAGATTGACACCATGGTAATGCCTTGATAATTTAATCCGGAGCCAGTATCAACCCAGAGTCAGGAAATATCATCATTTTAATTGCGCAAGGCAAAAATATCCCGGCGAAGGTATTAAAATGAACAAAATGTCGAAGCACACACAGTTATGAAGCTAGGAAGTATTGCAAAGGGTTCATCATAAAACAAACAAGGGTTTAGCACCAATTCTGAATAAACATATTTTAGAATATTCCATTATGAGATGAAGGTATTGAGCAAATTTCTAGACGACCGTAACAACATGAGTGCAATGTAGAAGCACGAGGTACGAAGGTATTAAGTACTAAGTGTTGACATGTAACATAGTTGTTGTACACTTGTAGTCGCGATTGCATGTAATCTCCTAAGAGTAGTTTGTAGGAGCTGATCGATAGCCCAGGCCTGCGTGCAGCTTCGCTTGGGCTCCCTTGTGTATAACCTGTATGCCTCTTGTAACGGTTGAATACAGAGAGCATTATTCCATCGTCTAACTCTGAGAAGGGTGCACTACAAGTGTTAGGTGGAAGCTAGAAATTTTGAACCATATACAAAAATATATTGTCACCACAAGCGGATATATAATTTTCGTAATAGATCATTACGAGATGAAGTCATGGAAGCATATTTGAAGCAGACCGTAGCAAAATGAGTACAATGTAGAAGCACACAGGTGTGAACCTGGAAATAATGCACATGGTGCATTGTTAGTGGCAGGTGGAAGCATCAAATGTTGAAACATATCTTTTGAATCTCTATATACAGGAAGCAATGAAAGAAAATTTATCAACATTTGTCATCTTCATTGGGAGCACTGAATATTGGAACTACGGAATAGGCAGAATTGGTGTGTACATAGTATGGGTGATCGGTAAATGAAATATGTAAAAACTTGATCAACACATGTGTGAACGAATTATGTAAAAACTTCATCAACATACAACTGCCTGAATACTAGGCGGGCGATGAACTCCAATCAAAAGGATGAATTGGCTGTTTTTCTGAACCGGGCATCACCCCTTTCCATTAACATCATAACGAAAATGTTGGGGAACGTAGTATTTTAAAATTTTCCTACGATCACGCAAGATCTATCTACCAGATGCATAGCAACGAGAGGGAAGAGTATGTCTACGTACCCTCGTAGACCGGAAGCGGAAGCGTCAAGTGACGCGGTTGATGTAGTCGAACTTCTTCGCGATTCAACCGATCAAGCACCGAACGTACGGCACCTCCGCGTTCAGCACACGTTCAGCTTGATGACGTCCCACGAGCTCTTGATCCAGTTGAGCTTCATGGGAGAGTTTCATCAGCACGACGGCGTGGTGACAGATATGATGTATCTACCGGCGCAGGGCTTCGCCTAAGCACTGCGACGGTATGACCGAGGTGTGTTTCTGTGGAGGGGGGCACCGCACACGGCTGGAACAATTCAACTTGTGTGTCCTAGGGTGCCCCCTGCCCCCGTATATAAAGGAGCAAGGGAGAGGCCGGCCCTAGAGGGGGCGCGCCAAGTGTGAGGAGTCCTACTAGGACTCCCAAGTCCTAGTAGGATTCCCCTTTCCTTTCCGGAGTAGGAGAGAAGGAAAGAGGTGGAGAGGGGGAAGGAAAAGGGGGCTGCACCCCTTGTCCAATTCGGACCAGAGGGGGGGCACGCGCCTCCTTCCTTTTGGCCTTTCTCCTCTATTCCCGTATGGCCCAATAAGGCCCATATACTCCGAAAAATACCCGAATCACTCGGAACCTTTCCAATGTCCGAATATAGTCGTCCAATATATCGATCTTTATGTCTCGACCATTTCGAGACTCCTCGTCATGTCCCCGGTCTCATCCGGGACTCCGAACTCCTTCGGTACATCAAAACTCATAAACTCATAATACCGATCGTCATCAAACGTTAAGCGTGCGGACCCTACGGGTTCGAGAACTATGTAGACATGACCGAGACTCATCTCCGGTCAATAACCAATAGCGGAACCTGGATGCTCATATTGGTTCCTACATATTCTACGAAGATCTTTATCGGTCAAACCGCATAACAACATACGTTGTTCCTTTTGTCATCGGTATGTTACTTGCCCGAGATTCAATCGTCGGTATCTCTATACCTAGTTCAATCTCGTTACCGACAAGTCTCTTTACTCGTTCCGTAACACATTATCTCATGACTAACTCATTAGTCTTTTGCTTGCAAGGCTTATTATGATGTGTGTTACCGAGAGGGCCCAGAGATACCTCTCCAACACTCGGAGTGACAAATCCTAATCTTGATCTATGCCAACACCACGAATACTTTCGGAGACACCTGTAGAGCATCTTTATGATCACCCAGTTATGTTGTGACGTTTGATAGCACACAAGGTGTTCCTACGGTATTCGGGAGTTGCATAATCTCATAGTCATAGGAACATGTATAAGTCATGAAGAAAGCAATAACAGTAAAACTAAACGATCATAGTGCTATGCTAATGGATGGGTCTTGTCCATCACATCATTCTCCTAATGATGTGATCCTTTGATCAAATGACAACTCATGTCTATGGCTAGGAAACATAACCATCTTTGATCAATGAGCTAGTCTAGTAGAGGCATACTAGGGACATACTGTTTTGTCTATGTATTCACACATGTACTAAGTTTCCGGTTAATACAATTCTAGCATGAATAAAAGATATTTATCATGATATAAGGAAATACAAATAATCATCTTTATTATTGCCTCTAGGGAATATTTCCTTCAGTCTCCCACTTGCACTAGAGTCAATAATCTAGCTCACATCGCCATGTGATTTAATACCGATAGTTCACATCGTTATGTGAATAACACCAATAGTTCACATCACCATGTGACCAACACCCAAAGGGTTTTCTAGAGTCAATAATCTAGTTCACATCGCTATGTGATTAATACCCAAGAGTAATAAGGTGTGATCATGTTTTGCTTGTGAGAGAAGTTTAGTCAACGGGTCTGTCACATTCAGATTCGTATGTATTTCGCAAATTTCTATGTCTACAATGCTCTGCATGGAGCTACTCTAGCTAATTGCTCCCACTTTCAATACGCGTCCAGATTGATACTTAGAGTCATCTGGATTTAGTGTCAAAGCTTGCATCGGCGTAACCCTTTACGACGAACTCTTTATCACCTCCATAATCGAGAAATATTTCTTTTAGTCATCCAATTACTAAGGATAATTTTGACCGTTGTACAGTGATCTACTCCTGGATCACTATTGTACCTCCCTGTCAAACTCATTGCAAGGTACACAACGTGTTTTGTACACAGCATGGCATACTTTATAGAACCTATGGCTGAGGCATAGGGAATGACTTTCATTCTCTCTATATTTTTCTGTCGTGGTCTGGCTTTGAGTCTTACTCAACTTCACACCTTACAAGTCAGGCAAGAACTCCTTCTTTGACTGATCCATTTTGAACTACTTCAAAATCTTATCAAGGTATGTACTCATCGAAAGTCTTATCAAGCGCCTTGATCTATCTCTATAGATCTTGATGCCCAATATGTAAGCAGCTTCACCAAGGTCTATCTTTGAAAAACTCCTTTCAAACACTCCTTTATGATTTCCAGAAAATTCTACATCATTTCCGATCGACAATATGTCATTCACATATACTTATCAGAAAGGTTGTAGTGCTCCCTCTCACTTCTTGTAAATACAGGCTTCACCGCAAGTCTGTATAAATCTATATGCTTTGATCAACTTATCAAAGCGTATATTCCAACTTCGAGATGCTTGCACCAGTCCATAGATGGATCGCTGGAGCTTGCACATTTTGTTAGCACCTTTAGGATTGACAAAACCTTCTGGTTGCATCATATACAAGTCTTCTTTAATAAATCCATTAAAGAATGCAGTTTTGTTATCCATTTGCTAGATTTCACAAAATACGGCAATTACTAACATGATTCGGACAGACTTAAGCATCGCTACGGGTGAGAAAGTCTCATCGTAGTCAACTCATTGAACTTGTCGAAACCCTTTCGCAACAAGTCGAGCTTTGTAAACAGTAACATTACCGTTTGCGTCGGTCTTCCTCTTGAAGATCCATTTATTTTCGATGGCTTGCCGATCATCGGGCAAGTCAACCAAAGTCCATACTTTGTTCTAATACATGGATCCCATCTCAGATTTCATGGTCTCAGGCCATTTTGCGGAATCTGGGCTCATCGTCGCTTCCTCATAGTTCGTAGGTTCATCATGGTCTAGTAACATGACTTCCAGAACTGGGTTGCCGTACCACTCTGGTGCGGAACGAACTCTGGTTGATCTACGAAGTTCAGCAGAAACTTGATCTGAAGTTTCATGATCATCATCATTAGCTTCCTCACTAATTGGTGTAGGAATCACTGGAACGAGTTTCTGTGATGTACTACCTTCCAATTCGGGAGAAGGTACAATTACCTCATCAAGTTCTACTTTCCTCCCACTCACTTCTTTCGAGAGAAACTCCTTCTCTAGAAAGGATCCACTCTTAGCAACAAAGACCTTGCCTTAGGATCTGTGATAGAAGGTGTACCCAACAGTTTCTTTTTGGGTATCCTATGAAGATTTACTTCTCCGATTTGGGTTCGAGCTTATCATGTTGAAACTTTTTCACATAAGCATCGCAGTCCCAAACTTAAAGAAATGACACCTTAGGTTTCTCGTCAAGCCACAGTTCATACGGTGTCATCTCCATGGATTTAGATGGTGCCCTATTTAACGTGAATGTAGCTGTCTCTAATGCGTAACCCCAAAAGCGATAGTGGTAGATCGGTAAGAGACATCATCGATCGCACCATATCTAATAAAGTACGGTTATGACGTTCGGACACACCATTACACTGTGGTGTTCCAGGTGGCGTGAGTAGTGAAACTATTTCACATTGTTTTTATTGAAGGCCAAACTCGCTAACTCAAATATTTTACCTCTACGATCATATCGTAGAAACTCTTATTTTCTTGTTACGATGATTCTCCACTTCACTCTGAAATTCTTTGAACTTTTCAAATGTTTCAGACTTGTGCTTCATTAAGTAGATATACCCATATCTGCTCAAATCATTAGTGAAGGTCAGAAAATAACGATACCTGCCGCGAGCTTCAACACTCATTGGTCCGCATACATCAGTATGTATGATTTCCAACAACTCTGTTGCTCGCTCCACGGTTCCGGAGAACGGAGTTTTAGTCATCTTGCCCATGAGGCATGGTTCGCAAGCACCAAGTGATTCATAATCAAGTGATTCCAAAAGTCCATCACTATGGAGTTTCTTCATGCGCTTTACACCAATATGACCTAAACGGCAGCGCCACAAATAAGTTGCACTATCATTATTAACCTTGCATCTTTATGAATATGTGTATCACACGATCGAGATGCAACAAACCATTTTCATTGGGTGTATGACCATAGAAGGTTTTATTCATGTAAACAGAACAACAATTATTCTCTAACTTACATGAATAACCGTATTGCAATAAACATGATCAAATCATATTCATGCTCAACAAAAACACCAAATAACACTTATTTAGGTTCAACACTAATCCCGAAAGTATAGGGAGTGTGCGATGATGATCATATCAATCTTGGAACTACTTCCAATACACATCGTCACTTCATCCTTTAACTAGTTTATGTTCATTATGCAACTCCCATTTCGAGTTACTACTCTTTAGCAACTGAACCAATATCAAATACCGAGGGGTTGCTATGAACACTAGTAAAATACACATCAATAATCTGTATATCAAATATACCTTTGTTCACTTTGCCATCCTTCTTATCCGCCAAATATCTAGGGCAGTTCCACTTCTAGTGACCATTTCCTTTGCAGTAGAAGCACTTAGTTTCAGGCTTGAGTTTAGCTTTGGGTTTCTTCACGGGAGTGACAACTTGCTTGTCATTCTTCTTGAAGTTCCCCTTTTATCCCTTTGCCCTTTACTTGAAACAAGTGGTCTGGTTAACCATCAACACTTGATGCTCTTTCTTGATTTCTACCTTTGCCGATTTCAGCATCGTGAAGAGCTCGGGAATTACTTTCGTCATCCCTTGCATATTATAGTTCATCACGAAGTTCTACTAACTTGGTGATAGTGTCTAGAGAACTTTGTCAATTACTATCTTATCTGGAAGATTAACTCCCACTTGATTCAAGCAATTGTACTACCCAGACAATCTGAGCACATGCTCACTGGTTGAGCGATTCTCCTCCATCTTGTAGGAAAAGTACTGTCAGAGGTCTTATACCTCTCGACACGGGCATGAGTATGAAATACTAATTTCAACTCTTGGAACATCTCATATGCTCCGTGGCGTTTCAAAACGTTTTTGAAGTCCCGGTTATAAACCGTAAAGCATGGTGCACTAAACTATCAGGTAGTCATCATATCGAGCTTTTGTCAAAAACGTTCATAACGTCTACATCTGCTCCTGCAATAGGTCTGTCACCTAGCGGTGCATCAAGGACATAATTATTCTGTGCAGCAATGAGGATAATCCTCAGATCACGGAACAATTCCGCATCATTGCTACTAACATCTTTCAACTTGGTTTTCTCTAGGAACATATAAAAAATAAACGTGGAGCAACATCGCGAGCTATTGATCTACAACATAGATATGCTAATACTACCAGGACTAAGTTCATGATAAATTAAAGTTCAATTAATCATATTACTTAAGAACTCCCACTTAGATAGAGATCCCTCCGGTCATCTAAATGATCACGTAATCCAAATCAACTAAACCATGTCCGATCATCACGTGAGATGGAGTAGTTTCAATGGTGAACATCTTATGTTGATCATATCTACTATATGATTCACGCTCGACCTTTCGGTCTGCAGTGTTCCGAGGCCATATCTGCATATGCTAGGCTCGTCAAGTTTAACCCGAGTATTCTGCGTGTGCAAAACTGGCTTACACCCGTTGTATTTGAGCGTAGAGCTTATCACACCCGATCATCACGTGGTGTCTCGGCACGACGAACTTTCGCAACGGTGCATACTCAGGGAGAACACTTATACCTTGAAATTTAGTAAGGGATCATCTTATAATGCTACCGTCGTTCTAAGCATAATAAGATAAACATCACATGCAATCAAAATATGTGACATGATATGGCCATCATCATCTTGTGCTTTTGATCTCCATCTCCAAAGCACCGTCATGATCACCTTCGTCACCGGCGTGACACCTTGATCTCCATCGTAGCATCGTTGTCGTTTCGCCAACTATTGCTTCTACGACTATCGCTACCACTTAGTGATAAAGTAAAGCAATTACATGGCGATTGCATTTCATACAATAAAGCGACAACCATATGGCTCCTGCCAGTTGCCGATAACATTACAAAACATGATCATCTCATACAAAACCGTATAACTCATCATGTCTTGACCATATCACATCACAACATGCCCTGCAAAAACAAGTTAGACGTCCTCTACTTTGTTGTTGCAAGTTTTACGTGGCTGCTACGGGCTTAGCAAGAACCGTTCTTACCTACGCATACAAAACCACAACGATGTTTCGTCAAGTATGTGCTGTTTTAACCTTCACAAGGACCGGGCGTAGCCACACTTGATTCAGCTAAAGTGAGAGAGACAAACACCCGCCAGTCACTTTTAAGCAACGAGTGCTCGTAACGGTGAAACCAGTCTCGCGTAAGCGTACGCGTAATGTCGGTCCGGGCCGCTTCATCTCACAATACCGCCGAAGCAAAGTATGACATGCTGGTAAGCAGTATGACTAGTATCGCCCACAACTCATTGTGTTCTACTCGTGCATATCATCTACGCATAGACCTGGCTCATGATGCCACTGTTGGGGAACGTAGTATTTTAAAATTTTCCGACGATCACGCAAGATCTATCTACCAGATGCATAGCAACGAGAGGGAAGAGTGTGTCTACGTACCCTCGTAGACCGGAAGCGGAAGCGTCAAGTGACGCGGTTGATGTAGTCGAACTTCTTCGCGATTCAACCGATCAAGCACCGAACGTACGGCACCTCCGCGTTCAGCACACGTTCAGCTTGATGACGTCCCACGAGCTCTTGATCCAGTTGAGCTTCACGGGAGAGTTTCGTCAGCACGACGGCGTGGTGACAGATATGATGTATCTACCGGCGCAGGGCTTCGCCTAAGCACTGCGACGGTATGACCGAGGTGTGTTTCTGTGGAGGGGGGCACCGCACACGGCTGGAACAATTCAACTTGTGTGTCCTAGGGTGCCCCCTGCCCCCGTATATAAAGGAGCAAGGGAGAGGCCGGCCCTAGAGGGGGCGCGCCAAGTGTGGGGAGTCCTACTAGGACTCCCAAGTCCTAGTAGGATTCCCCTTTCCTTTCCGGAGTAGGAGAGAAGGAAAGAGGTGGAGAGGGGGAAGGAAAAGGGGGCTGCACCCCTTGTCCAATTCGGACCAGAGGGGGGGCACGCGCCTCCTTCCTTTTGGCCTTTCTCCTCTATTCCCGTATGGCCCAATAAGGCCCATATACTCCGAAAAATACCCGAATCACTCGGAACCTTTCCGATGTCCGAATATAGTCGTCCAATATATCGATCTTTACGTCTCGACCATTTCGAGACTCCTCGTCATGTCCCCGGTCTCATCCGGGACTCCGAACTCCTTCGGTACATCAAAACTCATAAACTCATAATACCGATCGTCATCAAACGTTAAGCGTGCGGACCCTACGGGTTCGGGAACTATGTAGACATGACCGAGACTCATCTCCGGTCAATAACCAATAGCGGAACCTGGATGCTCATATTGGTTCCTACATATTCTACGAAGATCTTTATCGGTCAAACCGCATAACAACATACGTTGTTCCTTTTGTCATCGGTATGTTACTTGCCCGAAATTCGATCGTCGGTATCTCTATACCTAGTTCAATCTCGTTACCGGCAAGTCTCTTTACTCGTTCCGTAACACATTATCTCGTGGCTAACTCATTAGTCTTTTGCTTGCAAGGCTTATTATGATGTGTGTTACCGAGAGGGCCCAGAGATACCTCTCCGACACTCGGAGTGACAAATCCTAATCTTGATCTATGCCAACACCACGAATACTTTCGGAGACACCTGTAGAGCATCTTTATGATCACCCAGTTACGTTGTGACGTTTGATAGCACACAAGGTGTTCCTACGGTATTCAGGAGTTGCATAATCTCATAGTCATAGGAACATGTATAAGTCATGAAGAAAGCAATAGCAGTAAAACTAAACGATCATAGTGCTATGCTAACGGATGGGTCTTGTCCATCACATCATTCTCCTAATGATGTGATCCTTTGATCAAATGACAACTCATGTCTATGGCTAGGAAACATAACCATCTTTGATCAATGAGCTAGTCTAGTAGAGGCATACTAGGGACATACTATTTTGTCTATGTATTCACACATGTACTAAGTTTCCGGTTAATACAATTCTAGCATGAATAAAAGATATTTATCATGATATAAGGAAATACAAATAATCATCTTTATTATTGCCTCTAGGGCATATTTCCTTCAGAAAATACATCAGTTCCAGCCCAAAGTAAGGAGACCTAGAAAGGGGAAAAGCGAGTTCAAAGCATCGCTGGGAAACCCACAATACACTACTAGAAAAAGTCCTACTAATGGCGCACCAGTTTTGGCCATTAATGGTGCACTACTGGTGCGCCATTAGTACCACGCCATTAGTATTTGGATACTAATGCTGGTGCACCATTAGTATCTAGTATACTAATGGCGTACCACTGGTGCGTCATTACTATAGGGCACGGTGCGCCATTGCCTCTCAGGGGGCCATATATATCCAGGTGCTTTGGCATACTAATGGCGCACTACATAGGAGTGCGCCATTAGTAAAAAAATTCATATTTTTATTTCAAATTTTTTTTCTTAATCTCAGGTCATTATGGCTTAATCTGGAGTCAATTTGCTTAATCTCAAGTCAAATCGCACTCTGTGGTCAAACTTCCCATAAGGTCACCCATCCTCACACTACTCCAGCCCAAGCACGCTTAACTTCGTAGTTCTATCCAACCGCAGCACCAGCTCACTTCACAGGCACTTGTTGATATATTTATCATATCAATCCTATTAACCCTTCTAGATGTCTAGGAGTTTGTTAATGTTCATGAGTATGATGAAATTTTGAAAATATATTTCAAACTTCCCGGTCATATTACGTATTATATTTTGGAAAAAAAAATTATAAAATTTTTTCTGTTACTAGTGGCGCACCTAGCAAACGGTGCGCCACTAGTAAGTTTGAAATTTTTTGAATTTTTTTGCCTCTAGATCTTAAAAGCCTCGTAACTTTTTTTCTGTTAGGTTTTTGGGGATTTTGAAAATGTTTAATGGGGTTCCCCCGGTTAAATTCGGATGTAACTTTTCGAGTAGATGATTTTTCGTATAAAAAACTTTTTAATCCGAGTTCGTATGCAAGAGTTATGCCCGTTTTACTAAATTCCACGCATATTTTGCAAATAAAGTCAAAATTCATATTTGTAAATTTTCCCAACAAGTAGACCACATATCACATGGGAAACTTATTTTCTTTTATTTTTTTGACATTTACATCATTTTCTTTTATTTATTTTTGAACTGGAAAAGGC
This sequence comes from Secale cereale, assembly GCA_902687465.1. Classification (NCBI taxonomy): domain Eukaryota; kingdom Viridiplantae; phylum Streptophyta; class Magnoliopsida; order Poales; family Poaceae; genus Secale; species Secale cereale. The sequence goes on along the minus strand of LR738710.1, from coordinate 471,940,244 downwards.
GGTCCACCGGGGGGGGGGTGCAGTAATGGCCAAGTTAGTAATGGCGCACCGTGGGAGTGGTGGACCATTAGTAGTTCAACTAGTAATGACGCACCACTCCCACGGTGCGCCATTACTAGTTTTGAAAAAAAAAATATGAAAAAAATACTAATGGCGCACCGTGGGAGTGGTGCGCCATTAGTAACTACTAATGGCGCACCACTCCCATGGTGCGCCATTACTAGTTTTGAAAAAAAAATAAAAAAAACACATTTTGAAAAAAAATTACTAATGGCGCACCGTGGATGTGGTGCGCCATTAGTAGTTTAACTACTAATGGGGCACTATCCACTGGTGCGCCATTAGTAGTTTTGAAAATAAAATGGAAAAAAATTGTTACTACTAGTGGATGTGGTGTGCCATTAGTATTTGGATACTAATGGCGCACCAACACATGGTGCGCCATTAGTATATACTAATGGCGCACCGCATGTCTGGTGCGCCATTAGTATATACTAATGGCGCACCGCATGTCTGGTGCGCCATTAGTAACAATCCTATCTATAGCCCTTTTCCTAGTAGTGATAAACACCCGTCATCGGGCAGTTTACTATGGGGCGAAAACCCAGCGACACCAAAGTGAACTAAACAAGTCTACCAAATCATATAGGGGAACAACCCAACATAGGAGTCTACTAAGAGAACAGTCCAGAGGCTCACGCAGGAGCAAAATAAATCAAGACGCAGAGAAGTTGGAGCTGAAGACTAAAACAGCATCACACGAGCCAGCCAAATGCGCCAGGAAGTCTCGAACATCTCCAGCTTCAACTAGTTCGATTCGCCTGGTGGAGCACACAGACGCATCATGTTCGATGTGCTGGCCTTCAGAATCTTAGCTCCGCGCTCCATAGCTTCGCGATCCTCTCCCATCAACAGACCTGCCCAGTAAGTCATGTGTCCACAAGCAGAGTAAACAATATCAAAAGGTGATCGCATTTTTTTACTTTCAAAAGTGGTGCTGTTCCGGCTATTCCACATCGCCCAACAGATAGCAGTTAAGCAAAAAGTGTAGAATTTTTCCCCATCAGGTAGGAAAACATAGCACCAGGAAAAGAATTGCCAAATATTACTAGGACAAACATCAGTGCCCAGGGCACAACCTGTAGTTCTCCACACGACCCTGGCCATAGGACAAGTGAAGAACAAATGCTGGGATGTCTCCCTCTCATCACAAAAAGAACAAGGGTTCCCCATACATTTCCTCTTTTTCATGACATCTCTAGTTAAGATGGCATCCTGGGAGAGTTGCCACATGAAAATTTGAATCTTAAGTGGAACTTTAGCCCGCCAGATCAATTTATAATTACATCCAGCTATATTACTTTCCAGATATTCATAAACGGACCTGGTGGTAAATTTGTTCTTCCTACTCCCCAGGGACCAACTAACCTTGTCCGGTTCATTAGAAAGAGACCATGAATCAACAATAGCCTGCATTTCTCTCCATTGCTCCAGCAATGTAGAATGCAGGCCTCTCCTGAAGAAACCGGGGCCCACACCCACTCTGAATTTAGCCACTGTAATATTTTGCTCATTACAAATGTCAAAAAGAATAGGGAAACGACTATGTAAAGGGAGGTCATTCTCAATAGGATCGATCCACACCCTAGCAAGATCGCCAGCCTTGAGAGTAATCCTCCGGCCAGCAAGGTAAATGTCCTTGACTTTCATGATATCTTTCCAAATAGGAGAGTCACCAAATTTAGTTTTAACCGAAGAAATCGTGTCCTTCTTCAGATATTTGGCACGAATCACATCCTGCCATAGCCCTTGTTCCGTTTCTAGTTTCCACCACCATTTGGTAAGGAGACTGATATTTTGCTTGCGTAAGTCTTTCACTCCCAAGCCCCCTTTATCTTTCGGCCGACAAATCCTGGACCATTTAACTAGATGGTAGCGTTTACGCCCTTCATGCTCTTGCTAGAAGAAACGTTTGCGATGCCTGTCTAACTTCCCAATCACCCCTTTAGCCAACAGGAACATACTCATGTAGTAATAAACAATCCCCGTAAGGGAAGTGTTGGCAAGGATCAGACGTCCTCCCGAAGAGGCTGCATTTCCAATCCAGGACTCACAGCATTTCAGGAATTTTTCATCTAGGAAATCCCAATCTAGACTGTGAAGAGTAGAAAAGCTCACAGGCACTCCCAGGTACTTCATGGGAAAGTGGCCGATGTTACAGTTAAACAACTTAGCATAAAAGGAGCTCGTGTCATCGTATCCCCCGATACATAAGATTTCACTCTTCTCAAAGTTGATTTTCAAACCTGACATGAGTTCGAAAATATACAGCAACAGCTTAAGGTTGATAGCCGCCTCCTTATCATGTTCTATACAAATAACCGTATCATCTGCATATTGCAGAATGGCCACACCATCTTCTATCAAGTCCGACGCGAGACCAGTCAACAGTTTTTCTTTCTGGGAGTTACGGATCATTTTTGATAGGGCTTCCACGGCTATATTGAACAGGAAGGGGGAATGGGGGTCACCTTGACGCACGCCTTTGTGGCTTTGGAAGTACGGACCAATTTCCTGGTTTAGTTTGATGCTTACCGTACCGTTACGAAGAATTTTTTCCACCCATCCACACCATGTGGGGCAGAAACCCCGATTCTTGTGGCATTCAATCAGGAAATCCCAGCTGATTTTATCATATGCTTTCTCGAAATCCAACTTCAAAACAACCCCCACTTTTTTCTTACGATAAGTGTGGTGCAGGACTTCATGAAGGGTGAGGATACCATCCATAATACACCTGTGTTTAATGAAGGCATTTTGATGTTTACTAATCAGCTTGTCCGTGAACATAGCTACCCTATTATCCAGCACCTTAGTGATAAGCTTGTACGGGCATCTAAGTAAGCAGATAGGGCGATATTAGTAACAAAATTGCATTGCAAATATACCCATTAATCAAATCAAGGGCAATTGGATACGCTGCAATACCGTCGACTTCGAGATGTGCGCATCGGATTTGGGTGGAGAGGGGGGCTGCAATCCACTGCAGGTTCGTATTTCGTATGTACATGTTCCTGCGGCTCGGATGAGTATAGTTATTTATATCGCGACAGCTATAAACAGTTCCTTGTTCCCATTAACAAAACATCCCCTTTTTCTTCGCTCTTCCGGAACCGGTACAGAAATTGGTGCTTTTTCTACTTTGTTTACGTTAGTGACTGGGGGGTTTCGGGGAAGGCCTATGTGGGTTGCTGAGATACTGGATGCTTACCGAAAGAGGTTCACCGGCCGGCCGATGCTGCTCCGGCAGCCGATCCGCTCGGCTGTTAACCTGTCGATTCAGGAATCGCAGTTGAGATGGGGGGCTGGGCCCCCTAATACCAGGATGGTGCACCACCAATCACACCCGGGTGATGCATCGGTGGAGTAGAGAGGATGGCGTTGCCGGGCTGCTCGACGGTGAGGAGAGGAGGAGCCAGGGGGTAGAGCTGGCCGGTGAGCTCGCTCTCCTCTAGACGAAGAGGGAAGAAGGAGGAGCAAGGGCGAGATCTGGTGAGGAAAAAAAAAATCTATGAGACCAGATCTCACGGATTAGCAGGTGAGACCCATCAGGCCTGATGGATGACACGTGGCATTCATAAATCACAAAGCACCTACCCCACCTCCACCTAAAATCAGGGGAAGAGATTAGATGCTTTGTGATTTGTGAATGTCACGTGTCATCCATCAGAATGGGTCCCACGTGCATTATATGTGACCTGGTCTTATATAATTTTTTTCCGCCGGCGAGGGTGTTGTGCTGCCCTCGGGTGTAGAAAAACTCCAAGGGGAAAAGATTTGGAGTAGATCGGTGATTTTCTTAATTTCCTTAATTGCAAAACCAGGACTACTGTCGAGCGTCAGATTTGGAGTAGATCGACGACGTTTGAGTGGTCTGACGGTGGAGTCTTAGATACAAAGCGTTTGAGGCGATGGAACGGATCTAGTCGAAGCGCCCGTCGGTGTCGATGAAGCGCTTGAGCGCGTGCATGAGCTCCGCGGACGCGGCGGACCATGGGTCGATGGTGAAGAAGCCGTGCTGCTGCCCCTCGAACTCCCTCACCCCCACCGGCTTCCCCATCGCCCGCAGCCTCGCGGCGTAGTCCAGGGCCCTGTCACGGAGGATGTCGCGGCCTCCGACCACCACCAGCGTCGGGGCCAGCTCCACCGGCTCCAGCGCCGGGCTGTCCGGTCCGAACGGGTTGGAGGCCGGGTGGTCGACTGTGGCGCCGGGAGGCAGCGAGAGGCGCCAGTAGCGGTCGTTGAGCGGGCGGTTGAGGAACGCGTCGTCGGGACACTCCGCCTCGGACCTTGTCCGTTCCGTGCCGCCGAAGAAGGGCATGAGTTGGACGTAGCCCTTGACACGGACGTTGCCCAGCTCAGAGCGCCCGGCCGCGGAGCCGAAACGCACGGCCAGGTGGTGGGCGATGGTGCCCCCCGCGGAGTCGCCGGAGATAAACACCCGAGTGAAGTCGGCGGCCTCGGTCAGCCATGTGTCGCCAGCGGGGCCAGCCTGCGAGGCAAGCCAGAGCAGGGCGGCGGCGCCGTCGTCGATGGCCGCTGGGAGGCGGTTCTCTGGGGCGAGGCGGTAGTCCGGGGCGACCACGACAGCGCCGAGCTCGGTGGCGAGGCGGAGGCAGTAGTTCTGGCAGTTGGGCCAGGTGCGCGAGCCGATGCAGAAGCCGCCGCCGTGGTAGTAGAAGAATACCGGCAGGAGCTGGTTCCGCTGGCGCGGCCTGTAGAGCCGGAGTCCCAGCCCGCGGGGTGCGTCGAACTCGGCGTCCTTCCACTCCACGGTGCCGTCGTCCCGCACCGGCGTGGCGAAGCCCGGCACATCCCTGCGCACCACGGCCCCGTCGCTGTACACCAACAGCACGCCCCGGCAGTCGTCCACGACGACGGGCGCGGCAGAGTCCTTGGAAGCCATTATGGCAGTGAACCGTGGTGCGATGGGGTGGACTGATCAAGGCACCACGCTAACTTGCCAGTTGCAACTTGCCAGGTGCGAGGTGATGTGATATAGACCCATTTCAGTGGAGTAGGTGGTGTTGTGTTTTATCGTCGTCATCTCGGCCGGCCGTGCTGGTGCTGTGGTGCAGGCCATCCGCCACCGAAGGGGTCCGGCGGCCGGCACTAGGGGACAAGGTTTTTGCCGTCACGCAATAAATACAGCGTCCATAGTTGGAGCTTGCAATACAAGTATTCCCTCCATTCACATATTACTCCTACAAGATGTGGTAACTTTTTTGAATCGGATGCACACGTTTCAGTGTGTTTGGTCAGTCATTTCAGTTTGTGTTTGGTCCATATTTGAAATATCCAAAACATCTCAGATTTATGAACGAAGGGAATATATGACTGTTACAAAAAGAGTATAGATCAAGAACGATATTTTGTGCAACCAGGATGTAAACCACTCCCTCGTGTTTTGGAGGTATGTTAATACGTGAAGCATGCCCAGTAAACGGTGAGCGAGGACGAGCAACTTTCTTGATCTTCACCGTAACATATATACAAATAACACCAAGAGATAACAACGTCCTGGTCCTTTTATTCAGTTATTCAGTATGGCCGGCCGGGCCGGGTACTGTAAGTTGTAGGAGCGGACCGGGTACTGTAAGTTGTAGGAGTAACTTGTAACTCATGTAGTATGTGTTTGTCCTCGGGTAAGGCTGCAACAGATCCAAAGGTTTCATGGACGCATTCAGTGGCGGCACCACGACAAACTTGAACAACCGAACCCACTGCCACGGAATCAGGCACTGGTCATATGCAGACGTGGGGTGGGATGAGCTTTCCTGGATTCATGATGTTGTTGGGATCCAGCGCGGCCTTTATCCTTTTCATCGTCCTCAGTGACTCCATCCCCAGCTCCTTCTCCAGGTACTGCCAATGCACACACCAAAGCACTTGTCACTTGTCACACTCATGGGTGGTGACTTATTGATGACTCATGTGGAAATTCCAAACAAATCACGGCCTTGATAAGACAAAGAGGTCATGGGTCACCTGCCTTCATTTTCCCTGTGCCAACACCATGCTCTCCTGTGCATGTACCTTCCATGGACAGAGCAGTATGAACCATGAAATGGTTTAGTCTCTCTGCTTCCCTTCGCTCTTCCTCCTGGCTTGGATCAAATAGGATAATTGTGTGGAAATTTCCGTCACCGGCATGGGCGATAACCAAACTGAAAACATATGCAAGTCAGAGAGAAGGTCCTCCTGGATAATTAAAAGGATAGCATACTGTACTGTCATGCTGGAGCTGCGGTAAGCATGCTACTTCATCAAGAGTTCGAATTTTCAAACTGCCCTGCTCTCCTATAAATATAAATATAAAACAAAAGAGATGGCCATGGCTTTCCTAGCTACAACAGATAACAAAATGGGAAAAACCTAGGTACTGCGTAAGGGAGAATATGTACCAAGTCAATGATGACGCATCAAGTAGTTGCTTAGATACAGATATGCATTCTGCAAGTCTAGACAATGGAACACAAACGTCCTGCATGAACAACAATTGGGCGGCATTAGAATTTACAGGACTTGATGTAGTTCATCCACTGAAAACCGACAGGTAATAAGGCTACAATGATCGCAATGAACACTGGCCGATCTCTGTGAGCATATGAGATTAAAAAAATATGAAGCTGACAAGATCTGCATTTACCAAGGGACAAAAAAGCCATATGTTGATTCAAACAAAGAGAAGAGAGCGGCGCCAGTTACCCTTTACATAACTGAGAAGATATTTCGTTGCTATTTGCAAAGTACCCTATACTTGAATGTGAACTAAAATTGGATCACATTCCATATTTTTGCCAAACGATGATTACATTGGGGCATGTTGACAAATGCCAAGATTCACAACTAAGGAGGTAAACATAATGGCATATGATGCATGCCACTAGAAACTAGCTATCTGTAACCAACCAAAAAGGTGATGCTTATAGTGATATCAAATACTGAGCAAGCAATCAAACCGTAATCATAGCTTCATGATCAGGTTTCATGGCAAAACCAGCCCAAAGTGCCTCCTTCCTGATCTGCGCATGGAGGAAAATGCCATTAAAATATGCTTCAAGACCAAATATCCTATATATCGTTGTACTACTATTCTCCAGAAACCAGGGAACATAATGTCGTACTGCATGACACTGGTATTGCATGGCCTGTGCACAATCATGCAGCACAAAGAAACATCTGTAGATTAGCTCTACAAGTTCAGATGACCGACCTTCCACAGTTCCTCTTTAGCATTCGGCTCCTCCACAAAAATAAAATCAGAACCATGGTGCTCTGCAGCAATCTTTTGAACCAACAGTGTTTGTTCAAGTGCATATGCTTCTGAATAGTTGCAATGGAAAGAGATTAACAAAGAAAAGGAAGATCAGTCAGTTCTTGATGTGTAAGCTGAAGGAATGTTTGCAGCTTAAGAAGAGATTTTAAGTAACTTGTCCAAGCAAGTGAACAACCAACAGAAGACGATAGTCAATTACTGAATATGTGTTAATTGCATCCCCAAGATAAGGAACAGCTGTAGACCACAAGTATGAGCTATGGGTATCACTTCTGAAAATAGTCTAGAATCTACTAAAAAGTAGTGCGCACAAAGTGAACTTAGTTTAGAGAGATCGCAAGAGGTATATGTACACCAGAAAGTAGAAACTACTCCCTCCGTCCCATAATATAAGATGCTATTTATAACCAATATATGAGTACATTGGTTGGAATAACATCTTATGTTATAGGACAGAGGGAGTATATGCTAAATTATAACCTAGAATACAAAAACAACCCTCCGTCCCGTATACTAAAGTTAGTATAAAGTTGAGTCATTTTTGAGTCCCAATTTTTGAGTCAATTATTTTGGGACGGAGGGAGTATATTGCTGGTATAGTAGATATTGTGTCATTCTTTACCCGTTATTGTCAATCATGCAACATCAATTCACAAACTATTACAGATACAAATTAAGACCGTGGAAATGAATCTGTCAATTATGTCAATATGCCTGCAAAATCTAAGCATTTTTTATGTCTATGTTCCTCTTTGTAGTAGTATCTTCTTTTTGATGTAGTGAAATCTTCTTGGGGTGTGTATTTGGGTGGTTGCATGCATAAAACTTCGCGGTTTGAACCGTTGCGTCAACTTGCATAATTCCTTGTACATATCGTGTGACTCTTCTCATCAATCTAGATATCTATAATACCTAAATAGTTCATTCCCACTATGGTATTTCTCTTGACATGCAGCCTATCCACATCAGCAACCTATCAGACTCAGCGATCCTTCCATGTCATCGCCTCTCAACAGCCTTTCTCCTAAAAAAATGGCCATTCAGTTTTTGTCCTGAGGTGTGTTCCTCCGTCCATTCAGTTATTTATTGCTAGCAAACTAGCAGCCCATTACTCTAGCGCGTTCATGGCATCCCATTCGTTTCCAAACGTTTTGTTTTCGGCCACTACCGAACTGGCAATTAATTAAAGCAGCCCATCATAGATACTCATCAAATCCACTAGAAACGGCTGGATGGGAAGTCGGAAACTGAGCTAGGCGATCAACAAAAAATGTGTGTCTTCTCCCCTTCCCTGCATATTTGTTTGCGCTCCCTATAAAACAGCTTGATCTCCACATGATGTATTCTTCACAAACGGAATGCTACTTCTTGCAAAACATACAGCAGTCATCGCCTCGCCATGGCTCCACCAAAGCGAACTTTTATCGTTACCGCAGCCAGCTGGGTGACACTGATGGATTGATTAAAATTTGGATGATTCTGTTGGTCAGAAGGAGATCGATGATTTGCAGTAATCAGTATTGTTCGTCCTGTTGCTTTATTTGTTCTATTCCGTAGTGAAAACAGAGTCGGTCTCCAACCATGGCAAATCAGATTCATCGTATATCAGCACAGGTCCTCCTATAGACCTCATGTTCCTATGCTTGCGTAGAATATTGGGATATGGAAGTACTCTTGACTTTCTATGGTATTTTTTTTTTTGCCCACTTTGCTTTGTTCAATTGCATACTCAGCATATTCAGATTTTGGTACTGGATTATTGATCACATATGAGAGCTGTGAACTGGGGACGATCATGCACATCGTGAGGAGTGAGCCAGGTAAATTATATTTTATCTATTTGAAGAAACATAGCTCTACCCTTGCATTATATTTGCATGCCTAGAGGCAATACTTTCTTTTCTTCGTCTCGGCGCTTTCCATCCACCGTACTGTAGAATGCCCCTAGATTCTTAACAGCAATTCACCATAGTATTTCTAACGTTCTATTCATGTCATTCTGTACCATTCTGAACTGACATTTTATTGCCCCTAGAAGATAACAAAGTGTCCACATGGTTAATCATATACATGGTATTTCAGGCACTAGCAGAGTTTTGCGTGAGAAATATCAAATATCCATTTATTATAGCAAATGGTTTTTTTCCTAACATAGCAGATAATTATAGAATTGACATAAGAATGTGATGCTTTTGCTTAAGGTTTTCCCGTACCTATGGTATACATTTTGTTTTTTACTTAATGATTTTCCATATCTACACTAGCACAACACCTCAAGTAATACATTGATGTCATATAAATGGATGCATGGTTTTTTCATTATTTCATCGCGGAGTCGCTTGGGTCTTCTGTAGATAAAGACTGACTTCTATATGAAAGGCCAAGAAGAATATGTTTCTAGAGATATCTTGGTATCTTTGCATTTTTTTTCTACCAACTGTAAGTTTAGATACTTCATTTACCCGCAAAAAAAGTTTAGTTACTTCATTAACTAGGATTCTCAATTAGTAAAAATTTTATTCGTTTTGCCTGACCGCACAACGGAAATAGGAATAACAAACAAAAATACTGTAACGCTAACATGCTATTTAGCACTATGTACTTCAATAGAGGTCCATTCAGTATATTTTATATGACTTTCCAGTTACATAAATCTTTTGAGATGTTACATAAATTTTAACAATTGCAGCCTTCAGCAAAAATACACACAAGTAAATTACGTTTGTTTTAATGTGTAGTAGCCCAACTGATCATAAGGAGATGGGGACGTTGGTCGCGAGCATGCCGCGGGACGCAACCGCGGCCGCCGCCGTGGGCGTAAGCGTCGCCGCTCTTCCGGTGCCCCTGACGGCTGCGCGGACGGCATGGCTGTCGACTCCGCGTGCTGTCGCCTGTCTAGCCACCGTGGCCGTGCCGATGGCGTTGCCGTCGATGCCGGGTGGTGCCAACCTCGCCGTCGTACGGCCGGGGCGGCGTTGCCCCCGAGGCGCACACGCATGATGGACCCCTGGCCTGCTGCTGGGGGACCCACGAGCTCTCGTAACTTTTCCAAAAGGGGAAAGCATCGGGGAAAGGCTAGCGGCCTGCGACAAGGCTATCCCCCCTACGCCACCCTTGTCCTCCTGCCCCGAAACCCGCACCCCACCACCCACCAGCTCAACAGCTGGCCGATGACAATTGGCTCTGCCCTCCCCCAACCCTGCCCCAACCAGTCCGCCCACGTCGCCTTCCTCACATGGGGCGGGCCACTCGATGACGGCGTCGGATGAGGCAAGCCACGACATGCATGGGGATTAGGAGGGCCCTGCGGACGGCCAATCGCTGGCTAGCGAGGTTCCGGATTCCCAGCCTTCGAAGCCTGCAATTGATCCGTTGTCGGGGCAAAGCAGCGCTCTATCGCTGTCCCCCCCTTGACACTGCTGCACTCGCTGCTGACCGGTCCACGGACCGAATCCCCGCCCTGGCGGCTCCCGAGTCAACAGCTGGACCGGTCCAGGAGCCTCGGGAGGCTTCCGCGCGGGCCCGGCCATGCAAGGACGCATCCCTTGCCCCAGCCGCGGCCCTGTCAGCTGCTGAGACCCATCATGGCACGGGGCATGCGGCGGCACAACATGGAGGCTCTCACGTGGCACAGCCGCTCGCTGAGGCTCAGCGCCCGCTCGGGGCTCATCATGGGGCCCGTCATGGGGACCTGCAGGCGACAGCCCAACATGGAGACACGCATGCGACGCATTCTGTCGAGCCCAACGCCATGTCGCCGTGCCCGCCCGCGCGCTTCACATCCCCCCCCCCTGATTACCCTACGCCGCTCCCGTCCACGCG
>LR738710.1:471800098-471914257 GCA_902687465.1 Secale cereale | reverse complement strand
CCCCCCCCCCTCCCCCCTCAAACTCATGGTGGATCCACAATATAGAGTTCGGAGAGGCGAAATCCATGTTGCGCTCTAGTCCGGTAGTCTGGGCCTTCGTGAAGAAGTCTGCTAGTTGTAACTCGGAAGGCACATATTGAAGAGCAATAACATGGTCCTGCACAGCATCGCGCACAAAAAAAGCATCAACACCAATATGATTGGTAAGCTCATGCTTCACGTGGTCCCGCGCAATACTTATAGCACCCGTACTGTCTGACAAGAGGGTACGTAATAGAAACACCAAAATCCGCCAGTAACCATCGCAACCAAGTCACCTCTGCCGTCAAAAGAGCCATAGCTCGCAACTCGGCCTCTGCACTCGAACGGGAAACAGCAGTCTGTTTCTTCGTCTTCAAGGCAATGAGTGAACCACAAGAAAAACACAATAAGGCAATGAGTGAACCACAAGAAAAACACAATAAGCAGAAACTGAACGGCGATTTGAAGGATCACTAGCCCACGTAGCATCCGAATAGGCCTGGAGTTGTAACGAGAGCTGGAACGGGGAAAAAAGACGATGAGAGATCGTGCCACTAAGATATTGTAGAACATGAAGAAGATGACTATAGTGAACTGAAGTGGGAGCAGAAACAAACTGACTCAGAATATGAACAGGATAGGAGATATCCGGATGGGTGACAGCAAGATAGACAAGACTCCCAACAAGATGACGGTAACGCGTCGGATCAGACAAGGGCTCACCATCAGAGGCGCGAAGGTGAACATTGAGCTCCATAGGAGTCTCAATAGTTCGCTCATCACTAAGAGCCGCACGAGCAAGAAGATCATGGATATACTGGAGGAAACCTTAATCCCAAGAAAGTAACGAAGAGGACCAAGATCAGACACAAGGAACTGCTCATTGAGACGGGCCTTGACAAAGGCAATGTACTCAGAATCGTCGCCAGTGATGATCATGTCATCAACATATAGAAGAAGAGTACGGCCATGAGTAGAAAGGTGGACAAACAACGCTGGATCATGAGCACTGGGTGAAAAACCAGCTGCAGTGACCACAGAGGCAAACCGCTCAAACCAAGCACGAGGGGCTTGCTTAAGGCCATAGAGAGAGCAACAAAGACGGCAAACCATGCAATCAGAAACTGAATACCCAGGTGGTGGCTGCATATAAACCTCCTTACGCAACTCACCATTAAGAAAGGCATTCTTAACATCAAGCTGAGACACAGACCAATGGTGAACAAAGGCCACGGCAAGGAGTGTGCGGATAGTGGTCATATGGGCCACAGGAGCAAAAGTCTCATCGTAATCACGACCATGCTCCTGCTGAAAGCCACGAGCCACAAGACGAGCTTTATAACGCTCAAGAGAACCATTAGAGCGAGTCCTAATCTTATAGACCCACTTACAAGTGATGGGACGAACACGAGGAGGCAGAGAAACCAGGTCCCACGTGCCGGTACGTTCTAGGGCAGCATTCTCCTCTGCCATCGCAAGCTGCCATTTAGGATGAACAACAGCATCGTGATAAGAGGTAGGCTCAAGTACAGCTGGAAGACCATGTCCACTAGGAGAATAGCGATCAGGAGGAGGACAAGGCCGAGGCCGAAGACCATATGTCAGCTGGGACGAGGAGGACGGCGCACCAGACGTAGATGGCACGTTAGTAGAAAATCCATCCACAACACGAGAACGACGGTTATAATGAAAAGGAAAAGTGGGATGAGAAGGAACCACCGGAGGCATAGTTCAAAAAAGCGTTAGGCGTTAATTGTGCGTTTTGCCACCGCCATGCGCTTTACTGACCAAAGCGCATGCTTATGTGCAATTATGCGCAGATTAAGCGCAGTTATGCGCAATGCGTTTTGCCAACGCCTAGAGCCTAGGCGCGCTTAAGCGCTCGCAAGCGCTCGCTTAGGTGCGCCTTTTTTACCTACCGAAGGTGATGGAGATGGGGAAGACATCGACGATGAAGGTGGAGAGTTATGCAATAAGGGAGAAGAAACCGTAGGAGAAGATGGCGTCGGATCTGCAATAGTGAGACGAGAAGGAGTAGGAATACGAGGCAGGGAGGGAGGTGTATCAGGAAACATAAGAAAAGAGGTATCCTCTACTAAAAAGGTCGAGGAGGATGGTCGCGGGTAGAATGGACGAGACTCGTCAAAAGTCATGTCTCGGGAAATGTGCATCCGACTACTGACTGGATCCCAACACCAATAACCCTTATTGCTCATCACTGTAGCCTAGAAAAACACACTCAATAGACTGAGCAGTCAGTTTGGTGCGTTCTCGAGGGGCAAGGAGAACATAGCAAAAACAACCAAACAACCGAGGCGCCGAATAATCAGGAGAACGGTCAGAAAGACGCTCTAGAGGAATACCACCCTGTAGAGCAAATGAGGGTTGAATGTTTATGAGATATGTAGCAGTGGAGACAGCCTCAGCTCAAAAATGAGGTGGAAGAGAGGCGGCAATCATCATCGCACGAGTTGTCTCAAGGTGACGATGCTTGCGCTCAGCCACGCCATTCTGAGCATGAGCACCACGACAAGAGAACTGAGCAATAGTACCCTGCTCAGCAAGAAAGCCGCGTAATATTTTGGATATATACTCGCCGGCAGAATCAGCACGAAACACACGAACATGTGTAGAGAACTGAGTGTGAACCATGGCAGCAAAACGTTTATGAATAGAGAACCTCACTACGAGAAGACATAAAGTAAAGCCAAGTGTAGCGAGAGAAATCATCTATAAAAATAATATAGTAAAGGAGCCGGGGCCCACACATCAGAATGTACTAAATCAGAAGGACGCTGAGACACCGACTCGCTAGTAGGATAAGGTAACTGAACCTGTTTACCAAGCCTACATCCCTGACACTGTAAAGAGACATCTCCTGAGACAGGCCCCAGAAGACCACGACGAACTAGAGACGATAGTCGAGAACCACAAAGGTGACCAAGTCGATAATGCCATTGTTGGAAGGAGCTGGTAGCTAAAGCGACGAAAGCAGATGGACTGGCGGGTGTGGTGGCAGCGTTAGGAACATGAAGCCAGTCTAACTCCCAAAGTCCCTGAGAATCATGGCGGCGAGGGCCAGCCCCAACCAGAGCCTACGTGTGACAATCCTGGATAGTGCAAGAATCAACGTCAAGAATGACACGACAACCAAAATCAGTAAGGGCATGTACAATGGTTCTAGCTTAAGGATGCCACGTAAGATAAATGATGAGGTGGAGGAGAGAGAAATCATAAGAGAAGGCTTGTCTTAGCTTATTTAAGCAAAGACAAGAGATGATAGCTTAGCACAATTTGTCTCACCATGTTTTTAGGAATAACTAATTATTGAAGATAAGGCTAAGAGATGACCCATTGTAGACTTGTTTTTTTGTCATCTCTAATTTACATGCAAAACTTAAGATAAGACTATCTTAGCAACCATTGTACATGCCCTAAGCTGACTCGCGGAAAATAGGTTCATTGTAAGGCAAGGAACATGAGAAATATTTGGAACATGAAATGAAGTAGTTGAAAGAGTACCTCGACTAGCAACAGCAAGAAGGGTACCATCAGCAGTAAGAACATTAATAGAAAAATCGAGAGATCTAAGAGAGGACAAGATAGAAGAATCGGAAGACATATGAAATGAAGCTCCAGAATCCAGAACCCATGGGGATGTACCTGACTGTGTAGATGGTGATCGCTCAGCACTATTAGCACTAGTCATAGAGCCTGCAATACCAGTCGAAGAACATGAAGCAACAAGTAGACGCTTAAGCTTGATAATATCCTGCTCAGTAGATGATGTCGAGGAAGAAGCATGAGTCCCTGAAGAGGAATTGTGCTCCCTGTTACACATATCACGCTTCTTGAAGCAATCAGACTCGGGGTGACCATCCCAGCTGCAGTAGTCGCAATGAGTACTCGAACGAGAGCAGCCCTCACTACCAGAAGGAGGGGTAGTAGCGGCAAAGCACTGGAGCAAAAAAGTGATGGTGGAGCAGCAGCTCGAGTAGCGAGCACAGAGGGAACCAGAAGCATACCAGCACCACGGAGGTGAGTCTCCTCAGCACGAAGCTCAGAAAGCACCTCAAAAATAGGAACACGGCCACGAGCAAACAACTAAGCATGTTAAGGCTCAAACTCTCCACAGAGCCGCGATAAGAACTCATAAACGCGCTGAAACTCCACATCTGACCTCACAGTCTGGCAACATGGGCAAGTGCCACAAACAGCAGTGCGAAGGGAGTCAAGCACCAGATAGCAGAACTCGGAGTGTAGACTCATCAATAGTGGAGTCTCCCTGCTGAAGAGCATGCTCATGACGGACCACAGACAAGTATAGAGCATCACCGAAGGGCTGATAATGCTGACGAAAATGAGTCCACATCTCAAAGACGGTACTAAGGCCCATAAACTCATAAGCAAACTGAGGTAGAACACTGGAAGTGAGGACAGCCGCAGCACGGGCATCATCATCACACCACTGAGTGTAAGCAGCCAGATCATCACAATAAGCAGCAGTCGCATCATCAGCAGCAACCCTGGCAGCAGGCCCATCAGCATCAGAAGCATCTGCGGCAAAAGCCCATGGCATCAGCGGTGGGGTAGGAGCCACAGGAGGGACTGGGCACGGAGGACAGGGGACCTCGCCCGAAAGAACACCCAAGAGACGAAGGCCACGCATGTGAATGCGCATGAAGGCAACAAACTCAGCATAGTTAGCCCCATCAAATATCACCGGGCAGCGCGGGATGGCGCCATAGCCTGATCACATCGAAGACATGATGCTCCTTCTCTGTCTCTTCTTCACAATTTTTTTAACCAATCTGCAAAGGCAACTGAACACCAATACCAGCAGCCACAATCCTGAAGCCAGTCAACCGAACACCTAACATGCCTCATGTTGTGCAGCTGGTGGTTGCCCTCCGGTCCTGCCGTGTCAGAGGTGTGGAGGCGTTTGGAGGTTGTGAGGAGGCCAGAGAAATCTGCCCGACGGCCGTCGGTTGACTACGGCGACGCCTGCAGGCGCCGGGTTCCACCTTGGTGGTGTGTCAGACCTTGTCCTCCTCGGCGCAATGTAGCGATGGGGAGAAATCCCTTGTTGGTCGCGCGGCAACGACAGCGGCGGCACATTCATACCGTCTTCGTCCCCTACCTGGCGAACTTCTTGGTATTCTCTGAGCTATCTCCAACATCTCCGGACACTGCCGTTGGGTAGCTCATCTTATCGTCTCTTTCGTTGTTGTGTGTGCCCTTCCTATACACTCCACCTTGGGCGATAACCACCCTCTTGTGGGGATGATTTCATTAACAACATTCTCTTCGATCATGTCACTTCACCATCATAGTTATTTCTTGGCACGTCCATGGGAATGAGACCCTCCCTTCCAGTGGTGAACTCGCGGCTCCCCCTCGTGCATGCGTGTCAAATCCTTTCCTGTGGTCATCTTTACTCCTTCCTGGGCAATGACAACCCTTCCCGAGTGTCAAATGGCTCGGTCTTGGTAATGGCACAACTCCTTGGTGTAGCCACCCGTGGTCTACCCCCGTCAGTGGTTCCGGTGTTGTCTTGGTGGTGCTTCCACGTGCGTTCCTTGAAGTTTGCTGTTGTGCTGTCTCCTGGCATGATCTGCTGCCTTGATAGCCTCTCTCTGTTGTGCCGTAGCTTGTGCTGCATCACAACCATCTATATTCTTCTGATGTTTAGGCGGTTGATCCTTGTGCTGCGTTGTAACTTGTACTTGGTTTTCTTTCGGGTTGTTTTCTATATTGCCACCGCGAGATGTATTGCCACCCGGGCTGTTAGAGGTTTTCGATCTGGTTTCCAACATAAACTGGATCATGGTTTTTGACCCCATTTCCCACGTAAACTGGCCCATTTCTTTGAATTGACATCAATATACAGGTGGGGATAAGAATTCAAAAAAAGAAAAAGAACAACTAGGTGGCTCAATCATAGAAATGCTTATTGTGGAAACCAGAAGTACAGGATGCAGAATACAAATCAGTAACTCTTGCAAAACAGGGAGCATATGATGTTCCTTTAGGCTAATGAATGGAAGAGTACCATACCTTGTACTTATTACAAATCATCACAATCTTTCGTACCTCATCCTGGGACCTGCAAAACAGTAATGGAGGTATTACAATACATGGAATGAGCTTGAAATATAAACCAACAAAACGGATCTATCAGTGTGTCCCCGGTGAGATCACTTTGGGAAGACGACGACGTCGGGCACGTTGACTGCCTTGTGGAAGCTATTCTGCGGCGTCCCGTGGAAGCTCCTCTCCTCGTAATCCACCGTCAGGTTCTCCTGCAAAACAGCAACCCACCTAGTGAGTGAGCATGTCGTGGGTTGAATTAATCAACGGACAGCAAAAACAACAAACACAAGGTACGCAGCATCGCCGCCCGCACGCACTAGGGCAAGCCGGCAATGGCAGCGCGGAACTCAAATTCACTTACCCCGAGGAAGGATGCGAGCTCTTCTATGAACTCCTGTGGCACGCGCTTGCGCTCCCCACGCACCACCACCTCGGTGCTGTCTTTCCCGCCGACCCTGGGCCAAATCATCAACAGACAAGCACAGGGCGCTGTCAGCTCAGCAGTCAACGATGCGAGAAGTGACGGAACCGTCGATCGAGCGACTACTTTGGATCGGATGGGCATGCACGCACCGGTGGTCGGGCCCGGCATCGCAGAGAGCGACAGAAGCGGTGGTTCCGCCTGCGACTGCGGCGGCGAGGAAGGAGAGGAAGGCAGGAAGGCCGCGGTTGGAGTTGGGGGAGGACGGGTCCGGGGGTTGCGGGAGGGGCTGGGTGTTGAGAGGGAGGCGGAGGGCGGAGAAGGGGAGGAGCACGCGGCGGGGCCGGGAGAGGCGGAAGAGGGAGGCGGCCATGGATGGTGGCAGGCCGGATCGGCCACTGGACCACGTGCTCGTGAGGATAAAGGCATGGGCATGGCAGGGGGTCATGGATTCACTGGTGTGGGGAGAACATTTGTTTTTTATAATAGGTATTAATAGAAGAAATGCCACCAGAGCGTCTGTAGTCCAACGGTTCTAGTAATTGCCTTCTAAGAAATAGACTCGTGTTCGACTCCTGCCCGATCCATTTTATTACTCGGCGGCAAATGCAGAAAAAAATCGATATGGGTTAGGAAAACCTTCTCACCCGGTGCGCCGGCCGAATCCTGGGAGTAGTAGGCCATGTTCGAATCGTTTTTTTTTTTAACTCCCGCATTGTTTTTGGTGCTACAACTAGCGTGCATTCGTGCTGAAACCGAGCGGCAAAAATGATACAAGTCGATGAGACTGTGTGCAGGGAACAGGTCACCGGAGCTGCATTCAGTAACACAAATTGCTACATCCAGCATCAAGTTTTGCTGGAACCATTGAAATTAGCCATCAGCTCTATAATGAGGTGGACGGCACGAGTGAGCTTCTTTTTTGCTGGAACCGACACACCTATTTTGCTACAACCAGCAGACATTTTTGCTACGCTGAGTAACCGGGGTAACGTACAACCGGACATGGTGTACATGCTCCTCCGAGAAAACAATCAACGTCGTTATTTTTGCTACATGCTTCAACCAGCGTCGGAATTTGCTACAACCGGCATACCATTTTGCTACAACCAGCGTCACGTTTTGCTACAACACACAGCCAGCATCGCGGTTTTGCTACAACTAGCGTCGCTTTTTGCTACAACCGGCATCATGTTTTGCTACATCCATCACGACCGGGCTGAAACCCGCAGCTGTGGCGGAGGCATTGCAGAACCTGCTACACGCGCTCATGCTACAACCGGTAACCGAAAAGCTTCAAACGAGATGAAAAAAGCTTTAACCAGATATATGAAAAGCTGCAAGCAGTCATTGCCATGGCGAAATGCTACAACCATTAACATAAAATGCAACAACCTTTTATAAAAAAAATCATTGCAGCATATCGGGTGGGTCTGGTGCGACCGGCCGAAATTTCGGTCGGTGCACCGGCGCCTAGCGTTGCCCTATGGGTTATACTAGTTCCTGTGTTTTTCATTCTGAGTTTTCCTAGTACTAGTAAATGTGCACGTGCAACACACGTCTCTCAAATACAACACATGTTTTTTTGTAATTTATTTATGTTTTATTGAGTTGATATATTATTTAGCTTTTTCCCACCTTAATAAGGTATCATGGGCCTAACGATGTAAGTATGCGAGTGCAATGCACGGTTGGCACACATGAATGACTAGAACGAAGAGATCTCGGGCCGATTAAAGAATACTTGAACAAAGCACCGGAAGAATATGAGACGAACGAAGAGGCATCGATGAAGAATATTTGGAGGACGAAGTTGAAAACTGAGAATGAATAAATCTTCTGAAATGATGGCCTTCGGAGGAACACAAGAAAAATAATTCATAAATACTCCGGAATAATGAAAGAAGAGAGAGGTTGAAGCCACGATGAAAAGAATTAAAAGCGATCTTGGAGAAAGCGTATGACTGATGGAATCCATACTTACGTCACACTTGAAAAAGAATTTCGGAACACTCCGGAAAATTAGAAGAGTCGGGTAAGATCCTGGAAAAAAACTGTGGGTTATGAGCCCACCGAAGGGAGAACTCCGTTGAAATGGAATGCAAAGGAGATGATGCACCGAAACGAATGAAAAACTCGAATGAGGTGACAACCTTGAATTAATCGGAAGACAGACGAATCTGCTGAGATTTCTTCGGAACTCCGGAATAATTAAATGACGAGAGATGAACGAGCAAGGTGAAGCAATTGAGCCGAGAAAAAAGAATATGAACAACACCGAATACTTGAATTGAATCCACCGGAGAGAAAAAGAGGTGAAGAAAATCAAACGAGAGAAGAACTCATCGGAGAAGAAAAGAGATGAAGGATGACGAACTAAACGAGAATTCACCAGTTGAAACAATTGTTGAAAAGAAGCAACGACTTCACACGAGTAAGATGGATACTCAATTAAGGACTCCGACTCCGAGAAGCAAAAGGGTGGGCGGGTGGGAAAAAGAAAGAACACAAAGGACGGGGAAAACACCGTCGGTTAAAAGGAACTGAGGTTTGAACTTGCAAAGAAGAAGAGGGTTGAATCCACTTGACGAGAGATGCACCAGATGAAATAACTAACAACGCAACGAACGAAAACTAACAACGAGATCCAAAAAAAATGAAGGGGAAGAGGAGTAATTCAAAACACCTACGTCAAGATTCCTCACCAGAGCGACGAAGGGGCAGGGATGTAAAAAGAATTCCTACTCTCCGATATAACTAGACTCCGAAAAAGTTTTCTGCTAGACTCAACAACGGCCATTCTACGATCAATCAAGGGGGCTCATATGGTCGGTCGAGGCTCTGATACCAACTTGTCAGGCACAAGATGCGATTCTATCCCGATCACGTGATGCTTACGTGATTGGGGCACAACCGCATTTCGGGCGCTTAGCAAGATGGATATCATTACATCGTACCATTACATACATACATGGGGGATACAACAATACATACAAGTCACATGAATACAACAGCATCAATACAAGGCATCCGACTACGGATGCAAACGTGAAAAGAACAACGACATCCATCTGCTATCCCAGGCTGCCGACCCGGAACCTAACCCAAGACTGAAGAAGAAGAACTCCAACAAAAGAACAACGCTCTCACGTCAAGACATCGGAAACCTGCACCTGCAACTGTTGTTGTAGTATCTGTGAGCCACGAGGACTCGGCAATCCCATAACCATGGGTAACAAGACTATCAAAGCTTAATAGGTAGGAAGAGGTAAAGTGGTGAGGTTGCAGCAGCGGATAAGCAAAAATATGGTGGCTAACTTACGAGTACAAGAATAAGATGAGCATCTACGCAAACGGTCGTAACTAGTAGCGATCGCTAAAGATCCTGAACTACATACGAGTCAAACATAACCCCACCGTGTTCTCTTTTCAAAGTGAAAAGAGACAGTCACGGTTACTCACACAGTTGTGTGTTTTACTTCGGATCCTCTGTCAAGTTTTCTATAACCGGACATTAACAAATTCCCATCTGCCACATAACCGCGGGCACGGCTTTCGAAAGATCATAACCCTGCAGGGGTGTCCCAACTTAGCCCATCACAAGCTCTCACGATCAGCTGAAGTGATAAATATAATATCATCACCCATTATCTTAGGGAAATCCGATCAGGCTCGGCATCCCGGTGCACAAGACATTTCGAAAATGGTAAAACAAGTCCAGCAAGACCTCCCGGTGTGCCGACACCCTGATAGTAGCCGCGCGTATCTCGTCTCAGGCCACGACCGGATGGGACAGCCTACGGGAGTCAATCCTCGAGTTTCCCCGTGGTGGCCCCGCAGTCGGCCCGTTTGGGACCAACACCATCAGCACTGGCCCCCCTGCTATGTAGAAAGAATCCTCGGGTAGCGCTAACTCCCTATGCAATTTGATTAATTAATTAAGTTGTTATTATGAGAAAATTAAAACCAATGTTGGGCCTTGCTGGAGGAGTTTTATTCAAAGACGAACTGTCAAGGGGTCCCCATATACCCAACTGTGTGAGGAACGCAAAATCAAGGAACATAATGCCGGTTTATCGGCGCCTAAGGTGGCATGAGTGGAACAAAACACCGAGCAAAAGGCCAAGCCTTCCACCCATGCCCAGTATATAGGTGTGTTATTATACATATAACATATTGTGATATTCCAAGAACAAGTTCCCACCTGGAACGATCTTCATCTTCACCTGCAACTAACAACGCTATAAGAGGGGCTGAGCAAGCGGGTAACATAGCCAAACAATGGTTTTTGCTAGGGAGGTGTCAAAGGTTAGAGGTTTCATGGCAACAAGGAGAGGCTGACAATAATGATGGGTAGCGCGACATGTAACGATAGCATCGAGACACTAAGCATGGCAATGATAGTAAAGGTATCCAAGGGTATGGTCATGTTGCGTGAGATCCCGTAAGGAAGAAGAACGGTTCCGTGAAGAAGACGCAGAAGAAGCCTTGAAGAAGAACCACGGGTAGACGAACGAATCCTCACGAACGCAACGAAACAAGCACTAACGAGAAGAAGCAAGCAATACGGTAAACACACAACACAAGAACATAACAATATGTTCAACCAAGTATGATGCAAAACAAGTCTACTTATGATGCACAACAAGTCTACACAGGAAGCACAACATGGCAAGGTAGGAAGCACAGAAAAACAACACAAGTCTATATGATGCATGACAAGTCTATACAGGAAGCAGAACAAGTCTATAAAGGAAGCATAACATGGCAAGGCAGGAAGCACAGAAAAACAACACAAGTCTATATGATGCAATACATGGCAAGGTATGATGCATGACAATGTTATACAGGAAGCAGAACAAGTCTATACAGGAAGCATAACATGGCAAGGTAGGAAGCACAGTAAAACAACACAAGTCTATATGATGCAATACATGGCAAGGTAGAAAGCACAGAAAAACAACACAAGTCTATATGATGCAATACATGGCAAGGTATGATGCATGACAAATCTATACAGGAAGCAATATATGGCAAGGTAGGAAGCACAGAAAAACAACACAAGAAACATGACAATAAGCTCAAGCAAGTATGATGCAAGGCAAGTCTTTATATGATGCAACACATGGCAAGGTAGGAAGCACACAAGAACAACATAAGAACAACAAGTTTAAATGAGGCCGGAAGCTGCTCAAGACAAATCCGGTAAGACCTCATATGCATAGTTTGAAATTAGTCCAGATCTGCACAAACCTTAAGTTATAGTTGTTAAACAGAAATTTAACATGCACCAACATTATCTACATGGAATTCTAGTCAAGTTTCATATAAATTTTGTTTAATTCGGAGCTACGGCCTAGAAGATATGAGCAAAACAAGTTAAACATGGCAATGGTGCAAGATGCACCCAAACATCAAGCAAACTCACTCCAAACATGAAAACAACATGCTATTAAGATTCTACATGCAAAATAACACAAGTTTCATATAAAGAACACTCCAAAAGGAGCAACGGGCTAAAAGATACACATGAAACAAGAAACAACAACAAGCTGAAGTTAACAGCCACATAGCAACTTTGGAGCAAGAAATATATACTCTACAACACTCAAACATGGCAACAAGAAGCATGGACATGAAGTAGACATATCCTACAGAAAACAACTCCATTGGAGCATCTCCATAGGAGGCATGGATCAATAGCAACAAGCTACAACATTTTGATCATGACACTAAAAACCTGACAGCAATATTTTATAGCAACTTGAGAGCAAGAAATAAATAAGCTACAGCAGGTCATATGAGCAAGTAAGGACATGAATGGATAGACAACAACATATACAACAAGGAATGATCAATGGCCACCCCAAAACTAACATGGATTTGCCTAGGGCATCAAGCAAACATAGCATCAGGATTTTACAGATTCCAGACTTAGTGAAATTTCACTAAGTGTTAAAACAGCAATAACAACATGGCATGTTTACAAGCATGTTTAAGTCAACACAAGGCATATCATAGAAAGTTAAATGCACCACATCAAAGAACACATCATGGAGAATCTAAAACATCTAGGCATGTGACAAGGGGACAAACACAACAATAACAACGAGCTCCTCAACTAGGCATCTCGTAACAAGTTACAAAACCTAACAGCCACATGCACTTTTGCAACAGGGATTAACATGGCAATATGAACTCAAACAAGCATGCTATAGCAACCAACATGTAGAGCATCTCATGATGAACATTTTGACATATCATTTGCATCATTTGAATAAACATGCACCAAGTTACCATATCTCAAACATAGCAACAAAATAACAAGTAGCAGCAGTTTATAACAAGTAGCACTCTTGTAACAGATATTAGAGCATCTAGATGAACTCAAATGAGCATGGCACAATGGAACAAAGTGTAGAGCATATCACCACGATCATTTTGACATATCATTCACTCAATTTGGACATACACACAAAAAGTTATTAGCTCCACAATAATGCATCAGACAACAGTTTAACAGGGACTTAAATGTAAATATGATGTTTTCTGGTAAAATAGGAAAAATGCGTCGCAAAGAAAAAAACAAACGGGCCAGCAGAGGCTGAGAGGGAGCTCACCCATGGGTCTGGCCCGGTCGGGGGGAGGTGAGGCAGGCCGGCCCCTGGCTGGGCCTTGGCGTTGTGGGCCACCAGATTTGGGCCGGAGGGAGGAGGCGAGGGCCCACGCGACGGGTGCGCTCGTCGTCCCGCTCCTTCGATCCCTCCTCGATCGAGGACGGACGTTGCGGCGCCGGCGGCTTGGCCGGACTCCGGCGACGGAGGAGCTCCGGGAGGCCGGGAGGGATGGATCCGGGCGCGGGGCCCCAGATCCCCGCGACGGCGGCGAGGAAAACAGAAGGTTCGGTGGTGGCGCGAAAGGGGTCCCTGGCGGCGGCGCAGTCCGGCGCGGCGGCGGGGCCGGCCGGCGCGGACTCCGGCGAGGTGCGCACGGGGCGGCGCAGCGGCGCAGAACAGGATCAGGGGGCGCGGAACGCGGGATTCGGCGGCGGCGGCTGCGGGCTCGCGCGGGCCCGTGTTGGGCTCCGCGGGCCGCGGCGGAGTGGAGGCGTGGGGAGGCCACGTGGCGGCGCGGGAGTGGCTGCGGCCGGCGGCGGTGCTGATGTGGCACGCTGTGGTTGGCTGTCGTGAGGTGGGTGGGGTGCTGGACATGTCCGGTGGCGGTGCGGATATGTCCGGCTACGCGGTGGGAGGAGTTTTAGGGTTGGATGTGCGCGAAAATGGAGGAGATGCACATATATATAGGTAGAGGGAGCTAGGAGTGTCCAAATGAGGAGCCGTTCGCGGCCACGCGATCGTGATCGAACGGCCAAGAGCATGGAGGGGTTAGAATGGGCTAGGTGGGCTGTGTAGAAGACCTTGGGCTTAGGGAAGAGAAGAGCGGGAGAGGCCCGCGGATGTTTTCGGAGACCGAAAACGTCCGACGAATTAACCGGCGACTAGTGCTGCTATATATATCCGTTGGGCTATCAAACGGACTCCGAATGCGATGAAATTTGGCAGGCGGCCTGTCTACGCTATAATAAGACCACACGCCAAGTTTCAACCCATTCCGAGAACGTTTTTTGGCCACTCACAAAAAAAAATATTCAGAGGCACCGCGGGCGCGTGCAAGTGTGTCTCGGCTCAGAACGGACAACGGAAAGGACGAGGGAACTCGGGCGGATGCAAGTTTTGAAAACATGATGATGCAATGCACACGATGACATGGAAAGATGCAACACGCAAGCAGATGACATGGCAACGACGACGAATAACTAGCTGACACCTGGCACACCGGTCTCGGGGTGTCACAACACTCCCCTACTAACAAGAGACCTCGTCCCGAGATCTTAGGAACGAGACGGAAGGAAAAAGGAAGAACAAAGTTCTTCAGGGACAAAAGGGTAAAACCAAAGAATGTTGAGAGGTTGAATAACTTGAAAGAAAGGATACAACGAGGAAGAACGAGAATTGAGAAGCTCCGGTAAAGTAAGCAACAAGACAAAAGACGAGAACCAAGAGGATAAAAGACAAGAGAGACATTGAAACCACTCCGGTTAACAGAGATAGAAAAGAAATCTGAACGAAGGAATCCGGGCAGCACTCCGGCTGAAACTGAAAAATATAGCACACTTATTGAATGTGAATGGAATATGACAAGAACCTGAGGAGGTGGAGCGATACTCGACGAGAGTAACAACACAAGGCCTCCGGAAGAATTAAAAGAGTGGAATGAAACGAACGGAGAAGAAGATGACAACTTCCATCACGAAAGAATTTGAAATAGCATCTTCACGAGAAAGACTTGAACGGATTTGTTGAGAAAATCAACAACAAAAGAATAAACTTGTCGTGGACTTATTTAAACATCTCAAGACTTGAGGTGAATTATGCCGCAACCAAAATATGGATTAGCTGAGAATGAAGAAATGCAAAACTCCACTTCAAACGAATACGGAGAATTATTTGCACTCGAAAGGCGTCGAATAAGGCTTGAGCTGCTCTAGAAGAATTAGTTGAACACTCGAAGAATGATTTAAATGATGGAGAACCACCATGAAGAACTCCGGTAACAAAAGGATGATAATATAGAAATGACGGATGGAAAGAATAAGATTAAAGCCTTGCGACGATTAGTCGGGGTTCCGACGAGATAGCCGAGAAAACTTGAACTCCGGAAAAATAAAAGATGAAAGGACTTGGAACTAGAATTTATTCATCAAGAACAAACTCTGAAGGAAAAGATTAAATGAACTTGAAGAAAGAATAAGAATTATGTTATGCTTATCCTCCATCAATTAAATTGATGAACAATGGATTCACATACTACTTATTCCCGTTGAAAAGGATTAAAGAGGGATATATCGCACACTTGCGAAAATCTTCATGAAACACCGGTAAGATTGAAATGAGCGAACAGATTGATATGATAGCAACGGAAAAGAACTCTTGAGCGAACCATCGTAAAGAATTGAAACCGAGTGAAGAAAAGAACGAACCACCGTAAAGGATTAAATTGAGTGAATACGAGGGAATGAATCGCTGGGAAAATGATAAGTACTTGAGAAAATTTGAATGACGAGAATGAAGAGATCTCGGGCCGATTAAAGAATACTTGAACAAATCACCGGAAGAATATGAGACGAACGAAGAGGCATCGATGAAGAATATTTGGAGGACGAAGTTGAAAACTGAGAATGAATAAATCTTCTGAAATGATGGCCTTCGGAGGAACACAAGGAAAATAATTCATAAATACTCCGGAATAATGAAAGAAGAGAGAGGTTGAAGCCACGATGAAAAGAATTAAAAGCGATCTTGGAGAAAACGTATGACTGATGGAATCCATACTTACGTCACACTTGAAAAGAATTTCGGAACACTCCGGAAAATTAGAAAAGTCAGGTAAGATCCTGGAAAAAAACCTGTGGGTTATGAGCCCACCGAAGGGAGAACTCCGTTGAAATGGAATGCAAAGGAGATGATGCACCTGAACGAATAAAAACTCGAATGAGGTGACAACCTCGAATTAATCGGAAGACAGACGAATCTGCTGAGATTTCTTCGGAACTCCGGAATAATTAAATGGCGAGAGATGAACGAGCAAGGTGAAGCAATTGAGCCAAGGAAAAATAATATGAACAACACCGAATACTTGAATTGAATCCACCGGAGAGAAGAAGAGGTGAAGAAAATCAAATGAGAGGAGAACTCATCGGAGAAGAAAAGAGATGAAGGATGACGAACTAAACGAGAATTCACCAGTTGAAACAATTGTTGAAAAGAAGCAACGACTTCACACGAGTAAGATGGATACTCAATTAAGTACTCCGACTCCGAGAAGCAAAAGGGTGGGCGGGTGGGAAAAAGAAAGAACACAACGGACGGGGAAAACACCGTCGGTTAAAAGGAACCGAGGTTTGAACTTGCAAAGAAGAAGAGGATTGAATCCACTTGACGAGAGATGCACCAGATGAAAGAACTAACAACGCAATGAACGAAAACTAACCACGAGATCCTAAAAAAATTAAAGGGAAAGAGGAGTAATTCAAAACACCTACGTCAAGATTCCTCACCAGAGCGACGAAGGGGCAGGGAAGTAAAAAGAATTCCTACTCTCCAATATAACTAGACTCCAAAAAAGTTTTCTGCTAGACTCAACAATGGCCATTCTACGATCAATCAAGGGGGCTCATATGGTCGGTCGAGGCTCTGATACCAACTTGTCAGGCCCAAGATGCGATTCTATCCCGATCACGTGACGCTTACGTGATTGGGGCACAACCGCATTTTGGGCGCTTAGCAAGATGGATATCATTACATCGTACCATTACATACATACATGGGGGATACAACAATACATACAAGTCACATGAATACAACAACATCAATACAAGGCATCCAACTACTGATGCAAACATGAAAAGAACAAAGACATCCATCTGCTATCCCAGGCTGCCGACCCGGAACCTAACCTAAGACTGAAGAAGAAGAACTCCAACAAAAGAACAACGCTCTCACGTCAAGACATCGGAAACCTGCACCTGCAACTGTTGTTGAAGTATCTGTGAGCCACGAGGACTCAGCAATCCCTTAACCATGGGTAACAAGACTATCAAAGCTTAATAGGTAGGAAGAGGTAAAGTTGTGAGGTTGCAGCGGCGGCTAAGCAAAAATATGGTGGCTAACTTACGAGTACAAAAATAAGATGAGCATCTACGCAAACGGTCGTAACTAGTAGTGATCGCTAAAGATCCTGAACTACATACGAGTCAAACATAACCCCACCGTGTTCTCTTTTCAAAGTGAAAAGAGACAGTCATGGTTACTCACACAGTTGTGTGTTTTACTTTGGATCCTCTGTCAAGTTTTCTACAACCGAACATTAACAAATTCCCATCTGCCACATAACCGCGGGCATGGCTTTCGTAATATCTTAACCCTGCAGGGGTGTCCCAACTTAGCCCATCACAAGCTCCCACGATCAGCTGAAGTGATAAATATAATATCATCACCCCTTATCTTAGGGAAATCCGATCAGGCTCGGCATCCCGGTGCACAAGACATTTCGACAATGGTAAAACAAGTCCAGCAAGACCTCCCGGTGTGCCGACACCCTGATAGTAGCCGCGCGTATCTCGTCTCAGGCCACGACCGGATGGGACAGCCTACGGGAGCCAATCCTCGAGTTCCCCGTGGTGGCCCCGCAGTCGGCCCGTTTGGGACCAACACCATCAGCACTGGCCCCCCTGCTATGTAGAAAGAATCCTCGGGTAGCACTAACTCCCTATGCAATTTAATTAATTAATTAAGTTGTTATTATGAGCAAATTAAAACCAATGTTGGGCCTTGCTGGAGGAGTTTTATTCAAAGACGAACTGTCAAGGGGTCCCCATATACCCAATCGTGTGAGGAACGCAAAATCAAGGAACATAATGCCGGTTTATCGGCGCCTAAGGTGGCATGAGTGGAATAAAACACCGAGCAAAAGGCCAAGCCTTCCACCCATGCCCAGTATATAGGTGTGTTATTATACATATAACATATTGTGATATTCCAAGAACAAGTTCCCACCTGGAACGATCTTCATCTTCACATGCAACTAACAACGCTATAAGAGGGGCTGAGCAAGCGGGTAACATAGCCAAACAATGGTTTTTGCTAGGGAGGTATCAAAGGTTAGAGGTTTCATGGCAACAAGGAGAGGCTGACAATAATGATGGGTAGCGTGACATGTAACGATAGCATCAAGACACTAAGCATGGCAATGATAGTAAAGGTATCCAAGGGTATGGTCATCTTGCCTGAGATCCCGCAAGGAAGAAGAACGGTTCCGTGAAGAAGACGGAGAAGAAGCCTTGAAGAAGAACCACGGGTAGACGAAAGAATCCTCACGAACGCAATGGAACAAGCACTAACGAGAAGAAGCAAGCAATACAGTAAACACACAACACAAGAACATAACAATATGCTCAACCAAGTATGATGCAAAACAAGTCTACTTATGATGCACAACAAGTCTACACAGGAAGCACAACATGGCAAGGTAGGAAGCACAGAAAAACAACACAAGTCTATATGATGCATGACAAGTCTATACAGGAAGCAGAACAAGTCTATAAAGGAAGCATAACATGGCAAGGTAGGAAGCACAGAAAAACAACACAAGTCTATATGATGCAATACATGGCAAGGTATGATGCATGACAAGGCTATACAGGAAGCAGAACAAGTCTATACAGGAAGCATAACATGGCAAGGTAGGAAGCACAGTAAAACAACACAAGTCTATATGATGCAATACATGGCAAGGTAGGAAGCACAAAAAAACAACACAAGTCTATATGATGCAATACATGGCAAGGTATGATGCATGACAAATCTATACAGGAAGCAATATATGGCAAGGTAGGAAGCACAGAAAAACAACACAAGAAACATGACAATAAGCTCAAGCAAGTATGATGCAAGGCAAGTCTTTATATGATGCAACACATGGCAAGGCAGGAAGCACACAAGAACAACATAAGAACAACAAGTTTAAATGAGGCCGGAAGCTGCTCAAGACAAATCCAACAACATAAGAGCATAGTTTGAAATTAGTCCATATCTGCACAAACCTTAAGTTAGAGTTGTTAAACAGCAATTTAACATGCACCAACATGATCTACACGGAATTCTAGTCAAGTTTCATATAAATTTTGTTTAATTCAGAGCTACGGCCTAGAAGATATGAGCAAAACAAGTTAAATATGGCAACGGTGCAAGATGCACCCAAACATCAAGCAAACTCACTCCAAACATGAAAAAAACATGCTATTAAGATTCTACATGCAAAATAACACAAGTTTCATATAAAGAACACTCCAAAAGGAGCAACGGGCTAAAAGATACACATGAAACAAGAAACAACAACAAGCTGAAGTTAACAGCCACATAGCAACTTTGGAGCAAGAAATATATACTCTACAACACTCAAATATGGCAACAAGAAGCATGGACATGAAGTAGACATATCCTACAGCAAACAACTCCATTGGAGCATCTCCATAGGAGGCATGGATCAATAGCATTTTGATCATGACACTAAAAACCTGACAGCAATATTTTATAGCAACTTGAGAGCAAGAAATAAATAAGCTACAGTAGGTCATATGAGCAAGTAAGGACATGAATGGATAGACAACAACATATACAACAAGTAATGATCAATGGCCGCCCCAAAACTAACATGGATTTTCCTAGGGCATCAAGCAAACATAGCATCAGGATTTTATAGATTCCAGACTTAGTGAAATTTCACTAAGTGTTAAAACAGCAATAACAACATGGCATGTTTAAGTCAACACAAGGCATATCATGGAAAGTTAAAAGCACCACATCAAAGAACACATCATGGAGAATCTAAAACATCTAGGCATGTGACAAGGGGACAAACACAACAATAGCAACGAGCTCCTCAACTAGGCATCTCGTAACAAGTTACAAAATCTAACAGCCACATGCATTTTTGCAACAGGGATTAACATGGCAATATGAACTCGAACAAGCATGCTATAGCAACCAACATTTTGACATATCATTTGCATCATTTGGATAAACATGCACCAAGTTACCATATCTCAAACATAGCAACAAAATAACAAGTAGCAGCAGTTTATAACAAGTAGCACTCTTGTAACAGATATTAGAGCATCTAGATGAACTCAAATGAGCATGGCACAACGGAACAAAGTGTAGAGCATATCACCACGATCATTTTGACATATCATTCACTCAATTTGGACATACACACAAAACGTTATTAGCTCCACAATAATGCATGAGACAACAGTTTAACAGGGACTTAAATGTAAATATGTTGTTTTCTGGTAAAATAGGAAAAATGCGTCGCAAAGAAAAAAACAAACGGGCAAGCAGAGGCTGAGGGGGAGCTCACCCATGGGCCTGGCCCGGTCGGGGGGAGGTGAGGCAGGCCGGCCCCTGGCTGGGCCTTGGCATTGTGGGCCACCAGATTTGGGCCGGAGGGAGGAGGCGAGGGCCCACGCGGCGTTGTGCGCTCGTCGTCCCGCTCCTTCGATCCCTCCTGGATCGAGGACGGACGTTGCGGCGCCGGCGGCTTGGCCGGACTCTGGCGACGGAGGAGCTCCGGGAGGCCGGGAGGGATGGATCCGGGCGCGGGGCCCCAGATCTCGGCGGCGGCGGCGGGGAAAACGGAAGGTTCGGTGGCGGCGCAGTATGGCGCGACGGCGGGGCCGGCCGGCGCGAACTCCGGCGAGGTGCGCACGGGGCGGCGCAACGGCGCAGAACAGGATCGGGGGGCGCAGAACGCGGGATCCGGCGGCGGCGGCTATGGGCTCACGCGGGCCCGCGTTGGGCTCCGTGGGCCGCGGCGGAGTGGAGGCGTGGGGAGGCCACGTGGCGGCGCGGGAGTGGCTGCGGCCGGCGGCAGTGCTGATGTGGCGCGCTGTGGTTGGCTACGGTGAGGTGGCTGGGGTGCTGGACATGTCCGGCGGCGGTGCGGATATGTCCGGCTGCGCGGTGGGAGGAGTTTTAGGGTTGGATCTGCCCGAAAATGGAGGAGATGCACATATATATAGGTAGAGGGATCTAGGAGTGTTCAAATGAGGAGCCGTTCGCGGCCACGCTATCGTGATCGAACGGCCAAGAGCATGGAGGGATTAGAATGGGCTAGGTGGGCTGTGTAGAAGACCTTGGGCTTAGGGAAGAGAAGAGAGGGAGAGGCCCGCGGATGTTTTCGGAGACCGAAAACGTCCGACGAATTAACCGGCGACTAGTGCCGCTATATATACCCGTTGGGCTATCAAACGGACTCCGAATGCGATGAAATTTGGCAGGCGGCCTGTCTACACTATAATAAGACCACACGCCAAGTTTCAACCCATTCCGAGAACGTTTTTCTGCCACTCACAAAAAAAAAAATCGGAGGCACCGCGGGCGCGTGCAAGTGTGTCTGGGCTCAGAACGGACAACGGAAAGGACGAGGGAACTCGGGCAGATGCAAGTTTTGAAAACATGATGATGCAATGCACACGATGACATGGCAAGATGCAACACGCAAGCAGATGACATGGCAACGACGATGAATAACTAGCTGACACCTGGCACACCGGTCTCGGGGTGTCACACTCCTTCTCCCGTGGAACACTACGCAAAATTGGAGAAAGCGCCGAGCCGCCGAGGAGCGCCGGCGAGGACGCCTTGCTCCGATGGGTTGGGTGTGTCGCGAGCCTCACCCCGTGACTGGTATTCCATCATCCCCCTGAGCTTGGTTCGGTTCTGTCCAATGTTCTTGCCTGCGCCTTGACACTGCGGCCGTAGCTACAGCTACACGGCCGCCACAAGGCCATGCCTTGGCCGCCTTAGCTATTGTGCATGAGTGTGATCTAATAATCAAATTTTTTCTATAATTAATTGGTCATGCAATTCTATAGGTTGTGGAAACTGCTCTTTAACGGTGGTATACAATTTCTTGTCTGGCTGGAACTTATTTGTAGTTTATTCACAATGAGTATATAATATCTCTATATAATGACATACCAATCAGGCATATTTGATTAGTCTTGCTTGGTCTGAACATTCTTACATGTAATTGTGGATGCTATAGCTAATCCGTGTTATCATTTCTGACAAGAAGCATTGTTGTCTATCTGAAAAACAGGTTCATGGCATGAAAAAGAAGGAATATATAGACCACAATGCATTTCATGGTGCTGCAGTACTGGGTAGTTATCTATACAAATGATTATGTCCAGGCTTTACATGGCCATGCAGTTGAGTTATTTCCAAGCTTTGCAAATTAAAGTTAAAAGGAGGTTAAGAATTGTTCTTTAATTTCGATGGAATGAGGCAGCCATTTACATGAGATTGGACATGTTCAAATGCTCGAGCATATTTTTTTTATTCTAAAGATTGGTTCATGCAAGTTTGTATAGATAAAAATTTGTGTGACAACATCAATTAGTAGGGAGGATATTGAAGTATTCAAGGTTTATATGTCCCGCCTTCTTTTTATTTAGAGTTATTTGTATATTGAATAATCCACTTAAGAGTTATTTGTAAAGATTAATATTAGCTTAAAAAATGCCCATGCTATGGCTGCACTGGTTTATCACAAGATGCCTTTGTGAATTAATTTGAATTGTATATCCGATTGCTAGCAGTCTGTAGTTCTGAAGTAGAAAATTTTCCAGATCGTTGAGGCAATCAACATGCATTTTCATAGATTTTGTAACTCAAATGAATGCTATGTAATTTTTTTATCTAACTATTGTCAAAATGCATGCAGGTTTAGCTCTGACAGAAACAACTATGGGACAGATTCACCATGAAGTTGGGTTGTAGTGTTTCAGCTACAGTGTAGGTACATCTTCCTAGCTTAGTGTAACTATGATTGTCAAATGTTCCCTTGAAGCTATTTTTTTTTCAAATCATCTTGTAAATCTTGTAAAGGAAGCAAGCTTGGATTATCTGGATTTTTTTCCACACCAAGTGCACCTCGCTTTCATATTATCAAGCAACCCCTTTCTGAGGTACACTCTCTTTGCTTGCAGCCTTTTTTACTGTTTATTTTTTCCAGTTAGTCTCCTCTGATGATGATGCTTGATAAGTGTTGTTTATCAATGTGTTGTCTTGTCTCAGAAAAGCGCTTGATAATTGTAGCTCTATATGCTTGTGTTGCAAATAGCATGAGCAACTGGACAACCATTTGGTTCATAATCATCAACCCATTGAACTTAATAACATGCACACACACTCTCGATTGTAGAAAGTCTGATGAGTTACTACATAAATGGCCAAAATGACTGCATTGCAGTATGTACTGTTGGTAACCATACAATGTATGTTCCAGAATTCGATCACAAGAAAACTTCGGCAAACCAACATTTAGTTATTTAGACAAGCATTTGAAAAACTTGCATGCATGGTACCCAATATCAAATGGCAGGCCACCATGAGGCTTGCAACTTATAAGATGTTTTATGCATGACCCATATGAAGTACTACTACCGTTGACACAATTGCTTCCATGTTTTCAAAATAAAAAGTTCTAGCACTTAACCTTTCTTTTACTTTTATGTTGAAGCACCAACTACTGAGAGCATGATTGTCATTCTGAGTGTAATGTGCATTGGCCCAAAGTAGCATTGTCTTTTGCATGATTGTGATATCGTTTATTCTGAAATGATTGTATCTAGTCATCACTTAAACCTTGAAGGTGCCCTTGCATTTATGTTTTGCATCACTAAAGGGGGCAAGCTAGATATCACTTTATCATATTTGCACATCATGTTCATTGCAAATCTTTTTGATGTTTCAGTTTCACATTGTAAAACTTTCAGTCGTTTGTGATTTTCTCTTGAGACAACTTAATTACTATAGAATCATTGTCTCAGTAAGCTTTTGTCATATGACTATGAGAAAGTCCTATATGGTTAATAGCATGTCACCACACAAATTTTTCTTGTTATCATTTACCTACTCGAGGACGAGCAGGAATTAAGCTTGGGGATGTTGATACGTCCAAAACGTATCTATAATTTCTGCTTGCTCCATGCCACTTTTGGGTGATATTCCTATGATATTCATACACTTCCATACACTTTTGATCATATTTGGACTAACTTACTAATCCAGTGCACCCCAGTGCCAGTTTCTGTTTTCGGCTGTTTTTGTATTTCAGGTTTTCACGTTTCGAGAACTGCCCAGAAAAATCCAGAAAAATTATATAAAAATCAGCGAGCCGGAAACAACACTGCGTCCGAAGGGCAGCCTGGGGGGGGGCACAGGGGCTCCAGGCGCCCTGTGGGCGCTCCCCCTGGGCCGCGTCGGGGGGGGGGGCGCCTGGGCCCCCCGAGGCTCCCCCGGTGCCCTACTTTGGCATATATTTAAAGGGTCCTCCGTAACCCTCAGAACAGGACTTATTTTCGCGATCCCATCTCTGTTCCGCCGCCGCCGCCGCTTCCAAGATCGGGAGCACCAGGAGAACTCTTCCCGGCACCCTGCCGGAGGGGAGGATCACCACCGGGAGCTTCTCCACCACCATGGACGCCTCCCGGATGACTCGTGAGTAGTCTCCCTTGGACCATGAGTCCATGACCAGTAGCTATGTGATGTTCTCCTCCCGTTCTTGTGCTTCACTAATTAGTCCTCGTGAGCTACCCTACATGATTGAGGCACCTATGTAATCCTTATGCTGTTGCTATGTTGAGTTTGCTGGGATCCGATGGATTATGAGATTATGTTCAGATTGATCTTGAGTAATATATTTGATCTACCTCTTTTATATTTTAGTTCATAAGTAATTCTTGCATGTTCTCCGTTGTTATTTATTGCTTTGGCCGAGTAATAGGTAGTGACTCCAAGAGGGAACGTTATGCTCGAATGTGGGTTCATGCCCCTCGATGACTAGCTTGAGTGACAGAAACATGAGTCTAGGGGATGTGCTGTTGCCACAAGGGGGAAAACAACGGTGCTTGTGCCCGCGGGTGCAAGGATTGTTTACTTTACGCAAAGTTCTTTTAATGCAGTTGTCTGTTGCATTGAATTTACACTATGAGTGGGACTCGCAACTTAATACCAGCGAGATGTTCTGGATAGATATCTCAAGGTGGATGATTAGTAGTAGATATTGATGGATTTCGGTCTACTTACTTTGGCGTACCGCCCATGCTTTGAACCTCAACTTTTCTTGCAATGTAATCAACATTTGTATGCGCTCGTGGGTCCTGTCAATTGCCCAGCTGTAATTTGTTTACCTCACATAGCTGTTTTATCGTCTTTTGGGAGAGAGACATCACTAGTGAACATCATGAGACTCCGGTCCATATTACCATCATTGATCACATCCACTATTTACTTTTCGTTATTTACTTACTATTGCAAAACACTATTTATCACTACTATCATATTGCTTTTAACCCTTTGTGAACTACAAGGCCGGAGAGATTGACAACCTCTCTGTACTCGTTGGGAGCAAAGTTATTTGTATCTGTGTGCAGGTCCACGTTGATTGCTAATTGCGCCGTTAGCAATTGACACCTACTTGTTGAACCTAGGAGTCTCTGGGGATTCGATCCTTGGCATCTTTGCTAGGGGAAAACACTTCTACTTACTGCATCTTACACCTTCCACTTGGGGTAACCAACGAGGGGTTCGAGGCCCATCAGATGCGCGAAGGCTGGAGGAAGCAGGGAGGCGGGGCAGAGGAAGGAGGTCCAGTGCGGTGGACGACGGTGGAGAGGCGCGAGGAGAAGGCCGCGGGGTTGGGGCAGCACGTCGACCGACAACAACATCCCCGGCCGGCGCGGGCGTCATGGCGGGGCGGCGCTCGGGCCGGGCGAGGCTGAGGCGGCGAGGCGCGGAGGAGGAGAGGTGAGGGACGGCGCTCCGCGGCAGGGCCTGCATCAGGGAGGAGGCAGGGGCTCGACAAGGTGCGGGCGGCGGCGACCTGGACTCGCCGTCGGGGTGGAGGTCGGACGCGGGCGCCGGGGTTCTGCTCTGACGAGGCAAAAGGAGGAGAGGCGCGGCTATGGCGTTGCATTGGGGATCGGGGCGAAGGGCCTTGCCCTTCCCCTGTGTGACAGCGCTCGACGGAGCGAGAGAGACCGAGCGGGGAGTAGGAGGCGGGGCGAAGGGAGCAGCGATGAGGGGAAGAGGCGACGGCGTCGGGAGGACGAGAGGGAGTGATGCGAGAGGAGCGGGTCGGGTTCTAGGGTTAGATAGGCAGGGGCCTTAGGCCTAGGGGGACCGCGGTGGCCTGGGCCGTGGGCCACGGGAATGGAGTTGGGCCGCGCTGGAATCTCTCTCTCCCTCTTAATTCAAAACTCTTTAGCAGAAAAAACAAAAGAGAGAAGAAAAATGAAGAGAGGGTTAGGGAGCTAATTTGGGCAGGAGGCTAATTTCTCGGGACTCGCAAAAATGAGTTTGATCCCAGAAAATTAGAAGTGGCATGATCAAAAGATATAAATTCAAACCCATTTGAATTGTTTGAACTAGGACATGGTTTTGAACCAAAAATGTTCGTTTTTTTGGAGGAGGTGGGATGTGAGACAAAAGAATTACTGACAAAGTTTGGAGACCAAACTTGAAGTAGGGAAGGCATGAGAATTAATTTGCAAGTGTGTTTTGGTGATTCCAAACTTATGGAATATTTATTATAGCTCCCTAATAATATTGAGAGGATATATTATAAAGAGAAATCACAAGTGAATTCCCTCGGGTTAAATGGATCAAAGATCCATGCAATTTATTTAGATGAGATGCAAAATATTATGACATGATGGCATGATGACATGATGCAATGCAAAAATAAATAGAACAACCAAAAGAAACACACGACGAAACCCGGAATAGTAGGAAGTCTTCTCGAGCATCGGTCTTGGGGAGTCACAGATGTATCCATGGCTCACGCTCATGTATTGCGTGAAAGTTGAAAGGTTTGAATGAATAGAGTATGAAAACAAGTGCTTGGCTGAAACCGGGGTTGTGCATAATATGAATATTTTGTGTGATGAAGAGGGAGCATAGCCAGACTATATGATTTTGTAGGGATAACTTTCTTTAGCCATAGTATTTTGAAAAGACATGATTGCTTTGATAGTATGCTTGAAGTATTATTATTTCTTATGTCAATATAGACTTTTGTCTTGAATCTTTCAGATCTCAACATTCATGCCACAATAAAAAGAATTACATTGAAAATTATGTTGGTTAGCATTCCACATCAAAAATTCTGTTTTTATCATTTACCTACTCGAGGACGAGCAGGAATTAAGCTTGGGGATGCTTGATACGTCTCCAACGTATCTATAATTTTTGATTGTTCCATGCTATTATATTATCCTTCTAGGATGTTTTATGGGCTTTTATATACACTTTTATATGATTTTTGGGACTAACCTATTAACCTAGAGCCCGGTGTCGGTTTCTGTTTTTTTCCTTGTTTTTGAGTTTTACAGAAAAGGAATACCAAACGGAGTCCAATTGACGTGCCAATTTTTGATGATTTTTTCTAGACCAAAAGAAGCCCCCGAAGTAAAAGAGTTGGGCCAGGAGAGTCACAGGCTGCCCACGAGGGTGGGGGCGCACCCACCCCAAGTGTTGCCCCCCCTGTCTCGTGGACAGCCCGGAGGGCCCCCTGACTTGTACCCTATGCCAAAAAATCCTATAAATACTGAAACCTTCGGAAAATAACCTAGATCGGGAGTCCCGTCGCTGAAAGCCTCTGTTGCCACCAAAAACCAATCTAGACGCTGTTCCGGCACCCTGTCGGAGGGGGAATCCCTCTCCGGTGACGAGGAGGGAGTAGTCCACCCTCGGGGCTGAGGGTATGTACCGGTAGCTCTCTCTCTCTCTCTCTCTCTCTCTCTCTCTCTCGTGTTCTTGAGATGGCACGATCTTGATGTATCGCGAGCTTTGCTATTCTAGTTGGATCTTATGATGCTTCTCCCCCTCTACTCTCTTGTAATGGATTGAGTTTTCCCTTTGAAGTTATCTTATCGGATTGAGTCTTTAAGGATTTGAGAACACTTGATGTATGTCTTGCACGTGCTTATCTATGGTGACAATGAGATATCATGTGATCCAGTTGATATATGTTTTGGTGATCAACTTGCGGGTTCCATGACCTTGGGAATCTATGCATAGGGGTTGGCACAAGTATCCGGTAGAAACTTTGGGGCACTATTTGAAGTTCTTTGTGTTGGTTGAATAGATGAATATGAGATTGTGTGATGCATATCGTATAATCATGCCCACGGTGTAATGCCCAGGATGCGACTATATCTCATACGTGTCGAGGCACGACTTAGAGACATAAGCGCATTCTGGAATGATCGCAAGTGCGGTATCTTGGCACAACTCATGTAAAGTACAGGGATGAATGGGTAAAATAGTTGGCTTACACTCGCCACGTCACACAATGATTACAATAGCATACATTCATCCAAATAACACAGGGTTCGATTACGGACGAAATCCAAACGAGAAAGGATACCACAACCACAAGCACGGATCCTCCTAGTTGGAACCACTACTGATTGTCGGGATACGAAACATAGTAACGTCCGCGCTCTTCATCGAACTCCCACTAAAGTTCTGAACCATCTCCTGCATTGATCTCAGCAGTACCTGCATCTGGTGTGTGTTGAATCTGTGAGCCACAAAGGACTCAGCAATCCCATTCCTGGGTATCAAAACTAACAAAGCCTTTAGGTGTGGAGAGGTAATAAAGTGTCTGCAGCAAGCACTAAGCAACTAGCTTACGAATTCAGAGCGAGATGAGAAAAGTGCCAACGGTCGCCAAAGATGATCAATAAGTGATCCTAGCTACTCACGGTCAAACATAACCCTACCGTGTTCACTTCCTGAAGCCCTTCGGAAAGAGACCGTCACAGTAAATCACACAGGTAGTGTATTCTTAGGATATGGTGTCAAGTTATCTACAACCGGATATTAACAAATTCTCATCTGCCACATAACCGCGGGCACGGCTTTCGAAAGTTCAAAACCCTGCATAGGTGTCCCAACTTAGCCCATCACATTCTCACGATCTACGGAGTCGCAACTCCAAATTGGGAAGACCCGAGTATTCTCAGAATCACGTGCTCAAGATATTTTGACAAAGGTAAAACTAATCCAGCAAGACCTCCCGGCGTGCCGACACCCTGATAGTAGCCGCACGTATTTGGTCTCAGGCCACGACCGGATGGGCGATGCTATAGGTAATACCAGATACCTTGGGTTTCCCCAAGGCGGCCCTACAGGACCCCCAGTTTGGACCAACACTCATGAGGAGCACTAGCCTGGTTTGTAAAATTAAGTCCTCGGGTTAATTACTCCCTATGCAAGTTTTTAGTTGTTAGGCAAATGGTAAAACTAAAGTTGGTCCTTGCTGGAAAAGCTTTAAGCAGTGCGAATTATCAAGGGGGGCCCATAAACCCCAACCATGTTAGGAACGCAAAATCAAGGAACATAGCACCGGTTTATCAGGTCCTAAGGTGGCATGAGTGGAACAAAACACCAAGCAGAAGGCCAAGCCTTCCACCCATTGCCAATATATATGTGCATTAATTTACTTAAGAGATATATTATGTTATCCCAATAAACAAGTTCAACATGGAGCAATCTTCAATCTTCACCTGCAACTAACAACGCTATAAGAGGGGTTGAGCAAAAGCGTACTTAGCCAATGAACGGTTTGCTAGGAAGGCGGTTAAAGCGTTTCATTGTAACAATAGGAGGGTGACAAACAGGAATAGGCATCGAGGCATATCTAAAGAACGATACAACTAGCAAGGCAAAGATAGAGGTGATATCGAGGAATGGTCATCTTGCCTGGGATTCCGCAAGGAAGAAGAACGAGTCCATGAAGTGGTCGAACAAATCCTCACAACTCCGGAACGAAACCAAAGCTAACGAGAGAATCATACGGAAAGAAGGAATCAACACAGTAAACACACCAGCATAAACATGGCCTATGATGCACAACCAAGTATGATGCATGTCCGGTTTAATTATGCATGACATGGCAAGGTGCACAAACAACACTACAAATTAAGTGGAGCTCAATATGTAATGAGTTGCATATTGACAAAACACCATATTCCATTTATTTAGTTCACTCTCGTTCATATGCACAACAATATTAAATGTTGATTAACATGTCAAGGGGTGAAGCACAATTAAACTACCTATCTAGGCAATTTAAATAGGGCTGGAAACCATAAACAACAATTCCGAAAAATCCCCATGTGCATAATTTGAATTTGGTACTGTTCTGCCTATTACCATATTTTAATGTTGTTAAACAACAAAACAAAGTGCACCATGTTATTCTACACATTTTTCTACCCCATTTACATATAAAGTTTATTAAATTTGGAGCTATGGTTATTTAGTTATGAGTTAAACCATTTTAACATGTTATTTAAGCAAACTTACGCAAACATCAATTAAAACATTTTAAACATGGATGAGAGTAGCATATTATTAATCTACACAAAATTCTAAGCATTTTTCATATATAATGTTTATACATATAATGCCCGGTTGTGAAGTTATTATATGCATGATCTAGAGGGACTTTTCTGCAAAACTGAAAACTCTGGGTAAATAGCTAAAATCGCAGATCTGGAAAAAAGAAACATGGTCGGGCCGAAACTGGCCGGCCCATCAGCAGGAAAACAAAAGGAGGAGGCGCTGCGGTGTGGCCTCACCCAGTGGGCTTTGGCCCGTTCGGCAGAGGAGGGGAGTCAGCTGGGCGTGGCGAAGAGGGGCCCGACCCATGCGG
This sequence comes from Secale cereale, assembly GCA_902687465.1. Classification (NCBI taxonomy): domain Eukaryota; kingdom Viridiplantae; phylum Streptophyta; class Magnoliopsida; order Poales; family Poaceae; genus Secale; species Secale cereale. The sequence goes on along the minus strand of LR738710.1, from coordinate 471,883,368 downwards.
GCGCTCGTGCGTGGTCAACGGGGGGAGCGGCGCGCTACTGCTGCTTGATGCAAAGGCGTCGTCCTCATCTACTCGATGCAGAGGCAGGAGCTGGGTGCGGCGGCTTCAGGCGGGGACGGGGCGGCGCTGGAGGAAGGAGGATACAGATGCGGCAGGAGGTCGGCGGCGAGGGCGGCACGACGGCTTGTATCCGCGAATGAAGGCTGCAACGACGACATCGCTCGGGGAAGCAGTGGATCGAAGTCATCAGGCGTCGGCGGCTTTCATGGGAGTCTGAGAGCTCGCCAGGTGAGAGAGATGTGAGAGGAGGAGAAGGGGAAGGGTGCGTTGTGGGATGGCGGATCTGACCGGATGCTAGACGAGGACGCGGTCTCCGGCGCTCGAAGGAGACATCCTGGTTCAGGCTTGGAGACGGCGGCCATGACCAAGCTCGGGCCAGGCTCCGGCTCAGTCCAGATCAGGCGGCTTGGGGTCAAGGTGAACGCGATGGCCATAGGGGATGAAGAAGCCTTGGCGCTGGCGACGATCGAGGTGTCCCGGAGGTGGGGATGCGGAAGCGGGGCCGATGAGGCGGGGCGGCGGCGCAGCGACGTCGGCAGGTCGAGGCCTGGATCCGATCTGGATCGAGCGATGCGGGAGGCTCGGGAACTCTGGTGGTCGTCGAATCTCCATATGGTGGTCACAGATGGTGGATGGAGGGCTGATTTGGGGCCGGATTTGGTTGGCTGGGTGGGGATCAAGAGGTGGCGTCTGGTTGGTGGTGGAGGAAAACGAGGAGAATTTTGAATCGGGGATGAACCCGAGGAAGACAGTACACAGTGCGGCGGCGGCTAGGGTAGGATCCCTTGAAATTAGGTGGTTTGTCTAGATTTGGTTAGGGGGTCTATATATAGGAAAAAAGAGTTAGGTTAGGACCCTCGGATCGTAATCCAATGGTCTCGGATAAATAGGCTAGGGAGTCGAAATAAGAAAACGGAGATGTTTTAGGGATGTTTGGGGATGATCCGGACCCATCGGTCACGACTGCCCGGGTCGGGTTGGTGAAGTTTTCGGACAAGGTTGCGAGTGACATGCGGGTTGTGCAGAGATGCTAGGCGATCAGACAGAAGCAAAAGAAAACCAGGTTGGTCTGTGAAAGGACAACGGAGGCAACGGGGACAAACGACAACTACGAACAAATGCAAGTTTTGAAAAATGTCGACAACGGAGTGCTGATGCAATGCGGATGATGCGATGATGAATGCAACAAGCAAATAATTAACACAACTGACACACAAAACAGGGAAGGCATCTGGAGCGTCGGTCTTGGGGCGTCACACACGGATACTTGAGGTGACAATGGAGTATCTAGGTGACATTAGGGTTTTGATTGATTTGTGTCTTAAGGTGTTATTCTAGTACGAACTCTATGATAGATCGAACGGAAAGAATATCTTTGTGTTATTTTACTAGGGACTCTTGAATTGATTGATCAGAAATGATAACTTTTAGGTGGTTTCGTACCCTACCATAATCTCTTTGTTTGTTCTCCGCTATTAGTTACTTTGGAGTGACTCTTTGTTGCATGTTGAGGGCTACTAATATGATCCAATTATGTTATTATTGTTGAGAGAACTTGCACTAGTGAAAGTATGAATCCTAGGCCTTGTTTCCTATCATTGCAACACCGTTTATGCTCACTTTTATCTGTAGTTACCTTGCTGTTTTTATATTTTCGTATTACAAAAATCTATATCTACCATCCATATTGCACTTGTATCACCATCTCTTCGCCGAACTAGTGCACTGTATTGGGTGTGTTGGGGACACAAGAGACTCTTTCTTATTTGGTTGCAGGGTTGTTTGAGAGAGACCATCTTCATCCTATGTCTCCCATGGATTGATAAACCTTAGGTCATCCACTTGAGGGAAATTTTCTACTGTCCTACAAACCTCTGCATTTGGAGGCTCAACAACGTCTATAAGAAGAAGGTTGTGTAGTAGACATCAGCCCCGACGGCAACCCTACCTCTCCCATAACTCCATTTTCTCCTCGGATTGGTTTCGACAGTGTTTAGCGAAGCCCTGCCGACACTACACCACCACCACGACCATCTCCACCATGTCGTCGTGCTGCTTGATATCCTATCTACTTCTCATCTCCTGCTTCCTGGATCAAGAAGGAGGAGACGTCCCCGAGCCGCACGTGTGTTGAACGCAGATGTGCAGTCCATTCGACGCTAGATTAGATTGGATCGTGATCGGATCACGAAGAGTACGACTACATCAACCGCGTTATATACGCTTCCGCTTTCATCTACAAGGGTATGTAGACACACTCCCCTCTCGTTGCTATGCATATCCTAGATTAGATCTTGGGTGTTTCATGGGAACTTTTTTGATTTTCATGCTTCGTTCCCCATCACCTCGGCCACAACATGTGTGTAGGAGAAGGTCTCTGGGCCGGAGAAAGAAGGAGAAGTGAGAAAAGTAACTAGGACTCGGTTGGCGGCTGGAGTCGACTGGAACGCAAGAACAGGAAAGGCGACAACTTACGAGCGTGGAGCTCGTCGATGTGTTGCACCTCGGCCAACATCCTCTGCTCCTTCACCAACCATGCGCTGGCTTGACGCTCATAGTCCACCTTCAGGCCAACGACATCCTGGGTGGCCTTACTCACCACCCGTCCCTCTCGGCCAACGGTTTCAGTGCTCCACCGCCAGCTAGCTCAGCTCGGCCTGATGGGCGGCCGCCCGCTGGTCTACTAAGAGTCGGTCCGCCCCGCTTGTTGCAGGTCGCACTGCTGATGTAAGAGGTCCTAGACTTCCACCAGGTCGGCGACGGTGGCTCCAAGCCGGGCAGAATTCTCGATCAACGGCCGGGCAGAAGATGGAAGGCGGAGAAGCAACCAGAAAACTTAAAGAATATCTAACCTGACTGCTGCGCAACCAGCCCGAATCTCGAGGGCTACACCTAATGGGTGCCCTGGCGCCCCCACTAGAAGAAAGCAAGCCGTTTACCTACAAGCCACTGCAACTTCGCCTCCTTCACGGCAAGCTCGGCCTTGGCTGCTCGGTACACGCCAAACTTCTTGTTGAAGGTCGCCAGCCGTTGGTCGCGAAGAGCATGCGGAAGGAGAATCAGAAGTAGAAAATATGAAGATATTCTGGAAAGCTCGAGCTGCCTGTGCCACAGCCGGCCCGAGCTCAGGGCTTACACCCAGTGGGTGCACAGGCGCGCCCCCACTGCAAAGCATTTTCGAAAAAACAAAAGTGCGTACCATGAGGGACTGCTTGAGCTTGACGAGTTGGCCCTGTGCTCCCTAGGCGGACTCCTGCAAGAAACTACCATAACTAGCAAACTACATGCGCACCTTGTCTAAGGCGGTGGTCACAATCCCGGGAAACACCTAGTTGATGGTATCGCCGGTGCTTGCCCAGTTCCCTTGCGGCTGGGCCACCGAACTCACTCTGGTCCTGCTCCCCTCTGGCCCTAATGAACTAACAATAGCACCACCGCCTCCGGGCACGGTTCCTGCGCCGCCTCACAGCGCCCATCTGGCTGGGCCAGCTACACCCTCTGGGCCGCCTTCCCTGGTCCGACCGGTTCCTCCGATCACTCCAACCCCCTTGTCCTGGTCCAAGCTCGACGCGGTGCCGGGTGCGTCCGTCGGACCGGGGGTTGGCTCGTGGTGGTCCTCATTGATCGGGCCGCCCGCCTCCAGGGCCGCATGCGCGTCGGTCTACACCTGGCGCTCTGCGGCAGCAATGGCAGAGGCGAGTCCGCCGTGCAAGGAGCTCACATAGCCTCCTCACCCATGTTCAGCCCCGTGATGCCTTCCCGCGCCCTCGCGACATCCTCCCATGCCTTGGGGGAGGCCTCCGCCTCCTCCCTCATGGACAGCTCCAGTCTCTCCATGTGACACGCTCCCTCTCCTCCTGCACGGCGGTGGCCGCGGATTCGGCCTCCCGCTCCTATGTGGTGGCATTGGCCTGTTCGTGCTCCGTCGCGTCGTCCTCGGGTGGGGCCGATGTGCCTGCTTCTGGGATTTCGAAAGGGCCCTCTTGACGTGCCAAACGTTGAGGAGAGAAGGGAAATCACGAAAGAAGAACCAATTCAAGACAAGACTAGGATGGGAGCTCTCACCCGGCGCTCGTCGGGATCATCTGTCTCAGGGCTGGCGTCGGGGCAGCATGGCATGCTTTCTTCACACCTTTGTCCCGCCTGCCGGCTGCACTCCCGTCGGGCGTTTTCTGGCCGGCTTCTCGACAACCTGTTTCCCATGTGGCCGCATCGCGGCCGCCATCTGCTCGGCCGTCACGACCTTCGCCGCCTTGTGCAGCCTCCTCCTTGGGATGGGGGTGGCGTCTGCCGTCGCAGCCGGTAAGGCCGCACCAAGTGCCTCGTTGTCATCATCTGCATTGTCGTCCGTCCAGCCACACAAAGTGCAAGATGTGAGAGACTCACGGGCGAGACCGGCCCCACCGGCCTCGGCATCCTCGAGGGGATCGTAGTCCTCCTCGTCCGGCTCATCATCCGGTCCGCCATCCCCGTCCGAGGCTTCCTAGTCCGATTCGAAGACTGGTGGGTTCGTCCCGTCGTCCGCTATCTGGTTTGAGAACCTTTGCACCAACGATTTAGATACCATGCATCAAGGCGATGCGGCGGAAGGCAAAGAACTGAGATCAGGTCGACTGGGGCATACATGTGCACTGGGTTGGCATGGCTGTAACTCTCCTTGCCATAGAACTAGGTGCCCAGGTCGAGCCTTGCAGAGGTGATTTGGTTCACCCGCTTGGCGACTTGGGCCATCGACAGCTCAATGGTTGGCATCCAGCACGGGTCGAGCCGGGCGCTCATATCACACATCCGGTGCGGCCAGCGATGCAGCGGTGGCACCTGACGATCGATCCACAATGAGGTCCGGTCCGGCAAGGCTCTCGCCATTAATCATCTGGCCCAGCTGGCTATAGACCGCCACGACCTCATCCATTGACCCACGAGCCTCAAAGGCCCAGTTCTGTTTCTCCACCAGCATGGCGTCCGCGATCGGCGATAGGTTGACAAAGCGGTCGCCGGTTTCATGTTCTTCATGTAGAAGAATGACTGCTGCCACTTCTTTGCAGACTCAAAAAACGACAGTTTGGGGAATCCTCCAACCAGCCGGATGGTCACGAGGGCCGCCCCACAGGCGGTCATAACCGTCCCTCCCAACACTGACACCGTTCGCGGCTTGAGGAAAAGGCACATGTTCCAGATGTCTACCGATGGCTCGAGCCCAACGTAGCCCTCGCAGATGGCGATGAATGCGGCAAGTTGAAGAATTCAATTTGGTCCCATATGGTGGGGTTTGAAGGCCAACGTGAGTAAGAAAGTGACGGAAGAAAGCACTCGCGGGAAGGCCAAACCCACGAGAGAAATGTGCAGCGAAGATGACGACCTCACCGCCCCACGGCTCGCGCGCGACCTCGTCGCCGGCCCTGCGCACCTCCACGTGCTCCACATGCGACAACTTTCGGCGGCGGAGGAGCTGCCAGATAAACTCCTTTGGGACATCGGAGCCCTCCCACAAACACTTTGGCGTCGCCATCTTTGCGCACGGTGTGGGCACAGGTGCGGTGCCGAGGCGAAGGGCGGCGATGAGCTGTTCCAGCGGATCAGCTCGACGGTGACTCGTGAAAGCGCTGCGACGACGAGAGCCTGGTCCGACGGCGGCGGCCCACATGCCCACGTGCGAGGTGGTAGAAAACGAAGATGGTCAAGCAGCGAGGTGGTGGCAAATGGCTAAGTGCCTCGGCCGTTCCCCCTCCATTTAAACTCCACGAGGAACATGGGGAGTGGGATCGTTTGTGCCCATGATCCCCACTCCTCCCGCAACATAGGGTGCATTTACTACCACGGGAAGCTCAACCAACCAGGCCTAGCCATAGTAGACCCCGCACGTGGGCCGAGGTTGTGGCATGGCGGGCCTGGTCCGTGGCAATGTCCCCTCACAAGTGTGGCCTGGCAGACCCAGGCTTGCTGTCGGGCCACATGTGGCGTGCTATGGGTGGGCGGCGCATGCGACTCCCGACGCCGACATGAGCGGCCAGTAACCCATTTGGTTTCCCCACTCCAGTCAGATGCAGGACGAGCTGAACATTGCCATGACGGCTAGTGACTTCAACCACAGCCAAAGAAGACCAAGCTATCGGCCCCCTTGCTAGCAGTCGGCCCCCTTGCTAGCAGCCAGCGGTCCCCGCCATCTTCGGGGACTACTGTCAGGGGATGACCCCGGGCAAGCGCATCCATGCTTAACCATTTTCAAAAATATTGGGGCGGCAAGCGCACCTCAATCTGGTAAGCCCTCCAGCCAGCTCGCCGACTCGGGCGATCCGGATAGGCATGCCGCGACATAGTGGGCCGGTTGGCCACAACCGCAGAAGACGGGTCAGTGCCCGTCCCATCCAACAGTATGACAAGACAACCCCTCCACGGCAGAGGCGCATGGCTACAATGTGCCCCTCGCCACCAACCGGAGAGTGCGTGTCTATAGTGTGTGACGCTCCGTTGACTTGGGCGAACGGCGTCTACGCGGCCCAACACTGTACCAACCACTCCATGACGTGAGCGGACATGAGCTAGGGTGGCATCCTGCCGGCGGGTTCTGCAGCCGGCGTGCGAAGATCAAGATGATGACACGAGGGCCCCGTGCCTGTGTAGATTTACCCTTGTACCATGGGGGCCGGTCTATAAGACCCCCAAGAGCCCTCCATGCAAAGGGTCGGCTCCCCTTTGGTTCATTACACACACAGACGCAAACACACACATGGAGAAGTAGAGAGGCTAGCCTCTTCTTCTTCCTCCTCCACCCAACACAACTCAAGGAGCATCTTTGTAAGCCTATTGTGGTCCATATATTAGATCTTACAGGACTAGGGGTGTTACCTCCCACGAAGGGCCCCGAACCTGGGTACATCGAGTGTCTCACGCCGCTTGTCCCCAATCTCCCTTTCGGAACCCACCAGCGTCCTCTGGCCCCAACCATGTTCGACAAGCCTACCCATGGCATCTGTCGTGAGAACACCATGACACATCAACTCTCACAATATCCTCTGGAGATGAACATTCAAACATTGTTTCAATAGGTTTCATGAAAGCTCTAACGAAATGTAGATATGATAAATGATCATTGAGCTAGGCATTAATTGTTCTTAGGAAGTTACCATGATCAATAGGAGTTATCGGAAGGTGGCCTCTCCCTCCTTCATCTCCATGTTCATTTTCCTTCTTGTCTCCTAGACATACTTCCTGGAATGTAGCTTCCAATGTATTTTTCTTCCACCGCTCGAGTATTTCCTCGGTTTCTTTCATGAGGTTATTTTCTTGTAATTAAGAGCCTTGGGAGATTGGGGCGAAATGCTTCTCATATTCCATGAAAGAAGTATTTGTGTTAAAATTATTAGTAATGCAATAGTCATGGATAATCACCAAGGACTCCTTATATGTAGAAACCTCTGGATAATACGGTGTAAGCTCTTTTACCTTTCTCATAAGTTTAGAGGTTCTAAGGAATAGCACTTGCTCCTCAATCGATTCAACGTAATAAAAATGATAATCATCACCATTGTATGACGATATAATAAGGCAAGGGTGGACCTTGCATCTGAAGCTCATATGTTCATTGGAATTGCGATACACATAAAAAATAGGGAGTTTAAATATACCTTCAACAAATTAATCCAATAACTTTAATTTCTGTTCCACATCAAGACCTTTACAAGAATACCGATAATAGGCATACGTCATTCCTCTTTTATCAGCTTGTTCTAATGCAACATCTACAAAGGACATCTCAGGGCAAGACATATTTTTGGTATTTTCCGGTTAACAGAAAAATAGTAATACATTGCAACAAAGAAAATAAACTAAGTGTGTGCAGGTAAGTAATAGCCAAACTGTAATGCCCCGGATGTAATACTTTCCCTTTTGGGTATATAATATATCTCCGGCTTCATCTATTTCCATTCCGGGTTTCTTGTCTTTCGGGTTTCGTCGTTTTGTTGTGTGAGTGTGTGGCATTCATTCATATCATGTAGACATGTGCATTGCATTGCATTTGTGTTGTCGGTTGCATCCGGTTCCGCGTGTTTCTTCCCGTTGTCCGTTTCGCGTTCCGGAGCTCCCTCACGTGTCCGTGACGTCCCGTAGGTCTACTTTGTTGTTCGGGCGTTTAACGTTACCGGTGTGCCGCGAGGTTGTTGTCTGTGTTGTTGTTTTGTTGTGTGCAACCCGCCTCTCAAATCTCGTCTCGTTTGGACTCCGTTGACTTTCCCATCCGTTGTTCGTGTGGGTCCGAAATGCCTTCACTTTGTGTCCCGGAAACACCCCTACTGCAGTCTTTTATCTCCTCCTAGGCCTTTTAAATCTACCCCCGTGATCGGATCCGTCGGATCGCGATCGGAGGGCTCCTAGCACCCTCAGATCCCTCCTAAACCTAAAAACTGCTATATATAGACCCCCCTAGGTCTATTTTTGGGCATCCCCTTCTTCTTCCTCTTTCCCCTCTCCTTTTTTTTCTTTTCTCAGATCCCAGCCTCCACCGAATTTTTTTCGCACCGGCCTCTGCAGCCTCGAGGGCGCCGCCGCGTCGATCGCCTGGAACGGTCGGGTCAACGCTCCTCGAGCGAGCGAGCCTCCCGCGTCGGCCTCGCTGGCCTCCCGAGCGAGCGACCAGATCCGGTCGCGTCGAGGACCACTTCGTCGCTCCGCTCCTTTCGGCCCGAGCCGGCTGGGCCGATCCAGCCGAGGCCCGTACGCCGCCTCCACTCCGCGCCCAGGTCCCCACTTTGTCGCCCTCAGCGCCAGCGCGCCGGACCCCCCCCCTTCGCGCACCGGCCCAGGGCCCCGCTCCGCCCCTCACGCGCCGGCCCGTAGCCGCCCGACCGCCCAAGCCGGGCCTCGCCAGGCCAGCCAGCCGGACTGGGCCGCGTCCCTCCGCCGACCGCACCGCGCGGCCCAGCCGCTCCGCCAGGCCGACTCCGCGGGCAGGCCGCCGCCCCGCTCCGCCACTCGGGCCGAAGCCCAGCCGCCGCGCGGGCCCGTGGACTTCCAGATCTGAGGTTGTTACCTCTTTTCAAACCCTAGATCTACCTGTTGTTTGATCTGTGATGCAATGTTTGACCTGCTCTAACTTTTTGTCTGTTGCTCCGATTCACGCGTGTAGCATGTCCAGACGTTCGTGGAGACTTGCTCTACGTTTTACCTGTTGTTGTCATGCATGTTAGAGATCATCTAGGTGCTTGTTTTGCTGTTGCAAGAGTGCATCATGATATAAACTGCTGCTATGTAATGTTTTTATGTCACCTTTGCCATGTGATATCTTTTAGCTCGTTTGTCTGAATGATGCAAATGACATGTCCACGTGTTCGTCTTGCCACGAACTACGTGTTGCTTGTGATAGGTTGCATGGTAGATTTATTATTGCCTTGTTATCATCGTTGCAAAGTGCCATGTGGCTGTGATGTTGTTTCACTTGTTATGAAATGCCATCTTGTTGAGCTCGTTGCTATCGTTGTGTTTACCTATATGATGCATGCTTGTGTGTTTCGGGATCACCTTCACGTGTACTTTGATGAGGTGCTCACCTCTTGCCATTTTTAGTTTCGAGGTGTCTTAAACATGCTCTTTTAGATGCTATGATGTTATTGCTGTTTTAGGACTTAATGGTTTTTCACTAAGTCTGAAATCTGTAACGTTCCGATGCCATGTTCGTGTGATGTTCTAGGACAAAGCATGATAGTTTTGGAGTGGATTTTGATTGTTCCTTGTAGTATATATTGTTGTCTTTCCATCCATGTCCTCACATGTCCATTTAAGTGGCTGTAGCATGTTTATCTTTTGCTCCAAAGTTTCAATAAAATTCTGCTGTCAGAATTTTATTGTAAAGTTCAATATGTCCAAGATCATTGCTATTGATCCGTGACTCCGTTGGGGGTGCACCTTGGACTTACTTGCTGAAGTATATGTCTAGTTTGTGTTCATGTCCTTTGCCATGTCATTTGAGTGTTGTAGCTTAATTATTTTGAGCTCCGAAGTTGCTATGTTGCTGTAATTTTCAGCTTTCACTCAAATCTTGTTTCGGGCATAACTTTTAGCCCGTAACTCTGATTTCAGCGAATCTTATATCAAACTTGATTTTTTTTCCGTGTAGATTAATAATATCAGCTTGTTATCTTGTTTTGAGGTGTTTTGCTTGAGTGATGTTTTACGTGCTCCGTGTGCATCCTTAGTGCATCCATCATGCATTCATCTTTTTCGAGTGCGCATTGCATCTTGTTGATTGGTGCTTGGTGTGATTGTTTTGTTTAGAGCCGGAAGCTGAGACCTAGTACGAGGTTGAGCACGAGGTTTCCAACGAGGTTGAGCACGAGGACCCTTCTTACGATCCGAACGACTTCTCTTCAGGCAAGATGACCGAACCCCGATAACATTACTATCTTTGCCTATTGCTAGTAGTCTCGATCTATAGTTTTGCCTCGATGCCCATGATCTTCTTGTCAGCCTCCTACTTGTAGCCAATTGCCATGTTTAACCCACCTACCTATGCAAACCGTTGCTTGGCTAAGTACGCTTCGCTCAGCCCCTTCTTATAGCGTTGCTAGTTGCAGGTGAAGATCGAAGATGCTTGCTTCATGTTGAAGTTTGGTTGGGTTATATCACACTATATAAATGCTTTAAAATGAAATAATCTATATATTGGCAAGGGTGGAAGGCTAAGCCTTTTGCTTGGTGATTTGTTCCACTCATGCCGTTAGGAACCGTATAAGCCGGTATTATGTTCCTTGATTAAGCGTTCCTAACACGGTTGGGGTGTATGGGACCCCCTCGATAAACCGCTAAGTGCTAAGTCTTTTCCAGCAAGTCCCAACATTGGTACTATTTGCCTAATAACAAACTAAACTTGCATAGGGAGTAATTAACCCTCTTTCTTAATCAACAACCCCGGGCCAGTGCTCCACATGAGTGTTGGTCCGAAACGAGCAGACTGCGGGGCCACCTCAAGGAAACTCGAGGTTTGGTAAAAACCTGTAGGATGACTCATCCGGTCGTGTCCTGAGACTTAGATACGCGCGGCTACTATCAGGGTGTCGACACGCCGGGAGGATTTGCTGGATTAGCCTTACCTTAGCTCGGTATATCTTGAGCACGGGATTCTGAGGATACTCGGGTCTTCCCACTTTGGAGTTGCGACTCCGCGGATCGTGGGCTTGTAATGGGTCAAGTTGGAACACCCCTGCAGGGTTTGAACTTTCGAAAGCCATGCCCGCGGTTATGTGGCAGATGGGAGCTTGTTAATTCCGGTTGTAGACAACTTGACACAATGTTTCTAATACACTACCAGCGTGTGTTCCGTGACTGTCAATTTCCGAATAGGGATTCGGGAGTTGAACACAGAGGGGTTATGATTGTGGAGCTTGTAGCTAGGATCACTTCGTGATCACTTCTCGCCGAGGTTTTCTCTTCTCGCTCTCACTTACGTAAGCTAGATGCTAGTTGCTGCTGCAGACTTATTCTTTTCTTCAGCCTTATCCGCACCCAAAGGCTTTGATAGTCTTGTTACCCGGAGACGGGATTGCTGAGTCCTCTGTGGCTCACAGTTACTTCACACACCAGATGCAGGTCCAGCTGTGAGCTATCCAGGTGATGGCACCGAGCTGGATTGGGAGTACGACGAGGAGCGTAGTCGGTACTATGTGCGATACCCGGATGATCAGTAGTGGAGACTCTTACTAGGATTCGATCCGCCTGTGGTTTATTTATCTAAGTTTGGTATCTTGCATTTGGATTTTGCCCTTAGAGGGTTGTGATGTTCTTAATGTATGATGTTTGAGACTTGTACTGTATTTCTGTGACGTGGCGAGTGTAAGCCAACTATTTTCTGTTTACTATCCCCTCTTTTACATGAGTTGTGCAAAGATTACCGAACTTGAGATCATTCTAGGATGGATTTATGCCTTTAAGTCGTGCCTCGACACGTAGGAGGTATAACTCCATCCTGGGCATTACAAGTTGGTATTCAGAGCCTTCTCCGACCTAGGAGCCCCCACTGTTTGATCGAATCGTTGACGGTCGAGTCTAGGAACACACTAAAACTTTTTGAGTCCTATATTATATCGGAGAGTAGGATTTCTTTGCTTCTCATCCCCTTTCTCTCTGGTGAGGACTCCTGACGTCTACTCTTGTCTCTCCTATCTTCAAAATTGCACCAATTTTTTTTAGGAATCCCGCGAGTATTCTGGGATTGTTTCGATGTTCTTGTGACAAGGATATTGTTCTCGATGCCTCCTGTTACCGAGGAGTTGAGCTTCGGGGTATCGTTGTAACAAGCATATCGCGGCAGTACTAAATACTTAAGACGACCGACATCGAAAATCTCCCCTATACGGCCAGTGGCAAGATAACCCCGACATCACCCAGTACTGGGGAGGTAGTTCGGGAGTATTGCCATAGCTTGTTATAGTGGATGCTTTTCGAAGGTCCGAGGTACACAGTTTCCGAGAAAGACTGGTTATGTGTTGAAGGTTGGATACACCTGGATGTAGGTTAGAGTTGATTGCACGGTGCTTCCCGTGTATCCCCAACACCTGATTGCATAACAGGAATCTTTCGGAAATCTATAGGTGGATTTTATCCAGTAGATCGTAGGCATTCTTCCAACGAATGCAGGTTAGTGAGTTCGGGGTTCGACATTGAGTGAAGGGGTTATATGACCGATGTTACTATCAGGAGTTGCATCTTAAAGGGTCCTTGGCTATGCTGATCCGGGGATTGCAAAACCTTTTCGTAACGCGTTCATATGCTTTCAGCACAAAGATGTTAGAACGAAACTCCTCTCTTGTGTTTGTTCCCGTCCGTACCTTGTTGTTTTTCTTTTTTTTTTGTCCCCTATGTGGCTTCTCGTGAAGACTGATGTTATCATTTAACTGAGAAATTCATTCGTTCCTCTTGTTCGGATGATTTCATTCGTTCTTATTGTTCGAATGATTATTGTGAAGACTTGTTGCAATTCATTCCATTGATTCAGCTTATACCTTTTGTCAATCAATTGCTGATTCGTGGTCATCTCTTACAGGATGGCTCCGAAAAAGGTTCCCAACGCTAACCCAGAGGTGGAAGAGATCCCAGAACATCCTCCTTCCCCTCCTCCTCCGCGTGAGGCTTGGAGAGCAATTATGCAGACTACTGCTCAGAACACTCAGTTAATGATGCAGATGATGCAGCAGATGCAAACTATGCAAGCTAATCAGGGTGTTCCAGTGAATCAAGGCAACTTCTTCCAGCAGCACCATGCTACTCTCAACCAGTTCCTGGCCAACAATCCTAAAGCTTTCAGTTACTGTGTCGACCCTCTTGATGCTGAGGATTGGTTGACCGACATAAAGAAGCATTTTGAGTGCAGTAACGTGAAGGAAGATGATTATGTGAAGTTTGCAGCCTTCCAACTGAAAGATCAAGCAGCTGACTGGTGGCAGCAGTACAAAGACTCCAGGCCGGGTCAAGTGATCTCTTGGGAGAATTTCTGCAAGGATTTCTGTTCGCACCACATTCCTACAAGTGTCATCGAGGGTATGCGTGAGCAATTCCGCAACCTGAAGCAGGGTTCCATGTCAGTCTATCAGTATAATGTCAAGTTCCAAAACCTCGCTCGCTATGCTAAGCAAGACATTCCTGATGCCAAGAGTAAAATCTATCAGTTCCGTGGAGGTCTCAAAGATGAACTTCAGCTTGCTCTCACTTTGTTCGAGCCCGATGAATTCGACAAGTTCTATAACATGGCTTTGAAACAAGAAGCAGCTCAGCTTAAGATGGAGGCTTCTAAGAAGAGAATTCGAGATGCAGTTCACTCTTCCTCATCGTCTCAGATGGTCTCGAAGCATCAGAAATTCTGGCTTCCTCCTCCTCCAGTGATTCGAGCTCCATTCAACAACTCCAACTACTCCAACAACAAGAACTCTAGTGGTCGTGGTTTCTCCCACCCACCCAACCCGAGCAACCAGTCGAAGAAGCAGTTTCAGTCTCAAGGCTCCAAGTCCAGTGGCTCTCAATTCCGTCCTCTCTCAGAAGTGACTTGCAACAAATGCACTCAGATAGGTCACTATGCCAACAGATGTCCGAATCCGAAGCGTCTTCCTCCTCCTCCACCTGTGAGTTCAGCTATTGTCAGGCATGATCCAAAGGCAGCAAGGGTCAATCTGATGAATGCAGCGCAAGCGGAGAATTCTTCTGATGTCATTCTGGGTAACCTTCCAGTTAACTCTTTTCCAGCTAAAGTGTTATTTGATTCGGGTGCATCATGCTCTTTCATGTCTCAACCATTTGCATCCAAGTATAATGTTGACATCCAAAGTCTGCCTCAGAGGTTGCAAGTAATTTCTCCGGGCAAGTGCATGACTTCCAACATATTTGCTCCGGATGTTTCTATTCGCATGGGTGATTATCGCTTTTTGGCTAAACCGGTGATTCTTGGTAATTCTGACATCGACCTCATCCTCGGAATGGATTGGCTTTCTCAGCATGATGCTCACATTGATTGTGCTCAAAAGGAAGTCAAGTTGACTCATTCTGATGAAGATGTGATTATCTTCGCCTCCAGGGATAATACTATTCGGCTTTTCTCTCTTAATGATAAGGGTGAAATTAATGCCATAAATCAAATTCCTGTGGTGAACGAATATCAAGACGTCTTTCCTGAAGAACTTCCAGGCATGCCTCCACACCGTCAGGTAGAGTTTGTCATTGAACTCGAGCCGGGCACTGAGCCTGCATGCCGGCGTCCATACAAGTTCTCTCCGGATGAGTTGAAGGAATTGAAGAAGCAGCTTGATAAGCAAGAGAGTATGGGTCTCATCAGACCGAGTACGTCTCCGTGGGGCTGTGGTGTCTTATTTGTCAAGAAGAAAGATGGCACGGAGCGTCTCTGTGTTGACTACCGGCCATTGAACAAGAAGACGATTAAGAACAAGTATCCGCTCCCCAACATCAACGAACTCTTTGAGCAGCTCAATGGAGCAAAAGTGTTCTCTAAGCTTGACCTCCGATTGGGCTATCATCAAATTCGCATTCGCGAGGAAGACATTCCCAAGACGGCCTTCAGAACGAGCTACGGTTCATACGAGTATACCGTCATGTCCTTCGGTCTCGCCAATGCTCCTCCTACCTTTTCAAGGATGATGCATTACATCTTCAACCCCTATACTGGCGAGTTTGTGCTTGTGTATCTGGATGATATTCTGGTGTTTTCCAAGAATGAAGAAGATCACGAAAAGCACTTACGCCTGGTTCTTGATCGACTTCGAGAGCATAAATTCTATGCCAAGTTCTCCAAGTGCGAGTTTTGGCTCGATAAGGTTTTGTACATGGGCCACATCATCTCAGCTGACGGTATTGCGGTTAATCCCGAGAAAGTTGAAGCAATTGTCAACTGGGAAGCTCCTCAGAACGTCAAGCAGCTCCGCAGTTTTCTGGGTCTTGCCAGCTATTGCAGAAGGTTTGTGGAGAACTTCTCCAAGATTGCCAAGCCTCTTTCCAACTTGCTTCAGAAGAATGTCAAATACTTTTGGTCTCCCGAATGTGAAGTGGCATTCAAAACCCTCAAAGAGAAGCTTGTTTCTGCTCCAGTTCTGACTCCTCCGGATGAAACCAAGCCCTATGAAGTATTCTGTGATGCTTCTCTTCAAGGTCTTGGTGGTGTGCTTATGCAAGATAAGAGAATTGTGGCATACACTTCTCGACAGCTCAAGCCAAGTGAGAAGAACTATCCCACACATGATCTCGAGCTAGCAGCTGTGGTACATGCTCTGATTACGTGGAGACATCTGTTGTTGGGCAGAAAGGTCGACATCTTCACCGATCACAAGAGCTTGAAGTACATCTTCACACAGCCGCATCTGAACCTCCGTCAGACTCGTTGGGTCGAAATGATCCAAGAGTACAATCCCAGCATTGAATACACTCCTGGCAAGGCGAATGTGATTGCAGATGCTTTGAGCAGAAAGGCATATTGCAACAGCCTTCTTATCAAGCCGTACCAGCCTGAGCTTTGTGAAGCATTCAGGAAGCTCAACCTCCAAGTTGTTCCGCAGGGTTTTCTTGCAAATCTCCAAATTGCTCCTACCTTGGAAGATCAAGTCCGTGAGGCCCAGCTCAGTGATACCATGGTGAAGAAAGTGAAACATGGGATTGCAAAGGGCACTCCAAAATACAAGTGCTTCCGTGTTGATGAGAGAGATACCTTGTTCTTCGAGAACAGACTCGTTGTTCCCAAAGGTGATCTCAGGAAGCTCATAATGGAAGAAGCTTATGATTCTCTCCTTTCCATTCATCCTGGCAGTTCCAAGATGTATCAAGACCTCAAGCAGTCTTACTGGTGGACACGCATGAAAAGGGAAATTGCCCAATTCGTGAACGAATGTGATGTATGCAGAAGAGTGAAAGCAGAACATCAACGTCCAGCCGGTCTTCTCCAACCTCTTCCTATCCCCGAGTGGAAGTTCGACCACATTGAAATGGACTTCGTCACTGGTTTTCCTAAATCCAAGCGAGGAAATGATGCTATCTTTGTGGTGATTGACAATCTTACCAAAGTCGCTCACTTCCTGCCAGTCAAGGAATCAATCAATGCAGCTCAACTTGCAGAACTGTACACTTCCAGAATTGTGTCCCTACATGGCATTCCTCAAGTGATATCCTCAGACCGTGGAAGCTTGTTCACATCAAGGTTCTGGGACTCCTTTCAGTCCGCCATGGGCACTAAGATCAGGTTCAGCACTGCCTTTCACCCTCAGACTAGTGGTCAAGTCGAGCGTGTGAATCAGATTCTAGAAGACATGCTCAGAGCCTGTGTCATCTCCTTCGGCATGAAATGGGAAGACTGTCTTCCATTTGCCGAGTTCTCTTACAACAACAGCTTTCAAGCAAGTGCAGGCAAAGCACCGTTTGAAATTCTCTATGGCAGAAAGTGTCGTACCCCTCTCAACTGGTCTGAAACAGGCGAACGCCAACTTCTTGGCAATGACTTGATCTCAGAAGCCGAAGAAATGTGCAAAGTCATACATGAGAATCTCAAGGCCGCTCAGTCGCGTCAAAAGAGCTACTATGACGGAAAGCATCGTGATTTGGCTTTCGACATCGGTGATCATGTCTATCTCCGAGTTTCTCCGATGAAAGGAACCCAAAGATTCGGTATCAAAGGAAAACTAGCTCCTAGATACGTCGGGCCTTTCAAGATTCTTGGCAAAAGAGGCGATCTAGCCTATCAGCTCGAGCTCCCTTCCAACTTCGCAAATGTTCATGATGTCTTCCATGTGTCTCAACTTCGCAAATGCTTCAAGGCACCTGAGCGCATGATTCCGTTTGAAGAGATTGATCTTCAACAAGACCTGTCCTACCGAGAGCATCCAGTTGCTATTCTCGAAGAAACCGAACGCAAGACCCGCAACAAGTCCATCAAATTTCTGAAAGTCAAGTGGTCACATCACACCGACCGAGAAGCTACCTAGGAACGAGAAGATCATCTTCATTCCGAGTACCCTTCCTTTTTCCAGTCCTAGATCTCGGGACGAGATCTTTTTGTAGTAGAGGAGAGTTTGTAATGCCCCGGATGTAATACTTTCCCTTTTGGGTATATAATATATCTCCGGCTTCATCTATTTCCATTCCGGGTTTCTTGTCTTTCGGGTTCCGTCGTTTTGTTGTGTGAGTGTGTGGCATTCATTCATATCATGTAGACATGTGCATTGCATTGCATTTGTGTTGTCGGTTGCATCCGGTTCCGCGTGTTTCTTCCCGTTGTCCGTTTCACGTTCCGGAGCTCCCTCACGTGTCCGTGACGTCCCGTAGGTCTACTTTGTTGTTCGGGCGTTTAACGTTACCGGTGTGCCGCGAGGTTGTTGTCTGTGTTGTTGTTTTGTTGTGTGCAACCCGCCTCTCAAATCTCGTCTCGTTTGGACTCCGTTGACTTTCCCATCCGTTGTTCGTGTGGGTCCGAAATGCCTTCACTTTGTGTCCCGGAAACACCCCTACTGCAGTCTTTTATCTCCTCCTAGGCCTTTTAAATCTACCCCCGCGATCGGATCCGTCGGATCGCGATCGGAGGGCTCCTAGCACCCTCAGATCCCTCCTAAATCTAAAAACTGCTATATATAGACCCCCCTAGGTCTATTTTTGGGCATCCCCTTCTTCTTCCTCTTTCCCCTCTCCTTTTCTTTTCTTTTCTCAGATCCCAGCCTCCACCGAATTTTTTTCGCACCGGCCTCTGCAGCCTCGAGGGCGCCGCCGCGTCGATCGCCTGGAACGGTCGGGTCAACGCTCATCGAGCGAGCGAGCCTCCCGTGTCGGCCTCGCTGGCCTCCTGAGCGAGCGACCAGATCCGATCGCGTCGAGGACCACTTCGTCGCTTCGCTCCCTTCGGCCCGAGCCGTCTGGGCCGATCCAGCCGAGGCCCGTACGCCGCCTCCACTCCGCGCCCAGGTCCCCACTTCGTCGCCCTCAGCGCCAGCGCGCCGGACCCCCCCCCTTCGCGCACCGGCCCAGGGCCCCGCTCCGTCCCTCAGGCGCCGGCCCGTAGCCGCCCGACCGCCCCAGCCGGGCCTCGCCAGGCCAGCCAGCCGGACTGGGCCGCGTCCCTCTGCCGACCGCACCGCGCGGCCCAGCCGCTCCGCCAGGCCGACTCCGTGGGCAGGCCGCCGCCCCGCTCCGCCACTCGGGCCGAAGCCCAGCCGTCGCGCGGGCCCGTGGACTTCCAGATCTGAGGTTGTTACCTCTTTTTCAAACCCTAGATCTACCTGTTGTTTGATCTGTGATGCAATGTTTGACCTGCTCTAACTTTTTGTCTGTTGCTCTGATTCGCGCGTGTAGCATGTCCAGACGTTCGTGGAGACTTGCTCTACGTTTTACCTGTTGTTGTCATGCATGTTAGAGATCATCTAGGTGCTTGTTTTTCTGTTGCAAGAGTGCATCATGATATAAACTGCTGCTATGTAATGTTTTTATGTCACCTTTGCCATGTGATATCTTTTAGCTCGTTTGTCTGAATGATGCAAATGACATGTCCACGTGTTCGTCTTGCCACGAACTACGTGTTGCTTGTGATATGTTGCATGGTAGATTTATTATTGCCTTGTTATCATCGTTGTAAAGTGCCATGTGGCTGTGATGTTGTTTCACTTGTTATGAAATGCCATCTTGTTGAGCTCGTTGCTATCGTTGTGTTTACCTATATGATGCATGCTTGTGTGTTTCGGGATCACCTTCATGTGTAATTTGATGAGGTGCTCACCTCTTGCCATGTTTAGTTTCGAGGTGTCTTAAACATGCTCTTTTAGATGCTATGATGTTATTGCTGTTTTAGGACTTAGTGGTTTTTCACTAAGTCTGAAATCTGTAACGTTCCGATGCCATGTTCGTGTGATGTTCTAGGACAAAGCATGATAGTTTTGGAGTGGATTTTGATTGTTCCTTGTAGTATATATTGTTGTCTTTCCATCCATGTCCTCACATGTCCATTTAAGTGGCTGTAGCATGTTTATCTTTTGCTCCAAAGTTTCAATAAAATTCTGCTGTCAGAATTTTATTGTAAAGTTCAATATGTCCAAGATCATTGCTATTGATCCGTGACTCCGTTGGGGGTGCACCTTGGACTTAGTTGCTGAAGTATATGTCTAGTTTGTGTTCATGTCCTTTGCCATGTCATTTGAGTGCTGTAGCTTAATTACTTTGAGCTCCGAAGTTGCTATGTTGCTGTAATTTTCAGCTTTCGCTCAAATCTTGTTTCGGGCATAACTTTTAGCCCGTAACTCTGATTTCAGCGAATCTTATATCAAACTTGATTGTTTTTCCGTGTAGATTAATAATATCAGCTTGTTATCTTGTTTTGAGGTGTTTTGCTTGAGTGATGTTTTACGTGCTCCGTGTGCATCCTTAGTGCATCCATCATGCATTCATCTTTTTCGAGTGCGCATTGCATCTTGTTGATTGGTGCTTGGTGTGATTGTTTTGTTTAGAGCCGGAAGCTGAGACCGAGTACGAGGTTGAGCACGAGGTTTCCAACGAGGTTGAGCACGAGGACCCTTCTTACGATCCGAACGACTTCTCTTCAGGCAAGATGACCGAACCCCGATAACATTACTATCTTTGCCTATTGCTAGTAGTCTCGATCTATAGTTTTGCCTCGATGCCCATGATCTTCTTGTCAGCCTCCTACTTGTAGCCAATTGCCATGTTTAACCCACCTACCTATGCAAACCGTTGCTTGGCTAAGTACGCTTCGCTCAGCCCCTTCTTATAGCGTTGCTAGTTGCAGGTGAAGATCGAAGATGCTTGCTTCATGTTGAAGTTTGGTTGGGTTATATCACACTATATAAATGCTTTAAAATGAAATCATCTATATATTGGCAAGGGTGGAAGGCTAAGCCTTTTGCTTGGTGATTTGTTCCACTCATGCCGTTAGGAACCGTATAAGCCGGTATTATGTTCCTTGATTAAGCGTTCCTAACACGGTTGGGGTGTATGGGACCCCCTCGATAAACCGCTAAGTGCTAAGTCTTTTCCAGCAAGTCCCAACATTGATACTATTTGCCTAATAACAAACTAAACTTGCATAGGGAGTAATTAACCCTCTTTCTTAATCAACAACCCCGGGCCAGTGCTCCACATGAGTGTTGGTCCGAAACGAGCAGACTGCGGGGCCACCTCAAGGAAACTCGAGGTTTGGTAAAAACCTGTAGGATGACTCATCCGGTCGTGTCCTGAGACTTAGATACGCGCGGCTACTATCAGGGTGTCGACACGCCGGGAGGATTTGCTGGATTAGCCTTACCTTAGCTCGGTATATCTTGAGCACGGGATTCCGAGGATACTCGGGTCTTCCCACTTTGGAGTTGCGACTCCGCGGATCGTGGGCTTGTAATGGGTCAAGTTGGAACACCCCTGCAGGGTTTGAACTTTCGAAAGCCGTGCCCGCGGTTATGTGGCAGATGGGAGCTTGTTAATTCCGGTTGTAGATAACTTGACACAATGTTTCTAATACACTACCAGCGTGTGTTCCGTGACTGTCAATTTCCGAATAGGGATTCGGGAGTTGAACATGGAGGGGTTATGATTGTGGAGCTTGTAGCTAGGATCACTTCGTGATCACTTCTCGCCGAGGTTTTCTCTTCTCGCTCTCACTTACGTAAGCTAGATGCTAGTTGCTGCTGCAGACTTATTCTTTTCTTCACCCTTATCCTCACCCAAAGGCTTTGATAGTCTTGTTACCCGGAGACGGGATTTCTGAGTCCTCTGTGGCTCACAGTTACTTCACACACCAGATGCAGGTCCAGCTGTGAGCTATCCAGGTGATGGCACCCAGCTGGATTGGGAGTACGACGAGGAGCGTAGTCGGTACTATGTGCGATACCCGGATGATCAGTAGTGGAGACTCTTACTAGGATTCGATCCGCCTGTGGTTTATTTATCTAAGTTTGGTATCTTGCATTTGGATTTTGCCCTTAGAGGGTTGTGATGTTCTTAATGTATGATGTTTGAGACTTGTACTGTATTTCTGTGACGTGGCGAGTGTAAGCCAACTATTTTCTGTTTACTATCCCCTCTTTTACATGAGTTGTGCAAAGATTACCGAACTTGAGATCATTCTAGGATGGATTTATGCCTTTAAGTCGTGCCTCGACATGTAGGAGGTATAACTCCATCCTGGGCATTACACAAACGCTATGCTCCCCGGCAACGACGCCAGAAAATGCTTGATGTTCTACAAGTGCACATGGTTTTCGTAGCACTTTCGTTGTGGTAAGTAGAGTGTTCAAACATATCCTCAAGAACAAGTACAACTACTCAGTTAAACTCATGAAGGTTAGGGACAAGTTACAAGCTGGTGAATGGATAAGGCATGGTGGTGTTGACGGAGACGGTGGCAAGGTGGTGATGGCGATAACGATGGCGCTATCGGCGGTGATGGAGATGGGGGCATTGGCGGCGGCGGCGCTGGCGTTAGGGAACCGACCCGAAGGCCGGTGCTCATGGTGGTGGAACCTCCTCCTTACTCCATTGGTGGTTGTCCCTTCCTTCTCTTGGTGGTGGAGCAACAATGGAGATAGTTGTACGTGGATGAGATGGATGATGAATGATAAATGGCGGGTTTCATCCAAGTGCTCAAGATGATACAAATCCTCTCCCAACCTCTTCTTTACGAGCCAATGACCTCGTGGGATCTAACGGGGACAAAATCGGGGAGGGATCCCATCTAGAAGGGAAACTTTTGGAGCTGTCTGCACATCAAACGGTCACCGAAACCACCGCGAGAGGTCGTTTGAAACACTGTCTTTTATGGTGTCCTCCCCCGGTAAAACGGCCGTCAAATCTTCATACGAACTAGGAACTTAACGTTCTTGAGCTCGTTGGTTTAGTATGATCGACACCGATCAATTTCTAGTCTTATATCCTGATTTAGAGCACTTTGGAAAATTGAATTTTTTTGACCTCCGAAATGGCTAAGTCTGACCCCTTGCTGACTCTGTATCAATCTCATCCTCGGTCCTTTCATCGTGCTTCATCCTAGGTTGCTCCAAAATACCTACAGACAAAATAAAACAAAGAAAAATAATTAAAGCAAAATAAAATACTAAATGTGCAATGACCATAATGAAAAGTGTAAATACCGGTAATTTTGCATAATGGACAACTATTTGGTTCAATGGGACACATATATAAAGAGAAAATACAACAAATGAGCTCTAAAATGCGTAAAATATAGAAACATCATGTGCCAAAAAGGAACATTCTTGTTGGGCCTGCGAGGACGTCAATTACTTTGAGTGGGGGTGTAAGTGGCATGCATGACCGACTCAGAAGTTGATCCCGTGTTCACTCGAGTGAGGACAAAGTGTGCAAGAAAGACTAGTGTTTGTCATCGGTCAGTTTTGATCTTAGGTGGTAGCCATGCACAACGGGGAATCCGTGGGTTTAACCATGGCATTACACTAGTGAACATATAAAAAATCTACATTGTTAACTATCTACTCCATCCTTCTCTTCACATATGATCAATAAAACGGCGCTAAAATGTTGGAAAAGAACATTAATATTGTGTGCCATATAACAAAATACATGTGCAACATTTTTTTAAAGCAAGCATGAACACAGTGTGTATAATCATCACGAAAAAGTTGAACCTATCAAACACATTATTACAACAATTTCCATTTGAGACCCCTCTTATAAACATCACATAATATATGTAGCAAAAATGAATGTATCATCTCACTACTATACCAAATCCATTTTAAAATCCCCTAACCCTATAATAACACAACAATTTGACACCCCCATATCATCACAATGCTATATCAATTTGACCCCCTATCAACGCCCACAACTCTTTGTGTTCTACTCATGCTTATACATCTACACATAAACCTGGCTCTTATACCACAAATGGGGAATGCAGCATGAAAATCAGAAAAAATCTACGAACACCCAAGATCTATCTAGGAGAGGCATAGCAACGAGAGGGGAGAGTGTGTCTACGTACCCTCATAGACCATCAAGCGAAAGCGTATATCACGCGGTTGATGTGGTCGTACTCGTCACGATCCAATCGTGATCCAAACCGATGAAGTACCGAACGGACGACACCTCCGCGTTTAGCACATGTACGACCCGATACATCTCTTCCTCCTTGATCCAACAAGCGAGGGAGGAGAAGTAGATGGGATGGCATGCAACACGACGGTGTGACAGTGATTGTGGTGGACTGATTCCGGCAAGCACTACTAGGAAAAGGCCTACTAACGGCGCACCTATTTTGGCCATTAATGGCGCATTAGTGATGCGCCATTAGTGCCACGCCATTAGTATTTTTTATTAATGGCGCACCTGTGGTGCACCATTAGTACCTGGTATACTAATGGCGCACCACAGGTGCGCCATTAGTATAGACCACGGTGCGCCATTAGTATGCCTCCCAGGGGGTCATATATACCCAGGTGCTTTGGCATACTAATGGCGCACTTTTGCGTGATGCGCCATTAGTAACTTTGGCATACTAATGGCGCACTGTTGGATGATGCGCTATTAGTATCCTTTGGCATACTAATGGTGCATTGTGATGTGATGCGCCATTAGTATGAATATTATGTTTTTTTTTAATTTTCTGTTTTTTGCACAGGTTACAAAATGTATTATTGGACAGAATATAGACAACACCACACAGCAACAACAGATTCATCGAATACAATAGAAGATTAGTCTCTGAATACAATTCATCATATTAGTCTCCGAATACAATTCATCATATTAGTCTCCGAATTCAAAAGACCGAACAAAGATAGAACATTATATTACAAGTCTCGAGACCACGAGTAGCGAGTTTGTCTTCACATTACAAGTCGATATCGATCATCTAAACTACCATCACATAGAAGAGAGTTATCGTCATCACGATGAGCATCATCACGATGAAACTCGTCTTCATCCGGTTCCTCCAACGCTCCCTCCCCTCTCCCGCTAGATAGCGGGCGTATCTAGATTCCGCCTCGGCCCTAGTGGTGTACCCTTTGTAACTGTTACCGCTGAAACGGTGAACCTGTTTCCGACACTCCTCCCAGTCGTCGTAGACTCCGGGAACCTTACCCTTGTACACAACATACGGCCGCATCGCTATGCACTAGCCAAACGAAACGTTAGTACCAATTCACAAACAATACATAAGCAATATATAAGTATGCAACAGAACGATCGGAAGAGAAAAGCAAGACATTAATAGCATCGATTACATCTAAGTTGAACGACTGTCAAAACCAAAGAGACATACTACAAGTTCATTAAAGTTTAATTACAACATGAGCCAATCGATGTTTCAGAACTAGACACAGCATCACTACTTTCGACTCGACTCAAGGGACCGGAGCGTGGATGAAGCCGCCGTCTATCGTGGGAGTCATGAAATCGCGGGCGTTGTCAGCCTGCATTTGTAGCATTGTATCTATGTCACTGTTGGACGGTTGATTTCTGAGGTAGAACTGCCCCGAGGTGCGAAGGACATCTTGATGGATGATTTCCGCAAACTCCGACTGGATGCGAAAGAATTCTTGCCTAATGTCCGCATCCTGGATTGCCGACACGCTCACGACCCAATCTTTGAGTTTACTCGGTAGCAGAAGCTGATGATGGTCTCGTACAATCGCCCGCATGTGATGGATGGCGTAGTAGGCACCCTTCTGACCGCCAGGCGGCTGCTTGACGCAGCAGAACGTCGTATTATGGGCGAACACGTGCTTGCCGTACTTACGAATAGGCCTGGTGAAGGTGCCTCCAGATTTGGCGTAGCCGGGGAGAACATCATCAAGAACTATCTTGACATTTGTGTAGTCTACCTTCGACTGACGGTCCGAGTCGCAATACGTGGCCGTGGAATATTTCGGGCTTAGGAGGATGAGTGTGCATTGTGTGTCACTGCACAAAACACGGAATGTTAAAAGAAAAACGATCGAAACCTAAGAATTCATATGTTACGGGGCGGTTGAGGGGAGGACTTACTCGGGAAAGTAAGGCACGAGGAAGTTATCCTTATATCGGTTTGCTAGAATGATGCCTTCGAGGTAAGAACTCGCGACTTGCCGGTCCCCAGCGCTGCCCAAGATCTTGGCACGCATGTAGAAGGGGTCGACTATCACGATTTCCGGGGTCTTGTCTCTAATGATCCGCATCTCCATACTCAGCGAAAATAGCCGAACGAAGGTGTAGTGCAGCGGATGAAGGTTCAACATAGCGTAGATGTCATCAAACCGCAGGACGATCGTACCCCCGATGGAGTTATCAACAAAGCCCTTGCCCTCTGGCACCTTGGCCGCGAAAACCGGGTATGCCACATCCTTCTCTCTGAGACGCCGCTTCTCCAAAGAAAGAACACTCTCATGCAGACTCTGCATAGCACCGGTTGCAGCATTGAGCATATTAGTCGGTAGCATCGGCCTACCCGCCACATGCACCCTCCTCATTATATCCTCAGGTGAAGGTGGCCCGTCCTGAGCACGGATCGTACTCGGTGCCGGCTGGCTCACACTCTTGTTAGTCTTTCTTTTCCGTGCCTTCTTCTTCTCCTGTAATGGGACCGAGTTCTGCTCACAGACCGCCTTCTTGAGTGTGTTGGGGCTGATAATATTTCGCACCTCGCCTATCTAAGGCTCGGTGAAGTCGGCAGCTGGAGGCGTCTCCTGAGAACTGAACGGCACATGACGCCTATTGCAACTTGGTTTCTCCGCGGAACCAGCTAGATCGTGCACGTCTTTTGTAGGGTTGGGTTCTTGAGAAGGAGGCCCCATGAAGTCGCCATCGTACCCATGATCGGCAAAGTACTGATCGACGTTGGCAAATGTATCGTCGTTGTTGTCGTCGTCGTTGTTCGGATCCTGTGCCATATGCATGTTTGGATCCAGTGGCATAGGGATGTCCGGCACCGTTGCGGCGGTCTTGCCATGGCTTGGCGCCGGCACGACTGGCGGTGTTGTCTTTGGGGTGGTGTCCCCCGCCCCCAAACGAATATGGCTCTTCGGCCAAAGCAGGGGCCAGCTTAGGCAGGCGCTGAGGGTCATCACATCATCTTCGTCGGCCCCGACGGGTCGAATCGGAGGTAACAACTCGTCGCAGCCTGGCAGCACCCGAACCAGTTGAATCCTATACAAGGTGGGTGGCATCCTAGTACCGTGGAACACGGGGTTGCCCGGTTGAACAATTTTGCCCTTGGCGACATCGACCAACTCGTTGTTCACGAAGTGCAGGAGAGTGCATGGAACGTCGGCGGCGCCCTGCGAAAACATGTAGGGCGTCAGGGATGCCCAGTAAAAGGCAAGGAGATGAAGTCCTCGGTCGAGAGAGGCTTAATTAGTTACCGTGATGATGGCGTCGAGCTCGGCTAATGTCGAGGCACCGCCAACGGCGGGCGTGCAATTGACGGAGGGGCCGCTTGCTGCAGAGGTGCCGGCCGGCGTACACCCGGGTGCATTAAGCTCCCGTGCCGGCGTCGGAGATACCAATGTCGCCTCCACCGGAGACACCAATGGACCCGCCATCGCGTTCTGCGAGTTGCTGGCCGTGAAGCTAGGAATCGGGGGCGGCCCCTGTTGGCCGCTCGCAATCCACGCCTGCAACCCCTCAATCAAGGTAGGCACAATGGCGGTGATTGTCGCTCCCAGTTGTTGTTGCACTTGCTCTTGGACAATCTCTAGAATCCGCGCCACTTGTGCCTTGAGTTCTTGAACCTCACGCGACTGGCTTTCCGAGCTGGTCTTTTTCTCCTTTCGCCCACCAGCGTTATAGTATGACGCCCATTTTGTGGACAAGCCTTTGCCGGCCACACGACCAGCTGACGATGGCTTACTGAGCTTATCATTTTTTTCATTACATTCAACGCCCTATTTAGAGTGGTGTCCCAAGGGTTGCTCTTAGTCGACCCCGCGCTACTTCTTTCAGTCGCCTGCGGAAGGAATGTGAACCATTTAGAAATTTGGCTTCATTAATTAGAATGCAACCATATGGAGCTAATTACGCGCGGGTGTATTCCCTACCAGAACAAGCTCAAGCGCCCTAGTCTTCGGATCCATGGTAAGCTCCTTTGTTTCCGGGTCCTTCTTGTACCGGGCCCTGACAAAGTTCCTGGTCTACTTGTCACCGTATTTATTGAAGAGGGGCAGTAGGCCTTGCTCGGCATGCTCCGCCTCCTCCTTGTCCCATATTGGCTCCGCCACTCTGTAACCGCCGGGACCGAGTGTGTGTTCCCCTAAGTTCAGCTCCGCATTTCTTTCCCCCACTGACTTGATTCGGAGGTTGCGGTGCTCTCGCACTTGATCTTGAAGTCGTTGTAGTCATCTTCGGTGATCGAAGGATTTTTCTCCTTGATCTTCTCATAACTAAAACATATGTCAATCATTCTCTTCACCGTGCTTTTCTAAGTAGAGAGGGCCGTGCTCATCTTCATGAGGGCGGCATTGTTCACTTTACTCCCTTTGAGGCTTGCGTTTTCAAATTCAGCGGGGAACTTGTATCGTTCATGCAGTTTCGTGAAGAGGAGGTTGCGCAAATTCCCTCGGTCAGGATGCCTCAGGTTCTCGGTGTTGATCGAGATGGTGCTCCGGAGAATGCACCCGAGCTGAAGCGAGTACCCCTTGACTATTCATTCGGGCGCCGTTGGATTCCCGTCGGAGTCCACTTCAGTAAATTCCTCCTTGACGGTGTAGAGCATGGTCGGGCGCCGGTCCTTCCGTTGCCTCTTTGGTTGGCTGCCATCTGTGTGTGCGCCGCCATCATCAGTGGTGGCATCCTCGGCGGCACCATCAGTGGTGTCATCCCCGACGGCACCATCAGTGGGGTCATCCTCGGCGGCACCATTAGTGGTGTCAGGATCGGTGTCTTTCGCGGCGTCCTCATACAAGTGAGGTTGTTCCTCCATCTCCTAGGACAGCTCCCAGAATGCCTTGCCGCCCGAACCCCCGGCCTCATCGTTGTGGGCCATGTTTCTCTTTAATAGGAAAAAAGTTTGGTCGAAAAGTTGGTTATTATCAAGGAACAAGATCATGGTCTCATCATTTAGGGTTTGTCGACACCGAGGCATCCTAAAAGCTAAGCTTTTATCATTGAGGGTTTTTCGACGCCGAGGCACCCTAAAAGCCTAAGCTTTCATCATTTAGGTTTTTATCGACACCGAGGCACCCTAAAAGCCAAGGTTTTATAATTTATGGTTTGTCGACACCGAGGCATCCTAAAAGCTAAGCTGGGAAGGAGAATTCTAAGTTGGGCCTAATCACTTGGCTCTATTGTCGCCTATGGTTTAATGCAACAAGAATAAAGGGGCAGTTGATCCTACTTAATTAAGTACTAAGATACCCCCGCCCATGCATTAGTCACAAGTACCCCATATGTCCTATTTTTAGCAAAGTCATGCTAAAATTCACGGAAAATTTCAGCATGACCTTTGCTGAAAATAGGACATATGGACTACCCGAATTTGTCGGAACGGAAGTTAATCGACATTCCAGCAAACTCAAGGGCCTCTCGGGGTACCTGCAAAATCATCACGACACGATGGTCGGAGACAAAACCCAGCAGTGCAAAGTGGGAAAATCTGCCATGTCTAAACATGGATATTTCCAGTAGCTGATTGGACCAGTGAAGCTATAAGATGTTACAGTACAAACAAATTAAAGCAGCAGCAATAATAACAGGTTGAAGCATCAGGATAGTACTACTTCAGGGCACGACATAGAACATACCCTACATTTACTGAACAATAAACGTTTCCCTGGATCTTTTGCCCAAGACACCAAGTTCAAGTCCAAACCTTTTCTGGTTAGTGCCATTGCCCCCCACCCCCCAAGGGTCAATCCCTGTGTGCAAGGGACTAGACCAACTTCGGAATGGCTGCTAGTCACAATGCAAAAAGGAACCTCAGTACTGAATTCCATGATTTCAACCAAAAGATATAACAAGCTTAACGTTCTGTGATGATAAAGCTTGTCGACACTTGAACTGGAATCAAGCTAGCGAGTTCCATGATTTAAAAAATAAAGATAAAAGCTTCACTGTAATGCTGAAAAGATGCTTCTTGTCCAAAAAGAATTCACACTGAACAGAACACGCTGGCCCAAGCAAGCCCGAGCGTGCATGTCAAGAATGCACTGCACGCTGAAGCATTAGCGTGCCTTGCTTTTTTTCTTTCAGTCAGCGTGCCTTGCTGCAATTGAGGGGCCGGCTAACGCTAACCTGGGCGCTCATAGACACTAGCCCAGACTTTGTATCAGCTCGGATTGCCAGAAAGTCTGCTGGGCACTCTGATTAATGAATTTTTTGTTTCAAAAAATGAAAGAATATCTCGTCGATCTAACTATACATCTCGAAGCATAGCTACAATTTCTGCTCGGCTTAGTGGTGCAGTGTGCCGTCCCAGCGCAAATGGGCATGACAAGGGTGTGTTCTTCAGTAAAAAAAAATGTGTTCCTGATATGGTCTCAAGAGCAAATTTGGATGTATTATTGTTGTTGGTTCTAATATCCAGCCCCTCACTTGCAAAGAGATGAGACCGTTTGTAATAGGTGCTTACTAATTAGAAAATCATCGTAATTGCGACAAAACACAGGTAAGATCTACCAGGACAGGAATGTAAGGTGACATATCTTGTTTAAACTTTCTGATCCATATATGATTAAGCCAAAACAGGCAAACTTTAATTACAATGGTGTCAGAACTTAACAGGTATGTTCTGGTATACCCCTAGTTTGGATTTAGCTTAGCCTGTTAAACTAAGATGATCATACCCACTTCTCAAATATATGCAGGGGACTCATTGGTTGTAAAGAAAATTCATAATTGTGCACTCAGTATAGCACATCATTGAGGCCTAGTTTGGCAACAAAGTTTTTAGAGAACCATGGTAATTGAAAACCACAGTATTCAGATGTGTACACAGTGAATACTACAGTTTTTTTAAACCATGGTTTTTCTCAGTTTTAGCAAAACTACCTAGGTGTTTGGCTGGTGTTGTTATACTAGAGTTTTGAATGATTGTAACGTTGGGTGACAGCTGAAACTCACTGAGCTACACGACGCAATGGCCGCCGAGTGCATGCAGCTACCACACACAGGATCAGCTCGTCTGCACCTATGTAGCAGATTTGCTTACTGCTATGCTAACTAGACAGGCGCA
This sequence comes from Secale cereale, assembly GCA_902687465.1. NCBI lineage: Eukaryota > Viridiplantae > Streptophyta > Magnoliopsida > Poales > Poaceae > Secale > Secale cereale. The sequence continues at coordinate 471,852,659 of LR738710.1, read as the reverse complement.
AGAAATAGATCGACCAGCCAGCCTTCAATGGTTGGATTAATTTAAGCAGGAGGTGCATGATTGATCAAGAGTCTTTGGCAACTTAAGTTCATTAATCAACTAGATTGAAGTCATACGTCAACTGCATTTCCTCTCTGTTCTGTTTAGAAAAAAGAGGTCCAGACCACTTTTTCAAATACTTCAAAAATACCACAGTTTCTGGGATATTATGGTTTACAAAGCTTCAGTTTTTGCTGAAGCCAAACGCATTAAAGTATTCAAAACCAAGGTTTTTTTTCTTCAGAAACCACGGTATTCTAGAAAAACTACAAAAATACTTTGCATCCAAACAGACCCTGAGTAACATCATTGAGTACCAGGACAGAAAATTGTTACAAGGCACAGATCGTGTGATAATCTAGAAGAAGATATGACAAAAATTTACAGCAACATAGTTGAGATGTGAACAAAAATTCAATCTACTATAGGAGGAAGGAGGAGAGGTACCTGGGCAGGCGCGGCTGGTCACCGTTGGGGTCGGCGGCGGCGGCGGCGTCGTAGGGATGGCTCGAGGGCGACGGCGCAGGGCAGGGGCCGACGCAGGGCAGGGGCCGATGCGGGGAGGGGCCGACGCAGGGAAGGGGAGAAGTATGTGCAGCCTGGCGGTGTCGTGGTGGTCGACGAGGAGGAATCCGGCGACGAAGAGGAATTCGGCGACGGTGCGAGGAGGGGTTGGGAACCTGGGAGAACCTGCGGCGACGGCGGTGTCGTGGTGGTGGATGGCCTTGCCACCTGGGAGAACCTGCGGCGGCGACGATGCGAGGAGGGGCTGGGAACCTGCGGCGGCGGTGCGAGGCGGCGAGGGAGGCGCGTTGGACGGAGGGGGCGGAGCAAGGCGGGATCTGACGAGAGAGGCGGAGAGGTGGTCGAGTGGGGGATCTGGCGAGGGAGGGAGAGAGAGGCAGCCACGGGGAATAGATGGAGTGGGGGAGAATACTAATGGCGCACCCCCTTGCGGTGCGTCATTAGAATGTTTTTTTTTCTGATAGCAATGGCGCACCAGCGGGACGGTGCGCCATAAGTATTTTTTTAGATAGCAATGGCGCACCAGCCAGCGGTGCGCCATAAGCAATTATTTATTATATTTTTTTTGTTGCATCTAATAGTTTTTTTAGAAAATGAATATGAATATGAAACAGTAATAAATTTTTATAAAAACAGTAATAATTTTTTAAAAAATATCATCAGATTTTTTTATTTGAAAATATTTATGAATATAAAAAATATCATCAAATTTTTTATTTGAAAATACCATCAAATTTGTTATTTGAAAATATAATCAAATTTTTTTTTTGAAAATATAATCAAAATTTTTTAGTTGCATTCATTTGTGACGGTGGAGCGGGGGAGGGTGCGGGGGTCGTCGGCGGTGGTGGAGTGGGGGAGGGTGCGGGGGGTGCTCGGCGGCGAGGGGGGTCTGGCAAGGGGAATCTGGCGAGGGGGGATAACGATCGAGATGGAGGGGGATCGAGATCGAGTGTCCTCATGAATATTCAATATTTTTTCATGGATTCAAAAAGTGCCCATGAAATTTAAAAATATTCATGATAGTTCAAAAAGTGCCCATGAAATACAATCGATAAATGAAGATTACAATTTAAATACAATCGATCTTAGCTAGCTAGCTATCTGTTCACAATCTTCTTGCCCTTCTTTTTCGCAAATGGAGTTCTTCTGTGGAACGGACGTCCTTTAGGTAGGGTGGTCCTGCTTCTTCTTGTGGTGTATGCTGCTACTTCATCATCGTCGTCATGTTCGATCTTCGGGTCGCCGTACTTGTCGAAGTCTTGCTCACTGGCTACTCCATCCATTCCGATGATCTTCCTTTTGCCTCTCCTCACGACAACACGACTGGGCTTTGACGGGTCGGTAATGAAGAAGCATTGGTCAACTTGGAAAGCCAGTACCCATGGCTCATTTTTCGCGGTGACGTTTGCGCCCGCGGTCTTGGATTTGGCTTCGGGTATAACCATGGTGGTGAAATACCGGTCTTCTTTTAGGACGCTCTTGGCCCATCTGACACGGAACATCGGGACCTTCTCTCCAGCGTAGCTCAACTCCCAGATCTCCTCGATCCTTCCGTAGTATCTGTCCTTGTCGTTACCGGTGTAGGATTCCGTCGTTACCCCGGAGTTCTGATAACCATCGCTCGTCATGTCCTTGGCCTCGGTGTAGAATGTGTAGCCGTTGATATCGTACGCCTCATAGGTCATCAGGTTGTGCTCGGCGCCCTGTGACAAGGTGAATATGAGTTGTTCTTCCACGGAAGAATCCTCATGTAAAGGGTACGACAGAAGCTTCTGCTTGAACCAACGCGTGAAACATGAGTTGTGCTATTTGATTATATCTCCGTCCGTCTTCTGTTGGCCTCGGTCATTGTACGTCTTCTCAATAAAGGTTTTGTGCTCTACCACCCAAGGATCGACCACGTCCATGTGTTGTAGCGCGACTAGGTTTGCTCTTTCAAAGTCGGCGAGTCGACCCTCGAAGTTGACAAGCATTTCGCGGCGACCCCCACGGTGACCCCATCCAGCGAGCCTACCGAGGTGCCTGTTGATGGGCAGACCAACGGGGTTCTCGATGCCTAGATAATTCGTGCAGTAGGAGATGCACTCTTCGGTCAGAAAGCACCTGGCTATGCTTCCCACTGGACGTGACATGTTGCGAACGTATCCTTTGATGACACCATTCATCCTTTCGAACGACATCATGTTGTGCAGGAACATCGGCCCGAGTTGGATGATATCGTCCACGATATGGATGTGACACCCCGAGACCGGTGCGCCAGGTGTCAGCCAGTTATTCGTAGACGTTGCCCTGTCATCTGCTTGCGTGTTGCATCTTGCCATGTCATCATGTGTGTTGCATCAGCATGTTTTCAAAACTTGCATCCGTCCGAGTCCAATCGTCCTTTCCGTTGTCCGTTTTGAGCTCCCACACACTTGCACGTGCCCGCGGTGCCTCCGAATATTTATTTTTATAAGTGGACGAAAAACGTTCTCGGAATGGGGTGAAACTTGGCGTGTGGTCTTATTATAGTGTAGACAGGCCGCCTGCCAAATTTCATCGCATTCGGAGTCCGTTTGATAGCCCAACGAATATATATAGCGGCACTAGTCGCCGGTTTAAACGTCGGACGTTTTCGGTCTCCGAAAACCTCCGCGGGCCTCTCCCTCTCTTCTCTTCCCTAAGCCCGAGGCCCCTCCACCACAGCCCAATTCCTCCTCTAGGCCCAACCTAAACTCCCCTCGCGATCGGATCCGTCGGATCGCGATCGGAGGGCTCAAAAACACCCCTAAACACCCCCATAACCCTAGTTTTGTCTATATAAAGACCCCCCATGCCATTTTTGGCAATTCCTAGCCCCTCCACCTACCTCCAGCCTCTCTCCCTCATTTTCCGGCGCGCCCCAGCCCCCTCCTGCCACTTGGCGAGCCTCCAGTGGCCAGCCGTCGCCACGTCAGCCGCTCCGGCCTCTCCCAGGCTGCCATGTGGCGTCGCCACGTCCCTCCAGCCCCTCCAGCCGGCTCCCCCACCACGCGGCCCGCCTGAGGCCCGAGCCAGACCCGCCCGGGCCCGCGCCTCCGCCGCCGCGGCCCGCAGCCGCCCGGACGAGCCCGCGCTGCAGCCGCCGCTGCCAACCGTCCTCGCGCCTCCCGCACCTCGCCGGAGACCCGACCCCGCCGGTGCGCCGCCGCTCCTTCCGCCGGCGACGACCACCAGGCGCGCCCCTCGTGCCTCTCCTTCCCTCCTCTGCTCCCGCTCTCCCTCTCACCTCAGTCTCTCCTCGTGCCCGCAGGAGCCGCCATGGAAGAACCCAGCACGAGCTCTCCTTCGATCGGATCTCGCGAACCCAGCGCCGCCGAGCCTCCTAGCTGCCGGAAATGGATCCGCCAGGGCTAGATCCGCCCGAATCCGGCCGGGGCCCTTCCATCCGTGCCTCCATCGAGCCCTCACGTCGCCGGAATTCTGCCATGGCTGCCTTCTTCCTCCTCCAGCGACCTGGACAACCCTGTCCAGTCCCGTCCCGGATCCGCGAGCCAAACGGATCTGCTGTACATCCCCGTCCCGTTTTTTTCGCTGGGTAATTTTGACCAAGTCCTTAAAATCAGTATTTTGTTGGCATATTTGACTGCTGGTATCTTTTTGTGTGTTGATCCAAATTGAGTGTATGATATGTCAAAATGATCGTGGGGATATGCTCTACACTTTGTTCCATTGTGCCATGATTGTTTGACTTCATCTAGATGCTTTAATCTCTGTTGCAAGAGTGCTACTTGTTATAAACTGCTGCTATTTGTTATTTTCATGCCATGTTTGAGATGTGATAACTTGGTGCATGTTTATCCAAATGATGCAAATGATATGTCAAAATGTTCATCATGAGATGCTCTACATATTGGTTGCTATAGCTTGCTTGTTTGAGTTCATATTGCCATGTTTATCCCTGTTGCAAAAGTACATTTGGCTATTATGTTCTGAAACTTGTTACGAGATGCTTAGTTGAGGAGCTCGTTACTATTGTTGTGTTTGTCCCCTTGCCACATGTGTAGATGTTTTAGAATCTCCATGATGTGTTCTTTGCTGTGGTGCAAACCATTTGCCATGATATGCTTTGAGGTGACTTAAACATGCTTGCAAACATGCCATGTTGTTATTGCTGCTTTAACACTTAGTGAAATTTCACTAAGTCTGGAATCTGTCATATCCCGATGCTATGTTTGCTTGATGCCCTAGGTAAATCCATGTTAGTTTTGGGGTGGCCTTTGATCATTCCTTGTTGCATGTGTTATTGTCTATCCATTCATGCCCTCACTTGCTCATTTGGCCTGCTGTAGCTTATTTATTTCTTGCTCCCAAGTTGCTATAAAATATTGCTGTCAGGTTTTTATTGTCATGTTCAAAATGTTGTAGCTTGTTGCTATTGATCCATGCCTCCTATGGAGTTGCTCCAATGGAGTTGTTTGCTGTATGATATGTCTACTTCATGTCCATGCTTCTTGTCACCATGTTTGAGTGTTGTAGAGTATATATTTCTTGCTTCGAAGTTGCTATGTGGCTGTTAATTACAGCTTTGCATTGTTTCTTGTTTCGGGTGTATCTTTTAGCCCGTTGCTCCATTTGGAGTGTTCCTTATATGAAACTTGTGTGATTTTGCATGTGGAATCATAATATCATGTTTTTTTTATGATTGGAGTTTGTTTTCTTGATGTTTGGGTGCATCTTGCACCGTTGCCATGCTTAACTTGTTTTGCTCATATCTTCTAGGCCGTAGCTCCGAATTAAACAAACTTTATATGTAACTTGACTAGAATTTCGTGTAGATCATGTTGGTGCATGTTAAATTGCTGTTTAACAACTTTAACTTAAGATTTGTGCAGATCTGGACTAATTTCAAACTATGCATATGAGGACTTACCGGATTTGTCTTAAGTAGCTTCCGGCCTCATTTAAACTTGTTGTTATTATGTTGCTTCCTTGTGCTTCCTACCTTGTCATGTTTTGCATCCTACATGGATCTGTCTTGCTTCCTACTTGCTTGAGCTTATTGTCTTGTTCTTGTGTCGTTCTGGTGTGCTTCCTATGTTGTCATGTAATGCATCCTAAGTGCATCTGCAGTGCATCATACCTTGCCATGTATTGCATCATATATAAACTTGTGTTGTTTTTCTGTGCTTCCTACCTTGCCATGTAATGCTTCATGTATAGACTTGTTGTGCTTCCTGTATAGACTTGTCATGCATCATACCTTGCCATGTATTGCATCATATATAAACTTGTGTTGTTTTTCTGTGCTTCCTACCTTGCAATGTAATTCTTCCTGTATAGACTTGTTGTGCTTCCTACATAGACTTGTCATGCATCATACCTTGCCATGTATTGCATCATATAGACTTGTGTTGTTTTTCTGTGCTTCCTACCTTGCCATGTAATGCTACCTGTATAGACTTGTTGTGCTTCCTGTATAGCCTTGTTGTGCTTCATATGTAGACTTGTTTTGCATCATACCTGGTTGAGCATATTGTTATGTTCTTGTGTTGTGTGTTTACCGTATTGCTTGCTTCTTCTTGTTAGTGCTTGTTCCGTTGCGATCGTGAGGATTCGTTCATCTACCCGTGGTTCTTCTTCAAGGCTTCTTCTTCGTCTTCTTCATGGATCCGTTCTTCTTCCTTGGGGGATCTCAGGAAGATGACCATACCCTTGGATACCTTTACTATCATTGCCATGCTTAGTGTCTCGATGCTATCGTTATATGTCGCGCTACCCATCATTATTGTCAGCCTCTCCATGTTGCCATGAAACCTCTAACCTTTGACACCTTCCTAGCAAAAACCATTGTTTGGCTATGTTACCCGCTTGCTCAGCCCTTCTTATAGCGTTGTTAGTTGCAGGTGAAGATGAAGATTGTTCCAGGAGGGAACTTGTTGTTGGAATATCACAATATGTTATATGTATAATAAAACACCTATATACGGGGCATGGGTGGAAGGCTTGGCCTTTTTGCTCGGTGTTTTGTTCCACTCATGACACCTTAGGCGCCGATAAACCGGCATTATGTTCCTTGATTTTGCGTTCCTTACACGGTTGGGTATATGGGGACCCCTTGACAGTTTGTCTTTGAATAAAACTCCTCCAGCAAGGCCCAACATTGGTTTTAATTTCCTCATAATAACAACTTAATTAATTAATTAAATTGCATAAGGAGTTAGCGGTACCCGAGGATTCTTTCTACATAGCAGGGGGGCCAGTGCTGATGGTGTTGGTCCCAAACGGGGGTTCCGCGGGGCCGCCACGGGGAAACTCGAGGTATCTGGTATAACGTGTAGAATCGCCCATCCGGTCGTGGCCTGAGACGAGATACGCGCGGCTACTATCAGGGTGTCGGCACGCCGGGAGGTCTTGCTGGACTTGTTTTACCATTGTCGAAATGTCTTGTGCACCGGGATGCCAAGCCTGATCGGATTTCCCTAAGATAAGGGGTGATGATATTATATTTATCACTTCAGCTGATCGTGAGAGCTTGTGATGGGCTAATATGGGACACCCCTGCAGGGTTATGATCTTTCGAAAGCCGTGCCCGCGGTTATGTGGCAGATGGGAATTTGTTAATGTCCGGTTGTAGAAAACTCAACAGAGGATCCGAAGTAAAACATACAACTGTGTGAGTAACCGTGATTGTCTCTTTTCACTTTGAGAAGAGAACACGGTGGGGTTATGTTTGACTCGTATGTAGTTCAGGATCTTTAGCGATCATTTCTAGTTTGCGACCGTTTGCGTAGATGCTCATCTTATTCTTGTACTCGTAAGTTAGCCACCATACTTTTGCTTAGCCGCTGCTGCAACCTTCACCACTTTACCTCTTCCTACCTATTAAGCTTTGATAGTCTTGTTACCCATGGTTATGGGATAGCTGAGTCCTCGTGGCTCACAAATACTACAACAACAGTTGCAGGTGCAGGTTTCCGATGACTTGACGTGAGAGCGTTGTTCTTTTGTTGGAGTTCTTCTTCTTCAGTCTTCGGTTAGGTTCCGGGTCGGCAACCTGGGATAGCAGATGGATGTCGTTGTTCTTTTCATGTTTGCATCCGTGGTCGGATGCCTTGTATTGATGTTGTTGTATTCATGTGACTTGTATGTATTGTTGTACCCCCTATGTATGTATGTAATGGTACATTGTAATGATATCCATCTTGCTAAGCGCCCGAAATGCGGTTGTGCCCCAATCACGTAAGTGTCACGTGATCGGGATAGAATCACATCTTGGGCCTGACAATGGACCAGTAGATGCACCATAATGTCGAAGAATGGGGGCGGGAAGTACATCTCAAGCTCGCATAGTATCACCATGATCTCTTCCTGTAGCCTTCTGAGTTGGCTCACGCCAACCGACTTCTGAGAGATGACGTCGAAAAAGTTGCATAGGCCAAATAGCATTTCACGGACGTGCGCGTCCATGATCCCACGGATTGCAACTGGAAGTATCTGCGTCATCAGCATGTGACAGTCGTGAGACTTCATCCCGCTGAACTTCTGCTTCGCTGGGTCTAGGTATCTGCTTATCTTCCCCGCGTAACCGTAAGGAAGTTTTACTCCTACGAGGCAGGTGAAAAACTGCTCGATCTCCTCCTGACTTAGATTTAAGCACGCGGGAGGGTAGTCATTTTCGGTATTCTTGGCCTTTTTGCCTTTGCAACGACTTTCTGTGTCCTGCTTCGCCTCATCATCATCATCATCATTAGCGTGAAGCTCCTGCCTGATGCCCATTGATTTCAAGTCTGCCCTTGCTTTCGGCCCATCTTTGGTCCTCTCTGGCATGTTGAGCAGGGTACCAAGCAGACTCTCGCACACGTTCTTCGTGATATGCATGACATCAAGGCTATGAGGCACACGGTGGATCTTCCAGTACGGCAAGTCCCAGAAAAACCTTCAGCAGCGGCCCTGGCGTCTTTCGCTTCTTTCCCGGCTCTGGCGCCTTTTGCTTCTTTCCCGGCAGTGGGCAATCTTTCCAATTTTTCAACAGCTCGTCTATTTCCTCGCCGCTCCTCGTACGCGGGCGTCCTCGAGGTTCGGTTTCACCATCGAACAGATCCTTGCGTTTTCTCCACAGGTCATCGTTGCGAAGCCACCTTCGATGTCCCATGAACACGGTTTCCGAAGACCCAGGATCTCTATATAGCTGGCGATACGTTGTGTCATCCATGCACCTGACGCATCCAGAAAATCCGTGGACCACCTGCCCCGCGACATATCCGTAACCGAGATAGTCGTGCACCGTCGTGAGCAGTGCGGCTCTCATAGGGAAATATTCTTTCTTTGCGGCGTCCCACGTATTGGCTGGCGTTTTCCACAGCGTGTCTAGCTCCTCTTTCAGCAGCCCTAGATACAGATTGATGTCGTTCCCTGGTTGTTTCAGTCCTTCAATTAGCATACTCAAGTGAATGTACTTCCTCTTCATGCACAACCAGGGGGAAGGTTGTACATCCACACAAACACAGGCCAGGTGCTATGTGTGCTTCTCTGGCTGCCAAACGGATTGACTCCATCGGTGCTCGCGCCCAGCACGATGTTCCTTGGATCATTCCCAAATTCTGCGTCTTCGAAGTTCAAGGCTTACCACTGTCTCGCATCCTTAGGGTGACCCAGCGTCTTGTCTTTTTTATCTATCTCCGGATCATTTGCGTTATCTTCTCGCTTCTTCTCCTCCCTATCTGCGTGCCAATGCAGGAGCTTTGCTACCTTAGGGTCCGCGAAATACCGCTGCATACGAGGAGTGATCGGAAAGTACCACACCACTTTTCGAGGAGCTTTCTTCCTCTTCTTGTATCGAGTGACGCCGCACACCGGACATATGGTAGACTCCGCGTGCTCGTCCCGATAAATGATGCAATTGTTCATGCACACATGGTATTTCACGTGCGGTAAATCCAGAGGACACACGATTTTCTTCGCCTCCTCGAAACTGGTCGGGCACTTGTTCCCCTTGGGAAGACGTTCGTGCCAGAAGGACATGTTCTTGTCGAAGTATGCATCGGTCATTTTGTGTTTTACCTTCATCTCCAGAGCCATGAGCGTTACTTTCAGGCGGGTATCCTCGGGCCTGCATCCTTCATACAATGGAGTAACCGCGTCTATCTCCAGTTGATCCATCTTGGCTTTCTCTCGGGCGGCAGCTCTTGCGTTATCCGTCTGCTTGAGAAGCAGCTCTTGAATATGAGGGTCCTGCACCCAGCCCATCAATGGTCCAGCGTCGCCTGCTCCGCCGGCATGAGCATCTTCATGATCATGCCCGTTGTCTGCTCCGGCATCTTCCTCATCATCATGTCTTGCATCTTCTACATGATGACTGTGTACAGCATCACTGTCGTGATCATCTCCTGGAGATCTCTGTCTTCTCGCCCGCCCGAGCCGCGGTGGTTGTCTTGCAGCCCTTCCTCATTTCTTGCCCGGCCCCCATGGACGACTTCGTAGTCATCTTCATCACCTTGCCACCGATAGCCATCCATGAAACCACGCAAGAGCAGGTGGTCCCGCACCTGCCCGGAATCCGGGTCCGCAATAAGGCTCTTCAGCTTGCATCTTCGACACGGGCATCTTATCTCCGTCTCATTCTTTTGAAGCATCTCGGCCTTTGCGGAGCTCAAAAACCTATTCACGATGCCTTCGGTCATCGTGCGGACCATGGTCGCCTGCGGGGTAGAGCAAAACGATATTTTAGAACCAAGAAAAATTTTGGCATGACTTTCCCTAAAAATAGGACCAAAAAGAATGCTTAATGCCAAAATTCTCGCCGAAACGGAAATGAATCAACATTCTGACAAAATATTGGTAACTATCGCATTTCAAATACCGGTACACCTGCAAACACAAACATATATGCAACACCACAAACATATGCAACACCACGAACATACATAGATCTAGCTAGGCCATAAAAAGTGCATGTGCACATTGTTGGAGGGAGAACAACATAAAGATAGCTTCCCCCCTTACTTACCTATCAAAAAAGGTAATTTAACCACTTAATTTGAATGAATCTATGGTGGAAATGAGGTGACAAAGAGGAGGCAGCCGAGACAAGCTTTGGAGGAGGAGGTGGAGAGAATGAAGTGGGGAGAAAGTGAGTGGGTAGGAGTGACTGTCCAAAATATCTTGTTGGTGCGCAGGTTACTAATGGCGCACCATCTACAAATGCGCCATTAGTAACCCAGGTTACTAATGGCGCACCTGCTGGTGGTGCGCCATTAGTAGTTTTGCAAAAAAAAAAACTAATGGCGCACTGTGGCACGGTACGCCATTAGTAGTTTTGCAAAAAAAAAAGAATAAAAAATATAAAAAAACAATAGTAGTGGCGCACAATGTGACTGGTGCGCCATTACTAGTTACACCTAGTAATGGCGCACTCTGTCTGGATGCGCCATTAGTATGTTTGGAAAAGGGAAAAAAATTGATACTAATGGCGCACCCTGAGCCCGATGCGCCATTAGTGTATTCCACTCTAATGGCGTACCAACACGTGGTGCGCCATTAGTATATACGAATGGCGCACCGCATGTCTGGTGCGCCATTAGTGTCAATCCCATCTATAGCCCTTTTCCTAGTAGTGAAGACTACGTCGAGCGCTACCGAAACAACAAAGACGAAGGAGTTATGAAGTAACGGGAGAGAGGGGGGCAAGGGCTTGTGTGTCCACTTGGGGCGCCCCTTCGCCTCTATGTGTAGGTGAAGGGGCGTGGTGGCAAGCCCTCCAAGCCCTAAGGCTATTGCCCCAAGGGGGAGGAGTTGGACTCCTAGTCCAGTTCCCTCCTTTCCATACATAGCTGGACTTTCCACCTTTCCTAGTCACACGGGCCTTGAGGGACCGTGCGCCTCGCCCAATAAGGCCAGGGTGCCTCCCCTTAGCCCATGCTGACCATTGGGACATGGTGGAACCCTTGGTGGACTTCCGGACTCCTTCGAAAGTTTTCAGAACCTTCTGGAAGCTTCTCGGTACAATACTGAAAAAACTGAAACTTTTTCCGGAACCCTGAAAGCAACTTTCCATATATAAATATTTATCCCCGGACCATTCCGGAGCACCTCGTGACACCTGGGATCTCATCCAGGACTCCACACACCATTTGGTCACCAACATGCATATCCCAATATTACTGTGGCGTCACTAAACGTTAAGCGTGTAGACACTACGGGTTCGAGAATCATGTAGACATAACCGAGACACCTCTCCGGTCAGTAACCAATAGCGGACCTGGATGCCCAAATTGGTTCCTACATATTCCATGAAGATCTTTTGTCGGATGAATCACAGTGTCAAGGATTCGGTTAATCCTGTATGCAATTCCCTTTATCCGGCGATATGTTACTTGCCCGAGATTCGATCGTCGGTATCTCCATACCTAGTTTAATCTTGTTACCGATAAGTCTCTTTACTCATTTCGTAATACAAGATGTCATGACTAACTCATTAGCCACATTGATTGCAAGCTCTTTACGATCTTGTATTATCGGGAGGCCCCAGAGATATCTCTCCGTCACACGGAGTAACAAATCCCAGTCTCGATCCATGCCAACCCAACAGACACCTTCAGAGATACCTGTAGAACATCTTTATGATCACCTAGTTACAAAGTGATGTTTGATATCTCACAAGGTATTCCTCCAGTATCCGGGAGTTGCATGATCTCATGGTCTTAGGAATAGATACTTGACATGAAGAAAGCTATAGCAATAAACTCAAGTGATACGATCAAATGCTAAGATTACGATTGGGTCTTGTCCATCACATCATTTTTCTAATGACGTGGTCCCGTTATCAAATAACAACTCAAGTCTATGGTTAGGAAACTTAAAACATCTTTGATCAATGAGCTAGTCTAGTAGAGGCTCACTAGGGACATACTATTTGTTTATGTATTCACACATGTACTTAAGTTTTCAGCCAATACAATTTTAGCATGAATAATAAACCTTTACCATGAACAAGGAAATATGATAATAACCAATTTATTATTGCCTCTAGGGCATATTTCCAACACTAACATCTAAAAAAAAGTCCTTAGGCCTACAAAAATTAATGGTTTGGAGTCCTTATTTAGATGATGGAAGTAGCAACTGAAATTAGATGTTTCGAAAATAGGAATACTATAAGCCGTCAGGCGTCAGCTGAATTGCTGCGTGGTGTGTGCATATGTAGTGTCATATATTTCTGTTAGTCCAGTCATGTGCATCTGTGCTGCTAAGCTTCAATTCGTTCCTATGTTATACTTGCGCAAGTTATGCTTACTATCTTTGATGAATTCATGTTGATGTTCGAGATGACAAAGCTTGTTGGTCCTTCCTGCAGTGCACGAGTGAGGACAAGGGATTATAGAAAGCAGGTCTGTGTTTTATGGGTTGGGGAGTGGTACGCTCAACGGGGAATAAAGCGCTCCAGGAAAAAAATGCAAACGAAAAGATCATAGAAGACCACTATGTGCTCCAGCTATAATGGGTAACAGACAAGAAGCTTGCACTGTTCAATAATGATGAGAAGAACTTCAATACAACACGATATCCAGCTCCGTGCTTCGATCCCTATGTAGACAAACAACTTGAACAATGGGATTCTATAGTACTCCCTTCATTTTTCGTTTCTCTCCCATAACTTGTGACCCGCATACAAAGGAGTGCAACGGTGGCCACTGCCTTGTCAGCTGGCAGCAGGTCTGCCGGCCAAAATCTTTGGGCGGCTTGGGCATCAAGAACATTCAAATGTTCAGTTCGGCGCTTCGCCTGCGGTGGCTTTGGCACAGTTGGATGGATAAGGAAAAGCCTTGGGTCGGAACGCCTACGCCGAATGATACAACTGACCGGTGTCTTTTTGCCGCTTCGGTTGTCGTCACAGTTAATGATGGATGTACTTCTAAGTTCTGGAGAACGTGTTGGCTCCAGGGCATGGCTCCGGCAGACATTGCACCCAACCTTTTCGAGCTCGTGCGCTTCAAAAATAGGTCAGTGGCTTTCGAGATGCACGACAACAGATGGCTTCGACAGTTCAGGGAGATCTCCACGCCGGAGCTGTTGGCGGAGTTTGTCCACCTGTGGACTATGCTCAGCCACGTCGTCCTATTGCCGGGGACGGCGGACGTGGTCTCTTGGCGCTGGACTTCAGACGACCACTACTCCGCGAAATCGGCTTACGAAATGCAGTTCACAGGTTCCTTCTCGGTCATCGACGCTGATGCCGTTTGGCGTGCCAAGGCCGAGCACAAGTGCAGATTTTTCTCCTGGCTTTTGGTGAGGAGGAGGTTGCTGACAGCGGATCGCCTAGCAGCGAGAGGATGGCCCTGCAGCGTGACATGTTGCCTTTGCGGTGTCGAGCATGAGAATGCAAATCACCTCGCCTTGGGCTGCTCCTTCTCCCGGCAGGTTTGGAGGTCTGTTGCGGTGGCCTGCGCGCAGCCTCTTCTCGCCCAGGCGATCGACAGGGCTCCGCGTGCTGCCTGCAACTTTCAGGAGTGATGGACACACACCCGCTCCTCTGTTCCAGCTGGTTCGAGGGCCACCCTTGATGGAATTATCACATACACATCCTGGAATATCTGGGCTGAGCGTAATAGGCGTATTTTTGAAAACAAGTACAGCACGGTGGCGACGGTGTGTGGGTTGGTGAAGGATGCCGCAATGGCCAGAGCCATGGCATTTAGACGTGTTGTTAGCGATGATCTAGGCTGACTACTTTAATGCTCCTGATTGTAAGACCTTCGGGTCTACATCTGTACTCAAAAACCTGTTTTCTTCTCTGCTAATAGAATGGGCAGCGCTCCTGCCTTACATTCAAAAAATTTCTTGGACCGTGTTACCCCTACCTTGCTGTTAATTGCAAATTGGAACGGACGCACTGTAAGCAAGCACATGTGACTGATTGCCCTGTGCGGCTCGGCCGCCTTGCATGCAGCTCTTGCTTTTTCTTGGACCGCTTTACCCCTACTTTGCTGTTAATTGCACATTGGAACTGACACACTGTAAGCAGGCGCATGTGACTGTGCGGCTCAGTTGCCTTGCATGCAGCTCGTCTGCTCATGCATGCGCACTACCCGCTCCACTAATTGTTGTGCCACGCAACGGGTTGGCTAATAGTACAAGCATTGGCTGCATTAGAAGACGAAAAAGCAGGGCAAACTTGGAAGTAAACGGAGGAAAAGACTAGCGTCGAGAGCAACTAGAAAAAAATAGAAAAAATTTAGAATAAAAAACAGAGGGACTAGTATGACCCATATCGATTTTTTGCTTACGGGTATTGGTGTGGTGGTTTGACAATCTAGGGGAGTCCGACAGGTCTAATGTTTGAAGTACAACACTGTTTGTTTTTTTCTGCTTTAATGGCCATATGGTAGACGGGCATTCGAATTTCTGCCCAAGTGAAAGCCTGCAATTTTTTTGGGTTTACTGCGAGCTGGCCGGCCCACTTATCATCGCCCCTGAAGGTCGCTGTGGATGTGACAAGCTCCTGCGAGCCCGAGTGAGTCCCCGTGCCCGCGGGTCAGTGGCTGCGGCTAAAGAAGTCATCGGTCCGATTTAGCTCCAGATCTGGATCTGGCAATCTTCACACCAGAGACCTTCTATTTTTAAAGAGAGAATTCCTTATTTAACATCGTGTTTAAATTTTATGTCTTATTTGACATCGATAAATGTAGAGGATATTCTGAGAAAACAACAAAATGAGAATGTGTTTGCCGCTGAGTAATAAAAAACAAAGAGACTAGTATGACCCATATCGTTTTTTCGCTAACATACGTGATGTTCTGAGAAAAAAATGCATCAAAATGGAAATGCGTGGGAGTCGAACCCATCTATATCTATATCTATATCTATACTACTATTAAAAGAACAAACGTTACTTTCCCTACGTCCACACCAGAAATTGCACACGGGTTAACCCCCCACGTCCGATCTAACCCACTAAGTTGTATCCAACTGTCCAGGTTACATCCACCGTACTACACTCAGATCTACGGTTCAAAACAAAAGTTCTGCCGGCAGACTCTCCCATCCAGGAAACTATAGAGCCTAACGATGACAACAAACAACTGTTCGGGAAACACACCTCCGCAATCAACGCAGCCACGACCCCACGAAACTCCATGATCAATGCCAGCATCACTCCACGAACCTCGCCTCGGCCAGCCAGAACGACGTCCTCGGCCCTGGTCTCCGCGACGTCCTCGACTCGCTGGACATCATCCACCCACCTTGCTGCCCTACCTCTCCTCACCCAGCCGTCTTCGCCGCGCCGCCCTCGCCCCCGGTCTCCGCGACGTCCTCCACCCGCTGGACGGCCTCTAGCCGGCGCGCTGCCCTATCTCCGGTGTCATCACCCCGTGTGGCCTGCAGCATCGCAACCTGCCAGTGCGCAGGTTAGATCAGATTAATTTGCACGTCTTATGATCAGGCAAAAAGACAAAAGTAATTGCTCTTTTAATCTGGCAGACTATAATTGCTCTGTAAAGCATGTCAAACTGAGTTGAGGAAGGGTTGAATTTCAAAAAATAATACTTTGAGAAGACAATATGGCATCCTCTCAGGGTATTGGAGTACGTACTCCCTTTCAGGACCTGACGAACAATAGCAATTCAGCTAAATATACATATATCACCTACTCAAACCTACTTAGATCTTGTAAATCCTAAATATGTCATTGCCTCGCAGATCAACAAATATATCCAAAAGAGCAAAAGGGACAGAGGGAAAGGGAGAGGTATGCACTAAACAGGGATGCAATATTAAAAGAACAGATTTTTGATTCATATTTTGAAGTATGAAGAGAATGAAGTTCTAAACAGTATGCCAGTCTTAGAACGAAGCATTATAGATCACATCAAAAGATGGACCTTTCAGAGAGGAGCATCATCAAATAATGATTACTAGATAATGTTGCTTAGTTGTTATTTTTAAGAGACATCTCAATTGGTATTACTGCTTGCTAAACCCAGTACATGCTTCTCTGAACTTCTACAAGTTAAGTTCAGTACATGCTTCTCTGAATCTTGGCCTGCCAATTGGTATAGTATTTCATAGTTGAGATTACTGTATGCAGTCCATTTGTGCCAACGGATTACCACATTTTTATGTCAGTTCTAGGCCATTTGAATGGAAGGACCATACAAAATATCTAAGACAATCCAGTACATGCTTGTCTAACTATGTGCAATACAATTAAGCAAAATTTGTTCTTATATGCATCGAATACTAATAGTGCTCGCTCCTTGTCCTAATTAGCTCGGATCCCCATGGGTTATCATTGCATTGCATATGTTTTAACCAAGTGTCACAAAGGGGTACCTCTATGCCACCTGTACAAAGGTCCAAGGAGATAGATCGCATTTGATTTCTCGTTTTTGATAAATCTCAACTTGAGGACATCCATACCGGGACAACATAGAAAATAGATGATGGACTCCTCTTTAATGCATAAGCATATTCTCATGAGAGATTGAGGATTGAGGTCCAAGCTAAAACTTCCACCATGATGCATGGCTTTGGTTGGCGGCCCAATGTTCTTCTCTAACAATATGCATATTAATTCAACCCACGGTGAATCACCCTTACTTCAGACAAGACGAACATGCATAGCAACTCACATGATATTCAACAAAAGTGTGACAGTTGATGGCATCCCCAGAAACATGGTTACCGCTCAGCAAGCAACTCATAAGAAATAAGATACATAAGCAACATATTCTTTACCACAATAGTTTTTTAGGCTACTTTCCCATGAGCTATGTATTGCATGGTTAGTTTGCTTAGTGTAGGTGGAGGTTAGCAAAAGACTGGGAGCGACCAACTAAGAGAGCAATGACGGTCATAATCATGCAGAGCGACAAAGCAATATTGAATCAGGCATGGTAGTTATATCGCTACTTAGAAACAAAAGATCATCAAGGCTTGACAGACTTTCTTTACAGTCTTGAATATGCGTGAGCATACGCCAAGTCGATCAAAATAAATTCTCGAAGGAAGATATTACTAAACCATACCATATCATAGGCAAACAAACCAAGTTGGTACTCCAATAACACATTGGGAACCCCCCCAGCTATTTGAGATTAACCATAAGAAAACCTGAACTACTAAGCACCATCATGAAAGTAGCATCTTTATCATAGACACATTATCCCATGCAACGGAAGCAAACTCTCTTAATAAGGTGAGCATGGTAATTAAAGAGAGTTCAAGCAACCAACTAAATAAAAGCTCTTGAAAAGATAAGCATGAATACTAAGAGCAGAGTATGATAGTAGCTATTAAAAGACAAAGAACACACACAGCATAGATAGACATGAAAATTCTATGTAATGTTCTAGGTAGAGGTGGAGCGTGTTTCTCTCCCACATAAAGGAATGCTGAGTTCCGACTCGTTATGAAAAACTAAAAAGAAAACTAAAAGCAAGACGCTCCAAGCATAGCACATAACATATGAAGTGATAAAAATATAGCGAAACGAAAGACGAACAGATAGTGTTGATGGAGAAGGGGATGCACGGGGGCATCCTCAAGATTTGACGCTTGAGTCTCCTTGAATATTTCTTGGGGGTGCACGGGGGCATCCTCAAGCTTGAGCGCTTGACACTCCTGAATCTTTTTATCATCTTCCCTCGCACACTTGAAAACTCCCTTCATACACAACTCATCATAATCTGATTAGCGAGGTTAGTACCCTTAATAAAATAATTATACCTTGCTGGAAATAAGGATATTCTTGAAGTTCTACTGTTTCTCAAGATTGCCAAAAGGTTTTTGTAAAGAAAAAGCAAGTTCTTAATTTGCAAAGTGAAGGTAAGGCAAAACAGGACAGAATCTGTGAAAAACAGAACAGCGGGCAGTAATTGACATGTTCGGGATACTGCTGCAACTCAAATAAAAAAACTCAGAACTGACGCACGAAAGAAAATTATATAGAGAATGCTGTCGAAAAAATTCAGACCAAAAAGATGATCTGGTGATTTTATACGAATTTTTCTATCGAAGGATATAATCTGTTTCCTGGACAGCACCTCACAACTTTTGAACTTTCTAGCAATCAGAGGCTATACTTGGCACAAATATGAAAAGCAAAGATACAATGATGATGCTACAGCAGTAAACAACATCAAGACACAACAAAAGAATTTTTTTTATTCATGTGGGCTGCCTCCCAAAAGCGCTTTCTTTTATGCCTTTAAGCTAGGCATAATGCATAGATCAAGTTTTATCAAGAGTAAAAGAATAGCTAGCCCGTACAACGGACTCAAAAGGTAACTTGACCTTCTTACGAGGGAAGTGTTCCATCCCTTTCTTGAGAGGAAACTGAAATTTTATATTACCCTCTTTCATGTCAATGACAGCACCAACGGTGCGCAAAAAGAGACGTCCCAAAATAATTGGACATGAAGGATCACATTCAATATCCACAATAGTGAAATCAACAGGCACATAATTATCATTGACAATAATAAGAACATCATCGATCCTTCCCAAAGGTTTCTTTATGGAAGAATCAACGAGAGCATCACCAAAAGAACAAGAATCAAAAGATTTTAATTTAAGCATATCATATAGTCTTTTGGGCATAATGGAAGTACTAGCTACAATATCACATAATGCATAACAGGAGAAGTCATTCAAATAAATTTTTATCATAGGATCCCAACCATCTTCTAGCTTTCTAGATATGGAGGCTTCTACTCTAAGTTTCTCCTCCCTAGCTTTGATGAGAGCATTAGTGATATGCTCTGTGAAGGCAAGGTTAAGCGTGCTAGTGCGTGGATCTCTAGACATCTTGTGAAGGAAATCAATAACTTCGATAAGAGTGCAATTATCAAAATCAAGGTCACGAGCATCAAGTAAAGTGGTAGTGGTGTCCTTAAGGTTCACCTGTTTGGTAGTTTCTATAGCATCACCATTAATAGGTCCATTGGGACCAGGAGTACATTGGGTGCTAAGAGTGTGAACATCCTCAATAACTTGGATAGTAGCAACAGTGTGGTGGGTAGGAAGGCTCTTAATTCTTTCCTCTTCCTCCCTTTCTCTAGCCCATCTTTCTTTTAGCTTAGCCATCATCCAAATATTTTCATTAATTTGTACTTGAGTAGCATTAATAGGGATGACTTCCCTCTCCTTAAGAGGAGAAGTTTCAATTTTTAGCAATTTTACCTCATTGGCTAAGTGGTCTACCTTAAAAGAAAGATCATATAGTTTATGTAGTTTCTCTTCTACATTCTTATTAAAGGCTTTTTGGGTAGTGATGAAATCTCTAAGCATGGTCTCTAGTTCAGTATTGGAGTTCTTGGTACTAGGATAAGCATTGTTGTTCCCATAAGAGTTAGAGGGGAACGGTCTAGGATTGTTACCAAAGTTACTCCTATAAGCATTGTTGTTAAAATTGTTTCTAGAGATAAAGTTCACATCTACTTGTTCTTGAGCAATCAAAGAATTTAAAGGAACATCACGAGGATCAATAGTAGATTGCTTCGAAAGTAGAGACATGATCAAGTCAACTTTTTCATTAAGGGAGGAAATCTCCTCGACAGAGTTTACCTTCCTACCTGTTGGAGCGCGTTCGGTGTGCCATTGGGAATAGTTGATCATCATCTCATCGAGAAGCTTTGTGGCAGCACCAAGTGTAGTTGACATAAAAGTTCCTCCCGCGGCCGAATCTAACAAGTTCCGCGAGGTAAAGTTTAAGCCTGCATAAAAAGTTTGGATAACCATCCAAGTAGTCAAACCGTGAGTAGGGCAGTTTTTGATAAGAGATTTCATACGTTCCCAAGCTTGGGCAACGTGTTCATTATCCAATTGTTTAAAATTCATGATGTTACTTCTAAGTTGGATAATTTTAGCAGGTGGATAGTATTTTCCGATAAAAGCATCTTTGCACTTGTCCCATGAATCTATGCTATTTCTAGGCAAAGACTGAAACCAAATTTTTGCTCCTCCTCTCAAGGAGAAAGGAAAAAGCTTAAGCTTGACAATATTACCATCTATTTCTTGGTACTTTTGCATATCACAAAGTTCAACAAAGTTGTTCAAGTGTAAAGCAGCATCATCTCCAGCACCGGAGAATTGATCTTTCATAACTAAGTTCAGTAAAGCAGGTTTAATTTCATATGAAGGTGCTGAAGTGGCAGGTGTAGTGATAGGTGTGCTGATAAAGTCATCGTTGTTGTGACTAGTGAAGTCACACAACTTGGTGTTCTCGATGGAACCCATAGTAGCAAGCAAGCAAGATAACTATTTTTGTGATTTTCGATAAAAGGAACTAAAGCAAAAATAAAAGGTAAACTAACAAGACTAAAAAGCAAAGGTAAAAGATAGCATGCAACTCCCCTATCCTGAAGAGTGGAGTCCCCGGCAACGGCGCCAGAAAATACTCCTTGATGGGCCTCGAACCCCTCGTTGGTTACCCCAAGTGGAAGGTGTAAGATGCAGTAAGTAGAAGTGTTTTCCCCTAGCAAAGATGCCAAGGATCGAATCCCCAGAGACTCCTAGGTTCAACAAGTAGGTGTCAATTGCTAACGGCGCAATTAGCAATCAACGTGGACCTGCACACAGATACAAATAACTTTGCTCCCAACGAGTACAGAGAGGTTGTCAATCTCTCCGGCCTTGTAGTTCACAAAGGGTTAAAATCAATATGATAGTAGTGATAAATAGTGTTTTGCAATAGTAAGTAAATAACGAAAATTAAATAGTGGATGTGATCAATGATGGTAATATGGACCGGAGTCTCATGATGTTCACTAGTGATGTCTCTCTCCCAAAAGACGATAAAACAACTATGTGAGGTAAACAAATTACAGCTGGGCAATTGACAGGACCCACGAGCGCATACAAATGCTGATTACATTGCAAGAAAGGTTGAGGTTCAAAGCATGGGCGGTACGCCAAAGTAAGTAGACCGAAATCCATCAATATCTACTACTAATCATCCACCTTGAGATTGAAGGAAATATGCCCTAGAGGCAATAATAAAGTTGTTATTTATATTTCCTTATATCATGATAAATGTTTATTATTCATGCTAGAATTGTATTAACCGGAAACTTAGTACATGTGTGGATACATAGACAAAACAGTATGTCCCTAGTATGCCTCTGCTAGACTAGCTCATTGATCAAAGATGGCTATGTTTCCTAGCCATAGACATGAGTTGTCATTTGATCAACGGGATCACATCATTAGGAGAATGATGTGATGGACTAGACCCATCCGTTAGCATAGCACTATGATCGTTTAGTAATACTGCTATTGCTTTCTTCATGACTTATACATGTTCCTATGACTATGAGATTATGCAACTCCCGAATATCGTAGGAACACCTTGTGTGCTATCAAACGTCACAACGTAACTGGGTGATCATAAAGATGCTCTACAGGTGTCTCCGAAAGTATTCGTGGTATTGACATAGATCAAGATTAGGATTTGTCACTCCGAGTGTCGGAGAGGTATCTCTGGGCCCTCTCGGTAACACACATCACAATAAGCCTTGCAAGCAAAAGACTAATGAGTTAGTCACGAGATGATGTGTTATGGAACGAGTATAGAGACTTGCTGGTAACGAGATTGAACTAGGTATAGAGATACCGACGATCGAATCTCGGGCAAGTATCATACCGATGACAAAAGGAACAACGTATGTTGTTATGCGGTTTGACCGATAAAGATCTTCGTAGAATATGTAGGAGCCAATATGAGCATCCAGGTTCCGCTATTGGTTATTGACCGGAGATGAGTCTCGGTCATGTCTACATAGTTCTCGAACCCGTAGGGTCCGCACGCTTAAAGTTTGATGACGATCGGTATTATGAGTTTATGAGTTTTGATGTACCGAAGGTAGTTCGGAGTCCCGGATGAGATCACGGACATGACGAGGAGTCTCGGAATGTCCGAGACATAAAGATTGATATATTGGACGACTATATTCGGACACCGGAAGTGTTCTGGAAAGTTTCGGAATTTACCGGAGTGCCGGGGGTTACCAGAACCCCCCGGGGGGAATGGTGGGCCCTGGTGGGCCATAGGGGAGAGAGAGGGCAGCAGCCAGGAGGTGGCGCGCCCCCTCCCTAGGAGGAGTCCGAATAGGACAAGGGGAGGGGGACGCGGCCCCTCTTTCCCTCTCCCTCTCCCTCTCTTTCCTTCCCCCTTCTTCCTTCTTTGGTAGTTCCTACTAGGAATAGGATTGCAATCCTATTCCTAGTAGGATTGCAGCCCTAGCCGCACCATAGGAGGGCCGGCCGGCCTCCCCCCTTGCTCCTTTATATACGGGGGCAGGGGGGAACCCAAAGACACACAAGTTGAATTGTTCTAGTCGTGTGCGGTGCCCCCCTCCACAGAAACACACCTCGGTCATACCGTCGCAGTGCTTAGGCGAAGCCCTGCGCCGGTAGATACATCATATCCGTCACCACGCCGTCGTGCTGACGAAACTCTCCCGTGAAGCTCAGCTGGATCAAGATCTCATGGGACGTCATCAAGCTGAACGTGTGCTGAACGCGGAGGTGCCGTACGTTCGGTGCTTGATCGGTTGATCGCGAAGAAGTTCGACTACATCAACCGCGTCACTTGACGCTTCCGCTTCCGGTCTACGAGGGTATGTAGACACACTCTTCCCTCTCGTTGCTATGCATCTGGTAGATAGATCTTGCGTGGTCGTAGGAAAATTTTAAAATACTACGTTCCCCAACAGTGGCATCATGAGCCAGGTCCATGCGTAGATGATATGCACGAGTAGAACACAATGAGTTGTGGGCGATACTAGTCATACTGCTTACCAGCATGTCATACTTTGCTTCGGCGGTATTGTGAGATGAAGCGGCCCGGACCGACATTACGCGTACGCTTACGCGAGACTGGTTTCACCGTTATGAGCACTCATTGCTTAAAGGTGACTGGCGGGTGTCTGTCTCTCTCACTTTAGCTGAATCAAGTATGGCTACGCCCGGTCCTTGTGAAGATTAAAGCAGCACATACTTGACGAAACATCGTTGTGGTTTTGTATGCGTAGGTAAGAACGGTTCTTGCTAAGCCCGTAGCAGCCACGTAAAACTTGCAACAACAAAGTAGAGGACGTCTAACTTGTTTTTGCAGGGCATGTTGTGATGTGATATGGTCAAGACATGATGAGTTATACGGTTTTGTATGAGATGATCATGTTTTGTAATGTTATCGGCAACTGGCAGGAGCCATATGGTTGTCGCATTATTGTATGAAATGCAATCGCGATGTAATTGCTTTACTTTATCACTAAGCGGTAGCGATAGTCGTAGAAGCAATAGTTGGCGAGATGACAACGATTCTACGATGGAGATCAAGGTGTCGTGCCGGTCACGAAGGTGATCATGACGGTGCTTTGGAGATGGAGATCAAAAGCACAAGATGATGATGGCCATATCATGTCACATATTTTGATTGCATGTGATGTTTATCTTATTATGCTTCTTATTTTGCTTAGAACGACGGTAGCATCATAAGATGATCCCTTACTAAATTTCAAGGTATAAGTGTTCTCCCTGAGTATGTACCGTTGCGAAAGTTCGTCGTGCCGAGACACCACGTGATGATCGGGTGTGATAAGCTCTACGTTCAAATACAACGGGTGTAAGCCAGTTTTGCACAAGCAGAATACTCGGGTTAAACTTGACGAGCCTAGCATATGCAGATATGGCCTCGGAACACTGGAGACCGAAAGGTCGAGCGTGAATCATATAGTAGATATGATCAACATAAGATGTTCACCATTGAAAACTACTCCATCTCACGTGATGATCGGACATGGTTTAGTTGATTTGGATCACGTGATCATTTAGATGACTAGAGGGATGTCTATCTAAGTGGGAGTTCTTATGTAATATGATTAAATTGAACTTTAATTTATCATGAACTTAGTCCTGGTAGTATTAGCATATCTATGTTGTAGATCAATAGCTCGCGATGTTGCTCCCCGTTTTTTTAATGTTCCTAGAGAAAACTAAGTTGAAAGATGTTAGTAGCAATGATGCGGAATTGTTCCGTGATCTGAGGGTTATCCTCACTGCTGCACAGAAGAATTATGTCCTTGATGCATCGCTAGGTGACAGACCTATTGCAGGAGCAGATGCAAACGTTATGAACGTTTTGACAAAAGCTCGGTATGATGACTACTTGATAGTTTAAGTGCACCATGCTTTACGGCTTAGCACCGGGACTTCAAAAACGTTTTGAACGCCACGGAGCATATAAGATGTTCCAAGAGTTAAAATTAGTATTTCATACTCATGCCCGTGTCGAGAGGTATGAGACCTCTGACAGTACTTTGCCTACAAGATGGAGGAGAATAGCTCAACCAGTGAGCTTATGCTCAAATTGTCTGGGTACTACAATTGCTTAAATCAAGTGGGAGTTAATCTTCCAGATAAAATAGTAATTGACAAAGTTCTCTAGACACTATCACCAAGTTAGTAGAACTTTGTGATGAACTATAATATGCAAGGGATGGCGAAAGTAATTCCCGAGCTCTTCGCGAGCTGAAATCAGTGAAGGTAGAAATCAAGAAACAACATCAAGTGTTGATGGTTATCGAGACCACTTGTTTCAAGTAAAGGGCAAAAGGATAGAAAGGGAACTTCAAGAAGAATGACAAGCAAGTTGTCACTCCCGTGAAGAAACCCAAAGCTAAACTCAAGCCTAAAACTATGTGCTTCTACTACAAAGGAAATGGTCACTAGAAGTGGAACTACCCTAGATACTTGGTGGATAAGAAGGATGGCAAAGTGAACAAAGGTATATTTGATATACAGATTATTGATGTGTACTTTACTAGTGTTCATAGCAACCCCTGGGTATTTGATACTAGTTCAGTTGCTAAAATTAGTAACTCAGAACGGGAGTTGCAGAATGAACAGAGACTAGTTAAAGGTGAAGTGATGATGTGTGTTGGAAGTGGTTCCAAGATTGATATGATCATCATCGCACACTCCCCATACTTTCGGGATTAGTGTAGAACCTAATGTTATTTCGCATTTGTGTTGAACATGAATATGATTTGATCATGTTTGTTGCAAAACGGTTATTCATTTAAAGTCATAGAATAATTGTTATTCTGTTTACATGAATAAAGCCTTCCATGGTCATACACCCAATGAAAATAGTTTGTTGGATCTCGATCGTAGTGATACACATATTCATAATATTGAAGCCAAAAGATGCAAGGTTAATAATGATAGTGCAACTTATTTGTGGCACTGCCGTTTAGGTCATATTGGTGTAAAGCGCATGAAGAAACTCCATAGTGATGGACTTTTGGAATCACTTGATTATGAATCACTTGATGCTTGCGAACCATGCCTCATAGGCAAGATGACCAAAACTCTGTTCTCCGGAACTATGGAGCGAGCAACAGATTTGTTGGAAATCATACATGCTGATGTATGCAGACCAATGAGTGTTGAAGCTCGCGGCAGGTATCGTTATTTTCTGACCTTCACTGATGATTTGAGCAGATATGGGTATATGTACTTAATGAAGCACAAGTCTGAAACATTTGAAAAGTTCAAAGAATTTCAGAGTGAAGTGGAGAATCATCGTAACAAGAAAATAAGAGTTTCTACGATATGATCGTAGAGGTAAAATATTTGACTTAGCGAGTTTGGCCTTCAGTAAAAACAATGTGAAATAGTTTCACTACTCACGCCACCTGGAACACCACAGTGTAATGGTGTGTCCGAACGTCATAACCGTACTTTATTAGATATGGTGCGATCGATGATGTCTCTTACCGATCTACCACTATCGTTTTTGGGGTTATGCATTAGAGACAGCTACATTCACATTAAATAGGGCACCATCTAAATCCGTGGAGATGACACCGTATGAACTGTGGTTTGACGAGAAACCTAAGCTGTCATTTCTTTAAGTTTGGGACTGCGATGCTTATGTGAAAAAGTTTCAACATGATAAGCTCGAACCCAAATCGGAGAAGTAAATCTTCATAGGATACCCAAAAGAAACTGTTGGGTACACCTTCTATCACAGATCCGAAGGCATGGTCTTTGTTGCTAAGAGTAGATCCTTTCTAGAGAAGGAGTTTCTCTCGAAAGAAGTGAGTGGGAGGAAAGTAGAACTTGATGAGGTAATTGTACCTTCTCCCGAATTGGAAAGTGGAACATCACAGAAACTAGTTCCAGTGATTCCTACACCAATTAGTGAGGAAGCTAATGATGGTGATCATGAAACTTCAGATCAAGTTTCTGCTGAACTTCGTAGATCAACCAGAGTTCGTTCCACATCAGAGTGGTACGGCAACCCGGTTCTGGAAGTCATGTTACTGGACCATGATGAACCTACGAACTATGAGGAAGCGATGATGAGCCCAGATTCCACAAAATGGCTTGAGGCCATGAAATCTGAGATGGGATCCATGTATGAGAACAAAGTGTGGACTTTGGTTGACTTGCCCGATGATCGGCAAGCCATCGAAAATAAATGGATCTTCAAGAGGAAGACCGACGCAGACGGTAATGTTACTGTTTACAAAGCTCGACTTGTTGCGAAAGTTTTTCAACAAGTTCAAGGAGTTGACTACGATGAGACTTTCTCACCCGTAGCGATGCTTAAGTCTGTCCGAATCATGTTAGCAATTGCCGCATTTTATGAAATCTGGCAAATGGATAACAAAAACTACATTCTTTAATGGATTTATTAAAGAAGACTTGTATATGATGCAACCAGAAGGTTTTGTCAATCCTAAAGGTGCTAACAAAATGTGCAAGCTCCAGCTATCCATCTATAGACTGGTGCAAGCATCTCGGAGTTGGAATATACGCTTTGATAAGTTGATCAAAGCATATAGATTTATACAGACTTGCGGTGAAGTCTGTATTTACAAGAAGTGAGTGGGAGCACTACAACCTTTCTGATAAGTATATGTGAATGACATATTGTCGATCAGAAATGATGTAGAATTTTCTGGAAAGCATAAAGGAGTGTTTGAAAGGAGTTTTTCAAAGAAAGACCTTGGTGAAGCTGCTTACATATTGGGCATCAAGATCTATAGAGATAGATCAAGACGCTTGATAAGACTTTCAATGAGTACATACCTTGATAAGATTTTGAAGTAGTTTAAAATGGATCAGTCAAAGAAGGAGTTCTTGCCTGACTTGTAAGGTGTGAAGTTGAGTAAGACTCAAAGCCAGACCACGGCAGAAAAATATAGAGAGAATGAAAGTCATTCCTTATGCCTCAGCCATAGGTTCTATAAAGTATGCCATGCTGTGTAACAAACATGTTGTGTATCTTGCCATGAGTTTGACAGGGAGGTACAATAGTGATCCAGGAGTAGATCACTGTACAGCGGTCAAAAATTATCCTTAGTAACTGGATGACTAAGGAAATGTTTCTCGATTATGGAGGTGATAAAGAGTTCGTCGTAAAGGGTTACGCCGATGCAAGCTTTGACACTAAATCCAGAAGACTCTAAGTATCAATCTGGATGCGTATTGAAAGTGGGAGCAATTAGCTAGAGTAGCTCCATGCAGAGCATTGTAGACATAGAAATTTGTGAAATACATACAGATATGAATGTGACAGACCCGTTGACTAAACTTCTCTCACAAGAAAACCATGATCACACCTTATTACTCTTGGGTATTAATCACATAGCGATGTGAACTAGATTATTGACTCTAGCAAACCCTTTGGGTGTTGGTCACATGGCGATGTGAACTATGGGTGTTATTCACATAACGATGTGAACTATCGGTATTAAATCACATGGTGATGTGAGATAGATTATTGACTATAGTGCAAGTGGGAGACTGAAGGAAATATGCCCTAGAGGCAATAATAAAGTTGTTATTTATATTTCCTTATATCATGATAAATGTTTATTATTCATGCTAGAATTGTATTAACCGGAAACTTGGTACATGTGTGGATACATAGACAAAACAGTATGTCCCTAGTATGCCTCTACTAGACTAGCTCATTGATCAAAGATGGCTATGTTTCCTAGCCATAGACATGAGTTGTCATTTGATCAACGGGATCATATCATTAGGAGAATGATGTGATGGACTAGACCCATCCGTTAGCATAGCACTATGATCGTTTAGTTTTACTGCTATTGCTTTCTTCATGACTTATACATGTTCCTATGACTATGAGATTATGCAACTCCCGAATATCGTAGGAACACCTTGTGTGCTATCAAACGTCACAACGTAACTGGGTGATCATAAAGATGCTCTACAGGTGTCTCCGAAAGTATTCGTGGTATTGACATAGATCAAGATTAGGATTTGTCACTCCAAGTGTCGAAGAGGTATCTCTGGGCCCTCTCGGTAACACACATCACAATAAGCCTTGCAAGCAAAAGACTAATGAGTTAGTCACGAGATGATGTGTTACGGAACGAGTATAGAGACTTGCCGGTAATGAGATTGAACTAGGTATAGAGATACCGACGATCGAATCTCGGGCAAGTAACATACCGATGACAAAAGGAACAACGTATGTTGTTATGCGGTTTGACCGATAAAGATCTTCGTAGAATATGTAGGAGCCAATATGAGCATCCGGGTTCCGCTATTGGTTATTGACCGGAGATGAGTCTCGGTCATGTCTACATAGTTCTCGAACCCGTAGGGTCCGCACGCTTAAAGTTTGATGACGATCGGTATTATGAGTTTATGAGTTTTGATGTACCGAAGGTAGTTCGGAGTCCCGGATGAGATCACGGACATGACGAGGAGTCTCGGAATGTCCGAGACATAAAGATTGATATATTGGACGACTATATTCGGACACCGGAAGTGTTCTGGAAAGTTTCGGAATTTACCGGAGTGCCGGGGGTTACCGGAACCCCCCGGGGGAATGGTGGGCCCTGGTGGGCCATAGGGGAGAGAGAGGGCAGCGGCCAGGAGGTGGCGCGCCCCCTCCCTAGGAGGAGTCCGAATAGGACAAGGGGAGGGGGGCGCGGCCCCTCTTTCCCTCTCCCTCTCCCTCTCTTTCCTTCCCCCTTCTTCCTTCTTTGGTAGTTCCTACTAGGAATAGGATTGCAATCCTATTCCTAGTAGGATTGCAGCCCTAGCCGCACCATAGGAGGGCCGGCCGGCCTCCCCCCTTGCTCCTTTATATACGGGGGCAGGGGGGCACCCAAAGACACACAAGTTGAATTGTTCTAGCCGTGTGCGGTGCCCCCCTCCACAGAAACACACCTCGGTCATACCGTCGCAGTGCTTAGGCGAAGCCCTGCGCCGGTAGATACATCATATCCGTCACCACGCCGTCGTGCTGACGAAACTCTCCTGTGAAGCTCAGCTGGATCAAGAGCTCGTGGGACGTCATCAAGCTGAACGTGTGCTGAACGCGGAGGTGCCGTACGTTCGGTGCTTGATCGGTTGATCGCGAAGAAGTTCGACTACATCAACCGCGTCACTTGACGCTTCCGCTTCCGGTCTACGAGGGTACGTAGACACACTCTTCCCTCTCATTGCTATGCATCTGGTAGATAGATCTTGCGTGGTCGTAGGAAAATTTTAAAATACTACGTTCCCCAAAGAGATATCTATCCAGAACATCTCGCTGGTATTAAGTTGCGAGTCCCACCCATAGTGTAAACTCAATGCAACAGACAACTGCATTAAAAGAACTTTGCGTAAAGTAAACAATCCTTGCACCCGCGGGCACAAGCACCGTTGTTTTCCCCCTTGTGGCAACAACACATCCCCTAGACTCATGTTTCTGTCACTCAAGCTAGTCATCGAGGGGCATGAACCCACAATCGAGCATAACGTTCCCTCTTGGAGTCACTACCTATTACTCGGCCAAAGCAATAAATAACAACGGGGAACATGCAAGAATTACTTATGAACTAAAATATAAAAGAGGTAGATCAAATATATTACTCAAGATCAATCTAAACATAATCTCATAATCCATCGGATCCCAGCAAACTCAACATAGCAACAGCATAAGGATTACATAGGTGCCTCGATCATGTAGGGTAGCTCACGAGGACTAATTAGTGAAGCACAAGAACGGAAGGAGAACATCACATAGCTACTGGTCATGGACTCATGGTCCAAGGGAGACTACTCACGAGTCATCCGGGAGGCGTCCATGGTGGTGGAGAAGCTCCCGGTGGTGATCCTCCCCTCCGGCAGGGTGCCGGGAAGAGTTCTCCTGGTGCTCCCGATCTTGGAAGCGGCGGCGGCGGCAGAACAGAGATGGGATCGCGAAAAGAAGTCCTGTTCTGAGGGTTACGGAGGACCCTTTAAATATATGCCAAAGTAGGGCACCGGGGGAGCCTCGGGGGGCCCAGGCGCCCCCCGGCGCGACCCAGGGGGGGGGGGGGCGCCCACAGGGTGCCTGGAGCCCCTGTGGCCCCCCCTAGGCCGCCCTTCGGACGCAGTGTTGTTTCCGGTTCGCTGATTTTTTATATAATTTTTTTGGATTTTTCTGGGCAGTTCTCGAAACGTGAAAACCTGAAATACAAAAACAGCCAAAAACAGAAACTGGCACTGGGGTGCACTGGATTAGTAAGTTAGTCCAAATATGATCAAAAGTGTATGGAAGTGTATGAATATCATAGCAATATCTCCCAAAAGTGGCATGGAGCAAGCAAAAATTATAGATACGTTTTGGACGTATCAGCATCCAGCCACGTTGCCGCCTCGCCATGGATCTGCGTCAGGTCCCCGCACCGGCCACCGGAGTTATCGCCGACGAGCTCCACCCGACGACCTACAAACCAAGCCGCCCCGCGGGGCTCTGTCCGGCCGGAGCTGCCGCGTGCACGCGCGCTGGAGCTCGCCTGTCGTCCTCGCAATTTTGCTCGTCCTCCCGAGGCCTCACTGTCGCTCTGTTGTTGCTGCCACTATACGCCCAAGACGCCTTTGTGGTTTTCGCTAAGTACCTCTTCACAAGACCAAGTACCTCGTCGATACGTGTACAACTACCGTCGTCGAGACCCCGAGCACCACGACATCCATCGACCGTCAAGTACCACTACACCCGACGATGCGACAAGTACCACTACCGTCGACATGCATTTCACCAAGTACCACTACCGACGACCTCGCGGATGTCAAGTTCGACTACGAAACGTGTCCGGCTACCGTCGCCGAAGACCGTCAAGTGAACGACTACCGTCGACATGTACACCTACGATTGTGAACGACTACTTCCTCTACGACACGTGAACCACTACTTCCCTCGAGACTCGAACCACCCCGAACCGCACGCGACAAAGGTTTACCACCGAGACGACCCCGTGGATGAATGCATGTGAATGTGTGATGTATAGATGAAGTACTTGTTTGCGCCGTGTCCGTTGTGCCCCTCTTTTGTCGCCGAGGAACCCGGAAGCCGGGAGCACCCCATCATCTTGTTCGACTCGCTCACGTTGACCCTTTCTTTTGCACCGGTCTCTCAATGAGTTACCGGTACCGAAATGTTGTTACCGTTGCATCATTTTCGGATCGTTGCCGTGGCTCCTTTCTTTCTGCCACGGTGACAAATGCTTCACATCTCTTATGTTAAATTTTAACTAAAATTGCGTAAAACTTGCAAATGGCATCCGCATCATGATAACAACATTATAATGATTAAATTGTTGTTGCTTCAATAATTGCAAAATGACATGAGGAGTTTCCGGAATTGTTGTTGTTATTTCCGGCCTCATTTAAATTGACTAGATAGTGTAGTTTTGGTCATGCTTCACCTCTTGCCATGTTTAATAAAAACATTTAATCTTGTCTTGTTAATAAACGAGAGTCAACTAAATAAATAAATTGTGGTGCTTCGTCAATATGCAACTCGTTGCATATTGAGCTCAACTTAACTTGTAGTACTTGTTTGTGCACTTTGCCATGCCATGCATAATTTAACCGGACATGCATCATACTTGTTTGTGCATCATATGCCATGTTTGAGCTTGTTTGTTTACGGCGTTGTTTGCTTCTTTCCGGTATGCTTCTCTCGATAGCTTCGGTTTCGTTCCGGAGTTGTGAGGTTTTGTTCGACTACTTCATGGACTCGTTCTTCTTCCTTGCAGAATCCCATGCAAGATGACCATTCCCAGATATCACTACTATCTTTGTCTATGCTAGATGTTTCGCTCTTTAAATATTGCCTCGATGCCTATGTCTGTTTGTCAGCCTCCTATTGTTGCCATGAAACCTCTAACCTTTGACACCTTCCCAGCAAACCGTTGTTTGTCTATGTTACCCGCTTGCTCAGCCCCTCTTATAGCGTTGTTAGTTGCAGGTGAAGATGAAGATTGCTCCATGTTGGAACTTGTTGTGGGGATATCACAAAATCTCTTAAATATATTAACACACCTATATACTCGGCAATGGGTGGAAGGCTTGGCCGTTTGCTCGGTGTTTAATTCCACTCATGCCACCTTAGGAACCGATAAACCGGTGTTATGTTCCTTGATTTTGCGTTCCTAACACGGTTGGGGTTTATGGGCCCCCCTCGATAACCCGCTTAGCGCTAAAGCTGTTCCAGCAAGGACCAACTTTGGTTCTACATTTGCCTAACAACTAAAACTTGCATAGGGAGTAATTAACCCTTTTCTTAATCAACAACCCGGGCGAGTGCTCCACATGAGTGTTGGTCCAAACTGGGGAGTCTGCGGGGCCACCTCGAGGAAACTCAAGGGCTGGTAAAAACCTGTAGAATCACCCATCCGGACGTGAACTGAGACGAGATACGCGCGGCTACTATCAGGGTGTCGGCACGCCGGGAGTTCTTGCTGGATTAGTTTTACCTTAGTCGGAATATCTTGAGCACGCGATTCTGAGAATACTCGGGTCTTCCCACCTTGGAGTTGCGACTCCGCAGATCGTGAGCTTGTGATGGGCTAAGTTGGGACACCCCTGCAGGGTTTTGAACTTTCGAAAGACGTGCCCGCGGTTATGTGGCAGATGGGAATTTGTTAATATCCGGTTGTAGAAAACTTGACACTATGTTCATAATACACTACCAGCGTGAGTAACCGTGACAGTCGCTTTCCGAAGGGGTTCGGGAAGTGAACACGGTGGGGTTATGTTTGACGTGCTTAGATAGGATCACTTCGTGATCACTTTGTCGATCGTTGGCACTTCTCTTCTCGCTCTAAACACGTAAGCTAGTGCTAGTGCAACTGCAACCTTCTTCTTCAGCCTTGTTCCACACCCAAGGCTTTGATAGCATTGTTACCCGGGAACGGGATTGCTGAGTCCTCCGTGGCTCACAGATTCTACACAACACCAGATGCAGGTACCATGGAGAACTACACAGCTGGTGGTTCAGAGTTGTACTGGGAGTTTGATGAAGAACGTGGGCGATACTACGTGTCTTAACCAGAGGATCAGTAGGGCTCTTACTAGGATGATCGGGGCCTTGTGTTATTTATTTATGGTATCTTTCTTTTGGATCTTCGTCCGCAGTCGGACTCTGATGTTATTTGGATGATGAATGTTCATGTAATGTATTGTGTGACGTGGTGAGTGTAAGCCAACTACTCTTTTGCAATTCCATCCCTCTTTTACATGAGTTGTGCAAAGATACTATACTTGAGATAATTCTAGTATGATATTATGCCTCTAATTCGTGCCTCGACACGTGGGAGGTATAATGTCATACTGGGCATTACAACATCACTATGTGAAATAGAGTGGTGGTTGTGGAGAAGACAAAATGGAGGGAGATAGTCTCACATCGACTAGGCGTATCAATGGGCTATGGAGATGACCATCAATAGATATCAATGTGAGTGAGTGGGGATTGCCATGCAACGGATGCACTAGAGCTAAAAATGTATGAAAGCTCAACAAAAGAAACTAAGTGGGTGTGCATCCAACTTGCTTGCTCAGGAAGACCTAGGGCATTTGAGGAAGCCCATCGTTGGAATATACAAGCCAAGTTCTATAATGAAAATTCCCACTAGTATATGAAAGTGACTAAACATGAGACTCTCTATAATGAAGAACATGGTGCTACTTTGAAGCACAAGTGTGGAAAAAGATAGTAGCAATTGTCCCTTTTTCTTTCCTTTTTTTCTTTTTTTTTATGTTTTTGGAGGGGCTTTCTTTATTTAGCCTTTCCTCACATGGGACAATGCTCTAATAATGATGATCATCACACTTATATTGATTTACAACTCGATACTAGAACAAAGTATGATCCTATATGAATGCCTCCGGCGGTGTACCGAGATGTGCAATGACTCAAGAGTGACATGTACGAAAAATTATGCATGGTGGCTTTGCCACAAATACGATGTCAACTACATGATCATGCATGGCAATATGACAATATGAAGTGTGTCATATGAACAGAACGATGGAAAGTTGCATGGCAATATATCTCGGAATGGCTATGGAAATGCCATGATAGGTAGGTATGGTGGCTGTTTTGAGGAAGATATATAGTGGGTGTATGGTACCGGCGAAAGTTGCGCGGTACAAGAGAGGCTAGCAATGGTGGAAAGGTGAGAGTGCGTATAATCCATGGACTCAACATTAGTCATAAGAACTCATATACTTATTGCAAAAATTTACGAGTCATCAAAACAAAGCAATCAACGCATGCTCCTAGGGGGGAGGTAGGTAGGAGTTAACCATCGCGCGCCCCCGACCTCCACACAGAGGATGACACTCTACGAATACCTCATGCTCTAACTTCGTCACATAGCGGTTCACCATACGTGCATGCTACGGGAATCACTAACTTTAACACAAGTATTTCTCAATTTCATAATAACTCCACTAGCATGACTCTAATATCACTATCCTCATACCCCAAAACAATTATCAAGCATCCAACTTCTCATCATATTCAATGCACTTAGTGTGAAAGTTTTTACTACATTGATCTTGGATGTCTATCATGTGAAGGCTAGTTTTATAGCCAAAGCACATTACCATGCTGTTTTAATAGACTCTCAAAAGGATATAAGTGAAGCATGAGAGATCAACAATTTCTACAAAATATAATTACCACCGTGCTCTAAAAGATGTAAGTGAAGCACTAGAGCAAAAACTATTCAATTCAAAAGATATAAGTGAAGCTCAATGAGTAGTTGAATAATTATGTAGCTACGTGAAGACTCTCTAACATTTAAGAAATTCAGATCTTGGGATATTATTCAAACAGCAAGCAAAACAAAATAAGAAAAAATCACGCCCCAAGCAAAACACATATCATGTGGTGAATAAAAATATAGCTCCGAGTATAGTTACCGATAGATGAAGACGAAAGAGGGGATGCCTTCCCGGGACATCCCCAAGCTTCGGCTTTTGGTTGTCCTTGAATTTTACCTTGGGGTGCCTTGGGCATCTCCAAGCTTAGGCTCTTGCCACTCTTTGTTCCATAGTCCATCAAAGCAATACTCAAAACTTGAAAACTTCACAACACGAAACTTAGACAAAAATCTCGTGAGCTTCGTTAGTATAAGAAAAAAAACAACTACTAAAAGGTACTGTAATGAACTCATTCGTTGTTTAAATTGGTGTTAAACCTACTGTATTCAAACTTCTCTATGATTCATATCCTCCAATACTACTCATAGATTCATCAAAATAAGCAAACAACACATAGAAAACAGAATCTGTCAAAAACAAAACAGTCTGTAGTAATCTGTAACTTTCGCATACTTCTGTAACTCCAAAAAATTGAAATAAATTGGTAAACATGATGAATTTGTCTATTAATCATCTACAAAAAGAATCAACTAAATAGCACACTCCAGCAAAATCTGGTGACCATTCTAGCGGGCGCTAACGATTCTGTTTTTCACAGCAAGATCATATAAACTTCACACAAGTCTTCCCAAAGGTTCTACTTGGCACAAACACTAATTAAAACACAAAAGCACATCTAAACAGAAGCTAGATGCAATATTTGTTCCTAAACATAAGCAAAAGCAAAGAAAATAAAATAAAGTTGGGTTGCCTCCCAACAAGCGCTATCGTTTAACGCCCCTAGCTAGGCATGATGATTTAAATGATGCTCACATAAAAGATAAGAATTGAACATAAAGATAGCATCATGAAGAATATTACTAGCACATTTAAGTCTAAACCACTTCCTACGCATAGGGATTTTGTGAGCAAACAACTTATGGGAACAATAATCAACTAGCATAGGAAGGCAAAACAAGCATAACTTCAAAACTTTAAGCACATAGAGAGGAAACTTGATATTATTGGAATATGTAGAAGCATATGTTCCTCTCTCATAATAATTTTTAGAGGCATCATGAATGAATTCAATAATATAACCAGCACATAAAGCATTCTTTTCATGATCTACTTGCATAGAAATTTTACTACTCTCCACATAAGCAAATTTATTCTCATCAATAGTAGTGGGAGCAAACTCAACAAATAACTATCATGTGAAGCATAATCCAATTGAAAACTAAAATCATCATGACAAGTTTCATGTTTATCATTATTCTTAATAGCATACAAGTCATCACAATAATCATCATATATAGCAACTTTGTTTTCATAATCAATTGGAACCTCTTCCGAAATAGTGGATTCATCACTAAATAAAGTCATGACCTCTCCAAATCCAGTTTCATCAATATAATCATCATAAATAGGAGGCATGCTTTCATCATAATAGATTTGCTCATCCAAACTTGGGGGGCTAAAAATATCATCTTCATCAAACATAGCTTCCCCAAGCTTGTGGCTTTGCATATCATTAGCATCATTGATATTCAAAGGATTCACACTAACAACATTGCAATCATGCTCATCATTCACATATTTTATGCCAAGTATTCTATTTAATTCTTCTTCTAGTACTTGAGCACAATTTTCCTTCCCATCATTTTCACAAAAGATATTAAAAAGATGAAGCGTATGAGGTAACCTTAATTCCATTTTTTTGTAGTTTTATTTTATAAAATAAACTAGTGATAAAACAAGAAACTAAAAGATTTGATTGAAATATTTAAAGATATACCTTCAAGCACTCACCTCCCCGACAACGGTGCCAGAAAAGAGCTTGATGTCTACTACACAACCTTCTTCTTGTAGACGTTGTTGGGCCTCCAAGTGCAGAGGTTTGTAGAACAGTAGCAAATTTACCTCAAGTGGATGACCTAAGGTTTATCAATCTGTGGGAGGCGTAGGATGAAGATGGTCTCTCTCAAACAACCCTGCATCCAAATAACAAAGAGTCTCTTGTGTCCCCAACACACCCAATACAATGGTAAATTATATAGGTGCACTAGTTCGGCGAAGAGATGGTGATACAAGTGCAATATGGATGGTAGATATAGGTTTTTCTAATACGAACATATAAAAACAACAAGGTAACTAAAGATAAAAGTGAGCATAAACTGTGTTGCAATGATAGGAAACAAGGCCTAGGGTTCATACTTTCACTAGTGCAAGTTCTCTAAAAAATAATCACATAATTGGATCATACTAGCCCTCAACATGCAACAAAGAGTCACTCCAAAGTAACTAATAGCGGAGAACAAACGAAGAGATTATAGTAGGGTACGAAACCACCTCAAAGTTATCCTTTCTGATCAATCTATTCAAGAGTCCGTAGTAAAATAACACGAAGCTATTCTTTCCGTTCGATCTATCATAGAGTTCGTACTAGAATAACACCTTAAGACACAAATCAATCAGAACCCTAATGTCACCTAGATACTCCATTGTCACCTCAAGTATCCATGGGCATGATCAAACGATATGCATCACACAATCTCAGATTCATCTATTCAACCAACACAAAGAACTTCAAAGAGTGCCCCAAAGTTTCTACCGGAGTGTCAAGACGTAAACGTGTGCCAACCCCTATGCATAGATTCCCAATGTCACAGAACCCGCAAGTTGATCACCAGAACATACTGTAATGCCCAGTTTTAGACTATACCTCCTACGTGTCGAGGCACGACTTAAAGGCATACTTTCATACTAGAATGATCTGAAGTATGGTATTTTTGCACAACTCATGTAAAAGAGGGGATGAAAATGTAGGAGAGTAGTTGGCTTACACTCGCCACGTCACACAATGTAATACATTAACATACATCATCCAATAACATCAGAGTCCGACTACGGACGAAGATCCAAATGAAAGATACCATAAATAAAGCAACACAAGGTCCCGATCATCCTAGTAAGAGCCCTACTGATCCTCTGGGTAAGACACGTAGTATCACCCACGCTCTTCATCGAACTCCCAATACAACTCTGAACCACCAGCTGTGTAGTTCTCAACGGTACCTGCATCTGGTGTTGTGTAGAATCTGTGAGCCACGGAGGACTCAGCAATCCCGTTCCCGGGTAGCAATACTATCAAAGCCTTAGGTGTGGAAAAGGCTGAAAACAAGGTTGCAGCAGCACTAGCACTAGCTTACGTGTTTAGAGCTAGAAGAGAAAGTGCCAACGATCGTCAAAGTGATCACGAAGTGATCCTAACTAAGCACGTCAAGCATAACCCCATCGTGTTCACTTCCCGAACCCCTTCGAAAAGCGACCGTCACGGTTACTCATGATGGTAGTGTATTATGATCATAGTGTCAAGTTTTCTACAACCGGATATTAAAAATTCCCATATGCCACATAACCGCGGGCACGACTTTCGAAAGATCAAACCCTGCAGGGGTGTCCCAACTTAGCCCATCACAAGCTCACGATCTGCGCAGTCGCAACTCTAAGGTGGGAAGACCCGAGTGTTCTCGGAATCCCGTGCTCAAGATATTCCTACAAAGGAATAACTAATCCACCAAGACCTCCCGGCGTGCCGACACCCTGGTAGTAGCCGCGCGTATCTCATCTCAAGCCACGACCGGATGGGTGATGCTACAGGTTTTTACCAGCCCTCGGGTTTCCCCAAGGTGGCCCCGCAGGCTCCCCAGTTTGGACCAACACTCATGTGGAGCACGGGCCCATGTTGTTAATTAAGAACTCGGGTTTGCAACGCCCTTATGCAAGTTTTAGTTATTAAGCAAATGTAAAACCATTGTTGGGCCTTGCTGGAAAAGCTTTAGCGCTAAGCGGGTTATCAAGGGGGCCCATAAACCCCAACCGTGTTAGGGACGCAAAATCAAGGAACATAACACCGGTTTATACGGTTCCTAGGGTGGCATGAGTGGAACAAAACACCAAGCAAGAGGCTTAGCCTTCCACCCGTTACCAATATATAGATGATTTAGTTTAACACATTATTTATTGTGATATCCCAACAATAACTTCAACATGAAGCAAGAATCTTCAAATCTTCACGTGCAACTAACAACGCTATAAGAGGGGCTGAGCGATTGCTTACGTAGCCAAACACTGGTTTGCTAGGTTGGGTGGTTAGAGTGTTTCATGGCAACAATAGGATGGCTGACAAATAGACATGGGCATCGAGGCAATAATCTAAAGAGCGAGACATCTAGCATAGGCAAAGATAGCAGTGATATCTGGGTAAGGTCATCTTGCCTGTTGATTCCATGGAGGGATCGTAACCTTGCTCCTCACACTCAACCTCGGTAGAAACCTCGTACTCCGTATCATCACCGGGCTCTAACCAAACACAACAATGCAACAACGGAACAAAATCAATCAACATGCAGTGCTCAACCACATGATGCATGAACATGATGAACAAGGACAAGAGTAGATATGATGCATGGCCTAGGGGACACAAGAGTGCAACAACGTCACATCCAACAAGATCATACACAAGAAAGAAAACAACTAAAGGACAACTACCAAGTTTATGTAGTTGATCAAACAAGCATCCAACAAGTTTATAAGGAGTTGGTTAACATGGCAAGGGTGCAACAAGCATTACAACAACATGCTAGCACATTTAAATGGGCTGGAAATAAATAACAACAATATCCAGAAACTCCCATATTAATTTATTTGCATTTGGGACAGATCTGAAAAACTTCTATGATAAAGTTGTCAAAAATGCTAAACAACAGCCAAAATATTCTACACATTTTTCTACCCCCGAATGCATATAAAGTTTGTTAAATTTGGACTTGTAGATATTTAGTTATGATTTTTGCAAGTTTAAGCATATTTAAAACAAGTTTAAATTCAAACAGCATTTTAAATGTTTTTAAACATGGCAACAAATAGCATCTTCATAATCTACATAAAAATTCTAAGCACTTTTCATATATAACTCATATTCCTCAGAAACATATTTTCACAGATATTAAATAAACAAGAAAAACAGAAAAGAAAAGAAAAACAAAACAGAAAAGAAAAACAAAACAGGCGCAAGGGTCCAGAGTGACCCAGGGCTGCGCTAGCCACTGCCACTGACAGAGGGGGCCCGACTGCTGAGCTGGCGCCAGCGGGTGTGCGCGGGGGCTGGGAAGCAGAAGTGAGACTGGCAGGTGGAGCCTACCTGTCAGCCTCATGCGAAAATTAAAAGGGGGGGGGGGCGAAATCATCTGCCCCGCAACAGATTCGAACGCAAGCCCTCTCGCTTATCAGACGGAGACAAAGCCACTGCACTACTGAATGTTTCTCGACTGATAGCAGGTGCTATCTCTGATGAGGTAGCTGCAGAAGCAGGAACATGGGTAAAACGCAGGCTCGTCGGAGCTGCTCCGGCGACCAAACGAGACAGCGGAATGGTGCGACGTGCTCCTGGAAGAGTTCCGCATCCAACCAACGCACTAGCAGCACCGAAGGAGCACTACAGCACCGGCGACAAGCAACGATAGAACGGCGGTGACGGAGCAACGTCGAGGTGATGCAGGGGCCCTAGTGGAACGGCGACTGCACAGGAAGCACCTACGGAACGCGCTGAAGCTAACGGGCATAAGAACACGACCTAGAGGGGTCGGAACACTCGCAGGCGATGAGGTCCGACGACGACGCGCTCGGGCGCTCGGTGAACTAGGACCTAGAGGGCGCGCAGAAAGGGGAAAAGGGCATGGGGAGAAAGAGGAGCTCACCACGAGCACGCCGATGTGCTCGGCTGGCGCAGTCGTGGACGGAGTCGATGGTGGCAGCTCTCGAACAGGTACGGCCACCGGAGGTGAACAAGAGGAAGAAGAGCTCGGCGTGGAGGCGATCGGGTCTGCATAGGCGACGTAGTCGAAGGAGTCGATGTCGTGGAAGCAGAAGGACACCTTTGGCGAGGCTGACATCAACGAGGGGCTCACCGACGACGAGGGGCTGCTCTCAGATGCGCTCGGGAATCGACTGGGGCGGCGGATCTGGTGGAGCTCGGCTCTCCAGACGGCGAGAGGGGGAAGAGGAAACCTAGAGAGGAGGGGAGGACACGGTGCGGGTTTAAATGGGGGGGCTCAGACCCCGAGACCTCGACGTCCATGAGTTCACGGCACGACGGTGAGCGCGCGCTGTTCTGCTTTTGCGCTGACGGAGGAAGACGGAGGCGCGGGGTGAGAGACAGACAGGTGGGGCCAGGCATGAGGGGAGAGATGGCGCGACGGCCGCGGCCTGCTGGCTGGGCCTGCAGGAGAGAAGTGGTCTGCGCAGCTGTGGAGAGAAGAGATGGGCCTGGGGGAGAGAAAAGGAGGAGGAGGCCCAGGTTCCACTGCTAGCTGCTATGTTTCTTTCTTTTTCTTTATTTCTTTAGGCAGAAAAGAAAAAGAGAAGCATGGAATAAAAGAAGAAGAGTTAGGGGAAAATAAAAATATCCCCATGCTCAATGATTAATGCCCTATTTAATAAAATTGACTTGGACATTTTTAGAGGCAGAAAAATAAAAGGAGTTTGAATATGGTTCAAACTCTTGGTATTTTAAAGCCCAACCAAATCAGCTCTAAATGGGGTGATATTTGGCAGAGAGGTTGCTCACATGGTGCAAGATTTATAGGAGAAGAAAGAACATTAAAGCACTTGGCTAGGTGGCTTGCACAATGGGGCAAAGAAAGGCCAGAAAAGAAAAGAAAGAAGAAGAAGAAGAAGGAAGAGGAAGAAGGGGGGGTTAGGGTTTAGCTAGGCATAGCTAAAACCCACACACACAACATACACAAGGCCTCACACACACTCATGAACAAAAGTAAACTATGATGCCATGATGCTATGATGATGAAGCAATGCAAGGATGCAAAAATAACAAAAGATATGGCAATGCAAGAAAATAAATGACAAGAACCCCCAAGGAAAATGACAAGGATCAAATTGAGAAAGCTTTATTGCCATTATTGGAAAGTGTTACATCTGGGGCATTACACATACATCAAGTGGATCACATGATATCCCATTGTCACCGCAGATAAGCACGTGCAAGACATACATCAAGTGTTCTCAAATCCTTAAAGACTCAATCCGATAAGATAACTTCAAAGGGAAAACTCAATCCATTAGAAGAGAGTAGAGGGGGAGAAGCATCATAAGATCCAACTAGAATAGCAAAGCTCGCGATACATCAAGATCGTGCCATTTCAGGAACACGAGAGAGAGAGAGAGAGAGAGAGAGAGAGAGAGAGAGAGAGAGAGAGAGAGAGATCAAACACATAGCTACTGGTACATACCCTCAGCTCCGAGGGTGGACTACTCCCTCCTCGTCATGGAGAGCGCCGGGATGATGAAGATAGCCACCGGAGAGGGATTCCCCCTCCGGCCGGGTGCCGGAACATGGTCTAGATTGGTTTTTGGTGGCAACAGAGGCTTGCGGCGAAGGGACTCCCGATCTAGGTTATTTTCCGAAGGTTTCAGTATTTCTAGGATTTTTTGGCGTAGGTCACAAGTCAGGGGGCTCTCCGGGCTGTCCACGAGACAGGGGGGCGCCACCACTTGGGGTGGGCGCGCCCCCACCCTCGTGGGCAGCCCGTGGCTCTCCTGGCCCAATTCTTTTACTTCGGGGGCTTCTTTTGGTCCAGAAAAAATCATCAAAAATTGGCACGTCAATTGGACTCCGTTTGATATTCCTTTTCTGTAAAACTCAAAAACAAGGAAAAAACAGAAACTGGCACTAGGCTCTAGGTTAATAGTTAGTCCCAAAAATCATATAAAAGTGTATGTAAAAGCCCATAAAACATCCTAGAAGGATAATATAATAGCATGGAACAATCAAAAATTATAGATACGTTGGAGACGTATCAGGGGCCTCCTCCAAGGAGGGGGCATGGGCCTAGGGAGGTCTCCTCCCTCCCCAAGGCAAGGGGGTGCCTTCTCCCTTTAGGACTCTTCCCTCTCTCCTCCTCCTTGGGGCATGATCCTCTTGGTGCTGGTGCCCCTAGCCCATGTAGTCTAGGGCACCCCCCTATAGCCCATGTGGGCCCTAAGGGGCAGGTGGACTTTCGGACCCCTTTTGGAACTCTCGGTACAATACCGATAATGCCCAAAACTTTTCCGACAACCAAAACAAGACTTACTATATACAAATCTTTACCTCTGGACCATTACAGAGCTCCTCGTTATGTCCGGGATCTTATCCGGGACTCCGAACAACATTCAATTACCAATGCACATATCCCAATACTACTCTAGTGTCATCGATTGTTAAGTGCGCGGACCCTATGGGTTCGAGAATCATATAGACATGACCGAGACACCTCTCCGGTCAATAACAAATAGCGGGACCTGGATGCCCATATTGGTTCCTATATATTCCACGAAGATCTTTATCGGTTGAACCACAATGTCTTGGATCCAGTTAATCCTGTACGCAATTCCCTTCGTCTAGCAATATGTTACTTGCCCGAGGTTCGATCATCGATATCTCCATACCTAGTTCAATCTCGTTACCAGCAAGTCTCTTTACTCGTTCCATAATACAAGATCCCCTTACTAACTCACTAGGCACATTGCTTGCAAGATCTTTATGATGTTGTATTACCGAGAGGGCCCAGAGATATCTCTCCGTCTTACGGAGTGATAAATCCCAGTCTCAATCCATGTCAACCCAACATACACCTTCAAAGATACCTATAGAGAACCTTCATGATCACCTAGTTACGAAGTGACGTTTGATAGCACAGAAGGCATTCCTTTGGTATCTGGAAGTTGCATGATCTCATGGTCTTAGGAATAGATACTTGACATGAAGAAAGCTGCAACAAATAACTAAACGATTTGATGCTAAGCTTATGGTTGGGTCTGTCCATCACATCATTCTCCTAATGATGTGATCCCGTTATCAAATGAAAACTCATGTCCAATAGGAAACTTTAACCATCTTTGATCAAAGAGCTAGTCTAGTAGAGGCTTACTAGGGACATGGTGTAGTTTATGTATTCACATATGTATTTAAGTTTCCGGTCAATACAATTCTAGCATGAATAAGAAACATTTATCATTAATGGTAAATATGATAACAACCAATTTATTATTGCCTCTAGGGCATATTTCCAACAGCCTCCCACTTGCAGTAGAGTCAATAATCTAGTTTACATAGTAATGAATCTAACACCCATGGACTCCTTGTGCTGATCATGTTTTGCTCGTGGAAGAGGTTTACTCAACGGGTCTGCCACATTCAGATCCGTATGTACTTTGCAAATATCTATGTCTCCATC
Source organism: Secale cereale (assembly GCA_902687465.1). NCBI lineage: Eukaryota > Viridiplantae > Streptophyta > Magnoliopsida > Poales > Poaceae > Secale > Secale cereale. The sequence continues at coordinate 471,807,663 of LR738710.1, read as the reverse complement.
CTTGATGTAAACACTAATGGAGTTGAATTAGCGCTTGATGTGCTTAGTCTTCTTATGAAACCTGGGCTCCATGGCAATCACAATTGACCAGTGTTGTCACAAAAGATTGTCATTGGATCCAATGCACTAGGCACAACTCCTAGATTGGATATGAATTCCTTCATCTAGATTCCTTGTGTTGCTTCCGAAGTAGTTCTATATTCCGCTTCACATGTAGATCCCGCTACATCGCTTTACTTGAAACTGCACCAACTAACTGCTCCACCATTCCATATAGATATGTATCCAGTTTGATACTTACACTCATCAGGATCTGTGTCAAAGCTAACACCGACGCGAGCCTTTACGACAAGCTCTTCGTCACCTCCATGAACAAGAAACATGTCGTTAGTCCTCTTCAGGTACTTATGGATATTTTTTATAGTTGTCCAGTGATCTACTCTTGGATCACTTTGGTACCTCCCTGCTAGACTTATGGCAAGGCACACATTAGGTCTGGTACACAACATGTCATGCATTAAAGAGCCTATGGCCGAGGCATAGGGAACGACTTTCATCCTTTCTCTTTCTTCTACCGTGGTCGGGCTTTGAGTCTTACTCAACTTCATAGCTTGCAACACAGGCAAGAACCCTTTCTTCGACTGGTCCATTTTGAACTTCTTCAAAATATTATCAATGTATATGCTTTGTGAAAGTCCTATCAAGCGTCTCGATCTATCACTACAAAAAAAGACACATCCGTGACATTTTGGGCCGAATGATTTTTTTCTGTCATGCTTACGACACTTCTATGATGATAATTGTGACAAAACCCAGTATCATCATAGATGTGGTGGGCTCCTACTTCTATGACAAAAAATCATGACACAAAATGGGCTTTTCATCATGGGTGGGCTGGAGACGCAGATGCATGACATTCTTTGGGCCGTCCATGACGGAAAAAACCATGGTAGAAGCGAGGGCGAGGAAAATATCGGGGAGTTCCCGGTTACGGTGGGTGGTCGGGGTCGAGAGATGCACAGAGGGATTGCGCGTTTCTCTCGTACACGTACACGCGTGGGTGCGAGGCGTTTGGCTATAACTGAACTCGAGAGATTGCACTGCAGGCTACACGTTACTGAACCCGAGCGATCGATCAATCTGGCTGTTAACTGAACCCGAGCGATTCCTTCACTACTGTTGCTAACTGAAGCCGATCGAACCTGCTGCTACCTCTTGATGAACAGTGACCATTGTTGGGATTGGATGAACAGTTACCGGTATGGGTTGGATGAACAAGACCCCGTGGTAGGAGAGACCGCTGCTGCTGGATGAACAGGACCCTGATTGAGAGGAGGTCGCTACACACCCGAGTTGGTTAGGGGTGGATGAACATGACCCCGTGGAGGGCTGGTCGAACAATAGTCGGTGGAGTCTAGATGAACAGGAGCCCGTGGATGAACGTTAGCTGGTGGAGGCAGGAGGGAGACGCCATGGATGAACAGGCGCAGGTGGAGGCTGAAGGAGGTCGACGGTGGATGAACAGTAGTCCATGGAGGCTGGAGCGAGGCAGTAGATGGCGGATGAACAGTAGCCCATGGAGTCCTATTTTGCGGTATGCCACACCCCTCCCGATGAAGAGGACCCCGTTTCGACCGTAGGGGCTCCAACACAAGTCTGTTTCCTCCGTTTTGCGGTACGCCACACCCCTCCCGATCAAGAGCACCCCGTTTCGAATGTAGGAGCTCGAACACAAGTCTATTTCCTCTGTTCTACAGTACGCAAGACCCTTCCAGATGAACAAGACCCTGTTTCGATCGCACGTGGTCGAATAGAAGGCCATTTTCCTCCATATTGCGGTACGCCAGACCCCGTTCCGGTTGTTCCATCCAAGCCAATTGGATCCCATTGAACACGACGCAATCCGACCCAGTGGCTTCGCTCTCGATGAATAGGACATTGTTTTTCCGTTCTGACCCAGCCGCTTGGCTGCTGATGAACATGACGCCGTTGCTGCCGTTCGTTGCCTCTCCATGTACACGTGCCCTGGCCATACGTATGCGCGATTAGCTAGGCGTTCGAGACCCCGTCCGTATGTACGTATGTGGCCATATTTGTCGGCATCTTGTTGTACGTACGTGTACACGGTTTAGACCGGACTGCCTGAACTGCTACGTCAGGGGCTCTACTACTACACGTGCCGCTGCTTGCTCGGCCACGGTTCGTCGTTGCAGAGAGACCGATCGACCAGCATGTATGTACACATTCGCGACCAGAATGACAATGATACGTATGCTTTGACCACGTGGGTCCCGACTGTCAAGGAGGATAAGGAGGCACTTCCTTACGTGCGAAGTTATTGATGGTGGGTCCCAGCTGTCAGGGGGGGGGGGATCATTTTTTTGCCTGTAATATGGACGCACTTCCTTGTGTGCGAAGATGTAGCTGGTGGGTCCATCTGTCAGCCTCACCGCGTAGAGTGCTCTTCCGATGGCTGTCGTTCGTTGACCACGTTGACCATGCCGCGCGGACAGCACCCAGGCGGTGGACGACGGCGAGGCCTAGGAAGGGAACGACGCGGAGCCAGGGAAGGCAAGACAGGTGTATTACCACACAGAGGGGAGTACGAGGGTCCACTGGTTCGGCTGCGGTGTGAGGCTGCCGTCGCCGAAGAATAACATGAGGTGTTGGTGAGTAGAGGAATGGCCTGGACAGCGATGGGAGTAGGGTGGGCCGGTGAGTCCTCGCGGTAGCACAGCCGGCCACGAGAGGCGGTAGCAGGCGGTACCGCCAGCGGTAGTTTGGGCAGCTGAAGCAAGAATATCCGAGAGTGAAGAAGAAGCACGACATTCGTTGGATGGACATCTAACGGCCGCTACTGCTAGAACCGTGTGTTGACTATAAGTTGACAAAACCTTGCGTACACGTCAACTTAGTAGGGCCACAAGTGTGTGGCAGAGAATATATAGCCCATTTGCGATTTGTAAGAATGTACAACTCATTTATGAATTCTAATGGAATTTACTACAACCCATTTACAGTTTATTAAAATTACAGCTTATTTTCTAGCTAGGACAACGATTAATTATTTCCACCAACTGCTCAAAATAGAATTTAATAAAATTTCCCATATTTTGATCGGATCCGAAATTTTTTATCCTGAATTTTCTAGTCAGCTTAAATATAATTTCAAAATAACTTTGTATTATGTAAAAATCCAACAAAATATTGCGCGCGCAACATGTAATGAAATTAAAATTTTCAAAATCCAATAATAATATTATTTTTAACTAATCACGTGTTTGGTGCATTTTTTTAAAGTTACAGTCCAGTTTTTAAAATTACATCTCATTTGTTATTTCTTAAAGCCCATTTTGTTGTTAAGCCTAATCCATCCCTCCTATGAAATATTTGCAGCCCAGCGGGGCGGAGAATAACAAGTTGACCTTGGGTGGGTATTCCTAAAAAAAAAGTTGGGCTAGCCTTTTTCAACTTGAAAAATAATAATATGTGGGCTGGATATTTGGTCGACATAAAATAATAGCCTCGGCTAAATGTGCCACAGCTCGCCCAGTTGATACCTGCTCATCTGAACAACAACAAAAGCATCGCTCAAGAAAAACTATGCTCACACCTCAAAAACTCAAAATACTGCTCGAGCTGCTGGGTCCCAGCTATCGGCCGGTTCTTGTGCAATTCTCTCGTTTATTGACTACATAGGTTGACAATGGTGTGGGACCGTGGTGTCAGGAAATGAGGAGGAAGCAAAAAAATAGTTGTATATAATAAGGAGGCACCTGTGTACGTGCGGCTATGGCTCTGGTGGGTCCCCACTGTCATCCTCTTCGATTAAAGTCATCTCCTGATTCCTCATGTTAGTTGACCATGTTGACAACACGAGACGACAGCGCCACGACGAGCACAACAACTCAAAGGACAACGGAGAGGGCCTCGCGGGCCATATAGATGGTCTGATACAGCGCCTGCTGCTCATTCAGGAAGCTAGGATTATATGGCCACATGTTCGTGACGACATTGTTGTTCGCTTGTTCACCGGCGATTCGTCCTTCCGTGAGCCGTTGGTTGTTGAGGAGACGGAGGTTGCAGCACAGGCCCTCCTGCACTGGTAGCCCTTCCGCCATTAGGGCGTCGAAGTGCGGCCGCACGTGCTCTATGGTGAACACGGCATAAACCGGCTTGGGTGGTGGCGCCGGCTCCTGGTCGGAAGCCACTTCCATCGTCTGATTGTCGTCGCTCAACTCGGTGAGCTCGCTCGTGAGCCAGCATGTCCGACTGCTGGACCGGACCGCTGCCAAGCACGAGCCTGACCGCCCTGGCCCACCTAGACCGCCTCCCTCGCCCGCACGCGCTTTCTGCCCATACCACTTCCCGGTGCAGGCGATTGCTCCATGTTCAAACAACACAAGTGTCGTCCGTCCGTTCGTCTGCCACCCACATTAATGATACGCGGTTGCTGAGGCGGCTATTCCGGCGCCAACCCGTCTGTCCCTTTGTCGCCCACCATTTCTATATAAACTGTTGCGCCGGCCACAGCCGCAGTCATCCGCCTTCGTTCCCTTTATCTTGTCCACACCACTCCCACCATGGCTTCCTCACGCTCCAACGCTCTTCGGGACGGGCAGACGACGGACCAGAAAGAGATGGCAACCATTGCTGCTGACAGGCTGGCCGGTAGGCAGCTGGAGGACGACGATGTCCCAATGAAGAACGTGGTAGTCGACGATTCGGCGCCAACCCCCTCCTCCCCACCATCCTCGCCGGTCCATTGCACCATGACCATCGGCGAGGCCTGTGCCTAATACATGGACTCGGTGAGGGAGCAGCGTGAGGAGTTGTTTCGGGAGGCGCAGGCCGACACCGCCTACAACCACCATGTCCTCCAGGAGCACATGCAGGCGGAGGAGCAGATCGCCATGGAGTGGGCAGAGCAGGAGGCACTCCTCGAGTCGTATCGCTCCGCACGTTAGAGCCGCCTCACGCGCTGGCAGTACCACATGGGGGTGGCGGAGGTTACGGCCGCCTACAAAGAGGGTGATGAAGCAGGCGAGGCGCTGTTTGGTGAAACTAACGATGAGGCGGAAGACATTGTTGGCTCTGCCGAGGCCCCGCCCCGCCGGCACCGAGGCGGAGGACTTCGCTGGCTTCGGCGAGGCCCTTCTCTGCCAACAACGAGGCAGAGAACATCGCCAGCTCCATTGAGGCCCCGCCTTGCTGCCAACGAGGCCGCGCCACACTGAAAACGTGGAAGAGTAGAACACTGTAGGTTGTCGCCGCTCGGGTCCAAGTAAGGCCGCCGCTGCTACCCTCCGGTTGAAGTCAAGCTCGGCGGGTTGAACATTGAAGGTCGATTAGCTTCTTGGTGGTGACGTGGAGTCGGAGAGTTATTCTGGAGAATAAGCTTCTGTTCAGCACTTCGGCTCAGCCGGACACAGGAAATGGGCGCCGGAGATCATAGATTACGTTAATTAATTATACCTGCAGCGCACCTCTTTTTAGTTCAAGAATGTATGAAATGTAATGAAATACGACATGTTTATATGAAATTCGGCCGTGTATGAACAAATTTAGTTAGATTAGTTCGAATTCTTGGATGAACATGCAAAACAATACGTACTAGCATTATTCCCATTACGCACGGTGATCACCTCGTTTGCAGCAGTTTCACACGTACTCCCTCCGGTCCTTTTTAGTTTGCATATAAATTTTGTCTGAAGTCAAAGTATCTCTACTTTGACCCCAATCTCTACTCTTACTAGCAAGATGCCCGTGCATTGCACGGAACATCAAGATGCATTTATATGAGTAGTTTATCTTGTGGGAGATAAGGATGAACGAGGGAAGGCCTTATCTGCAAATGTGGAGAGAAGTGTGGGTATCTTTTTGCAAAATTGTCATAGTTTCCTTCCTATCCGTCAGATATAGATCGGACAACCTATATTGCAGGATGGCAGGCACGCCATCATCACCAACTCTGTTTGTATAAGAGTCGAGACACTGGTGCACGTCGGTCCTAAACAAACGGTTTACAGCTCCTTTCCGCGATGGCATTTGGAACCATCGCCAAGTGAGTGTGGCCGATAGGGGGTCCTTCCCACACGACCCAGAAACCGTCGGGGATAGGGCCCCTACAATACTCCTACTCGTTTCTGCTCGCATTGCCATCGTAGTCGGTATTCTGTGGTGCTACGTTTACGATGTGCGGCCCATCACAAACGGTTCCCTATTATAGAACGTGTATGATGTGCGGCCAATCACAAACGGTTCACCGTTAAGAAGATTAGCTAATCGTCGTACGAGTGTCAGACAAGATTACGAAACGTCAGACCGTCGTAAAATCGTCGTACATGACAACTATCGCACACACTATTCTGTGGTGCAACGTTTATGATGCATACTTCATTAGAAATAGTTCATGGTTGTGAATCGTGTACGATAAGGCAACTAACACAAATGTTTAGTTTGCCCGCACTGTTTGTGATATTGTCTGACATCGCACACGCTTTGCAAACAGCAACTGTGTGCATGCTTGCACACATTTCCTCTCTGTGAACCATCTCTGATTATGGTGCATATCGCAAACATTTGTGTTTTACCAACCGTGTGCCCCATAACAACCTGGAGAGCGTAATTTCACCGTAATTTAATTGCTGCTTTTCCAAATTGTACCGGATTTGGATTTGAATTTGAATGTATGCTATAGCTTTATTCATATCCATCAGGTTCAAACAACCAATGCATTATTCGATTCATAGGTACATATGTTCAAGAATTACATAAGAACCAAATAAAGAATGATGAACCACAGTTGTATACTTGTACTATTAAAGACGGTAAAGAAAGAGGCGAAATATATTCTGGTTGCTGAACAAGGTGAAGCGGAATGCCCATATTGTGCCCTCCTCCATGCAGAAGGCACGCACGACTCTAGTCCAACCCCTTGTGATGGCCGATCGCCCATCCTTCACAGTCTTCATGAAAACATCTAGATAATCATCATGTTCTGGTAGAAATACTTTAACCTTTGCATGCCCACCAATCATGTAGTTTGAGAGGTAATCTTGAGTAAACTGCTTTGGCCACCACTACGAAGGAAAAAGATTCAGACATTGTCATCTAACACAACTCATTATGGGCAGTAAATAGAAGGCTGTAGAGATCTTACTTACACTAGCGCGGAACCGGGCTATAGCACCGGTTCGGAAGGGCCTTTAGTGCCGGTTCTGTAACCGGCATTAAAGGATGGGGACTAAATGTCCCCCCTTTAGTACCGGTTCAACACGAACCGCCACTAAAGGGCCACCACGTGGCAGGAGCCAGCGCCGGGGGCGGGGATACCTTTAGTACCGGTTGGTAACACCAACCAATACTAAATGGGTTAGGTGGTTTTGGGTTTATGATTTCTTTTTCCTTTAATTTTGTGTTTTCCATTTAATTCTTTTTCGTTTCCTGGTATTTTATGATGCTACATATTGTACACGTTATGCATTATATAAAAATAGAATTTCTCGTAGAACCGATAACATATATATATATATATATATATATATATATATATGGTGGGTCTA
>LR738710.1:471781179-471799957 GCA_902687465.1 Secale cereale | reverse complement strand
AACACCCCTCCCCCTCCACTCCCCGCCTCCTAGCGCCAGCGCCCCGACGCCGGCGTCCTCCCCCACCCCTCCCCGCCTCCTAGAGCGAGAGCACCCCGGCGGCCGGCGGCGACCCCCACCCCTCCCCGCCTTCTTCCGCGCCCAGCACCGCGGAGCGTGCGCCAAGCGGCCGGCGATGCAGTCCGTCGGCGACGATATTTCCGCGGCGGCGTTTAGGAAGCGACGCCGCACCTCACCTTCGCCCCAACACCACCTGGGGGATCCGCCGCTGAAGCATCCAGCCTCACTCATGCATGACAAGGGAAAGCGAACTGCAAGGATGACTACTCCATCGCATTCGTCGTGGATGCGAACTGCAATGGTGCACATCCAGCCTTCTCCCGCAACAATGGCGAAGGTGGAAAAAGCGCATGAGTTCCTGCAGCGGAGGTGGACTTCACGCCAACAGCAACCACAGCTGCATCTGCAGGAGGAGCGAACTGCATATAATGTAAGAAAATCACATACCCAACCCCCACATCCAATTTTGCAGTGCCGTTTTTATCCCCATGCAGTGCCCCCCTCTTGCGTCGACTGCAGTCACATGTATCTCCAAAAGTAGAAAAACAGAAATAGGATACTTCGAAAAATAAAAAATGCTACATGGCTCAAAATTGCAGTCCACCATGACTTACATATGTAGAGCGCTGTGCCTAAAACTGAAGTGCATTGTTTCTTAAAGTTAACTAACAGTGCCCCTGCTGTAGAATTAAAAATTGAAGTGCAATTTCTTACAGTTGCAAAAAATATAATGATATATAGTGCGAAAGATGCAGTTCATTTCACTGTTGACGTGCATAAAAAAAGCTTTGGCTTAATACTCTGCAGAAAATTACCATGCCTCAAAAACAGAAGATGCCTCGAATCATTTACGATCCAAAGCCCCTGAACTGCATTGGAAGAGAAGAGTGGGAGATGCCTGGATGGATAACACCTGAAATACCTAGGGGTTTCTTTAACACAACAAACAGAACTGCATACTCCGTGAGGAAGATGTAGAGGATAAAGATGAAAACATTGAACCAAACATCATTCGAGATGGAGAAGGCAGTGAACCAAAAAACCCGCAGGATGAGGAGGAGGACGACGACGATCTGGTCTTCATGGGGGAGCACGCGCAGAAAGATGATGAGGAGGAGGATGATGACGAAGAGCAAATCATAACAGTTATGCAGCCAAGGTACACGCGTGTCTTTGAAACATTTGGCCAGCAGATCAGAACGGATGATATAGCACCTCCACAAGCCGATGTTGAAACCCAGCAAGTACGTCAAGTTCATGAGCAAACGATTCGTCGACAAAGAGACAGTGGAATTCCACCAAGGCCGCCCACTGCCCAACAAAAGAATCGGAACCAGAAGCAAGGAGAGCCGCAAGCAACCAAAAAAGTAAAGTTCTCAACACTCCTGCCTCCTCGCGATCCTGAATTACACAGATCTGTTGTCACCCCTCCATGCCCAATAAACATCGGTGAGCTGCAAACACCGTTAGAAGAAAAACACTACACGCATGTAAGCATCCTTGCCTAACTACTGCAGTTCACTTACGCATTCTTTCAGCTTGTGCATTCTCATTAACAAAAAAAAAACATTCCATATTGTGTGTGTGCAGGATGAGAACATGCTCCCAGACCTTGTGCCTGTGAAAGGTATGCAGTTCACATCACAAGATGCGGCGCGAGAATTCTACAACACGTATGCGAGGCATGCAGGCTTCGGCACACGCAAAAACGGCGGATACAGAACAAACAGATACATCGTGTGCTCAAAGGAAGGCAGAAGCAAAGAAACTGTCACAGATTATGACAGAAAGCGAGAAAAAACATCAAAGAGGACTGGCTGCAAGGCGGGAATGAGATTGAAAAAAATCAAGGATGTGTTTGTGATAGCAGAGATTGAGCTCAATCACAACCACAGGATGATTGACAGCCCGGCTATGCTTCTGCACATGCACTCGCATAAGACGGATGATCCGTTGCTCGATAAACTAGTGAAGGACATGCAGAGCGACAACCTCACGCACACGCAGATGATGTCAACCCTGTCAAGGATGTCAGGAGGACTGCACTTTATGGGGCGCACCAGCCATGACTGGGTGAACAGGTACGTTCACTAAAACAAAAAATGATATCTTGTCTATTTCATGCAGTCCGCTTTGTGCATTTTCTGTATGTCCCTAATGCTGCAAGTATATTATTATTTCGAACTGCAGGAAGCACCAATTCACGAGGGAGGAAACAAAGGACGATGTGAAGAAACTCCTGGCTTTCTTTGAGAAGATGCAGCAAATAAACCCGGAGTTCTTCTATGATTACGACAAAGATGTCGATAACCGTGTGCGGAACATATTCTGGGCGAACGCGAGCTGCAGGGGATCGTACGAAGATTTTGGAGATTGTGTCACATTTGACACGACCTACAAGACCAACAAGTTCCACATGCCTCTGGCCGTCTTCGTTGGAGTCAACCACCACCTCCAAAGTACAATATTCGCTGTGGCTCTCATCAGAGACGAAACAATACCGACTTTCGAGTGGGTGTTCCGGACATTCTTGCGTTGCATGAACAACAAGCGGCCAATCTGCATACTCACAGGTATGCTGAAAAAAAAGAATGACTTTAAATAACAATGTAGTTCACTGCCAAGTTTTGTAGTCCATTTCTTACATCCAATGAAAAAAAAAAGAAAAAAAGCAGAAAAAGGATATGCAGTTCTCTCAATAACTCACTGCTTGTTTTTTTTTCAAAAACATGCAGATCAATGCCCCTCCATGGATGCCGCGATAAAAAGTACGCTAATAGGCACGCTGCTCAAGTTATGTTGTTGGCATATACTGAAAAAAATACAAGGATCACCTATCCTTGCTGTACAAAGCGTATGAGAAATTCAAGGATGAGCCGACCTCCGTTCTCAACCACCCGCTGATGCCATCAGAGTTTGAACGCGCTTGGCATGAGCTCATGGAAAAGTATAACCTGCAAAATGATGAGATTATGAAGGCGCTCTGGACAGACCGAAAAGAATGGATATCGGCTTACTACAAGGAGGTGTTCTGTGCACGGATGACGTCGACATAGAGAAGTGAAAGCATGAACCGGATCTTGAAGAGGAACTTTGTCAAGGAAAGACACGACCTACACATCTTTGCGTCGCAGGTTGACAGGTGCATCCAGACAAGGAAGGGCGTCGAGCACGCGGAGACCATAGCTAACGAGGTATATAAACAGAGCAAAGTTTTTAAGCTGGATGAGCAATTAATAAAAACACTACTCGCTTTCTTGATTTTTCCTGCGAAAAGACAACTACTTAACTGGTTTTCTTTGTTTCACAGACGGAAATAAAGACTACTACTCAGTTTGGTTTCGAGGTTCAGGTCTCCAAGATTTACACCAGGGCAGTCTTTGCTGACTTCAAGAAAACGCACTACCGCAGCACTGCATTCAGATCAGAGCAGCCCCCTGACAACCCGACGAAATATTTGGTGCGCCACTACAACCGGTCTGATGATTTTGATTGGGCAAGACACGAGTTCCAGGTGGTTGCTGATGTGACGAACGGTATATACGAATGCGAATGCAAGCTGTGGACACACACAGGTAAGTGAGACAGGAAAACAAAAAAATAAGCACACATAAAACATAATGAAGTTCACTTATTGCTGGTAGCAAAAAAGAGATGAAAACAAAAAAAATACTTAGTGAAGTTCACTATAGCAGCAGACCCAGGACCTATTTATAATGCAGTTCACAAAACCAAAAAATGAAAAAATGTTGCCTATTTATGTGAAGTTTGCTGGCACGAATAACCCAAAAATTTTCTTTTGCTGCAGGCCTGTTCTGCGTGCACATCATTTGCATGTTGGATAAGCTGCGGGTGGACAAGATACCTGAAGAGTACATATTGAAGAGATACACACGGAACGCACGCCAAAATCCAACTTTTGACCGCAGAGACTATGAGCAAACTGCTCCAGATGGGAGTTCGATGTTCTGCCGTAGGAGATTACTTGCAGAAACTGCCATGGACCTGGCGAGCAGGGGTGTCAAATCGGATAGAGGGTACAACAGAGCTTTAGCTGGGATGAGAGAACTCATACAAGAAGTGAACGTAATAAACGAAGAAGAAGAGGCAGAGAAGATCATGGATGCGCGGGGTGAAGAACAAGGAAAGGAGCGCGAACATGCTGCTGATGGTGCAGTTCATAATATGGATGACACAATTCTTCCCCCGCCTGTTTCAAACACAAAAGGGAGAAAGAAAGAGAGCAAATCAACCAATAAAAAAGCTGCAGCAAATGAAAAAAGCCCTGAAAAAATAGCAGGCCTGAGCCAGAACTGGACAGCGGAGGAAGACCACTGGGGGTAAGGATGTGTAAATCATGCAATAAGATTGCGGGACACAACTCAAGAACATGTAAGGAGAGGCTGAAACAAAAACAGGCTGAAAATGCCACCACAAATCACCGAGCTCACCAACAAGATGATACGACAAAGAGAAAACTATGTAGCGTCTGCAACAAGAGGGAGAAGCATAACGCGAGAACTTGTCCAAATAGAACAGAGGAAAAAGATGAAGAAGATGACGAAGAAGATGCTGACAGAGAAGAGAGCGAGGAAGCGAGCGAAGCTGATGAAACCGAGGAGGAAGATGAGGAGGAAGAAGAAGAAGACGAGGAGGAAGAAGAAGCAGATGAAGAAATCAAAGAACCATCATCAAAAATGAGGGGGAGAGACAGAACACAGAATCCAGCGCGTAGGCAAGCATCGCGGTCGCACGGTCGCGTTACGAGGGGTAATGCGAACAACAAGAGCAAGACAGAAGCAACAACAACCATTGAAACGAATGCAGTGCACAATCTGAGAAGAAGCAGCAGGAAAAGGACGTAGATCAACACATATGCAGTTTTATATTTTAAAAAATATATTAACTTCATCCTTTATATATATCGTATCGTATATAATATATATAGCTTGTGTTCAGTGGACTGCAAAAAAAAAGAATTCAACATGTAATACTGAAGTTCAAAAATGAATAGATACAACATATGCCATACATACTTTGTGACCAATGTGCTGCGGGGGGGTATGCTCGATAAAATGCAGTTCTCTTCTATATGAAAAGAAAACAAGATGAGAATGTCATTCTCAGAATGCGGTTCTCTTCTGTATGAAAACCCTGAGATCGGAATGTCATTTTGAGAATGCAGTTCTCTTCGTCGTATAGAATCTGACATGACCGTGAATCAATACAAAATGCAGTTAGAAAAGAAAAAAATGTAGAGTCAGACTAGGATTCACGTACACTGCAGTGCGTGCGTGGTGCGTTTAATGCTTGCAGTGCAGTACGCTTCGAGTACACAGTGCAGTGCGCTTAGTGCAAAAAAATGTAAAAAAATTGACCTCTCCCTTAGCAGATACGGTTGATTTTCTGTCTTCTAATACAATCTTTCCAGAATTTTGAAACTCGACGACAAAACACGTTGAATTCGTCTTTGCAGTCCCATGTGATAAGGTGAGATGCAATGCGGATGCGTATATTTAAAAAAAAACTTGGCTGCTACTCATATGAGAGAATGCAGTGCGCTGCGAAAATGTTACAACTCACAAGGAGGAGTTGGCTGAAAGCTACGTTATGTACATATTTGACATTGTCACTGTCTGCCACAAAAAAAACACAAAAACTAACTAGACCGGTATATACAAAAGCACACAGCATGGTGTTAACAGTTTTGCACATCGAGAAATACGCATAGCGACCATACATTACTGTTTACAGAAAGTTCTGGAGCACACACGCAAAAGACATCAACACACATAGAAAAAGATCTGCTATCATTTATGCCTCATCCTGCTCCTGCGAATCCAGTCTTGGAGAAAAGCCAAGAGAAATGCAGAGATTTCTTAGATCCTCCAGGAACTCGGTGACTACGACCATGTTTTCTGGGTGGAACAGAATCTGGAACAAAAACTCAGCCTTCCAATCCTGAATAACAGCTTCCTGCGATGAAGAAAAAAATAAAATAAACAAATATACAACATCATCTACAAAAAAAGAAACTGACAAAAAAAATTCAAGGAATGAGGAGTTATTATTCGGTTAAAAAGAAGATACTTACACTACGCTTTGCGAATTTCACAACAAAGGTTTTGCCGTCGTAATACTGAGCCATCTTCAGAACATAAAAGCCGCACTCGTTGGGGCCCTGCTCAGGGGTGCCCAAATAGCTAGCTTTCTTTGAAACATCGACCCAGTCTACCGACTCCTTTCTCTTGTACTCCTTTTCTCCATAAACCTTCTTCAACAATCCAGTCATCCTGATCATCTGGTGGAAAATAAAAAAAAACAAAAATACACATCACAATAAATATTGTTCGACACGCGCACGCATGAAAAAAAAGAAAGGTGGAAAAAGGAAATTTTTTACCATTTCAGTGTGGTCGCTGTGGTATTCAGACTTATGCCACCTCGTCGTTTGATCAACCGGTCCGCTGTACCTCCTAGTGTCATGAATGTCAAGGGTCTCGCGGTGCCTATTCATCGTGTATAGCGAATAATGCTGGTCTTTCATCCGTGGTAACAGAATCTGATTTTGTTTCATCAAATTTGTTATGGGTTTGATGAGTGAAAAAGGATTACTGGAAAAAATTGGGAGAGAAAATAAATACATAAGGCTGAACAAAAAGCAAATCTGATAACTTACTAATTTGCAATCAAGAAGGTTCTCGTCATCACGAACATAAAGTTTGAACTGCTGTGCTGCATCTTCAACGTTAAACCTGCCGTGGACAAAAGGCAACACAACATTTCCATCTTCATCTCTATCCGCATGATCATTCATTTGAAGCACATACTGCGTGTGGGTAATTCACAAAAAGAACGTTAATGCAGTTCCCCTTAAGATGTTCGCTCCGACGCTTAATAAAAAACGGATCACGCTTCTCTAAAAACAGTATGCAGTTCACAAATTCTCACCATAAATTTGTTTCGTTTGAGATGCATGGGTTAAAACACAAAAAAAAGTATGCAGTTCAGTACATTCTAAAAAACAAATTATTATACACTATTCACTGCAGTTCACTCGAGCAGAAAAAAAAGAAAAAAAATAAGAAAAAAGAGAAATACCGTGATAAACAAAGGGGACAGCAGAACGCGTTCGCCAGATCGATAAACCACATTCATATGCTCGTCATTCTTCCAGAACCTGATGATATGATCCATGAACCACCTTTGGTGAAAGTTAAGAACATGTAGTCCACAGTCACAGTGTAGACTTCGATAGGATTCCTGTGCATGAAAAGCGCGCACCTGCACAAAAAGAAACGGTGAAGGTGGGGGGGTTAGTAGTACAAAAGCAAAAACACAGAAAGAACATTACACACATTAAAAATCAAAAAATTATAAAAAACTAACGAAAAAAGAACTGACTCGCTGTATTTCTGCCTGAATTGTGTGCTCGTGATGAGTTGCAAGACTTTCCTCATCTCCACAAGATAGCTGAATCTCGCAGGATTCAACTTCTGTACAGGAGATCGAAACTTTGATGGCTTCTGCACAGGCCTCCTATTTGATAGAATTAGTGCCTCGCTGTCCGTCGGGCGTTCCACAGCTGCGCTCCTGGTCCTCCTAGGCACTGGTGGTGGCCTCTCAAAATCATCATCGCTATCTTCAGCATTAGGAGGGCTCGCAGCTTTCTTCCCATGCTTGACATTGACAGGAGATTTCTCAAGAGCTTTTTCATTCGAAGTGCCGGCGCCACTCCTCAACATCTTACACACAGGTTCTTTCACAACCTTAACGCGGGGTTCATCAAGGACAACTTTCTGAATAGTTGGAGTATGAACCAGAGTTTCAAACAAGGAAATACCACCTTGGCGTGCGCCTTCATCAAAGCCTGGACAAAAAAAAATGCATAATGAGCAAAATGAAAAAGAATCATCAAGTTCCCTAAGGAAAAGTCATTTTAAACACGCGAATGGGGTTCTACTAAAAAGCTTAACAAAAGTAGTGGACCTCCCCTCTCTGTACCAATGAAGTTCACTTAATAAAAAAGGTGTGTGACTGAAAAAAAGTAATAACCTTCTTTAAAAATTAAAAGTGATGTCAGGTCCAGACAGCAATGCGACGAGGTCAGCCAACTATAGAGCATAGCCTTCCTGATGTAGCCAATGTGCTCCTTCCCAAACTTGGCAATCGTTTCACCATCCCACGTCTGCATGAATTGGAACATGTAAAATCCACAATCATGCCTGCAAAGAAAACCAACACAAAACACATTAATAATGCAGTTCACTCAGTAATGAAAGTGCTACTGATGTTAGTAAAACAATGCAGCTCCATACACACAAGAGGCCGAGGGAGAACAACCAATAACACATTAGTAATGCAGTTCGATCAAGGGAAAAGGTGCTTCTAATTTAGTAAAAATAATGCAGCTCACTTACACAAAAAAAAACTGAAGGAGGAAAAAGAAAAAAGGAGAACAGGTACAAACCCGTTTCCCTGTTGCGGGACATTAATATGAGTCAGCGCAAAGCCGTCCAGGGTGGGAGGGTTCAACGGCTCGTCGCAGCTTGCGCTGCCATCTTTCCAGACTTTTTTGATGTTCCTGACCATTTTCCTGAAGACAAGATTTGCAGCAGCGCTGTCTCCTTCGTTCAATGAGTCGAGAAGCTCAAAATGCTTCTCTCGTAGGTTCAAAGTGACTAAGCAGTAGTGGCCTATCGCGTCCTTCATTGTTGTGGGAGGAGGGTCAAATGTTGCAAACATAATCTGAAATAAAAAAATAAAATAAAACAAACCAGATGAGAAAAAATAGAAAAAACATAAAACTTATTTTCAAGATGATGAAAAATGGTCAAGATGCGTTACCAAGTTTTTCTTGTCCACACGTTCCTCTGCGCTTGAACAAAACATCTTTTTCAAAGCCCTATTTGTGGCACCGCCGTTCCAAATGGAATTCTGCAAAAAAGACAAAACCAGAGAGTTAATGAAAATGCTTATAGCACAAATAAAAATTGGACGAGGGGATAAAATATAAATTAATGAAAAATGCTTACACATTGGTTGTACGGGACAATCATCGTTTGAGATCCTTTGAACCTCTCAGCTAGCATAGAGATGCCAATGTTTGCGAGGCGCGTGCTCAGCGTTCCATACGACCAAAAAGACTCGCCAACCTGACCGATAGTAATATCACCAAACTCGTCCTTGAACGCAACTAGATGCCTTCAGACAAGAAGAAAAAAGCCCAGCAAAAAGTGATAAGATGGGTGTCCCAAAAAAAATAACATATTAAATAACCGGGGCGTAAGACAAAAAATGTCATACTTCTTCTTCTTGTCCCTCCTAGCCCTCATAACAGCGTCATGTAACTCATTGTATCTTCTCATAAGAGCTGGATCAACCCTTGAAGGAGTAACAACAGGTAATTCCTCATCTGCATACAGAGTGGGGACGATATCAGATAATAAAACACACACCGTCCATTTCGCCCCCGGGAAAAGAACAAAAATAATGTAGTTCGCTTACCTTCGGTTTCAGAATAAACTTCCTGCGGCTGCTCATATACATCTTCGCTGAGCGTCAAGTGCTCCAGCCCGGTAATATCATCGTCAAGCGGTGCTTGATTGCTCATGTCCTGAGAGAGTCTTGGCTGTTCCTCTTCAGAATCAATCGAAACTGTCTTAGCTGGGACTTTGGTTGTATCGGCTGGGAAAGCCAGATTGCCGACAGATTGCTCGGGGGCGCGAGGGACGACACAAATTTTCTCAGGCACCTCATCGCCAACCAACAAAACAGTAGGCCCAACAACACCATCAATGCCAGCGGATGTCCCGGCATCGTCAAATCCGACTCTAGGAGTTCCTTCTGTCTCTTCTGCAACTTCAACTGTAACACCAGGAGCTCCTTCTTTCTCTTCATGCTTATCACAATCCAGGATATCCTCCCTTCCTTCTCTCTCTTGTGCCTTATCAGCCTCAACAGGACACTCCCCTCCTTCTCTACCTTCTGCCTTATCAACCTCCGCATCAGTCTCCTCCCCTCCTCTCCCTTCCACATTATCATCCCAAATGTTGCGCTACTCTTGGATTTCTACATTTAATCCGCAGTTCTGATGAGTTAAAAAATAAAACACATTACATAAAAAAGCTAGAATGTAGTTCACTAATAAAACGGACCATGAAGCTCCCACGAAAAATAAAAAATAAAACACAAAAATGCAAAAATTCTCTATACTCACCAGGGAAGCGTCGTCGCCTTCCATCTCTTTACACTTGTCAGCCTCCTCGTCCTTGCCAGCATCACCATCTGCCTCCTTCCCATGTATCCCCACGTTTGATTCGGCAACCTAAAAAACATTAAAACATAAATAAAACTATTATCCAAATCTGCAGTTCTACAACTAAAAAACCAACACCAGATCATGCAGTCCACTGCTAAAAAAAGATGATGCTTCTTCTCTAAACAACAACTGCAGTGCACTACCACTACTGGTGCACGAAATACAAAAAAAGTTAAAAACTGCAGTTCACTGCCACTGCTGGTGCAAAAAAATGATTGTTTGTTTTGGACACTACAAAAAAATCAAACAATGAAGTTCACTGTAACAAAAAAGAGAGGAAGAAATCAAACCTTGTCGATGACGACTTCGTCAATAGGATTGTCTTTGGCAGCTTCATCAACAGGGGATAATGGCCTGTCTAACAAATAATCAGAATCAACACCGTCGTGGTCCTGATGGTCATCATCATGACAAGCGTTAGCCTTAGAAGATTCTCCAACACATTGCGAAAAGAACAAAAGGATGCCAAAAACAAATAGTCAATGCCACAAACACACAGAAAAAATAGATAACAAATATGGGTAAAAAAACTGTTCACATAAGGAAAAAAGACATACATCCACATCTGCGGGGTCGGGCAAAGAAGGCCAGACAACATCTTCATGCCTGTTCATTTCCTTCACAATTGCATCCACTTCCTGCTCATATGTAGCACACCTGTCATCCGGAGACTGCTTAAACTGAACGAATGCAGATCTGATATTCGTTACAGTCTGCTTAAGGAATGCAAGCTGCCTACGGTCAAAGTTATGAGCGGCCTCGATTTCTGCTTAAGAAGGGCCTTTGCCTTCAGGAAACAACCCGGCAATATTCCTCATCCTAGAACCGGATGTTGGGAAATCACTAGTTATATTGATGACCCTATCGAGAAGCTCATCGACCTGAACAAATTTATTACGATCAGCAGAAGCATGGCCAGAAAAACCTCCAGCAGCCGCCCTGGCAAAACCATGACCCCGTCGAATTGGAGCCGCCCTAGCAAGAGGCTCACAAAACATTTCAGGCGCTTCGGCAACTGCAGTCCGCTTGTACACAATGTCCGCTTCCGCCTTCCACTGATGTAACATCCCAAATTTTCAATTTGGATGTTTATAAATAGATCATTCATATGCATCCATGATTTATGCATTTTTGTATTATTTGCTTCTGATCCAAGGAACTTTGAGCAACTCAAGGACCAAAAGAGAGAGTTGGAAGTTTCCCTAAAACCCACTTTTGAAATTTCAAAATTTGGAATTTGGATCAAACTTGGTTCCATAAAAAAGATCATTTCCATTATTCCAAAAATAAAGAGAGAAGATAAAATGACTTCTTCAAAATCAGAAGGAAAATATTGGAATTTGAATTTGGAACCAAAATATATTTGTTGGGTTTTATTTGCAATTTATTTTACTAGTTTAACAAAAATGTTTTTTTAATTTGCATTATAGGCAGGATAAATGTTCACAAGGTCATATATAAGACCATATTATTATATGAACATTTTTCTTCAGATCTAAATAATAATTCTGAGAGGAGCGAACATGACACTCCAAAAAGTCAGAAGAAAACAATGCGAAAGTTTTGAATTCAAATTTGACTTTCTTTTGAATTTTTTTAGAAAAATGTTTTTTATAAAGTTTTTATTTAGCCTCTGAAAAATAGTTCATCTTGTAGAATTTATTTTTCTGAAATTTTTGATATATATATGTCCTATATTAAAATATTTTTATTTTCTATCTTTATTTTTTCTTGTCTCGCTGTCTAATTCAAAGTAAAAAAAAAACGCAGCCCAGCAGGCCCATACCCATGCGCTCTCTTCTTCTTCCTCTCATCGTTACAGAAACTTGTACGCACGCACGCATGGCAGCACCCCACCCTAGCGCCCCCACCCCTTCCTTCCTCTCCCCCGCCCCAAAACGCCTCTGAATGGAACCCCCTCGCCTTCCTCTACCCCTTCCCCTTCCTAGTGCGCCTTGGAGTCGCATGTAATGGCCATTACTAGGCAGAGAAACAACCACCATTAACACATCTCGCCCCACCCAACTCTAGACCTCCCCAAGCCCTATAAAAGGCACCACGCGAGCCCCTCTCACCCCTCGTCCGAAGCCCTCTCCTTCTGGAGCTTTTCCCCCTCCCAAACCTCGCCAATTGCTCGCCGGAGTTCGTGAAGTCCGGCGACCTCTCACCGCGTGTACATGAAGCTATCTTCAACCAAAACTTGATCAAGAGGTTCACCACATCGTCCTCTACACCGTCCCATACGCGTCCTTCGCCGAAACACACCGGAGCCATCTTCTTCCTCGTCTCCGGCGACAAGTCCGGTGAACACCCTGTTCAATTTTTTTTCTCTTTTATCAGTATATTTTCTAATTCAGATTCTTTACCGAATCTTGTTTCTAGTATATCTTTTAGTCTATAGATCCGATTTAGTTGATTCTTTTTCCTACTGTTTCATAAAAATATCCTCTATCCAGAGAACCTAACGAAATATATTTTTGAAAATATTAAAATTTGAATTCAAATAGATCTGAATTCAAACTTCGTTAGGCCATAACTTGAGTTTCGTAACACCGTTTTGGGTGATTCTTTTTGCAAATCGAAGCTTGTGACATGTACCTTCTGTTAAAACCAAAACCATTTATTTTTGTTGATGTGAAAACTATATTCTGTACAGAAACTTTATTTTGGTCTTTTTGGAGTTTTCCGAAGTCTTTTATTCGTTTTCTTTTGATTCTTTGCTTGTATGCTTATGTATATTATTGCTTGCTTACGCTAGATCATCCGGAGTGCGAAGCTTGCTACTACGAATCTTTAGAGTTCAACGAACGTCAGCAAGGCAAGTTCACACTTTGATCATAGTTTTCAATACCCAGTTTTTATTATGCATTAGTTTCACCCTCAAAGATTGCATGAGTAGGATTGGGAACACGTGGTTATGCTATGTAGTTTATGTGGTAGGAACCTATGACCTTTTTTCACCCCGGGAATATGCGTTATATCATATATTGCTTAGCCATGCTCGTAGACGGGGATTGGTATGTGTGATACATGCAAGTTGCGAGAGATAATAATTTTGGGACAACATAAGGTGGCAACTTTAATACACATCTGGGTGGATTGTTTGGGGCACCTGGAGAAACCAGTGCTTGCCCAAGGGGAATCCCGGAGTACCCGTGTGATAACCCTAGGTCCGCCACCCAGGCTCAAAGGGATCATAAGATATTTCATGCCTAGAAACTTCCGTGTGCAGCCACAAGCCATTATGGGCTCTGGCATAGTTGAGTAAGTTGTGTGACCTCTTTCCGTGGTAGACTAGCTGATGTAGGGGAAAGTAGGTGTACCGGTCTACCAAGGGTTTGGAGGAAATACTTCAGAAAGACTATGTCTCGATCTTCCGATCATGGAGGTGGTCGAGTCTTGTGGGGAAAAGTGCGCAAACCTCTGCAGAGTGTACAAACTAATCATGATTAGCCGTGTCCCCGGTTATGGACAACTTGAGTATCTGGAAGTGAATTATTGGTTGATCTCATCACTCTTCTTAATGAAATTATTGGGTTACTAATAACTTGGGAATTTTGGGATTGAGTTGGAGGAACCTTCTCAATAATGGCATTTTTAACTTAGTAGTAAATAAAATTTATTCCTTTGTTATAGGGTAAAATTGGCTTTATGCAAACATTAAACTTAGAGCCTCCACCAGCTAAATTTGCATATAGAGATATTCTTTTTCTTTATTATTATTTCTATGGTGTGACATTGCCAGCATATTCCATGTGCTGACCTACACGGCTGCAATGTCTCATGTTGCAGAGTTTTCCGACGAGGAGTAAAGGTGCGATAGGTCGTTGTTCTGCACTCAGTTTGCCGTGGAGTTGATGGACTCATTTTACTTATGATGCTTCCGCAGTTATTTTATCCAGATGGCCTTTGGCCATATTATTGTAATAATACTCTTTTGAGGACCTCGATGTAATAAAGTGTGTGATTGAACTCTGTTATAATTCATCGAGTACTGTGTGTGTCAGCATACCGATCCAGGGATGACACTTAAGCACAGAGACTTCGATCCATTTGGATCGGGTCGCTACAACTGAAAAAATTAACAAAAAAAAGAGATGGAGTTCACAAAAAAAAGTACATAAGAGGTTCACATTTAGCATGCGCGAAAAAAAGGAATAAAAACAAAAACAAAGGATGGCTATGCACTCACCGGCATCTTGCCAAACTTGTAAGAGTCCAGGTGTACCTTTCCCCTGACAATGATGTCGGCGTTGTGAATCTTCTTCAACTGCACATGGGACAGTATTGCGGCGCGTGGAGTGCGTTTATCCATCACCGATACTTTTCGAAGATTCAACGAATCCAGGTACATGAACAGGGGAACGATGGTGCAACCCTCAGTGCAGTTCTGCTTGCTCCCTTTAGAATTCCACTTGTACACAGCGGCCTGCAGCTCGTCGACAACAAGCTGACAAAAGTCCATGCTAGCCATAGATGCAATATCCAAGTTTTCAACCATAGCAGCTACCCTGGACAACCGAGTTGCGGGGCTGGGACACAGCAAGCACTGGAAGACAATGAGAAAAAAACCTTCACCGTCTTATCAACCTTCGCAGGGTCCGCAGCCAGCGTGCGAAGTAAGATAAGCAGGTCCTTCGCATCTATGCTACGAGAATGGTTGAAACCGAGTTCATCCTTCAGATTAGTCAGCGAATCATCATGGCCGCTGGCAGCAGGCCTGGGAGCAGTGTGAGAACCCATAGGGAAGTCAAAAATGTGATGGACAGCCTCGCGATTGATTTCCAGAACCTTGTTTGGCCCGCAGTCCAATCTCATCGTGTCGGGGTCGATCTTTCCCATCAGCTTGCACATCAAAACACGAGAAACATTCTTCTCTAATTTCAGGTCAAAGACAATGCCAAAACCTGCTTGCCGCACCAAAGTTCCGTGCGCCTCACCAGCAAAGCGACAGCTTTGATTACGTTTGGAATGGACAGCCGAACAGTCTTGTTGAAACGCCATTCATGCGCAACATCATCTTCACACCTCTTCCTCTTCGTACTCTTAGCAGTCTACAAAAAAAAGAATAAAAAATGCAGTTCACATCAGCAAACTCATGCCAAAACAACTTAAAAAAAAGAAGAAAAAGTAAATAAACAGCGTATACCTTACTAACATCAACATCCTCCTCATCAGAATCACTGTCCAGAGCTTCTTCAGCTGCATTTTCCCGCGCAAGCTTAGATCGACGCTCAGAATCAACACCAGAGTGATCGTCCGCGCGTCTCCGCTTTCCTTGAATCCCACCCACATCAACCTCGGCATAATTAGGTCTCTTTGAGTAGTCAACACGCGGGCTCCGGCGTGGAGAACTTAAACCTTGCTCTACAACAGTGTTGAGTTTCCTCTTCACAGGATTCTTTGCGGAGGCAAACTTAGCAGACTTCTTTGAATCTGCAATCCTCCTTCCTATCTCCTTACCCTCCTCAAACTTTACTTGCTTCGCCCTATGAGCCTTCACGAAAGTATTACCGATCGCAATCGCTTTCTGCCTTCTCCTCTCAACATCGGCTGCAATCTGATCAGGGACCATCCAATCTTGTGTAACTGGCTCTGAGCCATCAACAGATTGTGACTGGGTTTCACTCAATTCAGGTGGAATGCTGCCCTGATCAGATGTGCCGCGACCGACAACATCGGCTGTGAAATAACGTGTAATCAAATAGTTAACACCACCACCCCCAGACCCACCAGGAGATAAAACTGTGGGTGAAAAAACATAAGAAAAGATATGTGTGTGAGAGGAAGACCTAAACTTAATGCAGCTCATATCAACTTGGAAACACATAAATGAAGAAATGCAGTGCTCTTTTCCAGCAGTTTATGTTTAACAATTAAAAACATAATAGTAAACCTAAAAATGCAGTTAATGTCGCTTGAATATCATATTGACGCGTGTCTGAAAGTGTGGGGACCCCGACTTAGAAGTCGAGATCACCGAATGCACGTGTACAGTGATCCCAGAGATCAAAGCTCACTGAACACACAGAAGCTGAATAACAAGAGTCTTACATCCATACATATCGTCTTACACAAATTATGGCCATTATGGCCAAGTCTTACATTGATAAAGCCTCACGGGCTGAATAGCAAATAACTCAAATAGCAGAAGTCTTCGATAATAGGTAGAACCCATGCCATCTGCCTTAACCCTACATGCATTCTGACTGGGATACCGTCCTAGTTCGCATGTTCGTCTCCAAAGAACTCTTCACCATATTCCTGTTCCTCCATGCCTAGCCAATTAAATAACCAGTGGCAAGCCAATGAGTACTTTGAATGTACTCGCAAGCAACCCATGATGTAGTACAAGTAACAGTGCAATAATGAACAATCTAGCTAAGAGCTAGAATAAACATTCTACCATCAAGTTTATGCATCACTAAACTCGCGTAACCTCGAAGACAGGTTACCGATATCAACATGAATATGATTCAACCCATCGAGTCAAGTCACCACTTTGACTCATCACACACATGCTTTCACCGATGAAGTAAAATTCTGGACATAGTTTAAGTAGCACCACCCAACTGTCCATGACCGTGGACACGGCTATTCGAATAGTTTTACACTCTGCAGAGGTTGCGCACTTTACCCACAAGATCCGGGGAACTTCCGTGTCATCCACGACCCGCGGTACCTCAAGTACCCGGGGTAAGCACCCGGTCATTACCTTTCCTTAGACAACACTAACATAGAGTCCACTCGTTGGTACACGGCCCTCGGGTACAAACAATAGATCACGGGACTTGCCCTAATTTCAATGTCACGCGTACCCGAAGGGACCAACGGTGTGTCCGGTGCCCTGTGAAAACAGTCATGGTCGTCTATCCAAGCACGACCCCGTCCCGGGAAAGACCTCAAGTCTTCCCGTCACTAGTAATGCGGGCACCATGCTAGTATCGACCTAAGTAATCAATAAAGCCCCGTCCCATAAGGGGTAGTGTGGTTGCACATGTTTGGTTGGGACGGTAGTCACACATAAATCTAATCCATTATTTCACCCATGCACAAGATTTTACCGGCACATCACTTCTTTCTCAAGTGATGACCTAATTCAACATCACCCTCGGGCATTAGGGGCACCCGATGGGTTCATGCAAAGATTTCAACCACGAGGGGTCATATCACACATGCATCACTAAGCATCATTACTAACTATTAGCATGACCTCTAGCACATAGCAAGATCAAGATCATGGCATGCATCATGTGGTAGTTTCAACTAGGTCACCATCGTAACCCTCATCATCATGCATCAGAAACAAACGGGTTCCGAAGAACAAGTGTATCATGGTCAAAGGGCTGCTTGCCTTGATTGACTTGGTCTTCAAAGTCTTCAAATCCTTCTCCTTCTCCTTCTTCAGCAACTTCGTCAAATACGGTATCTATACGTCGCATAATAACAACGGAAAAATAAGACCACAAATGAAACAGAAAAATCAAAGTGCTCAGAAAAATGTCAACTTATTTTTGTAAAATACTAGAGGGATTTCTAAGATGGGGAAAATTCTTAGTTGAAGTTTTGGAGTAACAGAATGGAATCTATTGATTTTAGAACAGGAGTTTTATTGCTCAAATTTAAATTTAAATTTGAACAGGACAGAAAAATTTCATGGATATGTGTGAAAGTGACACCATTAAATAGGTTGGAATATTACAAGAATTTAGGAGTTGGAATTAATTCATTTGGACCAATATTCATTTCTGTAAAAATGTTTGAAATATTTACAGAAAGAATAAAAGAAAATGCCCCTGTGCTACTGGGCCAGAGGGCCACAGTGCACGGCCCAGGGCAAACCAGCCCAGCCGCACGGGCGCCAGCGCGCATGTCAGGTTTTCAAACCTGACAGGCGGGGCCCGGCGGTCAGTGGCTGAGAGGAGGGGGAGAGAGAGGTGAGGATGACAGGCGGGGCCTGCCTGTCATCTCCAACCTCACAGCCACGGCGACGGCGAGCTCACCGGCGAGGATTCCGGCCACGGCGATGGCAACGGAGGGCAGGGATGAGTTCAGCGTCGTGTTGCGGAGGTAGGGGTGGTGGTGCGGCACGCCAGGGAGGTCGGGTTCGCCGGCGGCGAGGTGGGACGGCGGAGGAGTTTCGGGAGGTCGTCGCTCCGGCCGTTTCCGACTACAACAGAAGGGGGGAAACAGAGGGGAACGAATCAGTGGAGTGTGGGGGTTCCAAATCGGGCAAAAGGAAGGGCAGGGAGGGCCCGTACTGCGAGATCACCGGCGGCCCGACGTGGCGGAGCTCCGGTCGATCCCGAGCACTGGGACCTTCTGGGGACGAACTAGTGGTGCTGGAGTGATGCTGGGGATGAGGAGAAGCTGCTGGTGCTGTTGGAGAGGCTCGGG
>LR738710.1:471770875-471781041 GCA_902687465.1 Secale cereale | reverse complement strand
GGGGGGGTCCTATTTATAGGGGAACGGCGGAGCCCCGTGGACCAGTGCGCCGGCGAGCTCCTGCTCGACGCTACAGCACACGGGAGGCGATGGGAATGAGTCTGCGGAGTTGCTGGACGATCCCTACATCCATTAGAGGAGAGAGGAGGAGCGGGGAAGCTTCCAGGCCGTGCGCGCGTGTGAGCCCGAGGAGTGGGTGCTGCGGGCGGCCGGTGCGCATGCGACGACGGCCACTGGAGGGCGCAGGAGGAGGGGGGACAACGCCGGGGTGGTCGCGGACGTCGAGGGGCATCGACTGGCGCGAGGGGAGAGCCCGAGGCTGTCGGGGGCCGGCGATTGGCTGAAGCTACAGTGCGTGGACGCACTGTAGCGCGCTCTGGAGCGCCCTTATCGCATGCCACGGCATGCCATTGGGCCTCTGGACGCACCCACCGTGTCTGGGGGGTCCAGGGTGATGCAAGCAGTCGGTATGCAGCCTTGGATGCTCTGGGGAGTCAAGGAGAGAGAGAGGAAGCTGGTGACTTGGTGATTTTTGGCTGTCCAGCAAGGTGATCCAGGGTTTTTACCCCTCAATCATGGAGCTGGGGTCCTGGGGAAGTTACTGAAGGTAGCTGGTATCTGGTTGAACATGTGGTAAAAAGTTGAGGCCAAGATAAATAGTAAAAGTGATCAAGAAGAGGGTTTTGGTAATTCTGCAGAAGGTGTTTGATCTGTGTTTGGTCAAGCAATTGATCTCCACTTGCCATGACACTTAACAGGATTGAATGACATGTGAAAATAGGGTGTTTCACCAAATTTGGGCTTATTTGAAGAAACTAGCCAATGTAACTTTGTTGAACCCTAGAAATAAACAGAAATGGCTTCATCTTGTTTGAGTCAAGCTAATCATCTCCCCTTGATGCACTACTTGGTGTAGCATCATCATTTGGGGTTATGATCATGCCCACAAAGTTTGAAGCTCCAGATAAAAAGTTGGTAATGTAAAGTTGTTCAAATTTGCATTTGAACAGAAAGGGTTTTGGGGTGATCTGATCAAGTTGCTCTATTCCAAATCTTGTGCCATTTGGTCTAGATGCCTTATTAGGCATTTCTAGCATGTGCACCAAGTTTGAGAGCATTTGGACAAGTTTGGCAATGTAGAGTTGCTCAAACTTCAAATATGGACAGAATGGTTATGGAGGGTTTTGAGGATGTTTTCTTGCTTCCCAAGGCATGGGACTTGGCAAGATCATGAAATATGTCATATGTGACATGATAGAATTTCCCTGGAATTTTTGGAGAATATTTCCTTTGTAAATATTTCAAAAGCTTGAAATATCCAGAAAGGGTTTTAGAGGGATTAGCCCATTATTTTGGACATGACCAAGTGTTGAAACTCTTATATATGGACAATATATGTCCTCTGAGTCTCCCTGAATTTTGGCAAATATTTTTGAAATACTTAAATAATTTTCCCCTATTAAAGACCATTTCTGGCCTTAAGAAAAAGCTTTTAAATAAAATAGGAAAATAACTTTTAAAATTATACTCTTGTGGCTTCTGGGAGTCCTATGACTACTAGGTTTCAAATGTTCTTTTTGAAATAATTTTCTCACCCTAAATCAAGTACTTGCAGTGCAAATCTCAATTCAGGGGTTTTTGGAAAACTAAATTTATAAAATACATTTTGGCCAAATTAATTTTGTAAGAAATTACTATACTGTTATATAACACTTGGTATGATCATTGGGCAGATGTTTTGGGTATGGAGATGAATTCTACAAGAGGTAATAGTTGACTTTAATGAGCACATGAAAAAGCACATGAAGAAAAACTCAATTCCAAATAAAAGCCAAATGATGCTAAATTTTTTTTGCTGGTCCAAATTTTCATGCTTCATTGATGCAAATAACATGTTACAAAATGCAGGGTGTGACAGACCTACCCCCCTTACAAGAATCTCGTCCCCGAGATTCCTAAACTAGGTCTTAAAAGAGATTGGGAAACTCGGATCTAAGATAGTCTTCTCGTTCCCAGGTTGCTTCTGCTTCGGTGTGGTTGCTCCACTGGACCTTGCAGTACTTGATGGTACGGCTTCGCGTCCGTCGCTCTGCTTCGTCCAGAATGCGGATGGGCTTCTCGCGGTAGGTCAAATCAGGCTGCAGATCAATGGCTTGGTGATCAACATCCTTTTAGAGATTGGGCTTGTATGGAACTTGGAGACATTTCCGGAGTTGTGACACATGGAATACATTGTGCACATCGGATAGCTCAGGTGGTAGTTCCAACTGGTAAGCCACTTCTCCTCGTCGTGCAGTGATCTCAAAGGGTCCGATGAACCTAGGTGCGAGCTTCCCCTTGACGTGGAAACGCTTGGTTCCCTTCAGAGGAGTTACCCGCAGGTACACATGGTCCCCGACATGGAAACTCATGTTCCGACGGTGAGTGTCAGCATAGCTCTTTTGCCTTGACTTGGCTGCCTTCAAACGTTCTCTGACTAGTTGGACTTGCTCTTCTGCTGCGCGGAGATTATCCGGTCCAAAGACTAGTCGTTCTCCAGTCTCTGACCAGTTGAGGGGTGTGCGACATCTGCGTCCGTACAACACCTCAAATGGTGCCATCTGAAGGCTCGACTGGTAACTGTTGTTATAGGAGAACTCGGCAAAAGGGAGACAATCTTCCCACTTGGCTCCATATGCCAGGACACAAGCTCGGAGCATGTCTTCGAGAATCTGATTGACTCGTTCTGTCTGACCTCCGGTCTATGGGTGAAAAGCCGTGCTGAAAGACAACTTGGTTCCCAAGGCTTCTTGGAACTTCTTCCAGAACCTTGAGGTGAACTGGGTTCCTCGATCTGACACAATCTCCTTGGGAACGCCGTGAAGACTTACGATTCTGTCGATGTAGAGAGCTGCCAGCCGGTTGCCATCATAAGTGGTCTTGACAGGAATGAAATGGGCCACCTTGGTCAAATGATCGACTATGACCCAGATAGAGTCATGTCCTCTATTCGACCTTGGTAATCCAGTGATGAAGTCCATTCCGACTTTATCCCACTTCCACTCGGGGACTTTGAGTGGTTGAAGCAATCCAGCAGGTCGCTGATATTCAGCCTTGACCCTTTGGCACACATCACACTTTGCAACATAGGTTGCAATCTCTCTTTTCATCCCGTGCCACCAGAATCGTGCCTTCAAGTCTTGATACATCTTGGTTCCTCCGGGGTGGATGGAATACGGAGTGTCGTGGCCTTCTTGCAGAATGAGGTTCTTCAGCTCTGTATTGTTTGGTACGCAGATGCGGCCTTTGTACCAAACAATCCCGTGCTCGTCTTCAGAGAATCCTGGGGCCTTGCCCAGCTTCATCTTCTTCTTGATGCCTTCAATGCTTGCGTGTCCATCTTGTGCCTTCTTGACTTCTTCCATCAGGGTGGGTCTGACTTCCAAATGATCCAGAAATCCAGGGGTGACCAATTCCAAACTGAATTGTTCGAACTCCTTAAACAAGGCTGGCTGCCTTTCTTGAATAACAGCATTCAAAGAGCAAGCCTTCCTGCTTAAGGCATCGGCCACCACGTTAGCCTTCCCGGGGTGATATTGAACACTGAGGTCATAGTCTTTGATGAGTTCCAACCACCTCCGCTGCCTCATGTTCAATTCCTTTTGGGTGAAAATGTACTTCAGACTTTTCTGGTCTGTGTAAATCTCACACCGTTTCCCTAGGAGGTAATGCCGCCATGTCTTCAAGGCATGAACTACTGCCGCTAACTCAAGATCGTGAGTAGCGTAGTTCTCCTCATGAGGTCGTAGCTGCCTGGAGAGGTATGCTATGACTCGGCCTTCTTGCATCAGAACACTTCCCAGTCCGGTTCGAGAGGCATCACAATATATCACGAACTCCTTGTGAATATCAGGTGTTGCCAGAACTGGGGCGGTGGTCAATCTCTTCTTGAGTTCTTGGAAGCTTTCTTCGCATTTTGGCGTCCACTCGAACTTCTTGTCCTTCTTGAGGAGCTGAGTCATTGGCCGTGCAATGCTAGAGAACCCTTCCACGAATTTGCGGTAATACCCCGCAAGTCCGAGGAAGCTTCTGACTTCCTTGACGGTCGTTGGAGATTGCCATTGGGTCACAGCTTCGATCTTCGCGGGATCAACTGATAATCCTTTTTCGGTCGAGACGTGACCTAAGAATCCAACTTTATGCAGCCAGAACTCACACTTGCTGAATTTGGCATATAGTTGGTGCTCCCGAAGCTTGTCTAGGACCATCCTTAGATGCTGCTCGTGCTCTTCCTCCGACTTCGAGAAGACAAGAATGTCATCAATGAAGACAACAACGAACTTGTCCAAATATTCCATGAAGACTTTATTCATGAGATACATGAAGTAAGCTGGGGCATTGGTTAACCCAAAGGACATGACCGTGCACTCGTACAAGCCATATCTGGTTACGAATGCCGTCTTCGAAATATCTTGGGGTCTGATCTTCAGCTGGTAGTACCCAGATCTGAGGTCGATCTTGGAGAACACCTTGGCTCCGCTGAGCTGATTAAACAGATCTTCGATCTTGGGAAGTGGATATTTGTTCTTGATTGTAACTTCATTGAGGGAACGTTAGTCAATGCATAAGCGGATTGTACCGTCCCTCTTTGCCACAAACAGAATAGGAGATCCCAAAGGGGAGGCACTTGGGCGGATAAATCCCTTCCTTAGCTGCTCTTCCAGCTGCTTCTTCAACTCGGCTAATTCTTCCGTTCCCATTCTATAAGGCTTCTTATAGATGGGTCCTGCTCCGGGCACGAGCTCGATGATGAACTCAATCTCACGGTCAGGGGGCATTCCCGGTAGTTCATTCGGAAAGACATCAGGATACTCACATACCGCCGGTACTTGCTCTAGCCCAACTTCAGACCGACAGTTGACTTGAGCGGCTTGAGAGGAATAGGAGTTGGAAGCAAACTTGACTTCGACTCCTTGGTCACTGGTCACAGTGACTGTCCGATTAGCACAGTCTAACAAGCCTTGGTGCTTGCTGAGCCAATCCATCCCTAAGATCACATCCAAGCCTTGCGATCTCAGGATGATAAGGTCTGCTAGGAAATCTACACCGTTAATGGTAATACCGACTCCTTTGCAGCCTATCTTGGCTCTCATCTCGGCTCCGGGGGTTTGTACCACCATAGGGTTATTCAGGGGTGTAGGGGTCATGCCACTTTTTAATGCAAATCTTTGAGTGACAAATGAATGCGTTGCTCCAGAATCAAACAAGACAGTTGCAGGTGCTGAGTTGACAAGGAACGTACCCAGCACGACGTCCGGGTCTTCCTAGGCTTCTTCAGCAGTGACGTGATTCACACGCCCCTTCCCATGATTAGGTGGATTGCGAGGAGCTGGGTTCCTTGGTGGCATCCCGCGGCCTTGTCCCTGGTTCTGCGCATTGGGGCACGGGGCATCAGGCTTCTTGTTGGGGCACACCCTTGAGATGTGTCCGGGCTGACCACATCCAAAGCAAGTGACTTGGTTTGGATTGATCTTGTTGCCACCACTGGTATTGGGGTTGAAAGCTGGCCTGGGGTTGGCAAACTGCTGAGGCTGAGGGTTGGTGCGAGGTGCAGGAGCTCTTGGTTGCTGATAGGTTGGCTTGGCCGGGGCTGACTGCCACGGACGAGGCTTCTGGTTGCTGGAACTTCCCTTACTGACCATCTTGCGCTTGCGAGTGTCTTCCAAAGCACGCCGCTTGTCTTCAAGCATGCGTGCTTTGTTCACCAGGTCAGGGAAGGATGGGCAGTCGCACACGACAAGCGAGTATTGCAGAGTCTGATTGAGGCCTTCCATGAAGCGCTCCCTTTTTGCAGCATCAGTGCTGACATCTTCAGGGGCATACCTTGACAGAACACTGAACTTCTGCATGTACTCCTTGACAGTGCCACTTCCTTGCTTCAGGGCTCGGAACTCACGCTTTTTGATAGCCATGATTCCGGATGGAATATGGGCCTTGCGGAATTCTGCCTTGAAGTTGACCCAAGTGATGTCTTGTTCAGCATGCATGGCCTTGAATCCATCCCACCAAGCTCTAGCAGTCCCCCCGAGGCAGTGGGCTGCATAAGCCACCTTCTCGCGGTATTCGGTGCATCCGACTAGTTCCAGTATTTCCTCAATGGAGCAGATCCAGTCGTCTGCATCCAGGGGTTCAGCAGTCTCGATAAAGGTTGGCGGTGCATGCTTCTTGAACTCTGCCAACGTGGAACGTCCATTGCCATTCCCCGCCGTCTGGCGGTTGTTGGTGACAGCTTGAGCAATCAGCTGAAGAGCTACAGTGTTGGCTTGGCGTTCCTCTCGAAAGGCTTGGAGAAGCTGATCCATGTCCATGTTCGGAGGAGGTGGTGGTGGAGCTTGGTCGTTGGTTTGGTCGTGGCCTGCCTCTGGCTAAGCGGATGCTCCGGCTTCAGGCTGCTGGGTAGAGGTACCAGTACGAGTTACAACAGGCATCCTGTTGGAGCGGTAAAAGGTCTCATGACTTGGAAGAGGGAAAGCAAGATAGGTGGGTGCCTAGTAAGGGGGTGGGTATGACACTAATCAAATCATGCAAGGGCCGAAAGGCCAAAACACATTCATTAAAATCCAAATGGGTGATGTTGTCGTTTACACATTCCCGAAGGAAAAATACGACATACATCCAGACACAACAAAAGCAAACACTAGATTGTTTCATATGAACCATACAAGGATTCGACTGCGCATAGGGGTTACACGACCTATCCTACCATAGAGGTCACAACGGGCATATCCCAGTAGCGAATAATGCCTAAGCGGCGGAATGCTTGGTCGCGTATTCTGACTCTTCTGGGTCTTCCTCCTTGTCTTCATCTGTCTGGGCCTCCTTGTCACTTGAGGGTGTGGGGGAGTGGAGGAGTTGGATACGACGGTGCTTCGTCAGTGGTGCAGGGAAAAGCTTGCGATATTCCCTTGCCGTCATCCGGCGTCGCCGAGGTGGTTCTTCATCCTTGGAAGGTACATCCTCGGAGGGCCTTCCGCCTCGATATGCGATGGCGTACTGTCCTGAAGGTTCTCCTTCCTTCTTGATCCTATTTGCCTTCACTTGAGCTCGACGAAGAAGTGCCTTGGTCTTGTGAAGTTCTTCTCGAAGCTTCATTGATTCCGAGGCCAAGTCTTGTGCCAAGCTGTCGGCACATAGACTGAAGTAGGTCTGGAACCGAAGCGAGAGTCCTTCCTTCAGTGGAGGGGCTAGTGCGCTGCTTTCTTCTTCACCTTCCTTCCGGTAAGGTAAGAAGCGAGTTGTCATCTTGGCTACCATCTCCGGAAGAAGCTCGCGGAGACGGGTTAGTGCCTTGAGTGCAGCAGCCTCGACAGCGAGAGGTAGTGTTGCCATCTGGGGTCCCTCGAAGAACCAACTTGTGGGAGGATCGTTTGCCTTCACGATCACTTCCACATGGTACTCCACCTCAGTGTCGCTAACCCAATGCTCAAGGTAGGTGAGGATGGGCGCTCGGTGGAACTGACACTCCTGGAGGCTATCCTCGAGAAGCAAGCGAAACCTAGTGGTCAGGTGCTCTTCGGGTACAGCGGCCATCTACAAAGGTGGAATAGGAAGGGTTAATAAGCTGATGAAATCTCAGGTTTAGAAAAGAAGAGAGGTTCAGAAGGTTTTTTGAAAAAGGGTCTCATCTAACTAACGCCCATGCTAACTAAGGCTTCCTACAGTCAGGATGGCTCTGATACCAGCTCTGTGGGGACCCCGACTTAGAAGTCGAGATCACCGAATGCACGTGTACAGTGATCCCAGAGATCAATGCTCACTGAACACACAGAAGCTGAATAACAAGAGTCTTACATCCATACATATCGTCTTACACAAATTATGGCCATTATGGCCAAGTCTTACATTGATAAAGCCTCACGGGCTGAATAGCAAATAACTCAAATAGCGGAAGTCTTCGATAATAGGTAGAACCCATGCCATCTGCCTTAACCCTACAGGCATTCTGACTGGGATAGCGTCCTAGTTCGCATGTTCGTCTCCAAAGAACTCTTCACCATATTCCTGTTCCTCCATGCCTGGCCAATTAAATAACCAGTGGCAAGCCAATGAGTACTTTGAATGTACTCGCAAGCAACCCATGATGTGGTACAAGTAACAGTGCAATAATGAAAAATCTAGCTAAGAGCTAGAATAAACATTCTACCATCAAGTTTATGCATCACTAAACTCGCGTAACCTCGAAGACAGGTTACCGATATCAACATGAATATGATTCAACCCATCGAGTCAAGTCACCACCTTGACTCATCACACACATGCTTTCACCGATGAAGTAAAATTCTGGACATAGTTTAAGTAGCACCACCCAACTGTCCATGACCGTGGACACGGCTATTCGAATAGTTTTACACTCTGCAGAGGTTGTGCACTTTACCCACAAGATCCGGGGAACTTCCGTGTCATCCACGACCCGCGGTACCTCAAGTACCCGGGGTAAGCACCCGGTCATTACCTTTCCTTAGACAACACTAACATAGAGTCCACTCGTTAGTACACGGCCCTCGGGTACAAACAATAGATCACGGGACTTGCCCTAATTTCAATGTCACGCGTACCCGAAGGGACCAACGGTGTGTCCGGTGCCCTGTGAAAACAGTCATGGTCGTCTATCCAAGCACGACCCCGTCCCGGGAAAGACCTCAAGTCTTCCCGTCACTAGTAATGCGGGCACCATGCTAGTATCGACCTAAGTAATCAATAAAGCCCCGTCCCATAAGGGGTAGTGTGGTTGCACATGTTTGGTTGGGACGGTAGTCACACATAAATCTAATCCATTATTTCACCCATGCACAAGATTTTACCAGCACATCACTTCTTTCTCAAGTGATGACCTAATTCAACATCACCCTCGGGCATTAGGGGCACCCGATGGGTTCATGCAAAGATTTCAACCACGAGGTTTCATATCACACATGCATCACTAAGCATCATTACTAACTATTAGCATGACCTCTAGCACATAGCAAGATCAAGATCATGGCATGCATCATGTGGTGGTTTCAACTAGGTCACCATCTAACCCTCATCATCATGCATCAGAAACAAATGGGTTCCGAAGAACAAGTGTATCATGGTCAAAGGGCTGCTTGCCTAGATTGACTTGGTCTTCAAAGTCTTCAAATCCTTCTCCTTCTCCTTCTTCAGCAACTTCGTCAAATATGGTATCTATACGTCGCATAATAACAACGGAAAAATAAGACCACAAATGAAACAGAAAAATCAAAGTGCTCAGAAAAATGTCAACTTATTTTTGTAAAATACTAGAGGGATTTCTAAGATGGGGAAAATTCTTAGTTGAAGTTTTGGAGTAACAGAATGGAATCTATTGATTTTAGAACAGGAGTTTTATTGCTCAAATTTAAATTTAAATTTGAACAGAACAGAAAAATTTCATGGATATGTGTGAAAGTGACACCATTAAATAGGTTGGAATATTACAAGAATTTAGGAGTTGGAATTAATTCATTTGGACCAATATTCATTTCTGTAAAAATGTTTGAAATATTTACAGAAAGAATAAAAGAAAATGCCCCTGTGCTACTGGGCCAGAGGGCCACAGTGCACGGCCCAGGGCAAACCAGCCCAGCCGCACGGCCCCCAGCGCGCATGTCAGGTTTTCAAACCTGACAGGCGGGGCCCGGCGGTCAGTGGCTGAGAGGAGGGGGAGAGAGAGGTGAGGATGACAGGCGGGGCCCGCCTGTCATCTCCAACCTCACGGCCACGGCGACGGCGAGCTCACCGGCGAGGATTCCGGCCACGGCGATGGCAACGGAGGGCAGGGATGAGTTCAGCGTCGTGTTGCGGAGGTAGGGGTGGTGGTGCGGCACGCCGGGGAGGTCGGGTTCGCCGGCGGCGAGGTGGGACGGCGGAGGAGTTTCGGGAGGTCGTCGCTCCGGCCGTTTCCGACTGCAACAGAAGGGGGAAACAGAGGGGAATGAATCAGTGGAGTGTGGGGGTTCCAAATCGGGCAAAAGGAAGGGCAGAGAGGGCCCGTACTGCGAGATCACCGGCGGCCCGACGCGGCGGAGCTCCGGTCGATCCCGAGCACTGGGACCTTCTGGGGACGAACTAGTGGTGCTGGAGTGATGCTGGGGATGAGGAGAAGCTGCTGGTGCTGTTGGAGAGGC
>LR738710.1:471719811-471756103 GCA_902687465.1 Secale cereale | reverse complement strand
GCCTCTGGATGAATAGGACCCCGATCGATTGAGTCAATTAGGGCTGGATGAACAGGACCCCGTGGAGGGTAGGATGAACAGGACCACCACGTGGAGGGCTGGATGAATAGTAGACAGTGGAGGGCTGGATGAATAGTAGCCCGTGGAGGGGTGGTTGAACAGGAGCCCGTGGAGAGGGCTGGTTGAATAGTAGCCGGTGGAGTAGCGCGCGGTGGAGGCTGGATGAACAGGAGCCCGTGGATGAACAGTCGCAGGTGGAGGCTGGAGGAGGTCGACGGTGGATGAACAGTAGCCCGTGGAGGCTGGAGGGGGTCGACGGTGGAGATGAACAGTATCCCGTGGAGTCCCGTTTTGCGGTACGCCACACCCCTCCTGTCGGGGATATTACTAGCAGGTATAAACTGGCCAGGAAGACCCGGATTACACTGACATAGTTGTATTATCACATGCCCAGTAGAATATGTACAAAAGGTTACAGCCCATAGAGGTTTAGGGCCCATGTGTAAGGCCTACGGTTTGTAAACCATCATATCATGTAACTTGGAATGTAAGATAGAAAGAGTAGAGACCGAGGCGGACACGTTTATGAGCCGGCCTCGGGACTCTGTAAACCGGACCGGGCGTCACCTCCTATATAAAGGGACGACCCGGCGACGGTTCAGGACAAGAAACAACAGCTCGAGACACAGGCAAGCGATTCGCTCCCTGTTCATCGACGCCCAAGCAATATCACACCAAACTAGACGTAGGCTTTTACCTTCATCGAAGGGGCCGAACTAGTATAAAATCTCTGTTTTCTTTGCGTGCTTTTAACCTCTTCAAGCTAACCCGCGCGATGGCCTCACACCTAAGTCCCCTAAACCGGACATCTGCCATGCTAAATCCACAACAGTTGGCGCCCACCGTGGGGCCTGCGCACGGTGGTGCTGAGTTCTTGGAGGGATTTCTCCCAGGGATCGCGAAGCTCATGACTGATCAGATGAAGAAGCGCTGGCAAAATTCATCATTCGGTGATCAGAATCATAATTAGACTTTGGAGCAAATAGTGCAAGGTTTGAGTTCAAGGAGAGTTAGGGTTGCGCGTCTCTGCGCCACCGTATACGATCAGCGGATCGTTTTCGTCGAGACCGATGGTTGACTTGGATGGCGGACGCGGCCATCGACAACTCGCCAGATCGCTATAGCCGAGAGTGGCCGAGTCGGACATGAATTCGATTCTTGGCGTTCTTTCCTCGTACAAACAAGCAGTCGTATCAGATCAACTTGGAGACAGAACGCAGTGCGCGTGGTCATGAAATCCACCAGCAAAAGCCTTTAGGCGATTTATCGCTAGGCCCAGACCAACACAGGCCACTGCATAGAGACACAAAAAGGGGCGTACTAAAAGAGCATCATTATAGTCATTGCAACAGTCATTCTGCATGGAGTCACATCGGTCCAGAGCTGACCCCACTGAATCAAAGTTTCAAGTGCATAGAGGAATACCGCAAATTCATTACTCATCCACTAGAAAACAAGTAGCGCGTGGGAAATCTCCAAACTACAGCTGATAATTTAGCACAACACGAGATTTCTTACTACAGCATGGCCTCCGGCCTATCCGCGCAAAAGCCAAAATCAACAAGGACCGGGTTAAAGAAAAATTAGTGTGTGGATCGAAGAAAGGAAAATCACTGCTTCTGCTACTTTTAGGCCGGGTGCAGTTTGCTACCTCATTGAAACCAAATTCGGAGTACTACTACTCTCCCATGTGAAGGCCAAAACCCCAGCAATGTTTACGTGAGAGTTGAGAGATAGTACTAATACTACTTTTTTTAAATGGGAAGGATCAAGAAGAGATGCTGCGCCAAAAATCAGTCAAGTTCTTCAGATGAATCTACCAACAACCTGGCTCATGCCCGATTCTTCAAACATCGCCCCGCCAGCTTGGACTCGCCTCCGTTGTGGCACGCCACTACCGCGATCGTTTTCGCCCGCCCAGTAGCCGGCCTCCTCCGCCTACAACACAGCTGCTGCGATTCACACCGACGAGTCAAGCTAGCTCCAGCTCCAAGCTGCTAAAGCCGGGCCGCACCAAGCTAA
The DNA here is from genome assembly GCA_902687465.1 of Secale cereale. Lineage (NCBI taxonomy): Eukaryota > Viridiplantae > Streptophyta > Magnoliopsida > Poales > Poaceae > Secale > Secale cereale. The sequence goes on along the minus strand of LR738710.1, from coordinate 471,754,021 downwards.
CCGTCCGCCTCCTGTCAACTCCATCTACGCCGTGGCTGAGCCGCCCCTGCTCCGTTGAGCCGCTGGCAGCCCCCTACGGGCTGAATCTCGGCTTCCATTTTTATCTCTGAACCGCCATCACCGAGCGCATCTCTGAGTGCTGCCCGTCCGCGTGGCCCTGCTGGACCAGCTAGCACCTCTCCAACTCGACATGCCATGGATGACTAGCAAAGGCTTCTACATCGACTCACGCCTCTACATTGACACATCCCACACGCAATAGAAAATTCGCGAGTGCCTCGAAACACACTTGACGCTCGAGGGCTGGTGTTTTCGACATCAACAACGACTACAACTGCATCGACTCCTCTCACCGTGTCAACTCCAACGCCTTCATCACATCGACTCTGCCACACGACCATGCTGCCTCAACACTCGGGGGCTGGCGCTTCAACAACACAGAACAAGTTCATCATTGCACCCGATCAGCCGACTTTGGTGCATTTGTCGACTTCACTTCGCTTAGCCCACTCGGCAAGGTGGACTCGGGGGCTGAACGTTGCAGCTGCCACTATGTCGACTTCATCTACTGCATCACCTTCATCGAGTGCCACACCGTGCAAAACTTCGATGCGTTGATTACGTCAGCTACGTCGAGTCCGTCCGCCGCGTTGAGTCTGTCATCCGCATCAAGATCGTCTGCTGCATCGACTCCGCTTCACCACGTCGACTGCTCATCACCGACTGCTCGTCTTTGACTGCTCATCTTGGACTCCCTCCGCCACGATGATTCTACAGCTAAGTTTCTTTACACTCTTATATGCTATGATTTCAAAACCTATATCCATTGTCGATCAATCGCCAAAGCCGAATATGCAGTCGCACACAACCCTCTCGGGGCTACAAAACCATATTTTGGATCATGCTCAGTTTTATATGTTGTTTATTCGCGTTCGTCGAAGTAGTGAGGCTGGGTACCAAAAGGCCGACCTTGTCTCCGGGTTCAACAAGTCTGGCATCGCGTCCCTGTTACTCGGGAAGAGTATGCTGCCGGAGGTCTGCCTACTCATGAAAAGACATGCATAAACCTTATATGCTGCTACATTATCCACTCAACAAAAGTGCAACATCTACAAATCACGCACCTCACAATTGTTCTGTATATCACGCAAGCACACCTTAATGCAGTTGCACCTTTTTCTCCTTCTCAGCAGATGCATGGGGGCTGGGCGCCCTCGTGACACGGCGATGCTAACCTCCTCGTCCATGACCGGTCTCTACAACAACTCACGCGTACGGTGCAAGACCCGAGTCGAGCACTTCCTCGGATGACAGTTACTCGACAACGAAAAAGTCTTGAGCCTATGCTCGACTGCAAGCAGTCGACCATAGCCTCGGGGGCTACTCCCATTGGGAGCGCTGACGTGCACCCGACGAACACTAGTCGTGCATCCAACAAGAAAGACGAGGTTAGCTTGACAAATAACTTGAGCCTATGCTCGACTCTACGAGTCGCGCATAGCCTCGGGGGCTACTCCCATCGGGAGCGCTGACGTGCACCCGACGACCGCTGCTCCCACATCCTACAAGAAGACGAACTTGACTGCAATTTCGATGCTTCATCCAAATACTCCCATCAGGAGCATACTCGCGGCAACTTCGACTGCTCATCAGCAAATGATGCATCGATCATGTTACTTGTACAAGACCATTCACCCGACAAAGGCTCGAGTGCTCACTCGACAGTGCTGACTTGGTGGTTTACTTGAGAGACGGTTTACACTTGATGATTCACTGGCGATCCGTCCTAACCAGACGGTTTACAAGCAACCTACCTAAATAATACCACTCACTGGTAACCCGGTTGGCGTATCACGGATGACAAGGCCCAAGGCCCAGAAGGCCGGTTCATGTTATGGTGGGCCGCTTTATGAAGAAAGCACAAGGAATATTCTCCTACAAAGGAAGCAAGACTAGGACTCCTTGTAATAGAGTAATCCTAGTCCTACTAGGACTAGTCATGTAACCCGCCCCTTCAACATATATAAGGACGGGCAGGGCTCCCCAAAGAGGGACAAGTTCTCACAAAGTTTCTAGGGCTAGACACCAAGAGCCGGTTTACCGGCGACACCAAGAGGATCATAATGAGATCTAGCCTCAAACAACATGTAGGGCTATTACCGGATGATGTTTCCCGGGGCCTGAAGCTGTCTAAACCCTTGTCTTGCGTTGCGTCTCTCGATTCCCCTCAACCCCTCTCAAGCTACTACGCGGCCCCACGAATAAGTCCTAACCCCAGGACATCTGCCGTGCTAATGCCACGACACCTCCCGATGAACAGGACCCCCGTTTCGATCGTAGCGCTCCAACACAAGTCCGTTTCCTCCGTTTTGCGGTACGCCACACCCCTCCCAATCAATAGGACCCCTATTTCCATCGTAGGAGGTCTGTTTCCTCCGTTTTGCGGTATGCCAGACCCCTCATGATGAACAGGATCCCATTTCGAGCGTGGCTGGTCGAACACAAGGTCGTTTGCTCCGTTCTGCGGTACGCCATGCCTCGTTTCCATCGGCTGTTCCGTCCAAGCCCTCACGATGAACATGACGACGCATTCCGTTCCGACCCAGCCGATTGGCTCCCCATGAACACGACGACGATGCTGTTTCTCCGTTCCGGCCCAGCCATGTACACGAGCCCTGGCCGTACGTACATGCGAGTAGGCGTTTGAGACCCCACCCATATGTATGTACATGGCCGTATTTACTTTCTTGCACCCTGGCCACTGTACGTACGTCTACATGCTACGTGCGCGCCTCTGCTACGACACGTGCGCGCCTCTACATCGACCAGTATGTACGTACACGTTCGCGACCAGAATGACAACGGTACGTATGCTTCGACCAGGTGGGTCCCGACTGTCAGGCACTTCGTTGCGTGTGATGATGTAGCTGGTGGGTCCCAGCAGTCAGGGGGGAGAATCGTTTTTTTTTCCGGACGCACTTCCTTGCATGCGAAGATGTAGCTGGTGGGTCCCAGCAGTCAGGGGGAAATGTTTTTTCGCGAAATACGGTGGCCCGTCCGGTGGGTCCCCGCTGTCAGGTGGAGGAATAATTATTTTGCGCGTAATAAGGAGGCACTTCCTTGCTGCAGTCCTGGACCCAGCTGTCAGCCTCTCCACGTATAGTCCACGTCCGATGGAAGCCGTTCCTTAACCACGTTGACCACACCGCACCGAGAGCACCAGGGCGGTGGCCGACGGCGAGGCCTAGGAAGGGGACGATGAGGAGCCGGGGAAGACGCGACAGTGGATGCCCACGCGTAAAGGAGTATGAGGGTTCACTGGTTCGCTGCGGTGTGAGGCTAACGTCGCCGCAGAATAGCAGAGGGTGTGGGTGAGTAGAGGGATGGTCTGGTTAGCGGTGGGAGTAGTAGGGGGTGGTGAGGACTCCACCGCATCGCAGCCGGCCACGGGAGGCAGAAGCACCAGGCACGTCCGGCGCTAGTTTGGGCGGCTGGAGCAAGAAGACCAGAGGTTGAAGAAGCACTATGGCTGTTGGATGGACATCGTACAGTCACTGGAGCTAGAATCATATATATTGACTAAGTTGACAAAGCCCTCCATCCCCGTCAACTTAGTAGGCCCACAAGTCAGCCTACCACTATACTGGGTCCCAGCTAGCAAGGGGAGTATTCATTTTTTCGTGTGTAATAAGGAGGCACTTCCTTGCGTGCGAAGATATAGTTGGTGGGTCCAAGCTGTCAGCGGCGGTAACATTTTTTTTAAATACAGAGGCCCTTTCGGTGGGTCCTAGATGTCAGGTGGAGGAATCATTATTTTGCGCGTAATAAGGAGGCATTTCCTTGCGTGCCGCCGTGGATCCAGCTGTCAGCCTCTCCACGTACAGTCCACTTCAGATGCATGTTGGTCGTTGACCACGTTGACCAGGCCACGCCGAGAGCACGAGGGCGGTGGACGACGGCGAGGCCTAGGAAGGGAACGACACGGAGGTAGGGAAGACTCGGCAGTTGTTTCCCACGCAGAGGGGGTACGACTGTACGAGGGTTTACTGGTTCGTCTGCCGTCGCCGGAGAATAACAACAGGTGTGGGTGAGTAGAGGGATGGCTAGGCCAGCGATGGGAGTACGGTGGGGCGGTGAGGCCTGCGCGCCAGCACAGCCGGCCACGGGGAGGAGGGAGCAAGCAGTATCGCCGGTGCTTGTTTGAGCGGCTGGAGCAGGAAGAGCAGAGATTGAAGACGCACGACGGCCGTTGGATGGAAATCCAATAGTCACCGCTTGTGCGTCAACCTTTTTTTAGGAAAGCCTCAAATCTGTGGAAAACAGCATACATCCCATATGCCATTATTTCTAATAATTTACAACCCATTTGTTAATTCTCAAGGTTTTTTTGGAGCCCATATCCTTTATGTTAGCATTACAGCCCATATTGTGGCCACGGTTAAAAAATTATACGAAATTTTGCATATTTCGGTGCGGTTCGAACTGTTTTTAATCCCGAATTTTCGAGTCACATTCAAACTGATTTTAAAAATATATGTATATCAATATAAAATCCAACAAATTGTCCACGCATAAAAATCAATGTAATTTAAAATCTCGAAGTGTAAAAAAGAAATTTGAAACTAATTGCCGGTTTGATGTGTTTTAAAAAAGTACAACCCATTTCTCATTACTGATAGGCCATTTTCTCGGCCAGCCGAATGAAGCTCTCGTCGTCTTGAAAGATTTGCATCCCAACAGGCCTGACAAAGCGACTTACTTGGCAAATCACAAAAAAACTGGGCTGCAGCCGTGGACCCAGCTGTCAGCCTCTCCACGTACAGTACTCTTACGATGGAAGTCGGTCATTGACCACATTGACCACGTCGCGCCGAGAGCACCAAGGCGGTGGACAACGGCAAGGCCTAGGAAGGGGACGATGCGGAGCCGGGGAAGACGCGGCAGTGGATGCCCACGCGGAGAGGAGTGCGAGGGTTCACTGGTTCGGCTACGGCGTGAGGCTGCCGTCGCCGCAGAATAACAGGGGGTGTGGGTGAGTAGAGGGATGCACTGGCCAGCGGTGGGAGTAGTAGGGGGCGGTGAGGCCTCCACGGCATCACAGCCGGCCACGGGAGGCAGGAGCACGCGACACGACCGGCGCTGCTTTGGGCGGCTTGAGCAAGAAGACCAGAGGTTGAAGAAGCACTATGGCCGTTAGATGGACATCGTACGGTCACTGGAGCTAGAATCGTTCATATTGACTAAGTTGACAAATCCCTCAGTCCCCATCAACTTAGTAGGCCCACAAGTCAATCACCCACTATGGTGGGTCCCAGCTAGCAGGGGGTATTCATTTTTTTTGTGCGTAACAAGGAGGCACTTCCTTGTGTGCGAAGATATAACTGGTGGGTCTGACCTGTCAGCGGGGGGAACATTTTTTTCATGAAATACATAAGCCATTCCCGCGTACAGTCCACGTACAGTGCGTAATAAGGAGGAACTTTCCTTGCATGCGACCACGGACCTCGTGGGTCCCAGCCGTCAGGCTCTCCACGTGCAGTCCTCTTCCGATGACTCTCGTATGTTGACCACGCCACACAGAGTGCACCGAGGCGGTGGACGACAGCGAGGCCCCAGACTGGACCGACCCAGAGATGGGGAAGACGGGGCAGTGGAGTCACAGATGGAGAGGTGTGGGAAACTTGACTGGTTCGGGTGCGGGGTGGGCCTACACTCGGCAGAGAATAACAGGAGGTGCGGAGTGGAGGGATGGCTTGTCCGTTGGCGGGGTTAGCATTTCGCTGAGGAGCGCAAAACAACGCCGATGGACACCGAAGGCTGGAGCAGGCGGTCGCGGCAGCGCTGGGGGTAGAAGACGAGAGATTGAAGAAGAATGCCGGCCGTTGGATGTAAATCCAACCCCTTCTTAGGCTTCGACCTACTGGCCCACACGTCAGCCAGTCCATTTGTTTTTTAGTCTATTTGGTTGGCTGGGTGAAACACTGATGTAGCATCTATGCAACCCGTTTATATGTATGGTAGAATTTAAAGCCCATTTGCATTTTTCTCGAAATCCGCGAACTTGCTGGGTTGGGTGAAAATATCATGTTGGGCTAGGCGGAGAAATGTTATAAAAACATAAACACATGATTGCACGTCTATTACTGCATTGGTCAGTAAAATCTTTGCAAGCTTATGTACGTAATCATTAGGAGTTAACTTGCCAAGGTATATATAACAATTATTATTATTATTTTGTAAGAACTTTCAACTTACGAAATAAAATATCATTTAAATTTGATGAGTTAATAGTACGTGGGGTATTATTAATTTTTAGGCTAGACGTGGGACAATTGAGTTAGTTCTAGGGAAAAGTACTCGGAGAAAACCCAGTTTACATCGAAAAAGAAAGTGGGAGAAAAATTCAGATATAGGATTAATGAAAACAAAAAATAGAACTGAGATGTGCGTCGTCTTGAAAAAACAATCATAACTTGGGCTGCTGATGTTATACACAAGCTAGGTTGGGAGGCCCAGAGGCCGCTTGATACCTGCTGGATCCAAAAAATGTTGAAACATGTCGTGGGCTGCCATTGTTAAACAACAAAACCTAGGCCATGGACCTTGTGGGCCCGGGAGTGTCAGCCTCTGGATGAACAATTGTCTCCCGATTCCTCTTGTTTTGCTGATCATGTTGGGAACGATAGACAACGGCGCCGCGGCTAGAGCACCAAGGCGGAGGACGACGTCGAGACCTCGGACCGAACGAACCGGAGCGGGGGAAGACGTAGGCGGAGGGGAGTACAAGGGTTGACATGTTCGGGTGCAGGGTGGATTCAGAGGTACCTCCCATGCCCTCCTGGCCGCATAGGTTATGTAGGCTAGATTTAGAAGTACCTCCCGCGTGTTCAGGTCCTTGGTATCGTTGTCTTCTTTCATGTTGGCGTATCAGGGGTCGATGATGGTCTCGACAAGCTTGTTGCACCAGATGGCCAAATCGTCGTGTTCTTCCTTCTCTCCACCATAGCGAAGGTGCGGTCGGCGCTGGCAATGAAACGGGCGAATCCTCCAGAACCTCTGATGGCCCTACGGAAGTGGTAGATGAGAACCTTGTCCCGCACACATACCTGGGCCACAGCGACCTGCTGGTCCATGTCAGGAGACGAATGGATGGGCACAAGGTCTAGTCCTGCAACCTTGTGCTTTCTTGTCCTGTAGGTACTGCTTGAACTCGGCGAGGCAGAGCTTCACCAAGTCCGGATCGTTGGTGTACATCACATTCAACTTGGTGCAGCCATAGGACTGAACGGCGAACTCAAAGCGGAACTCCTTGCTGAAGTCCATATCTAGCAGGCTCACCCCTCGGATCGCCATTGGAGTCTCTTCAAGTGAACGAGTGTGTAGGCGGTGGCAGCAGTTCATTTTTCAGCTCTTGGGGAACTGGATTCAATAGTAAGCTGAGTGTGTACAGGCGACAACAGTTACTACCCCTCCCTCGTCCGCTGCATGCCTGGCAGAAGATGCACCCTCGGCGCATTCAAACGCCTCAATTAAGAAACCTACTCCGGCCACACGTCGGTTCACAAGCGGGGTCTGTATTGGTACTGTAATAACAGGAGTTAGTGGTCACTTTACTTAAATTTAATTATCTTTAATAGAAATTTATACTTAAAACAAGCAATGTATTGGCTCGTTCTATAAGTGCCTCAGGATCAATATGCACAACAATTAGAACTATTATTCTCAGGACGCACATGATCATCACATTTGTCGCACTTTCACAAAGATAATACTACCAAGTTTGAACTGTTTGTTATGGTTGTTGTTCTCTGCATCATCATGCCGTGTTTCCCAGCTTGCAAGATTTAGAACCAACAAATAAGATCCCAATAATAAGTACAACAAAGATGCCTATACATCTAATTGATTCCCAGCCTGCAAGATTCAGAACCAACAAATAAGATCCAAATAATAAGTACAACAAAGATGCCTACACATCTCATTGATTCCCATCTTGCAAGATTCAGAACCAACAAATAAGATTCAAACAATAAGTACAACAAAGATGCCTACATATCTCATTGATTCCCAGCTTGCACGATTCAGAACCAACCCATTAGAGCCTTTTGATAAAGTGAATATCAGCATTAAATCCATCTTGGCTAGCCATGTCATACAATTGAAGAACTTGGCGAATGCTCTTGACCGTCACAACATCTGTAGTTGAGTATTCCTGTTTGCACATCACAAACAAGAAGAGCATGATTTCACTTTAATAGTGTCCTCCTTGAACTCAACCTGCAGCTCCACTCGGATGAGGCCTGCTTGGAGTTTCATGATTCAATTCATGCATCATTCAGCTAGCAAGAAGTACTTGCTCTCGTGAGCTGGCAGGTTCTTCTTTAGTAGTTGCACTAAAATTGAGGAACATTAAGGTTGGCTGTCTGGCTCATGTAAGGTGCAACTATAATTTTCTTATCCTTTTGTGCAGTTCCACTAAAATAAAGTGCCATTGTGGTGACAGTGACGGCTCATCTTGCAAAGGCTAATAAAATGTTGCATGAGATTACCAGTAGAACTTGACAGAGATTTTGGAAACTCCAATCACCATTTTGTGTAGTTCCACCAAAATTGAGAGATCTTGCCCACGTGACATTTTAGTTGAACTGCACAAGACACTCATTCCAAAAAAAGTGTTTTGTGCAGTTCACCAAAAGGTCACAATAGCAACAAGGTGAAATGAATATCCCTATCTGCACAAAAAGATAGCAAGTAAACAATTACTGGTCAATAAGAATATACGAAACTTATACGAAATGAAAAGAAGCATCTTAATTATGTTCATGGCAATCACGCAAGGACAGTAGAAATTTTCAAACGTTAGCAATGCTTCATGTTACCAGAAGAATTACGATCAACAATGAGATTCCTCAAATATGGGATTACTTTAATGGTGGCATTGCTTGTTTAGTGGATACAGTAAATCAACAGCAGCTAAAGAGTTGGTTTAAGGGCATGGGACCGTGGGGACACCAGGACACTCAGCAGCGTAAAGGAGCAACTTACTTATCATACTGGGGAAAACAGCAGGAGTGCCATTTGTAACACAATTTAAACGCATCTTATCACTGGAGGCATTAGATTAACAATAACACTGGTTAGACATGTCCCTAAGTTAACAGTGTGATCGCTTCATTTTACATGCGCCCTGACATTAACAACATCAAAAGGTTGGTATAACGACATGCGACAGTGGACGCATCAGCACAATGTACCAACAAGGAGGCATAAAGTGGTGATCCCGAGTTTGTTCATGCTATGTGAGGGCAGCAAATCTAATCCTAGAGACCTTTTACTATGTGAGGGCAGCAAACCTAATCCTGGAGACCTTGTACTATGTGAGGGCAGCAAACCTATTCCTGGAGACCTTTTCCTATGTGAGGGCAGCAAATATAATCCTGGAGACCTTTTACTATGTGAGGGCAGTAAATCTAATCCTGAGACCTTTTAGTATGTGAGGGCAGCAATTTTAATCCTGGAGACCTTTTACTATGTGAGGGCAACAAATCTAATCCTCGACATACTCTGTTGACTTGTCCACCAGCCGCCACTTTCTATCCTTTTTTCAACCAATTTGTACTGCGTTTGTACTACGTTTTCTCATTATTTCCCTTTTCAACCAAGAGACCAGTTGGGTATCCAGTCTCTACTACTTTCACCATATTATTTCCTCTTTGAATCAAGTCCTAGATTCATGCTACAACTTTTCCCCCTTTCTTCGTTGTTTGAACAAAGCCCTAGATCCGAATGCATGAAGTAGCTTTACCTGTAATAATACTAAAAATTTAGGTGACTTTGGAAGAGCTGATGGGAGTAGAAAAAGATGCACGTGCAGACATGTGGGGAGCTGGGGTAGTAGAGTAAGGCCGCTTTCGAAGAACTTATACCTGAGGGTCGTCGGGATGTCGGTGGCGGCAGATTGGATCTGCGAACAATACGGCAGGGAGGAAGAAGGGTTGGAGGACCTCCCGAGCCGGCGCTGTGTCGGAGAGAATGGCACGGGCAGAGGATCGGGCCCCTCCGGCAGCTGTGGGTTTCCTCCCTAGCTGGCGATGACCACGTGAACGATGGACCTAGTCCTCTACACACACCAGCCGAAGGGATCCGGCCGGATCTGTGACCAGCGGTGAGCAAAGAGAAAATGTCGCTACCGCTGTCTTGTTTATATGTGGAGAGGATGAGAGAATGAAGATAGCAACCCTAGTAAAGCAAGCGCTCAGGCCCCTGCGTACATATATAGTGGAGTGATTATCTTTTTCTCTCCACGACAAGCGTTTCAATTTGTGTACGTGGCATTAAAGAAAAGAAACTCTCTATTTGAGGTGACTACCTGTACGACTCCTACTTACTACTACTAGTAGTAGTATTGTTCACTTGTGCTCCCCGGCCCTCCATTCATTGAACAACCCCACGGGTGAATAAACATACAGTACTAGTATTTATATAGAATGAACAAGCTCGAACTATTTTTGCGTAGTTAAAAGTTGAGGGCGGGGCTTTCCCCGGGTAGTACGCGCGATAGTTTTCGCGTAGGCGGTTTAACAGAGAGGCGAGGAGTGTGAGGGAGTAGCGGATTCAACTCACTTACTGCTGGAAAGGTCGGGTTGTGCGATTTGATGGCGCGTTACCGTTTGGATCCATGTGTTAGAGTTAGTTTGGGTTAGTTTGAACTCAACTAACCCAAAAATATCCAAACAGGAGGGTTAGTTTGGGTTACTGTTTGGATCCATGTGTTAGAGTTAGTTTGGGTTAGTTTGAACTCAACTAACCCAAAAAAATCTAACCCACCCAAGAGGTGCTTATTTGGGTTAGTTCTTCTTGGGACACTAAAAAACACATTTTTCTCTCGCTCTCCCCGTAGCAGATCCCTCCCCACTTCCTCGAAGCTTCTCGTCCTCTCCCTCCCTCCCTCTCGCACCGCCCATAAAGGCACCTCTCCGTATCCGCGCTCCATCTAACCCTGTCATCCAAACACCTCTTTCGCTAGAGTTACTTCAGGGTTAGTTCAGGATTAGATTCTAACTCTAACCTTTAACTGAGTTAGAGTATCCCAACAGGGCCAGGCGGTACTACCGGGGTGATGCCCCCTTTCCGTTCCGCACTCTAATCTGGTGCATGACACGTATTACGTCGACCCGGATGCTGCTGGCTGTCCCACATGTCGGTGAAGTAGTACATAGTAGTAACAAGAAGCAAAGAATCATGCCGTATAAGTCTTTCTAGAGATTCCAACAAGTGACTACACCGCGTGCAGTATCTCAAATCTCAAATCTCCCTTCCGGTTTATAGGGCTCAAATCTCAAATCTCATCAACCAAGGCATTTTGCAATTGGAGGAATGTATCTTGTACTTTACAAAACTATCCTAGTTAAACTCATGCATTAATTACGTAGTTCTCTTGTTTTCCTCTCCGCCTTGGTTGCGGTGCACAATATTGACCACTCCTATATGACTAGATGCTCTATCTACATGCGGGACATCAAAGCATCCGGGCCCGCGTGCCATCCACCAAATCACAGCGAGGTGCTACAGTCGAAACTCACTGGTCACCCCGGTGTGGCCGTCATGACCCGTCATATCACAAAACCTACACCTTTACCAGCAGTGGTAAAGTGGCCCCGAAGTTGGAATGGACGAAGCAACCATCATTTCACCGGAACGCTTGTTGAAGCCCTTTCCCCCCTTTCTTGAAGAAAACCTCACTCCAGGCTACTCACTTCTGCCATTTTTCTTCTGTACCGACGAAGGAAAGGTGGGCGAATCAGTGATGCTACTATATTTTTATTACAAGAATCGTCTTTTTGCGAAGCACCGACCGATTCTCACAGCCTATTCTTTTCCCGTTTTAATTGCGATTATGGTTTCCTTTCGATTGATTTTTGTTTGTCAGTTCATTGATGGATCCTGGAGCACTAGGCAAAGAGTTGCCGGCGGACAACCCACCGGAGACAGCGATCTCTAGGAAGCGAGCACCGACCAACGAGTTGACCATGTTGGTGGGCCAACCCATGGAGACGAAGAACTCTAAGAAATAAGCACTTGCCCAAGAGTTGACGACGTTGGCGGACGAACTCCTCAAAGAAAGTTGGAAGAACAGCAAGGGCCTCACCGTGCCTACCCCAGAAACTCTGATGGCCACCTATGCGAGGCTCAAGGCCGAGTTCGAGGAGATAGTCACCGTTGAGAAGCAGTATTCCCCTGGTAAGGTGATGGCCCCCATCGAGGACGAGGTGATGGCCCCCGGAGGGATGCGATCCCCCGGTGAGCTGCACAAGGTAAAAAATAATGGCTTATTACTGAAAGTTGTGGTTTTTGATTATTTGCAATGTGCTTGCTAATATGTTAGGTTGTGTAGGTGCCGGTGGACATCCTTGATGATTCCGATGTCGTGGCCTGTCCTGTGGAAAACTCCCCAGAGATCGTTTTTGATGTTGCGGTCCGTCCTGTTGGCATCGCCCCGGAGATCGATTCCGATGCCGCTGTCCATCCTGTGGACATCGCCCCAGAGATCGATTCCGATGTCGCGGTCAGTCTTGTGGACATCGCCCCAGAGATCGATTCCCATGCCGCTGTCTGTGCTGTGGTCATTGTCCGAGAGATCGATGACAAGAAATAGTTGGTCGTGCTAATCCTTCAGGGTAGTTTGCATTGCCCTGTGTTTAATTACCAGAACGATGCGTGTTATCAAACCATCTTAGGGCTAGTGCACTGTCTTGTGTGGGCCGTACTTGCTACTTTTGTTTGATAGTGAATCATGCAAACCCTCTCCGAGTTATGGAAACATATGTATCCTCACCAGCTTTTGATGTAATATATGGCAGGCTTAGATGTAAGTTTGAACTGTTTATCATATCAGCAGGGCTTATTTGATGATTCTTGGTGTTAGTAGGCTAGCTACTTTGCGAGCTATAGTACTTGCAAAACACTCACCGAAGAGAAATGTTGGGGCTGATGAGCTCGTGGTACTCTTATACTGATCCATCGTCGATCGGCCATGTAATGCCCAGTATGTGACTATGCCTCCCACGTGTTGAGGCACGACTTAAAGGCATAAGCACATACTAGAATGATCTCTAGTATGGTATCTTTGCACAACTCATGTAAAAGAGGGGATGAAAATGTAAAAGAGTAGTTGGCTTACACTCGCCATGTCACACAATGTAATACATTAACATACATCATCCAAATAACATCAGAGTCTGACTACGAACGAAGATCCAAATGAAAGATACCATAAATAAAGCAACACAAGGCCCGATCATCCTAGTAAGAGCCCTGCTGATCCTCGGGGTAAGACACATAGTATCGCCCATGCACTTCATCGAACCCCCAATACAACTATGAACCACCACCTGTGTAGTTCTCAACGGTACCTGCATCTGGTGTTGTGTAGAATCTATGAGCCACGGAGGACTCAGCAATCCCGTTCCCGGGTAGCAATACTATCAAAGCCTTAGGTGTGGAAGAGGCTTGAAACAAGGTTGCAGCAGCACTAGCACTAACTTACGGGTTTAGAGCGAGGAGAGAAACAAGTGCCAACCATCGCCACGGTGATCACGAAGTGATCCTAACTACTCACGTCAAACATAACCCCACCGTGTTCACTTCCCGAACCCCCTCGGAAAGAGACCGTCACGGTTACTCACGCAGGTAGTGTATTATGAACATGGTGTCAAGTTATCTACAACCGGATATTAACAAATTCCCATCTGCCACATAACCGCGGGCACGGCTTTCGAAAGATCAAACCCTGCAGGGGTGTCCCAACTTAGCCCATCACAAGCTCACGATCTGCGGAGTCGCAACTCCAAGGTGAGAAGACCCTAGTATTCTCGGAATCCCGTGCTCAAGATATTCCAACATAGGTAAAACTAATCCAGCAAGACCTCCCGGCATGCCGACACCTTGATAGTAGCTGCGCGTATCTCGTCTCAGGCCACGACCGGATGGGACAAGCTATAGGTTTTTACCAGCCCTTGAGTTTCCCCGAGGTGGCCCCGCAACACGCCCAGTTTGGACCAACACTCATGAGGAGCACTGGTTCGGGTTGTTAATTAAGAACTCGGGTTTGCAACGCCCTATACAAGTTTTAGTTATTAGGCAAATGTAAAACCAATGTTGGGCCTTGCTGGAAAAGCTTTAGCGCTAAGCGGGTTATCGAGGGGGGCCCATAAACCCCAACCGTGTTAGGGACGCAAAATCATGGAACATAACACCGGTTTAACGGTTCCTAGGGTGGCATGAGTGGAACAAAACACCAAGCAAGAGGCTTAGCCTTCCACCCATTGCCAACATGTAGATGATTTAGTTTAACAGTTATATATTGTGATATCCCAACAATAACTTCATCATGAAGCAAGAATCTTCAAATCTTCACCTGCAACTAACAACGCTATAAGAGGGGCTGAGCGATGCTTACGTAGCCAAACAACGGTTTGCTAGGTGGGTGGTAAGAGAGTTTCATTGCAACAATAGGAGGGCTGACAAACAGACATAGGCATCGAGGCAATAATCTAAAGAGCGAGAAATCTAGCATAGGCAAAGATAGTAGTGATATCTGGGTAAGGTCATCTTGCATGTTGATTCCACGGAGGGATCATAACCTTGCTCCTCAAACTCAACCTCGGTAGGAACCTCGTACTCCGTATCGTCACCGGGCTCTAACCAAACACAACAATGCAACAACGGAACACAATCAATCATAATGCAATGCTCAAACACATGATGCATGAACATGATGAACAAGGAGAAGAGTAGATATGATGCATGGCCTAGGGTCACAAGAGTGCAACAACATCATAATCAAACAAGATCACCCACATGAAAGAAACAAGCATAAGAACAACTAACAAGTTTATGTAGGTTGTTCAAACAAGCATCCAACAAGTTTTAAAGGAGTTGGTTAACATGGCAAGGGTGCAACTAACATTACAGCAACATGCTAGCATATTTAAATGGGCTGGAAATAATAAACAACAATTTCCAGAAACTCCCATATTAATTTAAATGCATTTGGGACAGATCTGAAAAACTTCTATGATAAAGTTGACAAACATGCTAAACAACAACACCAACATTTTCTACACATTTTTCCACCCCAAATGCATGTAAAGTTTGTTAAATTTGGAGTTGTAGATAATTAATTATGTTTTTCAAGTTTAAGCATATTTAAAACAACAATAAATTCAAACATCATTTTAAATGTTTTAAAACATGGCAACAAGCAACATATTCATAATCTACATGAAATTCTAAGCACTTTTCATATAGGACTTATTTTCATCAGAAGCATATATCAACAGTTATTATATTAATAAGAAAAAGGCAGCAAAAAGAAACGAAAAAGAAAACAAAAAAAGCAGAACACAGGTGCAGGGGCCAGAGTGACCCAGGCCTGAGCTAGCCCAAGCCACTGACAAGGGGGCCCGGCTACGCTGAGCTGGCGCCAGTGGGTGCGCGCGGGGCTGGAGATGCATAGTGAGGCTGGCAGGTGGGGCCTGCCTGTCAGCCTCTCGCGAAAATTAAAAGGGGGGGCGAAACCCACTGCCCCGCACGGATTCGAACACAAGACCCCCTGCTTAACTGACGAAGTAACAAGCCACTGACCTAGCATTCGAGTCTTGATAGATAACAGGTGCTATATCTGAAGAGGTAACTGCAGATGCATAAACAGGGGAAAACACAGGGCTCGTCGGAGCTGCTCCGGCGACCAAACGAGACGGCAGAGTGGTGCAGAGTGCTCCTGGAGGAGTTCCGCACCCATACGAGGCACTTGCAGCACCTAACGAGCACTACAACGCCAGCGGCGAGCAACGACAGAACGGCGGCGACGGGCAATGACGAGATGATGCAGAGGCCTAGGCGGAGCAACGACAACACATGCAGCATCTACGCGACGAACTGAAGCAAACGGGCATCAAGCGACGGCCTAGAGGGGTCGGAACACTCGCCGGCGACGAGGCCCAACGGTGATGAGCTCGGGTGCTCGACGTACTCGGAGCTAGAGGGCGCTAAAGAGGGGGAAAAGGGGACGAGGATTTGGAGGCGCTCACCACGAACACGGAGATGTGTTCGGCTGGCCCAGACGTGGACGGAGTCGACGGCGACGAGTCTCGAATAGCTACGGGCACCGAAGATGAAGAAGAGGAAGAAGACGTCGGTGGCGAGGCGATCGGCTCCACGTAGAGGAAGTAGTCGACGTAGTCGACATCGGGGAAGCAGCTGGACACGGTCGGCCAGGCTGAGGTCGATGAGACGCACGCCGGCGACGAGCTGGCGCTCTCAGATGCGTGCGGGTATTCACTGGAGCGGCGGATCTGGTGGAGCTTGGCTCTCCAGGCGGCGAGAGGAGGAAGAAGAACCCTAGGGAGAGGGGTTGGACACGGTGTGGTTTAAATGGAGGGTTTAGATCACGAGACCTCGACGTCCGTGATCATGGCGCGATGGTGAGGGCACGCTCTGGCTTTGCATCGCGTGACGGAGGTAGACGGCGACGCGGGGCTGTGCGGCTGACATGGGGGGCCAGGCGCGAGGGGAGAGATGGCGCGACTGTGAGCGGCTCGGCTGGCTGGGCCGCTGCGGGAGAGAAGAGATTGGCTGCGCTGCTGTGGAGAAAAGACTGGGCCTGGGGAGAAGGAGAAGTAGGAGGAGGCCCAAGCCACTGCTGGAGCTGCTGTTTTCTTTTCTTTTTCATTTATCTTCAGACAGAAAAGAAAAAGAAGAGCACCGGCTTAAAGGAAAAGAGTTAGGGGAAAAGAAAAATATCCCCATGCTCCTTGATTTATGCCCTATTTAATAAAATTGACTTGGACATTTTTAGAGGTAGAAAAATAAAAGGAGTTTGAATATGGTTCAAACTCTAGTCATTTAAAAACCCAACCAAATCATTTCCAAATAGGGTGATATTTGGCAGAGAGGGTGTAGACATGGTGCAAGATTTTTAGGAAAAGAAAGAACATTAATGGACTTGGCTAGATGACTTGCACAAAGGAGTAAAGAAAAGAAAGAAAAGAAAAGGAAGAAGAAGAAGAGGGAAAACAAAGGAGGGTGGGGGGTCTAGGGTTTAAGCAAGTCATGGCTAGAACCACACTCACAACATCACAAGGGTCTCACACATACACATCATAACAAGGAAGTAAACTAGATGCCATGATGATGAAAGCAATGCATGGATGCAAAATAAAAATAAAGACATGGCAATGCAAAAAAAAGAGCTCAAATGACAAGAACCCCCAAGGATAAGGACAAGGATCAAAATGAGAATGCTTTATTGCCATAATAGGAAAGTATTACATATGAGGTGTTACAGGCTAATAGCCCAAGCTCCTAAAATTGTAGGCTTAGCGATCGATCAGACAATAGTCGACACAGATACATTCATGCCTCATTTGGTTCATAGGGTAGGAAAATCGTAGCAAAAGTACACAGACGTACAACCCAAAATCATAGCAGTATAGAGACGTCCTTCCGTTCCAAAATAGATGAGTCAACTTTGTACTACTAACTTTGAAACAGAGGGAGTACAAATCCTAGGCGGGCTAGTTTGGCCTAGTGGGTTTTAGTGATATGACGTGGTATAGTGCCGTCCAGTCTTCGTGTGTGGTAGCAGTACTGCGGGTAGAGTAAGTTTTCATGAAGAAGCGGAATTCAACGAAGTCATGATGGTTCCTTCGTTCGACTAACTTTGTGCATGGCAGGTGGACCAGGATGGTCGACGTCCCACATGTCGGCGAATGAAAGTATTCTTTCTGATATAGTGGATGAGCAACGAGTATTCTTTGTTTATTTTTGATGAAACCTATTCTCTCCACTGTTACGACGGAGGAGTGTGAAACACGGCAGCCCAGTGAACTTGGCATGTGCACCACTCCCTCCTTCCTCATGTAATACTACCATAGTGTTGACTATAAGGTTACAACTTTTTCTCACTCTCTCCATATCTATTTCCGCTCAAATGTTTTTTACCTTTCTTTTTTTAGACACAATTGTTTTTTATGCCTCTTTTTTTAGAATTAGTTTTTTATACCTAGGAGCACGTGTAGAGACGGGCTCCTGTAGATCCCACTCCTTGACTTTTTCAATGCCTCTCTCTCCTCCACATAAGTGGGCTTGTCGAGAAGACACGAGATGATCTCTTAGCACAATATGTTTCACCATGTTTTTAGGAATAACTAGTTATTGAAGATAAGGCTAAGAGATGATCCATTGTACACATGTTTTTTTGTCATCTCTAAATTACATGCAAGACTTATGATAAGACTATCTTATCAACCATTGTACATGCCCTTTATAGGCCAGAATTTTACTGGTACTACTTGCTATGAATGCGGGCAGCTGGCCTCTGAGGGGGGAGCGCGCGCGGGGAGGTGGTGGGGTGGGGGAGGGGTTCTGGTCGGCCAGGGCGGTAAGAAGCGGGCTTGGAAGCGGTGCGGACTCCCGCATGGCCCACCTCACATTATCACCACATATTTCTTGGAGTCCGTGCACGGCGGGCGGGCGATCTCTTCTCCCTCCCCCGTCTCTCTCCTCTTAGCCGACGCCCGCCGAGCGATTAGATTTTGGCTATCGACGGTTTATTCAATTGCAGTCCCACATGCCAGTGAAAATGCAAGACAACGCGTGTCCCCTCTGGTGAGCGGCGTGCGAGCCGGACTGTCGGGGGGTGCGACGTGAACGCGACGCGTACGAGTTGTAAGTGTGCCGCCTTTTCCTTTTGAACTTGCAAAGCGTAACATTTTCGTGCAATCGATTGATAGAAATCCAGAACAAAATGACGAGGGCGGTGCTTTCCCGCGCGTTAGTCGGACTAGTTTGAGTGATATGACGTGCTACAGTGCCGTCCGCTTGCTCCATTTTTATGTAAGCAAGAGTCTACACTCTTACATGGGAGGAGTGCGAAACACGGCGGATCTGATTTTGATCGAGGGATAACTTTTCCCTGCGAAATAATGGAGCACTGTTAACGATTTTAGCATGATAGTTAGGGCATCTCCAGCGCTGGCCCTCAAATTTACACCCGCATCTGTCCGAGGACACTGATGGATGCTATCCAATGCTGCCCACATACCTTTCGACAACTATATGAACTAACCGGACGAAATTCGTGCAAACAAAGCAAATTTCAAATTGACCGGATGAAATTCATTACATTTCGAGAACTTTTCCTATAAACTAGACGAAATTCATTACATATTTCGCACAAACCGTACTAAAACCTAATCTAAACGATCACCGGGCCCCGACTACCATGTCCGGCCATGAACCCGAGAAAGCCAGCCATTGCCTTTGGCTCCTCCTTATCCGCTTCGATAACCTCCTCCCCCGGAGCACAAGGTTATGAAGATTTCCGCCTCCATGTTGCCGTCAAGCGGCTAATCGGCCGCCAATTTTTATCCCACCAAGCTTCGCGTTGACTGAGTGGAGGAGCGGTGGCGACCTACCATGTACTACTCTTCCTCGCTGCCGGCTGCGCCCGCGCACGTGCGCCGGCTTCGTGGTCGTGGCGGCGGAGGGCGGCCAGGGGGGGGGGTGGAGCCGGCGATCTCCTTCGTCTGATCCTGCGAGAGTACGTCCAAGAGAGCTTTGGAGCGCGCCCGGAGCGGAGCCACCAATGTCCTTCGTCTGCTCCTGCGAAAGTACGTCCTAGAGAGCTTTGGAGTGCCCGGAGGCGATGGTTGGAGTGGTGCCAACAGAAGGAAGGGACACGAGGAGAATGAGTGTGGGTCTTTGGCTATGGCTGGGAGCTGGGGCTCAAGTTAATATAGCGAGCGAATGGCAATGAGCCGCGGCAGACGGATGGATGGCTGGCGCCGGAGTAGGTTCGTCGGCAGCCGTGGTGTCATTAACGCGGAGCAGTCGCTTGCATCGGGATGCCGCGCGGGAGGCGCTCTCTTGGTCGTCGCGCTGTGATACGTCCCCAACGTATCTACTTTTCCAAACACTTTTGCCCTTGTTTTGGACTCTAACTTGCATGATTTGAATGGAACTAACCCGGACTGACACTGTTTTCAGCAGAACTGCCATGGTGTTGTTTTTGTGCGGAAATAAAAAGTTCTCGGAATCGCCTGAAAATCAACGGAGATTTATTTTAGAAAATATAAAAAATATCTGCAAGAAGATCCACACCGGGGGCCCACGGGCTGTCCTCGAGGGTTGGGGGTGCGCCCCCTGCCTCGAGGGCCCCCCGATGCTCCACCGACGTAACCCCAGGTCATATATATTCCGTTTCATGGAGAGAAAAATCAAGGAGAAAGAATTATCGCGTTTTACGAGACGGAGCCGCCACCAAGCCCTAATCTCTCTCGGGAGGGCTGATCTGGAGTCCGTTCGGGGCTCCGGAGAGTGGAGATCATCGCCATCGTCATCATCAACCTTCCTCCATCACCAATTCCATGATGCTCACCGCCGTGCGTGAGTAATTCCATCGTAGGCTTGCTGGACGGTGATGGGTTGGATGGGATCTATCATGTAATCGAGTTAGTTTTGTTAGGGTTTGATCCCTAGTATCCACTATGTTTTGAGATTGATGTTGCTATGACTTTGCTATGCTTAATGCTTGTCACTAGGGCCCGAGTGCCATGATTTCAGATCTGAACCTATTATGTTTTCATGAATATATGTGTGTTCTTGATCCTATCTTGCAAGTCTATAGTCACCTACTATGTGTTATGATTCGGCAACCCCGAAGTGACAATAATCGGGACCACTCCCGGTGATGACCATAGTTTGAGGAGTTCATGTATTCACTATGTGTTAATGCTTTGGTCCGGTACTCTATTAAAAGGAGGCCTTAATATCCCTTAGTTTCCAATAGGACCCGGCTGCCACGGGAGGGTAGGACAAAAGATGTCATGCAAGTTCTTTTCCATAAGCATGTATGACTATATTCGGAATACATGCCTACATTGCATTGATGAACTGGAGCTAGTTCTGTGTCACCCTAGGTTATAACTTCTACATGATGAATTGCATCCAACGTAATTTCCCATCACCGATCCAGTGCCTACGAGCTTTACCTATATTGCTAGTTGTTGTTTACTTTTCCGTTGCTACTATCACAAAAACTACAAAAACATTATCTTTACTTTGTTGCTGCTACCACCACTATTATATTACGGTGCTACTAAACTATCTTGTTGGAGATACTAAGTTTCCAGGTGTGGTTGAATTGACAACTCAACTGCTAATACTTAAGAGTATTCTTTGGCTCCCCTTGTGTCGAATCAACAAATTTGGGTTTAATACTTTACCCTCGAAAACTGTTGCGATCCCCTACACTTGTGGGTTATCAAGACTATTTTCTGGCGCCGTTGCCGGGGAGCATAGCTCTATTCTTTAAGTCACTTGGGATTTATATCTGCTGATCACTATGAGGAATTTGAAGGACTCAAAAACCAAGATCTTACCCTCAACTACGAGGGGAGGTAAGGAACTGCCATCTAGCTCTGCACTAGATTCTCCTTCTGTTATGAGTAAACTTGCGACACCTACTCCTACTATTGAATCTGATATGTCGTATGTTCTTAATGATGCTACTTCTGCTATGTATGATGAAACTACCTCTATGCCTGATACCGTGCCACTAGGTGAATTTCTAGATGAACAAATTGCTAAGGTTAGGGAGAGTGAAAATGTTGATGATATTTATTAAAGTGATGATGAAACTACTCCCAATAGATAAGAATTGCCAGTTGTGCCTGAGGGTTATGTTATGGATGAAGAAACTGCTAGAGACTTTCTTGCTTTCAATGATAGATATGATCTTAAGAAGTTATTAGCTAAGTTGAAAGAAAAGTCCTTGAATGATAGAATGAAACGTGACCCTGCTTTTGCTACTTCACCTATATGTGTCACTGATAAGGATTATGAATTCTCTGTTGATCCTGAGTTAATTACTTTGGTTGAATCTGATCCTTTCCATGGCTATGAGTCTGAAACTGTTGTGCACATCTTACTAAGTTGAATGATATAGCCACCCTGTTTACCAATGATGAAAAGATTCGCTACTACTATATCCTTAAGTTATTTCCTTTCTCGTTAAAGGGTGATGCTAAGACTTGGTTTAATTCTCTTGATCCTGGTTGTGTGCGTAGTCCCCAGGATATGATGTATTACTTTTCTACTAAATATTTTCCCGCTCATAAGAAACAAGCTGTCTTACGTGAAATATATAACTTTGCTTAAACTGAAGAAGAGAGTCTCCCACAAGCTTGGGGGAGGCTTCTCCAGTTACTTAATGCTTTGCCTGATCATCCTCTTGAGATGCATGACATACTTGATGTCTTTTATAATGGACTAACCGATGCTTCCAGAGACCACCTAGATAGTTGTGTTGGTTGTGTTTTCAGGGAAAGAACAGTGGAACAAGCTGAATTACTATCGAATAACATGCTAGCCAATGAAAATAATTGGACACTTCCTGAACCAGCCCCTAAGCCAACTCCGAAGAAAAGAGGTGTTCTATTTCTCGGTCCCGAAGATATGCAAGAGGCAAAGAAATCTATGAAAGGAAAAGGTATTAAAGCTGAAGATGTTAAGAATTTACCGCCTATTGAAGAAATACATGGTCTTGATAACCCGACACAGGTAGTAAAGGTAAATTCTCTTTATAGATTTGATGAAAGTGATATTCCTCATTATAAGTCTTCTAGCCAATGCTTAGATGAGTTTGACAATTTTATTGTGAAACAAGAAAACTTCAATGCGTATGTTGGTAGACAACTACAACACAATGCTCATATGATTGAACGCTTGAGTGATTATTTGTCTAGTGCTAAAGACGAACTGAAACTTATTAGTATACATGCTTCCATGGTCACCACTCAAGTAGAACAAGTACTTAAGGCTCAGAATGATTTGCTCAATGAATTAAATAGTAAGAACAAGGACAATGCTGTTAGAGTTGCAACTAGAGGTGGTAAAATTACCCAGGAACCTCTATATCCTGAAGGCCACCCTAAGAGAATTGAGCAAGATTCTCAGAGAGCTAATATAGATGCACCTAGTTCTTCTAAGAAGAAGAAAAAGAAAAATGATAGGACTTTGCATGCTTCTAGTAAACCTGTAGCTCACCCACCTAAGAATCCCAATGATATATCTGTTTCTGATGCTAAGACACAATCTGGTAATGAACATGAACCTAGTGATAATATTAATAGTGATGTTCATGTTGATGCTCAACCTAGCAATGATAATGATGTAGAGATTGAACCTGCTGTTGATCTTGATAACCCACAATCAAAGAATCAATGTTATGATAACAGAGACTTTGTTGCTAGGAAGCATGGTGGGGAAAGAGAACCCTGGGTTCAGAAACCCATGCCTTTTCCTCCGAAACCACCCAAGAAAAATGATGATGATGACTTTGAACGCTTTGCTGAAATGATTAGACCTATCTTTTTGCGTATGCATTTGACTGATGTGCTTAAAACAAATCCTTATGCCAAGTATGTGAAAGACATTATTACCAACAAAAGAAAGATACCTGATGTAGAAATCTCCACCATGCTTGCCAATTACACTTTTGAGGGTGGAATGCCTAAAAAATTAGGAGATCCAGGAGTACCTACTATACCTTGCTCCATTAAGAGAAACTATGTTAAAACTGATTTGTGATCTTGGAGCCGGTGTTAGTGTTATGCCTCTCTATTTATATCGTAGACTTGACTTGAGTAAGTTGACACCTACTGAAATATCTTTGCAAATGGCTAATAAATCAACTGCTATACCTGTCTGTATTTGTGAGGATGTGCCTGTTGTAGTTGCAAATGTTGCTATTGTAACAGACTTTGTCATACTTGATATTCCCGAGGACGATATTATGTCTATTATTCTTGGAAGACCTTTTTTGAATACTGCAGGGGCTGTTATTGATTGCAATAAAGGCAATGTCACTTTTCATGTCAATGGTAATGAGCATACGGTACACTTTCCGAGGAAACAACCTGAGGTCTTCAGTATCAATTATATTGGAAAAACTTCAATTATTACCATTGGAGGTTTTGAGTTTCCTATTCCCACTAGCAAGAAGGCATATGACATACTTATCGTTGGGGACATACATATCCCCATTGAGGTAACATAGTGTTACTCGAAAATTCTCCGGTTTCATGTTACTCGGAAAGAGTTTATTAACAAGATCTGATCAACCCTGTTAATGGATTCCTTTTGATGAGCATGGGATAGGTGAATCTAGATAGCACAAACCTTCTGTACCCTCCTTTTACTTTCCGTTATTTAGGTTAAATAAAGGAAAAATAGCATTATCTGTCTGTTTTCAGACTTATCCATGCAATAAAAAATATCCCGAAAATAAAAGTTCTCCAAATGCCATGAAAATGAAATATGATTTTTTCTAGAATATTTAAGAAAATATGGCACTGAACACACATCGAGGGGAGCCAGCACGTGGCCTCGAGGGCACAGGGTGCGCCCCCTGCCTCGAGGGCCCCACGTGGCCCCCCTCCACTTATCCTTTCACCCATACTCTTCTTCTTCCTCCCAAAAAAATCCCCAACCAGCTCAAACCCAAGTTCTAGCTTGTTTTGCTACCATTTTCGATCTCCTTGCTCAAAGCACCATTCACCAAACTGTTTGGGGGAGATTGTTCATTGGTATGTGACTCCTCCATTGGTCCAATTAGTTTTTGTTCTAGTGCTTTATTTGTTGCAAATTTGTGCTACTCTCGTGACCTTGTTCTTGAGCTTGCATGTCAAATTTTCTTGGTCCCAACTAGTTCTAATGCATGATATAGCCTCTAGGCACTTGTAGGAGTTGTTGCTATCAATCTTGTTGAGTTTGGTTAACTTTTATTTGTGAGTTACTAAAAATTTCAGAAATTTTCAGAAAAGGGGAAATGTTAAAAAGATTATTGAGGGGCTCTTCCAGCAAGAGCTCAGAGGAGAAGAAGAAAGAAGAAAATAAGAAGCCCAAGTATCATCTTCCTCGCATGGCGGAAGTTCGACCGTGCGAATGGCCTTGTAATAACTTCATGATGTCCGCCGGTATTTACGAAGACTTTTATTGGATGGCGAATAATGCAGGCCTCGCCGACTTCATCAACGACCAAAAAGAACAGTAACTCTTACTCACCAATATTTTTACGCAAGGCTTTCATTTTCATTCTAGGAAAATACCACCTACGGTGGAGTTTCGCTTATATTATGTGGTTAAAAAGATATCAATGTTAGACTTTTGTGAAATATGCAAAGTACCCTTTGAAGGTAGACTTGAAGAACCACGCCATGAAGACGTCAAAGGGTTTATTGATATGATAGTCGTAGGTGAAACTAGACAAGTTTCAGGAGCAAGAATCACCAGTATACACTTCCCTGTTCTGCGCTACTTTGCTTTATTTGCTAGTAGGTGTTTAATTGGTCGCGGGAACAGTGGGAATCTCAGTGCCCCTGATATTATCATTTTATGCCATGCCCTGTTTCGTGACACAACTTTTAGCTTGGGCGCCGTCGTTGCCAAACGGTTGAGTCTGAACCGCTCAAAGGGGCCCGTCTTTGGAGGCATCTTTGCTTCTCGCCTTGTTGAACATTTTAATATACCTATTAGGCATCATGAGAAGGAAGAAAAATTGCTTGCCCCTGTTTATCTAGACTACAAGAGCATGGTAGCTCATGACTTTATTGTTAAAGATAAAAATATGCAGCTACTTTATAAATTGAGGTTTGATGAAATATACTGTGAAATTGTTACCTTGCCTGCACCATCTCTGTTTGATCTGTCCACATGCAAGTACCTCATTACATCAGATGCCTTCTACAAGTACCAAGGCCAGGCACAAGCTTCAGAGCTTGAGCCAGAACCACCATTTGATCCTTCTCGTCAATCTGTTTATGGTTGGGAGCTGGACGAGCTAGCCAACTAGTGGCGCCCGGAGGACACATCTCAGTACACTGGAGGGAGTGGCTTCGATCCCTGGCCATAGACCAACTTATGCCAAAAGCCTAAGCTTGGGGGAGTACGTGTTTCTCACCGACTTACATTCATGTTCACACACTTATTCTAGTTGTCGGTGCTCACACTCTTTCACTATACCATCCATGCTTAGTTTAAATTTCTTTTTCTTATTATTTTTCTTGTGTGCTAAAAAAACCCAGAAAAACAAAAAATATTAGTTGTAGCTTCTAGCTAGTTTACTTTCTTTGCTTGTAGTAGTAACTAAAAAAATGAAAACCCAAAAAGATTTCCCGTTCTTCTTTTGCTTGTTGGGAGCTTTCCCGTGTAAATAGTTTCTTTTCTTTTCTTTAGGGGTTAAGAGTAGAAGACCATGATTGAAAATGCTTAGTGGCTCTCACATGCTTCGTTGTTGATTTAACCTTGAGCCATATTACCTTGTCTTCTCTCTTGTATTGAATGCCTGCAGATTCCAGCTTAGTCCAATGCACATGCACTATTATTGTTTTCCACACCGTTCGGTCGTGCGAGTGAAAGGCAATAAGGATGATATATGATGAACTAATTGAGATGAGAAAAACTGGTATGTACTCTACCTCTCTTGTTTTTGTAAATATGATTGCTCGTCGTTCTTGATTCAGCTTGTTATGAATGAAACATGCTTGCAATGACAATTAGAGATCATAGCTGCTTATGCCAAGCTTAATTAGCAGAGAGTTTATAATGGTCTATCTTGCGTGCGAACATGATATTAAAATGGTTGTGATGTGGTATGATGGGTGGTATCCTCCTCTGAACGATTTAAGTGACTTGACTTGGCACATGTTCACGCATGTAGTTGAAACAAATCAACATAGCCTTCACGATATTTATGTTCATGGTGATTTATATCCTACTCATGCTTGCATTCATTGTTGTTTAATTTTAATGCATGTTCATGACCGTTGTTGCTCTCTAGTTGGTCGCTTCCCAGTCTTATTCTAGCCTTCACCTGTACTAAGCGGAATACTGCTTGTGCATCCACTTCCATAAACCCCAAAGTTGTTCCAAGTCCACCATACCTTCCTATATGCGGTATTTACCTGCCGTTCCAAGTAAATTTGTATGTGCCAAACTCTAAACCTTCAAATGAAATTCTGTTTTGTATGCTCGAACAACTCATGTATCAACTAGGGCTGTCTATATCTTCCATGCTAGGTGGGTTATTCTCACGATGAGTGGACTCCGCTCATCATTCACGAGAAAATGACTGGTAATCGGGATGCCCAGTCCCATGCTCAAAATCATAATAATTAAACAAAACTCTCCCAAGGCTGTTGCTTGTTTGGACGGTAACTCATGGATTCGGCTGGCCGTGGAGTGTGCTTGTTGGTGGTTGGGGGAGTATAAACTTTACCATTCCGTTTGGGAACCGCCTATAATGTGCGTAGCATGGGAGATATTGAGATTCTTGGTTGTTATGTTGACAATGAAAGTATACCACTCAAAATATTATTCAATCTTTATTTAAAAATCGAGCTCTGGCACCTCTACAAATCCCTGCTTACCTCTGCAAAGGGCCTATCTATTTACTTTTATGCAGAGTCATCATCCTCTTATCAAAAAGCCCCAATAGGAGAGCACTTCTGTCGTTGCATGTATTACTATTAATTTGCATTGAGTATGATCATGACTGGATCTCTTTTACCATGAATTACAATATCTAGTCAGTCCTTGATCTTTAAAGGTGCTCTGTATTTATGTTTTGCGGTCTCAGAAAGGGCTAGCGAGATACCATTCTGTTATATCATATCATGATTGTTTTGAGAAGTGTTGTCATCCGAGGTTTATTATTATTGCTCGCTAGTTGATTATGCCATTGATGTGAGTAGTCTTGAGACCTGAAAGTTTTTGTGAATGTGGTTAGTTCATGATCTTGTTGAAAACCTGAATGCTAGCTTACATATTTACAACAACAAGAGCAAATAGAGTTTGTCAAAGTTTTTCTTTATCACTTTCAGTTTATCAACTGAATTGCTTGAGGACAGGCAAAGGTTTAAGCTTGGGGGTGTTGATACGTCTCCAACGTATCAACTTTTCCAAACACTTTTGCCCTTGTTTTGGACTCTAACTTGCATGATTTGAATGGAACTAACCCGGACTGACGCTGTTTTCAGCAGAACTGCCATGGTGTTGTTTTTGTGCAAAAATAAAAAGTTCTCGGAATCGCCAGAAAATCAACGGATGTTTATTTCAGAAAATATAAAAAATACCTGCAAGAAGATCCACACAGGGGGGCCCACGGGCTGTCCTCGAGGGTGGGGGGCGCACCCCCTTCCCAGGGCGCGCCCCCTGCCTCGAGGGCCCCCCGATGCTCCACCGACGTATTCCCATGTCCTATATATTCTGTTTCGTGGAGAAAAAAATCAAGGAGATTTAATTATCGCATTTTACGAGACGGAGCAGCTGCCAAGCCCTAATCTCTCTCGGGAGGGCTGATCCGGAGTCCGTTCGGGGCTCCGGAGAGTGGAGATCGTCACCATCGTCATCATCAACCTTCCTCCATCACCAATTCTATGATGCTCACAGTCGTGCGTGAGTAATTCCATCGTAGGCTTGCTGGACGGTGATGGGTTGGATGGGATCTATCATGTAATCGAGTTAGTTTTGTTAGGGTTTGATCCCTAGTATCCACTATGTTTTGAGATTGATGTTGCTATGACTTTGCTATGCTTAATGCTTGTCACTAGGGTCCGAGTGCCATGATTTCAGATCTGAACCTATTATGTTTTCATGAATATATGTGTGTTCTTGATCCTATCTTGCAAGTCTATAGTCACCTACTATGTGTTATGATCCGGCAACCCCGAAGTGACAATAATCGGGACCACTCCCGGTGATGACCATAATTTGAGCAGTTCATGTATTCACTATGTGTTAATGCTTTGGTCCGCAACTATATTAAAAGGAGGCCTTAATATCTCTTAGTTTCCAATAGGACCCCGCTGCCACGGGAGGGTAGGACAAAAGATGTCATGCAAGTTATTTTCCATAAGCACGTATGACTATATTCGGAATACATGCCTACATTGCATTGATGAACTGCAGCTAGTTCTGTGTCACCCTAGGTTATAACTTCTACATGATGAATTGCATCCAATGTAATTTCCCATCACCGATCCAATGCCTACGAGCTTTACCTATATTTCTAGTTGCTGTTTACTTTTCCGTTGCTACTATCACAAAAACTACAAAAACATTATATTTACTTTATTGCTGCTACCACCACTATCATATTACTGTGCTACTAAACTATCTTGCTGTAGATACTAAGTTTCCAGGTGTGGTTGAATGGATAACTCAGCTGCTAATACTTAAGAGTATTCTTTGGCTCCCCTTGTGTCGAATCAACAAATTTGGGTTTAATACTTTACCCTCAAAAATTGTTGCGATCCCCTACACTTGTGGGTTATCACGCTGCTGCAATGCCAGTGCTAGTGAGAGGTTGCGTCAGGCATGAATGTGTACGCTGCTTCAGTGACTTAACCGCAGGTGCGTTGTCTCACTGACATGTGGGCCCAATGGGCATCAGGCCCCGCATGTCAGTGATACACCAACTACACCTGCTGTTAAGGCCGGTGAATGCTGATTGACGTTCTGGAGAGACAGTGATCGTTTCAGGTGGGAAGCGCGTGCTAGCGATGGAAGGGATTTCGGTAGGCCAGGGTGGTCAGACGGTGGCGTGGTGGTAAAATGTGAACTCATGGATGACGAGCCTTTGAAGTGTATGCGGTATGTATTGACAACCAGGCATCCATGCAACCGCTCTTGTCGCCAGCTAGCATTCGACGACCACCATTAGACACCACACAACCATACATAACTTACAAATAATGGACGAATCAATCAGACACACACTCGTGTGCAGTGGCACTATGATCGGTTGCTCACGATAGTACATGGAGTACTCCGCACCATAGTACCCTCTCTAGCTAGGTTGTTTTAAAGATTGTCGTTGTGATGGACGATATACACGAGCAAGGCGCCGAGTCACGAGTATGACTGTTGGTGTTGATCCTGATGAACATGCTCAGTGTTCGCGGAGGCCTCCACCAAACATCTAAACAGTAGTAATGTCACATACGCATAATTTTGGTTTTTATTTCTTTGTCCACTAACAGGTAGGCCCGCATAGATAGGTAGATAAATAACACGAGCTGATGAGGCGCATGCAGACTGTTTGACTGGTCAACCAGACAAATACAGAGCTATACGTTGAGCCAGTGACCGTATAATCACCATATCACGTATACAATGATCAAAGTGAGCTATCAAGACAAGTTCAATGACCGCCAATGCATTTTACTTGGTAATAAATGACCAGGATTGAAGGGGAATCCAAAATTTCTTCGTCTTCTGTCCTTGAGCTCTTGACAAACCAATGCACTTTACGGTTGTCCGACCACTCCACCCCAGAGCTGTCACCAAGCGTCCTTCATGCCACAGCGCCGCACACTAACCGGTAAGGAAGCGATGGCATCCCGCCGCGCCGAGTTCCTCGCCGCCCATGACCGCATACAGAATGGTAGGCAAGCCGTGGCATCCCGCTTTGCCGAGTTCATCGTCGCTCGCGACCTCACACCTATGTGGGCGGAATTTGAAGCTGCCAAGGCCGAATGGGCGGTAGAGCAAGAGGCAGCCAAAGCCGCATAGAGGGAGCGGAAAAGTCATTAAGAACTCAAGAAAAGAGAGGCCCGCTGCCGCAAGAAAGAAGAGGACGCATGCGCTGCTGCGGAGAGGTCGACGGAGATCCAAGCAAGGTGGGGTGTCGCCGACAAAGCCGGGAAGGAGAACGATGGCGTTTGGCCAACACGTGAGAAGTAGTAGTACTAGTAGTTAGTGTGCGTGTCTGTGTCGCCCATACGTTTGTTTAATTAATTACGAGCATGTAACAGTACTACTAGTTACTACTGTAGTTTTTAGAGCAAATTACCAGTACATTAGCCTAGACTCAATGGAAAAATTCCTATCCTATGCATCAAATGGCATCTCTTTCTCTATAGGAATTGAGATGCATGTCATCTCACTTCCTATGATTTTCATATTCCTATAAAATTCCTATCCTATGAACCAAAGGAGGCCTCTGCTGGAGTAACTACTGTAGCTAGCAGTACTGCTGGTACAGTAGTTTTCTTCAAGAAGCAGAATTCAACGAAGTCATGATGGTTCCTTCATCCGAGCAACTTCATAGTGGGTAAGGTTGGGCCTATGATTTGACGACTCATTAGTAATTACTGCGGCGCGACGACCGGGGTGACTCTCCCTTGGAGTTCTACGGGCATGGCAAGTGGACCAGGATGGTCGACGTCCCACATGTCAGCGGGCGGAAGTATTCTTTCAGATATCGAGGAGCAAGGAAACCGCGTGGTATAGTATCACTGGTGATTTATATTTATTTTTTATTTCTAATGAATGCTAGTGTTTCAACTCTTACGACGAAGGAGTGCCAAACACATGTCACATGCTGGATGTCGCACACGTCAGCGAAAGGAGTGGGACATGAACAGCGTGGTAGAGCGTCTCCACTTCTGGGTCGGAGACCACACGTAGTAGTACTACTGTACTAGTGGTATGAACGACACAAAGTGCGACCCAGAGAGAAAGACACGTCTAGTTGGAAGGTCTCGGGGCATACACGTAAACAAATATAAAACCTAATATGTGCCTCTAATTAATATAGTAGTAGTAGAGTACTTAGTCACATACTCCATAACATCATCGGGCATTGCACGTACAACATTTAGTGGTAGTAAGAGTCAAATACCTATATGCCACGCATGTTCATACTATTTGTGCCTTTCTACTTCACTTACTGCGCTACGTTACACAGGTTCGCACGTCCACTCCTGGGTACATGTCCGTCTCGTAGTTCCAGTCCCACGTGTTCTTCATATAGATGGAATGATCCTTGCATGACACATGCACCTTGATGCTAGATGTGTCGCGTGTTGGCAAAAGGATGAACAAAGCTCACGTAAAAAAATAGAGTGGAAGAGCATAGATTCCCGACGACCGAGAAGGAGAAAGGAACCTCGGGGTGGAGCGTCTGCCTCATAATATTTTATATTATTCAGCGATATAAAATCAACCAATCATCTCCATAGTGGACTGGAAGAGTACGAAACACGGCAGCCTTGTGTAGTTACTTCATACTAGTACATGGCTAACCCACGCTATCACCATATTTCTTGGCTTCCGTGCGACACCTATCTCTAGTAATCCAGCAGCCCGTATCGCTTCTCCGTCCTCGTCTCTCTCAAAGTGCGGCGGGCTGGCGTTTTTGCCGTCTATTGAGGTCGGTTAACTCATCACATGTTAGCGACATGCCAAGAGCATTCTAAAAAAATTCCTTTCACGTTCCGTTTTCAAAAAGAAAAAAAAAATCCTTTCACGTACGAATTTGACTGTATGCTTTGAGCAACTTGCATGTCCTATACTGCTCATGTTTGGATACTCTAACTTAGCTAGAGGTTAGACTAACTCATGACTAACCCTGAACTAACTGTAGCCAAAGAGGTGTTTGGGTGACCGGGTTAGATTGACAATAAATGCACTTGATGGAGAGAGAGAAGTGATTTTTCAGTGGTCCCAATGAGAACTATCTCCAGTTAGCACCTCTTGGGTGGGATAGTTTTTTTTGGTGGGTTCGGTGCAACTCGCTCCAATTGAAACCCTCATGCTTGGATACTTTAGGGCTATTTGAACCCCAACTAGCTCAAACTAACTGTAACCCATGGATCCAAACATGGACTATGGCCAGCGTCGATGCGGAGCAGTCGGTGCACCAGGAAGCGGTGCTCTCTCGACCGTCGCACCGCTTCAAAGCCGGTGCCAGTGAGAGGTCGCCTTCGCTCTGGCCATGCATTAATACGGCACTGACGCTCTAGGGCGACGCTGACCGTTTCACGCGGGAAGCGCGCGCTGGCAAGGGAGTATAGGTTTTGAACCATTTCATGTGTAGTACTGGTAGTTTGCAAAACTACTCAATTATTGCACTCAATTTCCTAAGAAGTTGTGGAAAAAAATGTTACTCCACAGCCCGCTTCCCTTCTCCTTCCTCTTCCACCGCCCACGCACGTCCGCGGGAAGCGACCGGTCAACCTTTATATAGGAGTGCTAGCACAAAAAGATGCATGCATGACCTCTAAAATTTCCAGATTAAAGAGCCGCTCCGGAGGGAGTATGGCGTATGTTGTTACCTTCGGCCAGGCCATGGCTACCGGGCGACGGGAACCAGAGAAGTGGCGGGGGGAGCAGAATGAATGCAGCTACTCTTTGGGTTCGCCGTCCGGCTTAAATAAATGCGCAGCATCACGTGTACCCGCGGGTGCACAAATTGTAACATACGTGTCTGCTTAAGTGGGCGTCACGTAATTGGTGTGTGTGTGTGTGTGTGTGTGTGTGTGTGTGATTCTGAGAGACAGAGTGCGTGTGTGCGACTCTACTCTTCAGACATGTACTCGACCTTTTGCATCGGGATATAGTATAATGGTATTTACTTTAGCTAGTGATTTACGTGGCCATGTTAACGTGGTTGTGTAAACAAATGTCACTTCCTGCTCGTGATTTGCGTTATATAATTACAAGCAAGATGCTCGTGCATAGCACGGAACATCAATATGCATTTTTTTACAAAACACATGTTGTGATTTACCCATGCAGGAGTAATCCCATGTGTAAAAACTAATAATATTTAGAGAATTTTATCGGAAAACTGGTATCTCGAGAATGTCATCGAAAAAAAAGAAAGATGAGAGATAAGGTGAGGAGGATTGGAGCATGGTGGTGACTCGTGGTCGAAATGGGAGGAGGCATGGGGATGGATGGCGCCGGCAGGCGGCAGCGACCACCATGCTAGATTGTTCCGGAGACTTACTTTTTTTAATTGCTCAGCAATGAGGTGTGGGAGATAAGGATGTGGAGAGAGTTGCGGCTATCTTTTGTAAAATTATCATAGTTTATTTTCAATCCGTAAGATATAGATCAGACGGTCTATATTACAAGATGGCAGGCACACCATCATAGCCAACTCGGTTTTTTGTAAGGGTGCACATGATAAGTTTGCTAACTACTCAAGTACAGTGGAATTTGTCTATGTTATACAAGTAAATTAAGGTGATTGTTTATCATACGGGTAAGGGTGGATGAAGGGTGGTAGGAACAAATGCTCCACCTAGAGCATGTGTGTGTGAGATGGAGTCTCAGTGTGTGTGTGTGTGGGGGGGGG